>JAHTLZ010000019.1:2070399-2097637 GCA_023846285.1 Phrynocephalus versicolor | reverse complement strand
AACCTCTTTTTTATACCCCTCTGTCTGTCTCTCTCTCTCTCTTCTTTTTTTTTAAGGGGGAGAGAATTAGTCACATTAATTCATGCTTTACTTCTGGATCCCTCCTGTGTTTTTATTAATTGGCAAGATCTCGTCACATTTCAGGGAACAGCACATTTGTTCATTCAGAAACTGAGTTCTGCTTGATCATACTCTTAGCCATGCTTTCTCTTAACTGTGTTTGGGGAAACGGTGCCTTGTTTCATTCCCTGCACTTCCTAAGCACGGCTTAAAACGTGCTCCAAGTAGCACATCTTGGAAACCATCCAGCCGGTAGGAAAAGTTGTGATTGATCAGTCAATTGGTCAACTTTTATTTCTGTCCCACTTCTCTTCACAAAAGCGAGCCAACACAACTAAATACCATAGAAGCAAGAGATCACCACGGGAACAGCTACATTAATCTGCAAACGATTACACAAATGGTGCCCAAACTTGGGTCTTCAGATGGTCTTGAACTGCAATTCTCAGAAATCTTGGCCAGCACAACTAATAGTGAAGGCTTCTGGGAGCTTTTAGTCCAACAACACCTGGGGACCCCAAGAGTGGCAACCCATGGGTTGCACCAACGATGACAAAGAGCCTTGAGTGTGTTTTAGGTGTCGCTGGTATGGATGGCTGCCTTACATTTTCATGGACTTCAATTTACTTATTGGAATAGAGTCTCAGTATAGAGGCACCCAGCTGGGTGGATAGTTCCATGGGTTAACAGTCTATGGAGCCAGAAGCTGGGAATTAAGTTATTCGTTGGGCATTCCAGCCTGTGTAGCCTTGGGTAAGCTTCATGATACAACCATTTCTGAGTACGCTATACCTAGAAAACTCTGAGAAGAGTCACTACAAATCTCTTCCTGTTGTTTGCAATATTTCCCAGGATTCCTCTTTTCCAAGTCTTGTCCAAGCCTTGATTCTTATCTTCTCATGCCCAAAGTTGAGTAGGCGAACCTGGATTCGACCCCCTGCTCATCCAGGGAAACGCACTGTGAGGGGCTGAGAATGATGGGCAGAACTCCTGAAACATCTCACATATTTCAGAAACCCCATTAGGTACATAAGCAACTTGATAGAACACCACCACAACAGTCCAAAAGACTCGCATTCCCATATTTGGACTGAGCATCTGTCTGATGCAGGTGGCACTCCACTGCTGTAGAGTATGGTGGGAATGAACATCAAAGATGTTGTCCTTCTCCACAAACTTCAAATCTGGGTGGACAACTTAGGTTCCTTGTTCCCCATCCCTCCTCCAATAGGGAGCCTCTCAAAGGGTTACAGTTTCAGCGTCTGTCCCCAAACAATTCAGGAACCCAACCCATGCCTCTCAGATGTCAAACTTCACATCTGGAGGACAAGGAAGAACATACAGGTAGGATGCTAACCCATGACCTTCCCAGCATGCAGTGTGCAAATGTATTTCCATTTCTTCCCATCATCTCTGTGCAGTTAAAAAGGGGAGCCATTCAAATGTGAAGAAGTGCAGAAACACTTTTTAATGTCCTATACATTAAACCCTTTATAACACCACTCTATCCCTTCCTGTCTGCGGAGCATGGCTTGGTAATATTTCGAATATCTGCCTGCCAGAAACAGAAATTAATTAGTTCATACAGTTAATGGCAGGAAATTTGGGCACATAGAACTTAATTGGTATACAAATTACACAGACAGGGCTCCTTTTTTTCCTAGCCATAATTTACAACTTTGTTTTTATACGGTTCAAGAACGCCACATTTAAAAAATTCCTCTCTCCATTATCCATAATTAGGCATGACAATGTCGTGAACATGATGGGACACTTAACGGCCATGTTCGTAAGGTGTTTTTTTTCAAATTACATGAGATATTTAAGGAGTTCCTCGACCATGTTTAAAAGGACTGCAGATGACAGAGGTCTATAAGGAAGCACTCTTCTCCTGAGGTGATAGTGGGGATGGTTCTATTCCATCCTTACCATCATTCATTCATGTTTTGGGAAAGTTCTAATATCCTTGTTATTTAATTTTTAGCTGGTCTATTTCCCTCCCCGCCTCCACCGGTTATTGGGTTGATTTTGAAGGGTGGGACAAATGAACTGGGTAAAAATCAGTATAGATCTTTTTTTTTTCATTCATTCATTCATTCACTCATTTATTCTTCTTTTCTTTAAGTGCCATGTCCTCATAGAACATTGGCCATCAGTAGCATAATCTGTTTTTTTTTTAACTAAGGTGACTCTAAATAGAGAAGCTGTGCCCTCTGTGAACCATTGGCTTAAACTCTTAAGATTCAGTTTGGTTCGGTTCATTTTTAACAAAAAACTTTAAAATATTCATTTCGTTGGATTGTTTTACATTATTCGTTTTTTTTCTTTGACTCATATTCAAAATGGACCACAGCAGGCCATTTCGATGCTGCATCCAGAATGTGCAGGGAAACAGCTTAAGGAATCAAAGACTTGCTTAGCATACTTTTTATTGTAACTCCCCACATCGTATAAATGAATGCATCAAGCCCGATTTCTAGGAGTCCGGTATTCTCCAAGTGTGGCCGTTTTACCTGCCTAAATAATTAACCATTCCTAAAAGCCCGCTTTCTAGGATTTATCTTGGGGAAAGAGTAACAGAATGTCTGCCAGAGCAGAAAACCATTTAAGCACAATTTTTAAATGAGAGACAGCACCACCCTTTAGATGTCTTTTGATCGTGGCAGTTTCAAAGCCTCACACTTCTTCCTTTTTTATATATTTTTTGAAAAATCCTCCTTGAAATATTTTTAATTGCTTGTTGAATATTCAGGAGGCTTTTCGTGAGATCTCCTCCCTCTTTTCTCCTTCTAAAGACATCGAGGAGTCTTTTGAAACAAAAAGTGACCTGTAAAATGTAGGAGAAAAGAAGTTTGCCTTTGAGAGAGACAGAGAGAGAGAGAGAGAGATGGAACAAGGGGGAAATTCCAAAGGAACCATTTTTTTTAAGGCAGTCAAATTTTGATGCTCCTAAGATAAGCTAGGAGTATAAACACCTGCCGGACCTCCTCTTTTCTCCCTACTGCTGTTTTTCATGGGGGGAGGGGTAACTTAATCCTGTCCTGTGTAGGAGTATTAGATGTCCTACACATAATGTTGCCTTTCCTGCACAGGATTCACTGCACAGACTTTGTCAATTTAAATGGCAAACTTTAATTTAAATGGACAGCTGGCCATTAGAGATGGATACAAAAAGCCTTTCATCATCCTTGATATAAAGAGCGCCATGTGGCCCTACCGATGCTGAGTGGGACTGGATGCCCCACTCACCGGTCTTTGCACAGCGCCAAGGTCCTCCTTCTCCCGTGGCACTCCGATCCAGACAGGAGCTCCACCAGCCCATCTCCGTTAGCAGGTGGCCACTCATCAGCTGGCGGAGAAGAATTGTCAGAAGGGTTGGCGGTCTGAAGAGATGGGAATGGGGCAGCCAGACTCCTGCTCAGCTTAGAGTGCTACGGGAGAAGGACCATGGAAATGTGCAAAGACTGGTGAGTGGGGTGACTTTGTATGAAAAATGACAAAAGGTTTCGTGCCCATCTCTACTTGCCGTAAACCTCCACTGCCCTGCTTGTTTCAGAACTCCCACTCAACCGACCAACCCCAGAAGTTCTGCTTGATGCCTCTTTCCTCCCCACCTCGCTCCCTCCCACTTCCACCCTGTTGAGTTGAATCACTCTATATACATTATCTCTGTAAGCAGCTACAGCTTGTTTCCAAGCAAATGCCTGTACCTTTCCTATGTGTGAGGACAGAGGAGGCGAAGAAAAAGAAAGAATAAAGGAAAACATTGAAACATACAAATTAGGGCTGACGCACATCTTGCAGAAATTGTAGGTGGTGTGTCGCTGAAGCTTTAATGGATTAATGGGACAACTTGTAGATCAGTCCTGCCCATGGTTGCATATAAGCAAATACAATCGATTATGAAAGTAAGGGAAGGATCCAACTTTTGCTTTCAGAGATCACATAATAGAAGAAGCTTGTTGGAGTGAAGCAAAGCCTAATAACGTCTATGTGTACGGCATCTTCCCTCCCCAAACAACACAGAGAGAGAGAGAAACCATTCCAGATTAATCTGGATTTATGATGACAAGAAAGTAGGCTAGCCCTGTCTTGGTCACAATCCCTCTCTTCCATAGCCAGAACCGGAATTGGCTTGTGGCTCAACAGTGGTGGAGTTCAGCACCTCAGACAGCTCCTGCAAAGTATGGTCTAATAAAGCAGTGGTTCTCAACCTGTGGGTCCCCAGATGTTCCTGGACTGCAACTCCCAGAAGTCTTCATCACTGGCTGAGCTGGCCAAGAATTCTGGGAGTTGCAGTCCAGGAACATCTGGGGAACCATAGGTTGAGAACCACTGGCCTAGAGCCCTGTGTGGATCCCCCACCCTTGATCATCCCGGTCATCAGAACCCTGAAAGAAAAAGGATTGCTGTTCACTTGGAGAACTGGACAAGCAACGCATGCTGTCCACTCATACATTCGTACACAAGGGGTACGTGGAGATGGTCTGTGCTCCTTCCTCAAATGAATCCTAAACTGGACACCCAAACAGCGCTGCCCGCCTCCTTAGAGCCACTGGCAAGTTGCATAAGGTCCAATCTGTTAACCTCTGTATGCCTGTCATATGGTAGTAAGTTTCTCTAGCCTCACCGGTGCTTCCTTCTGAATGTGCCTTCAGCTTCTGGGAGACCTTTGAATCTGGAATCTCAACCTTGCTGGGAATTTACCGTTCCAGTTGTTGACTTCAAGTCAGATCTTCATTCCGGAAAAAGCAAAGTGGACAGCATCCAACCTCGACTTGGTTCTTTTCCTCGTCCTTTTTCCTATTCGCTGAGCTCTCACAACCAAACTTGAAAGCCTCGTCATCCCCTCGTTCGCTTGCTGGAACACGGAAGTACCCCCTATTAGCCCACCAGCGCCCTGTTAAATGATGTCCATCGTCCTGCTGCTAAAACAGTGCAGCAGTGGTGTTCCCACACCAAGGAATGGTCTGTGATAGCACAGTGTCTATTAGAGATGGGCACGAATCAAAAAAATGGCATTTCGTTTGTTGTTTGTCGTTTGGAGGGTCCATTTCGGTTCATTTCCGTTTTTTGTGAATTTTTGCAAAAAAAATCATTTTTGTTTTCGTTCATTTTGTTACCATTTCATTACCATTTATTTCAATTTTTTGTGATTTTTTTTTTTAGGATTTTAAGCAATTTAAGCAATTGCAGTAACGGAAACGAAACGCACGACAAAATTTCCGGTGTTTCTGTTCGGTTCGGTTCGTTTTAAAGCCAAAATTCGTTTGTCATTTCGTTAGCTAACGAAACGAAAAAACAAAAACGAAAACAAAAAATTGTTCGTTTCGTGCCCATCTCTAGTGTCTATGTTTTAAAAACAGGAGGATGTTTCCCCAAGATACCTTGCAAGCACTGCTAATTTTTTAAAAAAAAAAAAACAATAAATTTAATGTTTAAAAATTACATTCCACTTTCCAATTAATTGAGGGGTACATTTCTTCATGGTTGCAAGGCTTTTATTCAATTTATTGAACAAAGCTTGTAGTCTTAATCAGAATAGATTATTGTATGAGTCAGCCCAACCTGCATGGGGGGCGGCGGGGCTGGGGGGAATCTCATAAAAATATCATTAAAATTGAAGATGTTGCGTCAACAATACTCTTAAACAAATTAACCACAGGAATGATTCTCTCTGTTTTTAGTTTTGTTTTGTTTTTAATGAAAGAAAAAAAAAACGGGAGCCTGCAGGGTCATATTCGCCTGTATTTCTTATAAACAGATTACATTAGGCCGATTCATTCCGAACCTTCGGAGGGAGCATAAATTCTAGCCATAAGCAAGAAATGTCTACTGTGCTTTCACAAAGAGTGTTTTCTGGGGGGGGGGAGTCGCCCACCCCACCCCAACATGGTTTTCCTTGTTTTGCTTTTACAATTTGTCACGACCGTCTCGGTGTCACCAGCTCAGCTTTCACGAACATCACACGAACCGCTGGACGCATTCAAAAGCGCCAAGATGTCTAGGTAGCTGCTTTGGGGTTAGACACAGAGTCTTGTGTTTGACCAAACAAGGGAGAAGACAACCAGCTTATGTCATGCCCCTGGACAACAGGAGATGATGTGATTATGCCGTGTTCTCCAAAACAACTGGAGAACTTCCATCTATTGCTGGCTGGCTCTTTGACCGCTCCATCATCCATAAAACAGAAGGCATAAAGGTGAATACAAACATAAGAAATTTTCATATATATATATATATAATATCTATACATAATTTTGTTCTTTGTGGGGTTTGTTCTACATATTGTCCTGCAGCCTATCCATATAATCTCTAAATTCCTGGGAATCGCCTAAGTTCATATCTTGGCAAACCCATTTGATGTTCTCGTCACTGTCGAAAAGGATGGAGTTGGTGTAGGGTCCGCCATCTTCTGGCAAGATGGTGGTGTAAGAGGTGAATTTTACCCTCTTCCGCTTGGGCGGGTTGATCGGTTCGTGGCCGAGGTCTTTTTCGCAGGCATAGTCCGTCGACTGGAGGATCTGGCTGTGGAGGTGGCTCTGGGAGCTCCCGTTGAGAAGGAAGTTGCTCTCCTCGAACTGCATCCCACGGTCGAGGATGGCCGTGCACTCCTCGGAGGGCAAGGAAATGTCCACGGGGTTCTCCAAGAGTTCCACCTCGTTGCCCAGCCACACCCAGTCGTGGGAGTGAGGGATGTTCCCCTGTTCGCTGACCGCGAACCTCTTGTGCCTGTACTTCCAGGCAAATGCCACACAGTTAATTAGGAAAACCACGATGGCCAAGCAGAAGACACACAAGAGAGCGTACATGCCGATCTCGAGATCGGTCAAACCTCTGGAAGCCAATGTGAGGTCGCTTGGATGGTTCTTCCCGGGTGTATCGACCTGTATAGGGAAGCTTGTGAAGGAAGGTGGGCTGTTTTGGAGGTGGCCGTCCTCATGAGCATTCGTCTGGTGGATGAGGGACTTGGGCGTTGTGCTTTGATTGGCCACCTCTTCATGATTCATGGAAGCTCCATGCTTGGGCCAATCTTGTCCTGACCGCTCTTGATCCAAAGACTTCTCTACGGAATTCCCTCCGCGGCTGTTCAGCTCACCCCCATCGTCTTCAATGTCGTTGGTGTCCCCTTTATGATCGGACTCCTTCTGGCCAAACTTGACCTTCAAGCTCCCTTTCCCAATAGCCAAGCTGCTCTTCCGCTTGGACTTCTGGCAAGACTCGCTGATGACCATTTCGATTTTGATGAGGGGACCTTGACCTTCGCCTTCCGCCACCACCACCGGCCACTCGTCCTCCTGGCTTTGGTGGGTGGACACCACCATTTCGTCCAGGGAGGTGATGAGGAGAGAGAAATCTGTTGTGTCGTAGATGTCTAAGGGGGTCACGGTGCCATCGCTGAACAAAACCCAAGCACTGACGCTGGCTTCCTAGGGTGGGAAGAATCAAGGGAAAATAAAGAATGAAGAGAAAGAACAGGAAGAGGTGCTACCAAAATGAAGGAGTCATGCTTTGTACAATTTCTCTGATCTAGCTCCCTCTTTCCTGGAGATATTATATTCTTTGGTACTGGATGTTTACACTGACAACTATGTGTTTCTATGACTTTGGGAAAGGTTAGATTAAGGAAAATAGTGGAAATGATTTAAAAGAAACAAAGGACATAACAATTAAGGCTTCCTTCCTTCCTTCCTTCCTTCCTTCCTTCCTATCTTTGTTCCTTTGTTCTTTCTTTATTTTCCTCTGTCTTTTTCTCCATATTCCTTCCTTTCTTAACCATCAGTTCCTTCCTTCCTTTCGTCATCAGTTCCTTCCTTCCTTCCTTCCTTCCTTCCTTCCATCATCAATTCCTTCTTTCCATCATCAGTTTCTTCCTTCCTTCCTTCCTTCCTTCTATCATCAGTTCCTTCCTTCCTTCCTTCCTTCCTTCCTTTCTTCCTTCCTTCATCAGTTCCTTCCTTGCTTGCTTGCTTCCTTCCTTCCTTCCTTCCTTCCATCATCAATTCCTTCTTTCCATCATCAGTTTCTTTCTTCCTTCCTTCCTTCCTTCTATCATCAGTTCCTTCCTTCCTTTCTTCCTTCTATCATCAGTTCCTTCCTTCCTTCCTTCCTTCCTTCCTTCCTTCCTTCCTTCCTTCCTTCCTTCTTGACATACTTATTTACTTACTTGTTTTTTATAAAAGAGGATATCATATAACCCAATATATCTTTTGGGTTTTTAAGTAAAGGGTGAAAAATTGTCCGCTCGCTCAAGTATCTTGCCTTTCATTTGGAAAATAAGGACCACATAACATTCCAAGCCTTCCTGGTTTTAACAGGAAGGCTTTGTTCCTCCCGCAGGCTGGGATCCTTTGTTTAGCTTTCTGTCAGCATTACATTCCTCTCTCATCTCTACACAGACACACGGAGAGGCACCATTTTCTCTTGCTCTCCCTCACAGTTCAAGGCAACCCCCCCCCCAGCCGTCTCTGTGCCCTCCTACCTCAGAGAAACACAGAATATTTCCACCTGCAAAGATGTGGTTTCTGAAAATGATTACCAGAGCTTCTGGACTAAGATGCATTTAAACATGGAGAGGTTAATGAAGGAAGAAAAACCCTCCTCCCACAATAATGCATTATTTAATTAATGTATTTATTTTTTAAAAAAAAACCTCACAGAGGTTGCCTCCTTAACAGATGGACCTAAAAAGAAATAATGCATGGTTTTAACATTTTCCTCCTATGGTAATGCTTCAGAATCAATTTTACATATAAGTGGTCGGGTCATTTGTATTCCGATGGGTTTAATCAGGCGGCGCCAGAAAATCCACCTGAACTCTGTACCTTAAATTATCCGTCAAAACGCTGTTTTCCCTACGCTTGCAAGATTTTTGAAATAATGTACCTGGGGCTCCTTCCCCATTTCCTTTTCTGTTCCTGTTCTGGAAAGATTTCAGAATCTATCAGAAACTGATAGGTGTCTGGCCTGAGAGGTAGCGGGCCTGATCCAACAAGAACGTTGAACTACATAACTACATAACTACTTCCCACTCTATTTTCTTTATTATTTTGAGATGCAAGCCCTTGGTTGTCTCGTGCCTTTCCACAATGATGCAAGAACATTAGCCTTCCATAGGAGACCATATCACATTTGCTGGGCTTCTCAGAGATAATTTCTTTATTTGTGAGACAGAACTTGGTGAACATTCCAGATATGGTACAAATAACCCAGCTCACAATGCCTGCACACTGTAATTAAACTGTAAACCACCTAGAGACTACTTAAAGTGGTATGGGGCGGTATAGAAGCAGAATACTTTTTGTTGCCTTGCTGGATGGACTTCTAATTAGAAGCATCTGTTGGGTTGTTTGTGTCTTCCTGGTCAATCAGCCAGCCCACGTGCGTATGGGCGAGCAGGAGAAAGAGGCAGCATGGTTCTCAAAAGGAAGTCACTAATGCTGCACAGAGTCACTCTGCATGGATTTTGATTGAAGGGGGGGGGAGTCTAAATCCCAGTTTCATTGAGAAAGCAACATAGAATCATGGATTAATAGTAGAGATGGGCACGAATCAAAAAAATGGCATTTCGTTTGTCGTTTGTCACTTGGAGGGTCCATTTCGGTTCGTTTCCGTTTTTCATGAATTTTTGCAAAAATATCGTTTTCATTTTTGTTCATTTCGTTACCATTTATTTCATTTTTTGTGATTTTTTAAGGATATTAAGCAATTCACTCATATTGTAGTAACGGAAACGAAACGCACGACAAAATTTCCGGTGTTTCTGTTCGTTTCGTTTCATTTTAGAGACAAAATTCATTTGTCGTTTCGTTACGTAATGAAACAAAAAACGAAAACGGAAACAAAAAATTGTTCGTTTCATGCTCATCTCTAATTAATAGAGTTGGAAATCCAGCCTTCTGTTTAAGGCATGAACCCAAATCAACGTAGATGGTTGTCCATCCATTTGCCTCTTGAATGCCTCCCGCATGGAAGCTCTCACTACCTCCCGTGGTCATTGATTCCATCATCATACTGCTCTAACGGTTAGGCTGTTCTTCCTGATAGTCAAACTAAATCTGGCTTCCTGATAACTTGAGCCCATGATTACATGCTCTGCGCTCTGGGAGGATTCAAACCGGGTTGAATGACTAACCCTTAGAAAAGTAATATCTCCTCTCAGTCTTCTTTTCTCAAGACTACACATGTCCATCTCTTTCCATCTTCCCTCGTATGGCTTGGTTTCCTGTCCCCTGAACCATCTGGAGCAGGCATGTCCAAAACTTTGGCCCTCTGGATGTTTTGGACCACAACTCCCAGAATTCCAAGCCTGTATTTCTAATGGCAAAGGACTGTGGGAGTTGTGGTCCAAAACATCTGGACGGCCGAAGTTTAGACAAGCCTGATCTAGAGGCTAGTGAAGTCTTAGCTAGGGAGATGACCAATACTTCCTATGCTTCCCAGTTGGTATCATTTATACCTGTCTCAGCAGAACAAAATGCCCTTCTGCATTTTTTTATTCCCTTGGATCTATAAAACCTACTATCTGTGATGTTCTTGACGGCACTAGCTCCCTCCTATAGCCTTGGCCATTGCTAAAAGCCTGCTCCGGAGATGTCTCCGCACATCCAAAGCAAAGTTTGGCATACATCTGGTACTCCTCCAATGTATATATGCCCTTGTCATGTGCTTTTCTGACCTCAGCTGGTTTGTCTCGGAGTCCCCCTCTTTCTGATAAAATGTCATTATTCTACGCTTCTAATTAATTGTGAATTATCAGATGGTAAGCTCTGTTCCACCTGTTTCAGCGAATGCAGGATATCAGATGCCGATGCTGTCATGACAATCACCCTCTTGTTTCCTTTACTCTTCTGGAGCGAGAGGGTCAGACCGGCCACCAGCTGGACCCCAATGTCTGTGATGGTCACACGGTTTTCCAGCACAGTCACTGTCTTCTCAGCCAATATGGAATCCGAGAGAGGAGAAAGGACCTTAATTTGGGGAGGGGGAGAGAGAGAGAAAGCAGAAATGAAGGCAATTCAGAGTAGATGACTAGGGATGGTCTAAGGCAGTAGAGATGGGCACGACACAAACAATTTTTTGTTTCTGTTTTCGTTTTTTCATTTTGTTATGTAACAAATGACAAACGAATTTTGTCTCCAAAATGAAACGAAACAAACAGAAACACCAGAAATTTTGTCGTGCGTTTCGTTTCCGTTACTGCAATATGAGTGAATTGCTTAAAATACTAAAAAAATCACGAAAAAAACAAAAATAATGGTAACGAAACGAACGAAAATGAAAATGAATTTTTTGCAAAAATTCATGAAAAATGGAAACGAAACGAAACAAAACGAAACGGACCCTCCAAACGACAAACGACAAACGAAATGCCATTTTTTAAATTCGTGCCCATCTCTATAGGGCAGTGTTGGTGAACCTATGGCACGGGTGCCAAAGGTCAGAGCCCTTTCTGTGGGCACCCGACATCGCCCCTTCACAGCCACCTGTATTCAGGTTAAATTGATGTATTGGCCCTTTGCGAAAAATTAGTGGGTTTTGAAGTGCAGTTTGGGCACTCGGTCTTTCAAAGGTTCACTATCACTGGCCTAGGGTTAGTCCTGACTATTATTTATTGTTATTTATTTGTTATATTTCTAGACCGCTCATCTTCCGGAACGGAACTCTGGGCAGTTTACAATAAAATACAATCAAACAAGGTTAACAAACAAACAAAAAAACTGGTAAAATAAGGAGGGGGAAACCCTCCACAGAAGGCGACGAGGGTGGTTAATGAAAAAAAATTAAGTAAAAAAAATTAAGTAAAATGGTCTCCACATGCCTCTTTAAAAAGGAGAGTTTTCAGAGCCTTTTGAAAGGCTGGCAGGGACTCTGCTAGGCTCAGCTCACTAGGAAGATGATTCCAAAGCGTGGGGCCCACCACAGAAAAGGTGCGGTTAAGCATGAGCGATTTCTGCACTTCCCTGGGTATGGCCACCCTAAGTGAGCGCGCCTGCACCATTCTAGTGGGCCTGACCCCGGTTGACCTCTCCGACAGGTACTCTGGTCCCAAGCCGTGGAGGGTTTTGAAAACCAAAACCAAAACCAGGACCTTGAACCTTATCCGGAGGACAACGGGCATTAGAGATGGGCACGACTCAAAAAAATGGTGTTTCGTTTGTCGTTTGTCATTTAGGGGGTCCGTTTCGGTTCATTTTCATTTTTCGTGAATTTTTGCAAAAAAAATCGTTTTCATTTTGTTACGTATCAAAACAAAAAAATGAAAACGAAAACGAAAAATTGCTGTTTTGTTAGCATTTATTACAGTTCAATGTATTTGCCGCAACGAAAACGAAACGCACGACAAAATTTCTGGTGTTTTGGTTTGTTTCGTTTCATTTTGGAGACAAAATTCATTTTTCATTTTGTTATGTAACGAAATGAAAAAACGAAAATGAAAACAAAAAATTGCTCGTTTCGTGCCCATCTCTAACGGGCATCCAATGCAGGTGAGCCAGAACTGAGGTGCTGCAATCGAATCTACGAGTGTCCACCACCAGTCTGGCCGCCACTTTCTGCACCCGCTGGAGCCTCCGGACAAGGGTCAAGGGCAACCCCACGTAGAGGGCATTGCAGTAGTCAACCAGGTGAACAAATGACATCAATAGAAATTAATAGGTCTGATTTGTTTCAATTTGCCTACTCTAGGATTACCCTGCTATGCACCCATGGACGCTCTTTGTACCTGAACCGTCGTAATGCCTTGCTCGCGACCCATCAGAATCCGGCCTTCTTGCAACCTGGCGACCTTGGGCTCTTCCACCTTCATGAAGTCAGCCACAAGGTCTGTGATGTCAAACTGCCACTCGGAGCCAAGCATGTAGGTCAGCTGGCCGCCCAAATCGGACGACTCGGAGACGAACTGCGTCAGGACGCGCACGGTCGCGTGCTGGTACTGAAGGGTGCAACCTCTGCCTTTCTTCTCATCATCCTCTTCCTCGTCACTGTCACGGGTAGGCCTGCAAAACACGCACACATAACCGGTGGTTAAAAAGTTGCTTTTTTAAAAATTCAGTCATTGCTGTGTTGGAAAAATCGCTGCTCTTTTTTCTGTACCTCCTTTTTTAATTGGAAAAAAATCTACAGTTGCATATAATTAGAATATGACCTCCCTTGCCTCATGGACATTTAAAAGCACTGGATGGGTTATTCACATCTTTTGACACACACCCCCAAGTGTTTTCTGTATGTGTATTGCTTCCCAACAGCAACATAAACTAGCTTTGTGCAATGGTATAAGCTTGCGGGACAGGGAGTGCTCCTTGTCTCATTCTTGCACTGGAGGCAAGGAATCTTACAGAGGTCAGCAACTTCTCAACAGATTGTTTTTGATGCATAAGGACCCACCTGCCTCGCTGAGAATGGGAAAAAAAATTCCAAGGAGCTTCTCAAATTTCTGCTGTTTGCAAACCACTGGAAATGTTTGCAGACATTCCGTGGCCTCCCAGGAAGCCTGCCAAAGGTTAAGAGGGCTTACAGATGGCAAGAGGAAGTGTCTGCTGGGCAGGCAGCCCTCTATGTGTAGTTGAGCTCCAAATCACGTATTTCAAACCAGGCTTCACCAGAGCTGCTCCCTCCTGCTGAGCATTTGCCAGATCAAGGAAGAATGGCATGGCCATGGGGGGATAATTATTTTCCTGCCACATAATGAATCAAAATAAATGTTCTTGTTAAGATTATCAGCCTCTGCCTGCCTGGACTTCCCTTCTCCCCCCCTCCCCCTTCTCCTATTTGATTTAATTTAAATTTATTCCTTTCATTTGCCGCGAATGTAGGCTTTTAGACTGTTCATTTCACGACTAGGTTTTTCTATTAGCCTGGCGCCGCTCAAGGGTGCAGTGCAGTACATTAGTCAGGAGCGCGCACCTATCTGGAGAGAGCAGATTTCCATCTGGAAGAGAGGGCCACTGATATTGACAGTGGCACAGACCCAGATTAAATTATGATTCTCCTCTCTAAGGCAACTACGGAGAAAATGCTTCCGTCGGATGTATGGATGGCTCCAAGAAGTACAATGGCTCTGGGTTGGCTTCTTTCGTTTCCATAGATGTAAAGGATCCAAAACGCCGAAGGTCCTCAATATTTAAAAAAAAATAAAATTAATTCCCCTTTCAGTGGGCTGCTTTGGCTGATCAACAGGATTGCCAGCAGCAGCAGATTGCTGGCGGTGATGAAAGACTTCCATGGTGCACACAGCTCACGTGCAATACGACCAAGTCTTCGGCTCCCTACATTTGAACACATGTCCTTAATCTGGGGGAATCTTCCCAACTGGATTGTAACCAGTGAGAGTAACAGGTCGAATAAAAGGAGAATCAGCGGGCACCATTCAGGCCCAGGGATTTCAGTGTAGTTTCTCTTTGAGACCTCTTTTTGAAAATAATGGAAAGTGCCCTGTACTAAGTCAACAACAACAACAACGAGTTTATTGATTAGCTATTCAGGCCATATCAAGTGCTAAAACTACATAAGTCCAGAAAAATACAAGAAAAATACAAGTTGTGACTGAGCAGTTTTCAAAGTTAGGGTGACCAGAACGAATGTTATCATTCAAGAGTCAATGTCGCCCCTACAGTAAACGCCAATTTGATCAATATAGGAAGATCTTACTCTGGCCGCCTTACATATAAAATTGGCGACACCACGGGCAACCTGCATGTTTGAACTCTGAAGCAAAAAGGCGAGCAGAAAGTTCACATTCCAATGGGGGGGTACTGAATTTCCACCTGATGATCTGGAGCATTGACTCAAGGGCTGTGTAGCACTCTGTCATTAAGGTGTGGAGTGGGAAGATATGGGATCTGACCCCATCCTTTTATTATTTTTTTTTTTGCACGAGGTCATCTAGTGATAAGAAGGCTTATCTGCCAAAGCAGATAAACAGTGCTCTGCTACCATTTCAAAATCATTATTTGCAATGCCATCTTCAGATATGATTAATCCTCTCTACCATGGGAAGCTCTAAATTTCATGTTTTATGCCACCACCATGACCCCTTGGAACTCTGGACAACTGGCATGGCCCGTGGGCCAATAGATTTGCTGGCTGGGTGAGAAGGTACAGCTGTTCCGAGTCTGAAATGCATGCATCGTCAATTCAGATGCTTTTGGCACTCTTAAATCAAAGTCCAAGCCAACCCAAAAAGTGCAATAATATCACTTTGCAGCACTAAACCATCGTGTGTTTCCTGGACTAATACTTGCACATTGTGTCCGTCAGGAACATCTTGGCAGTTTGGTTGGGGTTTCACTCTGGGAGACGGAAAATCACAGAAAAGTGTAGCATCCGATCAGAAAACAGGCTTCCATCCACGGAAGCTCGTCCTGCAGTTAATTCTCAAATTATTAGGTATTGGGCTGGATGGCAGACCACGAGAAGGGAACTCCAAGGACATGGTAATATGAAACATAAAAATGCAGAAAGAGAGGCATATCTTTAAAGACCGGAGCATGGAGTTGTCCATATGCTTTGTCTTCCATACAAACTCCCCATAACAAAAAGAGAGGGGAAGGTAGCTATTTCACCCCTTCTTTTGCTGTAATTCAATGTTTGGGTAACTCTTGTCTTTACAGCAATGGTGGATTTGCTTTAGATTTAATTCTGTGGTTCCCAAACATCCCTTCCTTGGCTTATTGGCCACTGGACATGTCTCCCCCAATATGATACATTGGGTGTAGAGGTGGTAAAGGCAAGGGGAAGCCGGAAACGAGTAGTACTTTCAAAATCCTATGGATGTCCTACTGAAGATCCCGTAGCACTACCTGGATTAATTAATTAATTAATTATATACCAATCAATTTATTTATTTATTTATTTTCATTTTTGGTGACATTCTGGAGAGCCACAACACGCCCTTGGGAACCACTGGTTTAGTTAAAATTCCATGACAGTATCCAAGGCGCTGAATTCTAAATACTCCCCCACAATTGCTGGGGAAAGCACCTCGAATGTTCGGATCGAAACACGGAAGGGATTTTCCCTTCCAATTCCAGCCCAAGATTCTCAAGATGCGTCTCCCAAAGACGCACGCCCAGGCATTCGGATTTTTTTTTAAAAAAAAAAACAAAGCAACCTGTAAAAGCTGCCCTACATCTGGATGGTTTGGAACAACAACAAAAGAGAGAGACCAACTTTTGACAGCTTCGTTGGAAGGCTGAACTTTTGTACGCGCTCATCCAAACACAAACAAACTTGGCAGGCAACATTGTTAGGCCATTTTTACAGCAAATGGTTTCCTCTTTCTAGTTTTTTTTTTCCTAGGGAAAAAGAAAAAGAAACAAGCTGCTAGAATTGTGCCCAGTGTCTCGGTGGTTATCTGAATAACTGCTGGTGACAATGGCTTGCCAGCTCACAAACAGTGGACTGTCTTTCATTTCAGCTGGCCCAATAAATAGTTATAGACACCTGGGGGTGGGGGTTGAAAATCCAAACCCTCAGCCTAACGAGTTTGAAATTCGCCATGGCTAACGACTATGGAAATGCATGACCGGCTGCGTCTTTGTGATGGCGTGACCGGCTGCGTCTTTGTGATGGCGGTGGCTTTAGTCCTGTAATGGCTATATGGCCACCAACGGCGGAGCAGACATTTGTTCCACCAAACGGCCAATGAGACGGGGCTTGGGAGGAGACCAGATGAGGCCCTTCATCAGCAGAAGAAGGGGTTTGTTCTTTCTGTTAGAGAGGGCCATCAAAACGCGCTCGAGTTCTATTCACGCTCAGCACCTCTGCTTTTGATACGCTCCCAGAGCGGAGAGGAGAACCAGGCATCCGTCCATCCAGTGTCCAAATCTGATTTGTCACAAATATTAGAGACCCATCTGTCTCTTGACTAGAGCAGCTTTGTCAGAAGATATATGGGAACTTCAAAAGGGGATTGGACAGATTCCTGGTGGAAAAGTCCATCACAGGTTACAAACCATGATGGAGATGTGTCATCTCGGGTACCTCAAGGGCCAGATGCAGGGGAGTGGTATCAGGAGAACAGAGATCTAGTCTTGTGCCCTCCCAGATGCATCTGGTGGGGCCACTGTGAGATACAGGAAGCTGGACTAGATGGGCCTCTGGACTGATCCAGCATGGCTCTTCTTATGTTCTTATGTTCTTATGTAACTAATGGGTTTGATGGACTGAGGGCATATAAACATGGACGCCTCTGATATGTCAACACAGTTTACTTGGTGTGGCTTTGATCACCCCATGAGTGGGAAATCTTTTTTCCCTTCCTTCCAGATGTTTTGGGTTTTAAGTCCCATTGCTAATAGCAAGCCG
The DNA here is from genome assembly GCA_023846285.1 of Phrynocephalus versicolor. Lineage (NCBI taxonomy): Eukaryota > Metazoa > Chordata > Lepidosauria > Squamata > Agamidae > Phrynocephalus > Phrynocephalus versicolor. The sequence continues at coordinate 2,080,270 of JAHTLZ010000019.1, read as the reverse complement.
GATTTTAGGCAAGGGACCTTTGGGTTTCTGGATTACAAAAAATCCCCAAATTCTCCATTCTGGGTGTTCCATTGGACTCATATAAATCTTTAAAAATTTAAATGTACCTCACCTGGAGACATGGCGTAGCTCTATGGGGGCAAACCTTCAGTACTCCAGATGTTTTGGACCACAATTCCCACAGTCCTTTGTTATTGGCAATACAGGCTTGGGATTCTGGGAGTTGTGGTCCAAAACATCTGGGATGCCAAAGGTTCACCACCGCTGTCGTCTCTCAAGTGGAACTCTGAGAATGAAGAATCATGGGCTTTGTAATGTTTAAAAAAGCTGAAAACTTCATATTAGAGATGGGCACGAATCAAAAAAATGATGTTTCGTTTGTCGTTTGTTGTTTGGAGCATCCGTTTCGGTTCATTTCTGTTTTTTGTGAATTTTTGCAAAAAAAATCATTTTCATTTTTGTTCGTTTGTTACCATTTTGTTACCATTTATTTCATTTTTTGTGATTTTTTTAGCATTTAAAGCAGTCCACTGTATTGCAGTAATGAAAACGAAACACACGACAAAATTTCCGGCGTTTCTGTTCATTTCGTTTCATTTTGGGGACAAAATTCGTTTGTCGTTTTGTTGCATAACAAAATGAAAAAACAGAAACGGAAACGAAAAATTGTTCATTTCGTGCCCATCTCTACTTCATATCTATTGGAATGGGACTTATAAATGCTGAAGTCCTGGATATTTTTCAATCCTGGACTAGCAGGGAGTTTACGCAGGTGTCTTTGTTTTCTTTTCTTTTCTTTTCTTTTCTTTTCTTTTCTTTTCTTTTCTTTTCTTTTCTTTTCTTTTCTTTTCTTTTCTTTTGTTTCCTCAACATTTGAGTGATCTGGCAGCAAAATGGCCAAAAACTCTCCTTCACAAAGCACAGCACTTCGGTACAAATGCTCCCAACAACTAAATGGGGAAAAATGGACTAAAAGAGAGAGGCAGAGATAAAAGCCATTCAAAACCCACATTCGAGCCCAGTTCTGGCCGGTCCTTGGCAAGTGGTGGAGCATGGTAATTAAAACGCGAGGCCAGGTTTTTTACACATAGATCTACGAAGCAGATTTGCATGCTAAGTGCTCGTAACGAGAGATGCCAGCCTCCATATTTACAACCGAGCGCTTCTGACTACCAGATGCTGAGGATTAGCAGCCAGAGAGCAATCCTATCACCAGCACGCAGTGTTTGTGAACGTTCTCTTGAAGCATCTATCTGCCCGGCCGCTGCTGATGGGCGGCATGCCGTGCGACACTGCTTGGTGGTTAGACTCACAAGAGCAGGTGCGTCACAGGTGAGAAACCTCACCTTTTGTTAGACGTGACAGGAATCCTCCAGCCTTTGATCTGGCTTAGCTCGGTGTCGGAGATCTCTATCTGAAGGGGAAGGCGCGGAACCCAGACAGTGATTTCCAGCTGGGTGGTAAAATGCTGGTAAGTGAAGTTGACAACGGTATCAACTTTGCTCTTCATTTCCTTCCCGTTCACAAAGATGGCGTCGCAGTTGTCCGTAACCTTACAAAACATAAAGTGAGAAGGAAAAACAAGATCAATTATAGAAGGAGAAAAAAAAATAGAGTTGCCTTCCGGTTTCTTTAAAATAACTGCAGTCGGTTCCATCAACCAAGCACAAAACCTGCAATTTCTCCGATAAGATTCACACCATTTCCTCCACTACGAGTCCATTACTTTCCTAACTTGGAATGGTCTCCCTTCACTGATCTACTCATTACCACCAGCAAAGTGGAGGAGATTGGTTTCTTGACTTGGTGGACCTGCCAGGTGATCGATGCCCGGCCCTGCCGACGAATCCATCAAAAGTAGTTCCCTAATTGTGATCCAAGGAATCGTGCTGATCTTTAGAAGTTTATTGAGGCATCTCATTGGGGACAGGGACACAAATGGTAGCCAAAATTCCTTCCCTTCTCATGTATATTCAACTGCAATGGGAAGTTATGTGAAGGGGTGGGGAAAAGTAGGGTGTATTCTGCCTAAGATGATACAGGATTTCAGCTGGTGAAGCAGGGAAGATAACAATTTCTTTTATATTTGTGAGTGTGTAAGCCTTCCACACATGCAGCCCAGAGGCAACCCTAGGAAACAGAAGACCTAAAATGAATGCAGCTTCTAATACCCAACTTCAAGCTTATCCACCTTTGGCGTACACTTAAAAGATCGGCTTCACGCCATGTTGAGTTGTCACTTAAGCCCTTCCGATCAGGTCCTTGTTGCTTATCTCTCTTTCGCTCGGAGCATCCTTAATTATCTCCCGTCTCATCTTAATTTGACCGCCTCTCCCTCGTCACCCTGCCTTTATGATGTGGCGTATCAGCCGGTCTTCCCATTAATGGCCTTGATTAATGCGATTAAAGATCTCCCCCGACACCTGTGACACAGTGTAAGCTCGCTACGTTGCATGGCATTTGCAACCATGGTGGGTTGCGATCCCAGGTTTTAGTCTAAGATTACCTTTAAGAAAGTAGAAGGCCCTTGGGGATATTCTCTTGACTGACACGCTGATGGTGGACTAGGTATACGCCAGTGGTGGGTGAAGCCCTGCTTTCTGCCTTTATTTCGCTCCCTCACCCCATCTCTCTCTCTCTCTCTTTCTCCTTCCATCACCCTTGTCTCCTTCCTTCCCTTCTTTTCTCTCTGCCACCCCTTTTCCTGTCTCTTCCTTCCTGTCACCACTTCTCTCTTGCTCTCCTGCTTGTTTGAAATCAAACCAAGGGCTGCAGGTTCTGCTATTCTCATCTGTAATGAAATGGGCAACAAATCTGAATGTTTGGGATTTTTGTTTATTTGGTTTCGGTTTAAAAACCGCCCTACCAAGCCTGCAGTTTGCTAGATCAATCCAGAGGAGGAGGAGGAGGAAGAAGAGAAGAAGAAGAAGAAGAAGAAGAAGAAGAAGAAGAAATAATCCAGTCCAGTATAGAAATAAATAAATATATATATCATATCACATACTGATGTCCCAGACCTGAAGCAGAGTTAGTCAGGGCTACGGAGTTATAACCAGAGGTGGGCAAGACCCAAAAAAACTGTGGTTCATCACAGTTCGTGGTTCGTGGTGAATCATGAATCAAGAACTATCATGATCACACACACACCCCAGACCAAAGAAGCACAACCAACTGGATGAATCATGAAGCACAAACTATCACAGAACACACACACACACACACACACCAAGTGCATGTGCCCGCCATGGAGCTGAGCAGTAGGTCCATGCACACACATCTGTGCAAGGAGCCCACCTCTGATGCCTCTCAGGATGGTAGTGATGGCAGATGATGTGGCAGAGGCAGCTTCCAGGATCCCCAAATGGAACCATCCAGTTCATGCATTTGTCTGCTTCGCGATTCATTTCGTGCCCATCTCTCATTGTGACCATGGTGTGGGCCAACCTTGGTCTGAGCAAAACATTAAAATGCAGACAGGCCTTCGAGTGGCATGGTCGAAACCATGCACCGAGGTGGGAAAGCTGCTTCTTGGCTTTCCACCCAAGCCCAGGGAATTCCTGCTGGTTTAATATAACGTGGGATGTGTATTTTTGACCGTTCTGCCATTCGAGGCCAGAACCAAAAATTAAAAATTAAGAAGATGGGGTGGGAAGCTCAAAAGAGGAAAGAAAAGACAGCCTTGTGTTGTGATTGTACAAATTGATATTTTCATTTCCCATGTATTTGGCAGGGGTGGGGGGGATTCTCATTACAGCTTCTGGCTTCAAACCAAGGAGACTCTAACTTATGCATACTCTTCTATCCACTTTCAGGATAAAGCCTCAGAAGTCAACATTAATCGACTGCGGTTGAAAAGAACATAAACTTTGATGTCTGTATCTACCCATAACCCCTCACTGAGCCATCCTCAAGTTCAATTCCACAATAGTTGATAGAGGTAATAACCATAATTATGTATCTGAATATACTGTAACGGATTTTTTTTCATTGTTCCAGGATGTTTTTTTAATATGCCCTGTAAAAGGGAGAGATGAGATTCGCAAGCAAGTTTAAGGTGATCTTGAAGCTGGAAACTTTTAATGTGGCTCCAAAGTAATTTAAGGATGGGTAGATGGATCGTTTGGAAGAGAGCTAAGAAGCACCAGACAACACTTCTGGTAGCCAGTAGGATGGCTACAATGGCGCAGAGATGTATATTTTCCATAGGGGGGAAGGCAGGGACCTTGTCAAGTCTTTGGGTCCCTTGTGGAATCTTTTTACCAAGTCCCAAGTCTGAGTCACTGGACCCAAGTCCCAAGTCCAAGTCTTTGGTCCCAAGTCTGAGTCTTTGGTACCAAGTCCCAAGTCCAAGTCTTTGATCCCAAGTCCCAAGTCTGAGTCTTTGGTACCAAGTTCCAAGTCTGAATCTCTTTGGTGCCAAGTCCCAAGTAAGAACATAAGAACATAAGAAGAGCCATGCTGGATCAGGCCAAAGGCCCATCTAGTCCAGCTTCCTGTATATCACAGTGGCCCCACCAGATGTGTCTGGGAGCCAAAAGTCTGAGTCCCTATGGAAAAACAAGATTTTTTCCCCTCAGAAAAAAAGAGAGAAGTGAGTTGAGTCTAACTTATTTAAAAAAAACTGAGTCAAGTTCAAGTCAAGATCTCAGTGCAACTTAAGTCCGACTTGACAGTGAGTCCCACAACTTGAATCTCCATTCCTGGTTGAAGCCTTTGTATTTATAGAAGTATGGGCTGGAGTCTTACTGGGATGTCAGTACATGGTCATAAGCCATAATGTATTCCAAAACACATGATCCACCATGACACTATACCCTGGGCTTAGATAAGTCTCTTTCAGAAGGACCAGAAGGTTGAAAGGGGATATAATAGCCATGCTTAAATATTTGAAAGGCTGTCGTATTGAAAAGGGGACAGGTTTGTTTCCCATGGCTTCAGAGACTAGGACTCGGAACTATGGTTTCAAAACTACAGGAAAAGAGATTCCATTTGAACATTAGGAAGAACTTCATGACAGTTAGAGCTGTTCGGCAGTGGAATATGCTGCCACGGAGGCTGGTGGAGTCTCCTTCTTTGGAGGTTTTTAAAGCAGAGGCTGGATGGCCATCTGTCAGGAGTACTTTGATGGAAGTTCATGCATGGCAAGGGGTTGGACTGGATGGCCCTTGAGGTCTCTTCCATCTCTACGGTTCTATGATTCTATGACCTAAATTCCATTTCTACTCCCAACAAGACCTACTTGACTCTCTGAATCAAAGAAAATGACTCATCCATTGACAAACCACTCAATAATCGTTTTAATGGGTCTACTCTAGTTGAGACTAGTTACAGGATCGAAAACTTTGACTGGTAGATCCCCAGATCCCCTGGCCAGTTTGCGACGTTGCCTTCCAAATCAAGAAGTCACTCAAATGTTCTACTCCTGCCCTGCCTGGAATTCCACTCGGTTCCATTGGCTATGAGATGCCAACGGGAATAGAAAAAGCCAAAAAGGGGATGAGAATGATGCTGACTGTACGACGGATAATTGATTTTTATGCCACGTTCTGTTTAATCTGCACGGTTTGTTTTGCATATAATTGTGAACTGCCGACAGCTATCGAAGTCACTGAACTTATTGTTATTAACTTGCTTTCCCAACAATATGGCAACCCAAACTCTGTGGCATAAAACAGATCACCGCAATAAAACAGCCGTCTAAAAGAACAACAGCAAGCTGCCACAATGCCGTTGTAAGCAGTGAACGCTTGTGGGGGTGGGGGAGGAGAGAGAGGAGGAAGAGCTATTTGGAGAAAAAGCAGCCAGCGAGGGAGCCGTGCTTATCCAGTGCAACAAAACTAAGGAAAAGTCAAGAGAAGCCAAAGAGAAACACAGATTTATTGCCGCATTCTTAAAGCACTGCACCCATTTAATCAGACGCAAGCTAACAAGCCACCTGCTAAAGTAGACTATTTTTTGTCTAAATTGCACTCAAAGCTCAGAATGAACACATCACGAGTCATCGTGTTCCGCATAACAACTTCCATGTTGACAGGTAACAAAGGTGGGCTTGCGATCGTTTTGCGTGTAACATTTTGCTCGTTTCTTCTAAAACGCTGCTTTGTGAAAAACATTTGTCGATCTCTGGCCATTTTTCTCTGTTCCTATTTTTTTTTTTTTTTGCCAGAAGTAATAACGAGAAGTAATATATCTGTTGCAAGTTGCTTTTGAAGGATAACAAGTGTTCCGAACGCCGATGAAAACTCGTGTTAGTCATTAGGTTGCCATTCAGCGATGTGTTGTTAAATGCACGCTTATTCATCTCGGTCCGTCACTCCGTCCACTACCACACGTTGAGTTGCAAATCTACATAAGCCATTTCAATTTCAGCACCAGGAATGCCTATGAATTCAGTCAAATTGTTCCCCCACAACAACCGCAGCCCATCTTTTGCCGCTGCATGAGCTAAGCTGAACCCACAAGTCGCTGTTGTTATTCCTGCAGTGATCGGTGTTTAACATTAACAAAAGCGTGCCGTTTCTGTTGAAGGACGACAGCTTCCAGCCTTCTACTAATGGGCCATGATGTGATTTTTTTTTTAGTTTTTTATTTTTGGAAAACATCTCTGCTCCCTAGAGTCCCTGTTACCTTTCAACCCCACTTCAAAAGGCACTGAACTAGAGGGAAGAACAGCATGCAAGGAATTAACATTTGCAGGGCGTTATTTTTTTAAAATAAAAGACAATTGCAAAGGCTTCGAAGAAGCGCAACGGTCCACGAACACACAACATGCATTTGGAAAACCTGACACACAGAATGAAGGGTCTGGGGTTCAGCGGACTGGTTAAGTGTCACGCCAGCTGGGCCAAGATGGCCATCTGCAAGATGGACCTCAATTTGGAGGAACTGCCCGGAGAAAGACGGTCTAATTCAGGCATGTCCCAACTTCAGCCATCCAGATGTTTTGCCTGGTATTTTTGAATAATAATAACAAAAATCAAAGAACTGCATTGCTGGAAGAGACTCAGTTGGACAATGGCAGCATGCCCTAACAGTGTCGCCAAACAACGGACCATCGTGTTACACTTGGAGGCTCCGGAGACTCACAACAATGCGTTTTTTAAAAAAGCTTCCCAAGAAACAAACCAACAGATGCCTTAAGTAACGGCAGAAAATTAATTGTGCCGACCAGGCTTCCGCCCAGCTCTTCTGAGAACTAAAGCGGATCAAGGGTATTTGTATTCCATTCATTGAGACCACTGTGCATACTAGACTAAGTAGTTGATCCTTAAACTTTTTGCAGATTAAGTCCTACGCACAATCGTTAGCTTAAGCAAACATCCGTATGGCTCTTATTTAATGGCCAGTGTCCCAACTGGGATTAAGCAGTGTTTATCCGACGAATCCATGTCAGATGGTGCCGGCTCATTTCGCATGGATTTTAATTGCAAACCTTGAACCGATTCCAGGGAATCGGGATTTCATTTGGTGAAACGGGTGCCTACGTTGCATCCCTAACCATGTTTTGCTCGCCCGTCCACCACCAACCCACAACCTCTGCGTGCCACACAAAAGTCAACAACATCCCTGGGACTCACCAGGCACTCCCATAGTAAGGCTTGTCTCAACGGCTTCAAGGTGGCTCCCATAAGTCGTCATCTGCTTCTTAACAGATGAGTTTCTCCATCAATGACTGTGTATGTGCGGAAAAGAATGGTGTGAACAAATTCATTTATAATCTACTGCTCCATACGAGGAAGAGAGTCCCTAAACAAACTTTTAAAAACTAAGATTGGGGGGGGGGGTTAAAGGACAAGCCAAATTGGTCAAGCTTTCACTTAGAAGGGCCTTCAGAAGACCAAAGAGTGGTTCTGGAAGTTGAGTCATGGCGCAAGGTTTTAGCACCTTAGGCCATTGTTCACCTTAAGGCTATGGATACTATTGTCTCCCTAACAAGCCTATTCAGGCCATTGTTCATCTTATGAGCCTAATTCAGATCAGGGTAACAAGAGGTCAAAGCTGACTATAAGATGGAGGACTCGCACTAGCTGTATTCAGACTGATGAAGCTGTTTGGATGAGCAGCGAAACGTTTCTATCTCTCAAGAAAAAGAAGTCCAGTAGCCATGACTCAACTTCCAGATCAACTCACCTGGATGACGGAGAATCTTCACAGACCAAAGAGTGGTGTTTCCCAAACTGGGTGCCGCAGTGGCCCAGGGGGTAGAGGGCACCAAACCTAGGCAGGGGTGCCACGGAATCCTCAGAAGTATTACCACAGAATCATCAAACGTTGGTCCAAAGAATCCTCTGGGTTTCCTCCCTCCCTCCCTTCTCTCCCCCTCATCAATAGCATGACATATGTGAGATCTGTGGCCATTGGCCTTTACGTCGAGGGAGCCACGAGGCAAAGAAGAAAATTAAAATAATTAATCCAGACCGAATCAAAGCACAGGGTATTCACAGGAACCTAGATTTTTTGGATGTTCCTGTCTAGGTGCTCACTTTCTCCGTCTTCTTGCAGAGGCAACCGCAAGAGGCTACCGCATTGACTTCAAGGTTTTGATGTTAACATACAAAGCCCTAAATGGTTTGGGACCTCAGTATCTGACAGAGCGGCTCCTCCCAAGAAGAACGGCCAGGATCACCCGTGCCAGCCAGGCAGGACACCTGGGAGGCCCAATCCCGAGGGAGGCCCGGAAAGCTGTAACAAGGAGTAGGGCCTTCTCAGTGGTTGCTCCCCAGTTATGGAACCATCTACCCCCTGAAATTCGGCTGGCACCCTTGCTTCAAACTTTTAAAAAAACTATTGAAGACCTGGTTCTATGGAATGGCGTTCCCTGATTCTTCAAACATTTAGTAAGGCACTATTTTTTAAGCCACTTGCCCTCTCATCTCTCCCCTCCCCCATTTTATCAAATCGCTTGCCAGTTTGAGCTTCATTTTAGCTTCATTTTAGTTTTTTTGTTGTTGGTTTATGTATATTTTATTTTATTATGTACCTTGTATTTTGGTTTTTAAAATGTATTCCTTTCTTTGTTATCACATGTTGTAAACCGCCCAGAGTAGACCTTGGTCTAGATGGGTGGTATAAAAGTCAAATAAATAAATAAACCACCTCCACCAAGGCCTAGCTTTTAAGGGACGTTTTGCGGTGCTTTCTGTGTGCGTGCCAACTGCCACAGCGGCATAGCGCTCATCCGTCTCGTTCAGCCTCGAACAGAAGACGCGAGAGATCTGGGCACGCGGGACTGGCAGGGCGAGTGAAGTCTCTATCACATTTATTTTTTTCCTGACAGCCTTGTTGAAATTCTGTCAGAGGAACTGCCGGGGAAGTTGCCCTACCCGAATCTCATTAAAATGAGCAGTGAACTTCAGAGAGGGGCTCGCGCGGATGTGCATCCTGGTGGATCTAATGGAACTTCAGTGAAGCTGTCAGGAAGCACACGTTGCGTGAGCAGAACGCGTCCTGATCTGCCTGCTGAGGACCCTGTGGCTGGAGGTTCATTCTCACGTCAGCTCGGGAGACCACTGCTGCTGACAGCAAACTCTTTCTTTTTTTCTTTTTTCTTTTCTGTTTTAGAAATAAATTGGAGGAGGGGTGACCCATGTCGAAGCTTGGATACAACAACAGCTGATGGAACCTGCTTGGTCATTGGATATTTTTTTTTTGCTTTTGTTTATAGTTTTCAAACAAAAAAACTTATAGCTTGGAAAGGGGGGGGGACATGGAACGATTCTAGTCTTCTCAAACAAAATTTGCATCCCATCTTACAATAGAGTCAGTCATTCTATCTTGAGGGCAGCCGTGGCTTTTCCTAACTATGGTAGGCATTTCAGCTTTGCATAGATAGATAGATAGATAGATAGATAGATAGATAGATAGATAGATA
>JAHTLZ010000019.1:2035457-2068848 GCA_023846285.1 Phrynocephalus versicolor | reverse complement strand
TTCATGGGTGTGTGGGAGAGAGAATAAAATTCCTGGAGAACCTCTAGATGACACTGCTTCATGGGTGTGTGGGAGAGAGAATAAAATGACCACAGAAGCCACATGAGATGTGGTTTCTGAACTATCTGGGCCCCAAATACTCCATTCCTGGGGTTCTCTCTACCCTACACACACCTGAGAAGTCCCTGTCCCAGGGCCAGCTGGGAGCTTCTTTCTGAGCAGGAAACTAGGCCTAGCAAAGTCTCCCTGGTAAGCCAAGCTGAGTGATTGCTCAGGTGCCTGCAGGCGAGAGAGACCTGCCAGGATGGAGACTTGTGGTCTTTGTGTTCCCGAAAATATAAAAATCCCGCCCGTACAAGCGGTCCTGCCTCACGGAATGTGGACCAAAGGAAGTCATAAATGGAGCTTAGGAAAACATCGCAAGGAAGGGAGGGGTCCTTTTCTTGATCCACGTGTGAAGACGTGTGTATTTAGACCTCAACTGAGTCCTTCAGACCCGGAGGCCATTTAAGTAGACAGATCAATGCAACTCGAGGAAGTGTGTTTCTCCTCTTCATTAGAGGGCCTCTCTGTTTCAGGATCTTTGATTCATAACTCAAGCTGGCTCTTGTATCGCTGCTCATTATGGCCCATTCACAGGGAATAATCCTCCTCTCTTTGGAGTCATTAGAGAGTGGAGCATTTTCAGTCTCTCACTAATTCCTGTTGTCTCTCTCTCTCTTCCCCCTGCTTACAGGCACACAACTACACACACATTCTGGTCTTTGAAGACAGCCAGCACATCTCAGATTAGGACACAGGGATAAGAATGGCCACTGTTTCTCACTAGGTGATATGGAACGTTGGCTAACATTACGAGAAGGCCAGAGAATCACGCTTCTTTTCCAAGGCAGAAGACCTACGTCAAGTAGGCAACCTGGAATCCTTTCGGCCTTCATATAAGATCTGTATAACTCATCGCAACGGCTAATTGCTGCTGCTTAATGTAGTCCCTGGGCACCTCCTGGTTGCGCAATCAAGTAAGCGTCCCGGAACCTTGACAATTAGCCACAATCAGCCACAGCAGATTATAGAGACCTTGAACAAAATCCAGTAAGATTCACATAGCTGATTTGGGGATCAAAAACTCTCCAGTCAGCAGAGCCACCTGGCGTGGTCGTTCCAGAAAGTAATGTTCCAAATTCTGATCAAACATTGCATGTTTATGGAGACGCCAGTCCACCACTTTCTGCCTCTATAACCAACAAATCTATCTACGACCAGTTCTGAGTATTCTCTAGCTGGAAAGGGATTGCCGTAAGTCAGAATGGATTGACAGCACATTATTATTATTGTTATTGTTATGTGGGATCACCAAGAAATCCTTCATTCGAACTGCAGTACAAGTCTCCAAAGCATGGGTTATGAGCCCACGCGCCCAAGTTTACCATTCTACTATTTCACCGGAGGGAAACTGCCAACTGTTGATTCAATCAGGACGTGATCCTTTATCGAGTGGCTCCTGCGGTTCCCTTCCCTGTCGCAAATGGAAAATAAAAGGAAGCTAATAAAAATAAGAAATATCCCTTCAACCTTCTTACCGGAGGGAAGAAAAGAAGGAGCTTGAGCTTTTATGGCATATAAATTATTCCTGCCAAGAAAACTCCATGGACATGGGGCCACAAAGGGTCGGTCACGACTGTAATGACACAGCACACACACACACACACACACACACAGTACTTTGGAGCAGGCAATGGCTTGTTAAACTCATCATCTCCATCTTCAGTGTCAATTATGCATCTCTCAGGGGTACTTCTTGGAACGCATTGCCAAAAGGCAGGTGCAGGTAAATTAAGCCACAAACACATTCGCTCATGCCATGTTTAGCAAAATCTGATTAAAGCTCGCAGAGCAGAGGAGAAGCGGGAGGAGGGGAGGTGGTGATAGATCCTGAATGAGGAGGAGGCACCACCCATACCCCAAAGGCTGCCTCCTACAAATGCTCCCAAAGAGGGGGGAAACTCGGAACCCATCGGAGGTTCGAGGTAAAGAGCTAAAGGTAGCGTTTGCCAGTGCCCACAGCAGAATGAATTCTTGTGGGGCGATTGCTTTCTGAGCCAAATATCACACATCAGCAGATGTTAACAAGATTCTCAAGCAGATTAGAGGGGATTAAGGATCATCCAAAGAGATGGGAGTTGAATTAAAGATGCTGATCTCTCCCTCGCCACAACTGTGGTTGAAACAGGATCTCTTCTCAAAAGGAAGCAGTACCAAAGGAGCTCTCTCACTCCCAACATTGAGACGGCTTCCTTCACAAGTCCAACACTCAAAGTCGTTTTGTGGTTGCGTTGCCGTCGGACCGGTAGTCTCAGAAATCTTGGCCGGCACAGCTAGTGGTGAAAGGTTCTGGGGGTTGTAGTCCAAGAACATCTGAAGACCCAAGATTGAGAACCACTGATCTGGACAGTGAAAAATGGAGATCTGATGGTCTAGGGCAGCAGCTCCCAATCTTGGATCACCAGATGTTCTTGGACAACAAATCCTAGCCAGCACCACTAGTCAGTGGTGAAGGCTTCTGTGAGTTGTTGTCCAAGAACATCTGGAAACCCAAGGTTTGGAATCAGTGGCTTAAGTTCACCAGCCAAAACCCATCATCTTATGCAGTCAAAAGAGATTCTCTCAATTTTGCAGCCTATAGATGTGTCTAGGCATGCTTCCGTTGTACATTGCTGTGGAGCCGTCAAAAGGTGAAACCATTGGGGGATTGTACTTGATGCATGCAGTCTTTCTCAAAAGGACATTGGCACAGTCCCAGGGCTGACCCCAAGGTTCATAAAGCTTCCCGGTGGCTCTTAAGAGCACTCTTGTCGAGAAGGTGGGAAAGGGGTGACATATTAGCAAGTGCGTCATGTCAGGGTTTCCAGTCACACAGACCATCTATTCTACTCCATTCCCAGAAAGGCCAAAAGTTAAGGGACGAACCCATCATGCCCTTGTTCACCTAAGTCATCCTTCTCCATCTCCTTAATCTAAATCAACTCAGCAGCCATCAAAGGTCCCTCAAGGTCAACAGGAGATGGCACAGTTCCGCAATTAGGAAAGAACAACAAGGGATGGAGTTGATAGGGTGGAGAAGCAAAAGGCAAGGCAATTAGACACACGCTCTGTGACTGGTCTTAGACATGTGGGGTGGGGTGCAGGAAAGGACAGGACCCAAATCTCTGGAAATAAATGCCACAATGGATTTCTAAATGAATGGAAGAAAAGTAAAATCCTTAGGTTTTTCAACTCGGAGATCTTGTCAACAGACAAAAGGGTCTCAGATGGTTTTTTAAAAAATCAAAAAATCTAAGATTTGCAAGACGGTTGTCTGTCCTGTTGCGCTGTAGGGCAAAGGCTACTGAGCAACAACAGTGGGCATACAGAGCTGTTCCCATGCCATGGAAATGCATATGCTCTGTTGGATATCGGGCATTTCTCTACTTGAACATGTCCCAAGTGAGTCTAGCAACTTGGTGTCATATCCGTTGCAGAGCAGATGAGAGAAAGCCGTCTTCACCAGTACGGGCATGTCCTCAGAACATCATCTTCCGTTGTTGCCCAAACTGCTTGGCACCCAAAAACCAATGGCCAGCAGTCACGTGGGTGACCAAAACAGAGATGACCAGACACTGTCAATAAGGAAAGGCAAGCCATTGGCTTGTTCCCTAAAGTGGAGGTTGATCAGACAAAGTGGCATTGGTAGGAAAACGCTAGGAAGAACAAGATTCTTTTGTCTGTTGATTTGACTTCCGGCTGCTTTGCTGACAATGCCTTTCAGATCACGCAGGCCAATTTTACAGGGATGAAAAATATTGGAGGGTGATCTCACAGGGTCAAAGGACACAAAGAGAAATGTGCATCCCCTATCATGAATCTGTTTTTCCTCCTGGATTTTTAGTCCAACTATGAGATACCTGTTAGATCAACCGGATTTAGGCAAATATCAACTGACCTTTCAGCAGCTGATTTTAATGAATCAACCAACAACTGATCTCTGTGATGCCCCAGAGGTTTTTGGACCAGAACTCCCAGAAGCCTTTGCCAATAGCTGTGCTCCCCAGGATTTCTGAGAGTGTTAGTCCAAGAAGATCTGGAGATCTGAGACTGGGATCTCTCTGATCTAGATGGAGGCATCAGTGTCCAGGGAAGTATTTTCCAGGATTTTTGGAGGCTTTGGACCCCTGGAAACCTAGATTGATCCAACAGGAGAGATGGTGCTACCGGTTTATTTTCATTCTTGCGTCTCATAGAGATTATCTGTTTTCTCGGGGAACCCAATCCTTTATAAGGACAGTTCCCAAGTAAGATTAGCGCAATGCTCAGTCGCACCTAAGCACTCCAGCAAACACGTAAGAAACTCAATTAACACCAAGATAAGTCCACGAGAGCTATCTTGACACATCTCTCCGTGGCATAGTGAACTGGGGAGAAGATGGGGAAGCAAGGGGGGAAGGGACCCCCTCCTGAGCCAAAAAATAAATACACCCCTCTCTGGTGTATGGTGATATATAACCTTAGGGGTTTTCAACAAGAAACAATACACTGTGGAGTGAAAAATGAGGAAGTCTCCCATCAAATAGGATCTACAGCGATGCTATGCGGAAAAGCCACAGAAGTCAAAACTATACCATGCCACTGATTAAGAAGATCTTTGTCTAAGCATTTCCCTTGTGATCAGCAAAACGTGTAAGCAATTAATTAATTACAGTGGCATTCTATAAACCCATAGGGAGGAGGAAGCCTCTCTTTAAACTGTGGGATCTACATCTGGATAGATACCCGGAGGGTTTTCACTATACAGTATATCTTCCCGAATTCCCACCGCGGTTACAATCGACTCAGGAAATGTGAAAATGAGAATCTCTAGATGACGCCTACGTAGGTCCCAACGGACATTATTTTGAAAGAGAATTTCCATGCGTCTGTGTGCAGTCGTACATAACCAGGATGTGTGTGCATGTGTGTGTTTGTACAGTATACTCAAGCACAAGGAAGGAAGGAAGGAACGAAGGAACAAAGGAAGGAAGGAAGAGAGAGAGAGAGAGAGAGAGAGAGAGAGAAATGTATCACTCAGGATTTGCTTTTTGCCTTTTGATAAGCACTTCTATTTAATTTTTCTAATTAATAATCTACTGTCCATAATAAGATAAATCAGTTTCATTCATTAGCCATTTCTCATCTCAAGTTCTACCTCAAATTTAGGGAGTCGATATCTTACTTACCCATCTTCTCCCCATCTGAAAAATCACAATAATCCCCATGATGTTCTACCTCTCTGGATGGAGAGGAACAACACCAGGAGTGTGGTGATGACATTCTAAGAGGGGTTTTTTTTGGGGGGAGGGGGAGAATATATTCAAAAATGGGATGGGGGAATCAGGGGAGGATTATTTGAAGGTATTATTTTAAGATATGCATCAAAAATCCTGTTTCACATAGCATCACGGCAGAATGGATACATAAAGGGGGACCTGGGAGGTTGATATGGTCATCTCTAAGCCTAAAAAGAGACATACGGGAAAAGAGTCGACCACCTTGGTACACACGAGATGCTCATAGGAATAGACAGTATATGCTCTGAATTTCTCCATCGACATGTGCAAAGCATGGGTGTCACCTCTCCCAACGGCAAGGACATGAAATCCCAAGATGTTTTGATGGACTCAACGCAACTTTCTCCCTCGTTACTGAACTTCTGTGCAGAGCCCTTTCATCAAAGTCAGTTGAAAAGGTGAAACTCAGGGTTGGGTGTAAAAATAGAGCTGTCACATTCTGACGGGCTAAGAGGCCAGCCTCAACGTTTCCCTCCGTACCCTCTGAAACCACCACTGGCCTTGCTGAACCCACCAAAAAAAGCCCACAGAAAGTTAGGGTGATGAGTTAAAAACAAAACAGTTGGCTTTCTTGTGAGTTCAAACAAGAAGTCCACCAGAGATATGCAAGGGTGACCGGTCAGGTCACAGATGCACTCATGAAAAGAGCTAATTAGCAGCAGGAAACATGGGCTTCTCAAAGCAGGAGAGGATCTGGAAGGTTCTAGAAGTTTCAGTAGTTTGCTTAATCCAGTCACCAATCCATCACCACTTCTCTTGTTGGCTTCCCTAAAGAATTGCCAACCTTTCAACTTTTCCTTGTGTTGTTGTCTGCTTGAGGAACATTACTTCTGGGTTTGGAGCTTTGAAGATCTGGGCCAAGGCCAGGTGGGATTCCAGATGTTCTCCAAGTAGGAGTCCATCAGGCAGTCATCAGGGATGCTGGGAATCCCAAACCAACAGCTGGAGATCCACGTACTTCCTGAATCGAGATGGTGGAACAGAAGTAACGAGTAACAAGCAAGTCACCTCTTCTCTTTGGCCAATGGCCACAATCCAACAATGGCAATGGTGAGTTGCAATGGTATAAATGAAATTTATAGCCTCCTTAAATTGATCTATCCTTAGGCTTAAGGATGGGCAGATGAAATTGCTGCTAAGGAGTTGTTACTCATATCATATTCCAGCCTCGGCAATTTCTGTTTCCAGTGTTTTTCTTATTAAAGATAAAACCAACTTCAGGTCCTTCTTGAGACCACCTCAAAGATACCTAACTAGTCTTAGAAGCACAATTCAAGTCCTGATCAGCTTGAACTAAAACCATAAAGACCACTCTGAGGTTCTCAAGAACTTCTGTGCCAGAACCTTACCTTGATGACATGTTCATCAGCAGATTGGCATTCGGTGGAACCAGAAACATCTCTCACAGATCCATCCTCTTCGATGGCAACCACTTTTACTGGTACAGACACTGGCTTCCCAGTCAGAATGGCCGTATTAAGGACCTCTGTGTCCTAAGGTAATGCACAAGACAGAAAAAAAGAGTCCAGTTATACCCACACCAAATTCCAAACAAAGCTTTAGCACATGATTGATTTCACTGAGTTCAACAGCTACTCACTCAAGAAGGATCAGGCCATCAGGCTCCTTGGAGGCCTCTCTAAACCTATTAGTCTAGGACCCTGGTTCTTCAGGATGGAAAGTGTTTGCTCAGCCATAAGATGAAAGACTACACAACACAGTTAAAGCAGTTTGATTCAGGGGAGAGACTCCAATTCAGTAGATGCAAGGAATGGCTTTCTAGTCTTAATCTGAACTTTGAAGGCACTATCCAAGGTGCTAAAGAGTTTCTGCAAACACACTCAAGACGTCAGATGGCTACTTTAAAGTTTAACCTACAAGCAGAGCAGATCTATTATCTCCACGGAACCATTAAGCTCCACCAGTTCAACAGCACCTTGATGGTCATGGTCCCACCTTACAGAACCCTAAGACTCATATCTTAGGAGGCCCATAAAAACAGAATTCTTGGCTACAGGTCTTAGAATTATAGGACCTGTAGATTGGTGGAATTTCCAAACCACCTGTGCCAGGATTTGGCAAGATAAAGCTGCAATTGGGCACAAATTGCTGGTTTGGCGGTCTGGGGCAGTTCATCCACTGATCCAACATGTATTCCCCAACTTTGCTGCCCTGCCTTCTCTGGACCTGACTTCGGAGTGGGTGCCTGCCAGAGAAGGTGGAACATCAAACTCCCAAACACTTGCTGGACCAACGGACAAGTGCCATCCAACTGCTACATGGGTCTCTAAAATCGCTCCAGGCTGCCATGTCCATTTGAATCCTTACATCTAAAACCCCTAGTCTTGAACCTGGTTTTAGGACACAAGACTCCTCCTTGCCTGAAATGTTAATCTGTCTGACTAGCTAAGAATAGAAATTGTAAATGTATTATGAAACTGAGAGACCAAAATATAACTCTCTTTTTTTAAATATCCCGTTAAGTATGTAGTCTCAGACATATTGATATATTTGAAAATCGATAGAACGTAGGTGAATAGATAAAATATAATGGGTTGGTGATGTTTATTATTTACTTAATCTTATAGATCAGATAGGCTATTTTAAGTCAAACTTACTATCTTCACCTTTTGTACTCAATGAAAACAGACATACATGTATGCCTATCATATATTGAGCTAGACAAACAGATTTTAAAGTGCTTAGTAAAATGATTAAATAGGCTAGTTTAATACTGTACTTTGTTATTTTCACTTTTTGTACTAGATGAAGATGGAGATAAGTAATGATAAATAAAACGATGGAAAAGAAACAGGTAAATGTGGAATACTCCAAGCACTTGGGCTGAAATATTGGGAAAATACTTGTATTGGAACTATGTAACATGACAACACATAAGCAATTTTTCTGTCTTAACTTGTTATGTTTAGAAAACTCAATAAAATATGTAAAAAAAAAAAGGACTCCTCCTTGCCTTCACCACAGACTTCTTTATAAATCCCCAAGTCTTCCCAAGCAAAGCTTGTGAGAAAGTGACTTTTTTCTCCAGAAACATCATGGTGTCGTGAGCATTCTCCTCCTCAGATCAGCGGCGGTACCGTTAAAACAGGCAGCCGGAATGCTAATTTAACGAATCCTCTCCCGCCCCCAATCTTCCTTATCAAGAAACCTCACCTGGTGATATTTGAGGGCCCGCTGGGCCATAAACATCTCCTCGTCAACATGCTCCCAGAAGCAACACCTAAGTGATTCCCTTAACATAAAATTCATCAGCAAGTCGCCACGGCTGTCACTTGGGAGAGCCCACTAATGGTTTCCAGGTGAACAGAGCATGATTGCTGAGCTGTATGGAGCCCCCCGCCCTCCCAAGGAACTAAAATGGATCCCTCTGCCTCCCTTGAGGGCTCCTGGACTCTCACACCCTAAACTGTTTTGAGGATATGCTGCCCTCAGAACGGAGGCATGGGGAAGATGGGGCCATCCAGAGACTTGAGGGAACTACACCCACAGCATCCCCCTCACCCTATGCCAGGTATAGCCAAACTTTGGCCCTCCAGACATTTTGGACCACCACTCCCAGAATTCCAATGACAAAGAACTGTGGGAGTTGTGGTCCGAAACATCTAAAGTGCCAAAGGTTCGCCACCACTGCCCTATGCTCTGATAGGCACTGAAGTTCAACTGCATCCAAAGGCCCACAGCTTCCCTTCGGCTGGGAAACTTGTCCCGAAGGAAATGGGAAGAGTGGGTTTGAAAGAGGACCAACCAACCAACCATCCAACCAACCTAGCATGGTGATGGTTCCATGACGGTGACAGCAGTCATTCTAAATATTTGAATTCTGCCAGGAAAGGAATGTGGGTGCCTTTAAATCCCTTTTGGCTTCGCACAGGCAAGTTCACCTGGCGTGAGAAGGCAACAACAAGCCAGCCAAACAACAACAACAACAACAACAACAACAAAACCCTCCATCGGTTTTATTGACAGCAATGCATGTGACCAACAGTCCTCCAGCAGTCTGTGGTCATGCTGGCTAGGGGAACATGGGAGTTGTAGTAGAAAGGCGTCCCTTCCCGCAAGCTCTGGTCCCGCTGCGTACATCCAAATGTGTGAAAGTGTTAGAAGCTTCGTTCGTTTCTGATTATTGCTAGACCGCTCGCCGCTAATAACCCGTAAAACAGGCAGGTCCAAACTTTGGCCCTCCTGATGTTTTGGAACACAACTCCCAGAATTCTAAGCTTAGATTGCCAGTGACAAAGGACTGTGGGAGTTGTGGTCCAAAACATCTGGAGGGCCGAAGTTTGGACATGCCTGCCCTAAAAGAACACCTTGCGTTCTCCTCTGCCATCCCATAAACCACATGCCGCCTTTCCTCTGCTGGAACACATGGCTATGGTTTGGATTTCCAATGGCTTGGAATATCTGGTTAAAAGCAGCTGATAAGCAGAAGATGTGCTCTGGGAGTTTAACGGAGGAAACAAATAAATAAAAGGCTACTGGGTGGAAATAGAGAACCTCTCGTTCCCCCACTCCAGATGACATAAACCAGATGCTTGATGCTTTTCCTGACACTCAGTGATTATGCTCAGCCATGGCGACGGGGTTTATTTCCTTCCAGCTGTCACCCACTGCAGAAGGACAGCTCAGGATTTCATGTTTAAAAAAGGAAGCTTTCTTTTTTTTAAAAAAAAATCATTGTTCCGATTATGAAGGTGATAAACCACGGATCATTAGAAAAATCATCACCAGAAGGAAACTGGATTTGCATTCCGATGACATACAAATAAACGCCAAAGAGATTCTCGTAAAATGTGCAATTTGTTGGACAGAAGGGCAGCAAGAGGAGAAAGAGAAAAAGGAAGAGGCAAAACAGGGGTTTACGGGAGAGGAAGCAATGTGAATTAAGGGCCTAGGGGTAAATATGAATTTGGGGTAAAGGACTGGTGAGGGCTGAACCATACTCTCTGTGCTGCTGAATTACTGCACTTCATGCATTCCAGATGGTATCTGTAGAACAAAGATGTTCCCAGAGACCAGACAGGGACTTATCCTGTTTCATTGCAACCCCAGGCAATCCACATGGCATAAGCCTATATAGCAAAAAAAAAAAAAAAAGCACCATTCAGGATTTGCACTTGGCAACATTTTGTCATGCTGATGTCTGGTTCTTAAAAATGGTCTCCATCTGTGAAAAGCACACCTGCGAAAGTGTACATGCTAAGAAACACAAAATCTACATACACTGCATCTGGAAGGATCCAGAGAAGTAAGGAGTGGCCGCTGCTTCTTCTTTTTGGCAGAAAACAGTATTGAATTGTAGAGCAGTTTCATCGGTTGTAGAAAACGGTCTACAATCCAAAGCTCAGGTGTAACATTCAGTATCAGGACTGAACTGAAAGGAGAAAAACTGGCATATGGCAATGATACAGACAATCCTGATCATGTTGCCTTGAGTAGGGTCATCTCCAGGCTTCTAGCTGATTTGGTTACCTGTCCTGCAACCTCAACATAGTAAGTCACAACTTAATAAAACCCACTGAATTTGTGGAATTTATGAATGAGCTGACTCACCTAGTCCTGACTGATTCCATGGCCTACTGAGAGTCTCCTAAAACACAAGGAATGCCACCCCCACCTCCACCCCTGTGAAACCAGATCGAAAGTTAGTGTGGAGACTGTTTAGATGTGTCATGCTGCATTGTCATTGTCATTGTAAAACTGTAGAGCTGGAAGGGACCTTGTGGATTGTGAAGTCTATCCGCTCCCAAGGAGGCACACTGGGGAATCGAACTCCAAACCTCTGACTCCACAGCCAGATATCTAAACCACTGAGCCAGCCAATAGTTCAATCCAGAAGATGGAGAAATCTAGATAGTCAGGGATATTGGCCAGCACAGTATTCAAATCTATGGAGGTGCAGCAGTTTGACGGGGTGTTGGCTGTAGGGTTGGTTGCTCTTCACCAGCACCTTGTCAGATCACTGCACCATTTGGAGGTCTACATGCATGTAAATGCAGATCAGTGTCCTGACACATGGTGTTCAGCACACATGTCCCTGGGGGAAATCAACAGCTTCAAGAGAGCTGTAGGTCACTACTAAATTGATGGCACATCTGGCTGCCAACCACACAATGACGGCAGAGGAAATATGGGGTTGTCTTCCTCAGAGGAAGAGAACCCAGTTCTAAATCCACAGAAAGACTAGGGAGGGCTGGGGAAACGATTGGGGAGAACTCAGATCCAGCAGCCAGGCAACGTGAAGGTGCAAGGATCAGGGAGATGACAAACAAAGGAGCATTGAAACACAGCCAGTTCTTCTCAGATACTTCAGCACCATGGAGAGCTCCTGGAAGAGGCAGCATTGAGACAAACAGCACTTGAGTCGCTGGAACCTGGCTGTAAGTATGACCTGACACCCAGGTTCTGCAAACACCAAGAGAAGGATGACTGGCAGATGGCTAGGAATACGAGCAGCAATTTGTTAATGGGTTGCATTTCTCCATTGCATATAATTACAGCTATTCAGAAGATCAATCATGGCAGAATTCTGCCCTTTACTTTTAAAATCTACTTCAGGTGAATCGGTTGGTTTTACAGCAGGCATATCCAAACCTCGGCGCTCCAGATGTTTTGGACCACTACTCCCACAATCCTTTGCCATTGGAAATACAGGCTTGGAATTCTGGGAGTTGTGGTCCAAAACATCAGGAGGGCTGAAGTTTGGACATGCCTGTTTTACAGGGATATGCTGTTTGGACAACTTCCTTCTTAACAAGTAGCCAAGCCAGACTTAACTAGGCCTTTCTCCAGATGAGTGAAATTTGAGTGCCTTTTGATGTGGGTCTGCCCAGTAGAACTCCAAAGAAATGAGGATCATGGTCGCTGAAATCTTTATTTAAAAAAACAGAATAGTGCATCTTGATTGGCTGATCCCCCTCTTACTACAGAAGCAACGATTTTAACTGTTAGAATGTTAAACCTAATGCATTATTTCCAAGTCCCGGGGGAAGACGCTGCACATGGGAACTGTACCTTGTATTTCAGAACCTACAGATTTTAGCACTGCAGGTTGACAGCCCCAGGGGAAAGTTTAAAATCATAGTAATCGTGTCTCAATGCTCAGAGGGCATTCTATTTTAAGTACGGAGCCCATTGTGAGCATGAAATTTCTCTCCAATCAAGTGGGAGCAGGCAATGCATGTTGGAGCCTCCATCTCCGCATAACAATTACCTCTGTGTTTACTCCTCTTTCTCCCCTCCTCCCCCCTGAACTTGACTGCATTAGCACTTCAGCCGGGCTCTACTTAATTACAACCGTAACTTGCTAATAGTGTTTCTTTGTTGTCTGGAAGAATCTCCTTCTTATTCAGCCTTGGCTGAATTAAAATTTAATAAAACATCAGGTCGCAACAGAACTAGGAAACAAATGACAGATGTTTAATTAAAACCTAAAGCTGATTAGACGGCACCGCCAAGAGGAATACTCTGGAGGAAGAGTCCAAAAAAAATGACAGAAATCCACACCCGGGGATAACGGCTTCATTTAATCCCTGGGGGAATCAGGAGACAAACCTCCTATCAAAAGGGAGAAATGGTCAATTGAGGGCCAGAGGCCAAGCAAGGAGTGATGGAAAATCCAGTTCAAATTGTGATTGCCTCTACCCATGGACCACTAACATACTGGAAGCATCAGCCAAGCATGGGGATTACCAGCGGCAACTAAATGGGACATTAATGAAGCTACTCTATTAAATCAGGGAGTGTGGCATAAAGCCCAACTAATTAGGGTTTTTAGAGTGCTACTGCATGAGGCTGAGGCTACGTTTGAGCCACCCAGGCAATCCAATGGACAGAAAGAGCTGGATGTGACAGGAAGCCATCTCAAACGACCCAGGACCTGGTCCATAGCATCCTAGACTGATATGGAGCCATAGCTCGGGAGAAGAAAATATGTGCAGAATACACAAGGCCCCAAACCGAATGCCCACCATCCACAAGTAAAAGGTCTTTCTGAAATCTTGCGGATCCAATGCTGTTCGGCATGGAAAAGACAGGTCCTGGTGGAGCCAGGATGATGCAGTACAAAGCAAATTATCTACCTTCTGTGATTTGTTTCATTTATTTCTATTTTAATTTTCATTAAGAATTATAAAACTACAATACAAAAAACACATAGAACAAAATAACGTCAAGGAAAGGAAAATATTAATCGAAACATACACCAATGTGACAAAAATATACCAAATATAACACACAAAAAATCCCGTGCAACCCACCCCCCTGGGGACTTTGACAAATGTAAAACTCTCATGGTATTGACCAGCCCATTTCACTCCAGAAAGACATTAAATCTTCTCCAGGTGTATACCATTTACCTTTCTGAACTACCTATACCAACCATTTATCCCATATCCCATTAAAGTCATTAGACTTACTCAAGCCTTCCTTAATTTTAATTCCACAAGTCAATTTATCATTAATAGCCAGATTCCATCAATCCTTATAGCATTCCTCCACCTTCTGTGATTTGTGACCATACAAGATGTCATGAAACTAGGTAGCCTCGTGGCGCAGTGGTTAAATGCCTGTACTGCAAGTAAAACTGTGCTCACGACCTGGGGTTCAATCCCAAGTAGCAGGGTCATGATTCACTCAGCCTTCCATCCTTCCGAGGTTGGTAAATTGAGTGCCCAGCTTGCTGGGGAGGCAATGTGTAGCCTGCATGGTTAAACTGTAAAACCGCCCAGAGACTACTTGAAGTGGGATGGGGTGGTATATAAGCAGAACAGTTTGCTTTGCTTTAGTAAGGATGCTTTTAGTAATGGTGGTTTTTCTCGACAGCAAATATCATCATTCTACATTCGGGGCTTTCTATCTCCCTTACCACTCACCTACAAACCTCTAAACATGAGGTACCTGGAAGGCTTTGAGACTTAGCTAGGGTAGTCGGTAGTGTTTTGAGATGACTTTCTGTAGAGGCAGGAGGGGTCTCTGCCACATCCTAAACAGAAGGGATAACTCGGCCATTAAAATGTGGCTGTCATCTGAAACCTCTTAATAGGAGGGTCCAAGCTAGCACAATTTGAGAGACCCTAATACCAGCATCTAGAGATGGGCATGAAATGACACTTTGGGGGGTCCATGGCGGTTCATTTATTGGTCCAATAGATGTTCAGCAGTTCAAAGCCCCACCTCCCAAGGTGACGTAGGGGAGCCCAGCTGCTGCCTCAGAGTGAGCGTCCAATGGTAGAGGCAGGGCTTTGAAGCGCAGAAGCCTGTCTGGCCACTTAATGAACCATCACGA
This sequence comes from Phrynocephalus versicolor, assembly GCA_023846285.1. Taxonomy (NCBI): domain Eukaryota; kingdom Metazoa; phylum Chordata; class Lepidosauria; order Squamata; family Agamidae; genus Phrynocephalus; species Phrynocephalus versicolor. Next base: position 2,054,184 of record JAHTLZ010000019.1, on the reverse strand, counting down.
AATGACGAACCAGTGGTCCATGCCCATCTGCACTGGCATCCCAAGCTACTAACAGGACCCTACGTTGGAATCAACTTAATGTTCTTGTTAAGCCAAACCAATCAAAGGAATCATTTTATTTTATTTTATTTTATTTTATTTTATTTTATTTTATTTTATTTTATTTTTATTTTTATTATGTACCTTGTATTTTGGTTTTTAAAATGTATTCCTTTGTTTAATTGTTATGTTATCCTGTGTTGTAAACCGCCCAGAGTAGCCCTAGGTCTAGATGGGTGGTATAAAAGTCAAATAAATAAATAAATAAATAAAAATGAAAGGAAAATTTTGGAGCGTGCCGTCCAAGCGCAATGCGACTTTTTAAAACTCCAAACGATAGAATAGGACTAGCTGGTGTGCATTTATTTCCATGATCAGCACCCTCTGTTTGAAAAATAATCAAATAATTCACTGCCCCTGTCTCTCTCTCCTCCACAGTAGAGATCAAAGACCAAGGCACTGTACATCTGTTGAACAAGATTAATATCTAAATTAGATGCTGTGCCAAAATGATTACAATCCACAGTAATTTCTCTAACACACTTTCTCCCTCTGCCTGAACGATGTTTCCCAGGATTCGAATGCATATTAATGAATGTCTGACAATAGCAACGGGAAAGCGATGTTTATTTTTCTCTCACTCCGACTGTGGCGAGTTAGAACTTTTTGTTTGCTTGTTTTGTCTTTTTGTCTCTGGGTTTTTATGATGATATTTTTTAAAAAAAACAAATTTGTCTCTTTGGCCTCTTCCGCTCCAACTGTTTGCTTTGGAGAACTGCCAGGGTGACATTTTAAAAGGTTGAAACTTCACCACCAATAATCGGGATATTTGCAAATGAGATTCTGCGTTCGTTAAACATGAAGAAAACACACAACGGCGGAGGACGCGTTGCCAGTTTTAATTGTATGAACAGTGCAGATATAACAGCGAGCTGTCATCTTTCTTGAGGCTCCATGGTTTCCTCCTGTTGGCGTTATTACAAACTCGCATGCTGCCCATAGGAGGTGTGGCCTGGAGGGACTTTTTCTGGGCAGGGGCAAAGGTCAATCTACCCAGCACTAACCAATTGCAAACTCCCTCATTAGCATCTGTGGGGGAGTTAACATGGAAAGCTCTCATGCGTAGTGGAACTGTTGAATACATTTTTCTAATGTATTTTCTAATTTATTTCTTAAATTTATACAAAGCACTGTTCCGGGTGGTTTGTGTGTTTGACCAGGAAGAAAGATGAGAAATTCTACTTTTCGGCAAGAGGCTGTATTTTGTGCGTGTGTGTGTGTCGTGTCATTACAGTCGTGACCGACTCATCGTGACCCCATGCCCATGGAGTTTTCTTGGCAGGAATACTGGAGTGGATTGCCAGTTCCTCCTCCAGGCGCCTACAGCACCTGGTCTTCCCTGGTGGGCTCCCATCCAAGTAGTAACCAGGGCCGACCCTGCTTAGCTTCCAAAGTCAGGCGAGATCGGATGTGCTTAGGGCATCTAGCAACTCTGCTTGTTAATGGCTCATATGTCACTGCTAAATCATCTTCCTTATCCAAATGTTGGCTTCCCCCTGGAATAATATCAAACAGGTTCCATGCATTTATCCTGAGGCGGGAAAGTGGAGGACATGCAACGTCTCCCCCCGATCTCCCTGTGTTGTGCTATTCATTCTCTCTGGCAGGATAAATTCCTTCCTACCTGACATTCCTGGGGAAATCCCAGGGGGGAGTCAAGTTGTTCTCCAGGTAGAGGCAACCTGGCGCAGGGGTGACCTTTAACTCTGAAATGATCGCCTGCAGTATTTTGACTGCCCCATCTGTCAAGAATGAATCGCTCTGGATAATGAGCTACCGTCGGAGGGAAGTTACAATGCAAAGGAACCAGCTGGAGAGGAGGAGTATAAAGGTTAGGTGGAAGGGGGCAGATGGAACAGGAGCTTCTCTCGTCTCCATCCCAGAATCCCTCTCTGCAATTCTTTCTCTCGCCCTTCAAAAATGGTCTTTTAATGGTGTCCTTTTGTCAAATAAGCGTGAAGTCAACTCTTGGTCAGATTTAGCCCATAATCACTCTCTCTCTGTCTCCACAACTCCATGGTGAAGGAGAGAGCTTACTTGGCCCGCATCTTGTTAGAAAATTGGAGATTTATCACAAGCCGGTGGAGACAGTGGTAAAACACAACATTTAAGAATTAGGCTGAAGGTTCAGGTACCGGACACTCCAGGCTTACTTTTGATCTCAAATACATGCTTCTCATCAGTGTACAGATGTAACCAAAAGCATAGGAACGTTGTCTGTGGACATGCATGAAACAACATGCCATGGCTTCCTAATGGTTATTTCTCGAGTAGAGATGGGCTCGAACCATCGAACCAGAGGTTTGTTATGGGCTTAATATGGGCTTCAAGGCAGGTGAGGTATCTATGCTTTAGCAGTGGTACCACCTCCAGTGAGTTTCCACTGCTGAACAGACTTGAACACAACTCTCCTGAGTCCTAGACGATCACTACACCACACTGGATACAAGAAAGAGGTAAATCAAGGTTGACATTCTGGCTGTAACCCACCCTAGTATACAGCTACTTTCCCTTTCCAAGGGAAAACGAGGGGGAAATCCTTCTGAGTTCCTCAGAAGGCACCATTGTGGGTGAATGTACTTGACCTCAGATGCCTGGCACTTAAGAGTCATAAGCTCACCCTCAGTGAATTGTTCGGTGTGAATGACCCTTTGCAAAACCTTCTGCACTTGGGGTCATTCCATTGTGCCTGGAGCCTTCAGCCTGTAATGACAACTATTTTTTTTTTCTTTTAGAGGAATGGAAGGTGCTTTTACCGAGCACAGAACAACAACAGCAGAAAGGACATTCTCTTCATTAAAAAAAAAAAACATTTTCTGGCTCTCATCCTCCTATTTACCATTCGATGGGACTTATTCCCAACTAAGCGTGCATTGTAATTGCCTCACACAGTCAAATGGACCCATCCATCCGTTGTGTTTGCGCAACTGCCTTTGGATGTCATTGGGTGTTGTGTTGCTGTTTGTCGTGTGTTTTTAGTATTCATTTTGTTTTTCATGGCTTGACTTTGTGCACCGCCGACAGTTGTTTATACAAGCTGGCGGCATGTAAATTGTAAATAAAGTAAAGTAAAAGCAGTTGTGCAGAAACACACACACATACATCTGTACTTTGTTCTTGGGCACGGCATTCATTCATTTATTCATTCATTCATTCATTCAAGTTATACACCACCGATGCTACCTGAAGGTCTTTGGACAGCTTACAATATTTTGCAATTCAACAAATGCATTATAACAGGCATCATATTAGAAAGAAGCATTCCCACATATCTCATAGAAGAGGATGCCTCTTTTCAGAGGGTGTTTACCACTTTGTTTGTATACATCTTTGTGTGTGTGTGTGTGTGTGTGTGTGTGTGTGTGTGTGTGTTTCAAACATTAGGAAAATCTACTTTTTTTGAACCGGATCCCCTTTTCAACGAACCCACATAATTTCTCTAAGGGGTTGCTGGAACGGACAAATCAGTGGCTGAGTGTTCTAGCCCAGTGGTGGCGAACCGTTGGCACTCCGGATGTTTTGGACCACAACTCCCAGAATTCCAAGCCTGTATTGCCAATGGCAAAGGACTGTGGGAGTCATGGTCCAAAATCGTCTGGAGGGCCGTTGAGTGCCTAATAAATGCCAGCGGCCTCTCGCTTATAATAATTGTACAAGTGCAGAGATGGAAGGTGCCCTGTGGATCAGGCATGACGCAACTTTGGCCCTCCTGATGTTTTGGACCACAACTCCCAGAATTCCAAGCCTGTATTTCCAATGGCAAAGGACTGTGGGAGTTGTGGCCCAAAACATCTGGAGGGCTGAAGTTTGGACATGCCTGCTGTAGATCAAGTCCAGACCCTGTCAAGGAGGCAGAGGGGGGAATCGAACCTCTGGCTCCTCAGCGTAAACCACTGAGCTATCGAGCAGTCCTATGATTACTGTTTGCTAGTACTGGCCTCTGTTTGTTTGGGTTGTTGGTTTTCTTACAGAACGTCCCTTTTCAGTTGAGAATCTAGACGTCTGCCTTTGGTACAGGAGCTACAAGAAGCGATTGTTGCAACAGCCAGGAATGGCAAGAGATAGAAGCAAAATCCTGAGGGACACAGGAGGAAAATCAACCCTTGCCACCTCCCATTGGAAGATGTCTGTGAAGATTCTCAGCCATCCAGGCGAGGTCATCTGGAAATTGAAGACACGGCAACTGGACTTCTCACAAGAAAAGACATCCAGTTGCCATGACTCAACATCAAGACTCCCATTGGAGCAGTGGTGCATTGCTTGGGGAGCGTAGAGTTGGACAGAAAACCTTTGTAGGTCAACTGCTCCAATGCCCAGGACAATGTAGACTCTTTGGTGTAGGAGGATGTGTCTACAACATCCACAATGGATGGCCACCATCGGAATCTCTTCCATGTAGAGCTGCTTTGACTTGGATTTCTATATTGATCAGGGGGTTGGGCTCAGTGGCCTTAGACACCCTTTCCAACTCAATTATTCTATGACTCTATAATTCCATCATTTTATTTGGTTGTATAATGCTGCAAAGGGCACCCCTTGGCGTACCCATTTCCAGATTAAGGTGCAGCCGGCTCCGGTAACAATAGCCAAAGAATAGAGGCAGGAGCCTCAAAAGAACAGGGAACAAAACGAGGTAAAACAGGAGGGTAGGCATGATGATTCTTCTCCCACATGGCCAACAATGGGAAGAAAAACAACTTTTAAAAAGCAAGAGTTTTTGCTTTCTTAAAGCAGCAATTTTTTCCCTCCGCATCAAGGCAGAGGGCATACCACCTGCCGGAGAGACAATGGACTGAGGGAAGTTAATCTGTTCCCAAAAATCTATTTTTACCCTCCGTTTTATCTGGTTGCAATTTACTGTCACAGCTTCTCTTTCGGTCTCCCCTGGTACCTGTTATTTCTTTTTTAGAGGCCATTTTTATTCTGTCCAAGTGTCTGGCATGAAGAGTTCAGGGTGTGTGTGTGTGTGTGTGTGTGTGTGTGTGTGTGTGTGTGTGTGTGTTTAAGTGCATTGTGTTGGTTAGCTGTGTGTTTCAAAAAGGGCAGAACCGTTGGTAGGTTGTTGTGCCTAGCGCCAACAGCTGCTGCAGCCCTTGGTCTTAAGATGAACCTCTGTAACCACAGGATGAGAAAATCTCCAACATCTCACCAATTTTTGAAAAGGGCTTTACAGCGACTCCAGGAAATGACGAGACATTTCATGACAACGGCTGTTTCCAGGCACACAGGCAAAAAGCTAAGTCCTGTCTATCAACCCTGAATGTTCACTGGAAGGAACTGAGGTTGAGGCTCCAGTACTTGGGCCACCTCATGAGGAGAGAGGAGTCCTTGGAAAAGTCCCTGATGTTGGGAAAGATTGAAGACCAAAGGAAAAGAGGACGGCAGAGAATGAGATGGTTGGACGGTGTCATCGATGCAACCAAGATGGATTTGACCAAACTCCGGGAGGCAGTGGAAGACAGGAAGGCCTGGCGAGCTCTGGTCCATGGGGTCACGAAGAGTCGGACATGACTGAACGACTGAACAACAACAACAAGTGGGACAGGTGTTTTGTAAATTGTTCATAAGTGGCCCAGAATTAAGGATTGAGGTGCCTAGGATTGTTGATGATACCAAGTTGTTTGGAGTGATATCAGTACAGAGGGACTCCAAAAGCTCTCTCTAAAACTGAGGAGTGGGCAGGAAGGCAGGCTGTAGCTGCGACTCAATGTTAGTAGAAAAAGACATTCAGTAGGGCAAGAGCCCTATTACAAAGACTGGTGATTTCTTCCAGCAACAGCTGATAGAGAGGAAAGGAGGTGGAGAAGCTCTCCTCACCATGACCTCATGAGACATGTTTGCTAGTATCAGATATGACCTCGGCAAGAGAAAGAAAGACGGAAAGGGATGCAGATTTTGGAGTGTTGACATGTTTCTTGTAAGGCTGTGGTTCCCAATCTTGCATTCCACCAGATGTTCTTGAACTGAAATTTCCAGAATTTCCAAAATTTCCAAAATTTCCAGAATTTCCAAAATTTCCAATTTTCTTTAGCACTAGCTGGATTGGCCAGGATTTCTGGGAGTCAATGTTCAAGAGCATTCGGATACCAAACATTGAGAACCATTGCAGTAAAGTGGGAAGTACAGAGTCAAGCCATCCAGATGTTACTGATGGCGGCTGCCAGTGTCTAACCATGTTGATTCTACCACCTAGGGCTAGTGGGACTTGAAGTGCAACCACATCTGGAAGGCTATTGTTCTGCCTGATCCAGCTCCAACATTTACCATACTTTCATCCTAAGAGGAGCTCTTGTACCCCTCACTAAATCCTGGAGAATATAACTCATGACGTCTCTACCGGAATCCAAGACTTCCATTCTTTGTCATTTGAGCAATCACATTAGCCTCATCACATGCTCAGTTAACTTTATCACCATTGTTGTCCACGAGCCAAGAACAGACCATGGGGAATGTTTTAAAGGGGGGGTGAATAAATCCCTCTCCTGTTCATGAAAAAAAACAACCAAAAGGTGATAAATGAATACATAATTAGGGACATTAACCTCAGGCAGCTGTTTCGACATGCTGAAGGGAAGTTTCTTTGCCAGGCCAATATGTTGAAACAGCTGCTCTTATGCTTAGAGATAATTGTATTTGGACACTTAATGATTCAGAAGGTGACTGTTTGAGGAATTTAAAGAAGCACATTACTAGTCCTAAACTGAAGCCCTCAGTCTTTTTTCATCCAGCTAGTACAGGGCAGCTGGATAGCCAGGGCAGGATTTCGACTCCCAATTTTTGTCTGAACTTTACAAGGAGAGATGGGCATGAATAAAAAAAATGGTGTTTCGTTTGTCATTTGTCGTTTAGGGGGTCCGTTTCAGTTCGGTTCCGTTTTTTGCGAATTTTTGCAAAAAATCATCTTTGTTTTCGTTCGTTTCGTTAACATTTTGTTACCATTTATTTCAATTTTTTGTGATTTTTTTTAGCTTTTAAAGCAGTTCAATGTATTGCCATAACGAAAACGAAACGGACGACAAAATTTCTGGTGTTTCTGTTCGTTTCGTTTCATTTTAGAGATAATATTCGTTTGTCATTTTGTTGCGTAATGAAACAAAATGAAAAATTGTTCATTTCGTGCCCATCTCTATTTACAAGAGATGTCGAAGGTACTGGCTCTTTGGGGGGGGGGCAGTTCAGCTGAACATTATTTCCAAGGCAAGTTCAGCACTCTGGACAGCTCCATTAGAGAATGGCATGGATTCTCCTTCCTCCTCACAAAGGCAAGGTCACTGGCCTTCTACAGTGGTCATCACCCAGAACAATGCAATGCCTACTTATTGTTGCAAAAGTTATTTAGGGGAAATATTTAGCGGGTGATGGCCATTAGTGGTTTCTAGAATGAAAAATAACATTGACCACATGATGTTAACCTGTTCCATTACTTGTTGCGTACTTGTAACAAGGAAAGCACTAGCAGAACAAGTAATGTTTTCCTTTTACAGTAAGGTTCACAAGCATTGTGTTCCAAAATCAATGAAGCATTTTAAAGGACTCTGGGGGGAAACTACAAGGGAGAAGGTGGAGTTTGAAGAAAGAAGTGTTAGTCCTCTCTGCGTGTTTTCCTAAACAGGGTTCTGATACCTGCTCTTTGAGGGGAAGTAGCTAGTTAGAAGAATAAGGAGAAAATTGAGAATATAGATTTTATTTTAAAAATGTAATACAAATCCCATGATTCTCCTTTCTAGGAGTTCTACCTGACAGGTGGACATCTAACAGACAGGCGAATGGGGGTCACCTGGAAGGAAGGCCCCCAGTTGGAAGGCCTTGAGGCTTTGCTCAGTCCGTTTCCACCAAAGCTTTCAGTTCCTGTCCCAGGAGTAGCTGGGAGCTCCCGTATTGAACAGGAAGCTAAAGAGAGTCTAGGCTTAGTTCGGCCTCAAAGATTTCTAGTGTAGGCCTTTCCTTTAGGTGTCTGCTTGTCCGGTTGAATGATGGGGAACGGTGACATTTGTCGCTTAACAAAATCCAATATGTCCCTCCCTGGTGACTGCACATCCACAGGGACAGTGAATCCCACCCGGGTTTTAATCTGAACTTGGCTCCTTGGAAATTCAGAATAGAAATGAAAACATGTTCACTGCCCCTCGGCCTTCACTTCAAAGAGGAGTTAAGGAGCCCTCCATAGCTGATATTTCTCACATACAAATTACTCACACTCGACACTATTTGACACCCTAGGTCCACAGTGTTGGATGAAGGCCATGTCAATGAACCCTTGGAACAAAACCCAATAGATTGGCAAGGGATCATCCAGCCATTGCAGCGTTTTGCAACGCAAGCTGCCAGAAACATAGGATCTGCATGTGGTTGATCTGAATCATGTCCCATCATCAATCAACCTTCAAGGATACGCGTGAGATGAAGGTGATAGACAGAGAGACTCTTTCTATATCATGACTGTGAATTTCAGAGTGCCCGGCATTGAGGTTCTACTCGCCATTTTTGGTGCCAAAAGCTACGAGTTCCGGAGAGGCAATTTTCAGGCCTTGGACTCGTACCACTCACCTACTTCACACGGCTGCTGTTCCATCCTCTTGACAGGCCTCCCAATGACAAATCCATTAAAGCCCATTATTCTGCATTTTGCATGCAACCGAACCCTGCTGCCGAAAGGTATTAGGGTATTTACAGCCTTAATTAGACCAGGTTTGGCACCACCTGTCAGAGGGCATCTTCAGCACCTTTCTAAACAAACACACACCTGGGATACACTCTGAGAAAGCGCACGCAGAACAGCCGTGGCGAAAGCAACAGCAAAAGTCGGCGCGAGGGCAATTATTTATCTACTAACTCATGGCCCATCAAGTTCATTGTGGGGCAAAGGGAAACAGATGGAATGTTCCAGTCCATTACCCGAGGATGGTCTCCTCCCAGCGCCATTGCCTCGAGTCCACCTTTTCCTCCAACTTTGACCTGTATTCTGTTCAACTGCAACGGAAGAGGACAAGGCACAGAAGGGAGAATCGAGTCCAGCTGGAACTTGGAGAAAACCGGTTCCCCTTCAAGTGCCAAACAGCTTTCTTCAGATGGACTACAGACCCAGGAAATGCTGTCCCACCATCCATACAACACTCTGCTTTCTGAAGGCCACCAGTGTCAACCTGGACCCTAACGGTGTGGCTACAAAGCTATCTATATTAGAGATGGGCACGAAATGAGCGATTTTTCGTTTTTGTTTTTGTTTTTTCATTTCGTTACGCAACGAAAACAAAACGCAAAAAATTTCAAAACAAAACGAAAACAAAAATGAAAACGACCAGTTTTGCCGTGTTTTTCGTTTTTGTTGCAGCAAATGCATTGAACTGAAAAGAATGCTAACTAAACAGCAATTTTTTGTTTTCGTTTTCATTTTTTTCGGTTCGTTACGTACAAAAACGAAAACAAAAAAATTGCAAAAAAACCCAACAAAAATGAAAATGAACTGAAACGGACCCCTAAATGACCAAACGACAAACGAAACACCATTTTTTTTAGTCGTGCCCATCTCTAGTCTATATACCATGATTGCTCCACAACCAACCAACCCTTTCCACATAGCAGAAGGAACGAGGGAGGGACCACCAAGATAATAGACCATCTGGAAACCAAGTCTCGGAGGAACGTTGTGGGGGGTGGTCTGAGTATGTTTAGTTAAACTAGAAGAAGATCCATATTCTAGAACAGTGTTGGTGAACCTATGGCACGGGTGCCAAAGGTGGCACTCGGAACCCTTTCTGTGGGCACCCGACATCGCCCCTTCACAGCCACCTGTATTCAGGTTAAATTGATGTATTGGCACTTTGCAAAAAATTAGTGGGTTTTAAATCACCGTTTGGGCACTCGGTCTCTAAAAGGTTCGCCATCACTGTTCTAGAACCTTAAGGGCTTCAGGCTGTGGTAGGCGGACAAATCTTCTTTCCCATTGCTCCACGAGGTAGGCCTGGAGCTGACAGATTCAAATGAGGCACGTTGAAGCATGGAAGAGGCTACAAGCAATGGCGATTCTAAAATGGATTAGGCTTGGTGGAATTTCTCAAAGGTGCTGTGAAATAGGACCTTGTCCAACCGGAAAAAAAAACCAGCAAAGGGTGGAATACCTGAAATCTAGGGCCAGGTATGGATCCCTGGGGGTCCCAAGGCTGCCCCCTAGTTGAAGCAAATATAGACACAGTCTTCCTTCAATATTTTAAATGGTATCACAGGGCTTTAAAAGCTTAAATCCATCTTCTATGGTTTAGCTGAGAGCCGCCAGTGCTGTGGTAGAGAGGGTGTCCTACTACAACTCAAAGGATCTGGATTCAAATCCTCACTCAGCCATGGAAGCTCAGAGGGGTGCCCTCGAAAGTTGCTCCTTGAAGTTACATATCCTTTGAAAGCCCTGTCAGGATTGCTGTCAGCCAGAAGGGCCTTGAGGGCACCAAAAACAAACACAAACAAACAAACCCTCGTTAGCAGAGGTAAGAGTTCTGAGATTAAAATATATGGATTTGTGAGCATACCTGGTTGCAAGCTGTGGATTTCTTAAACTGCCATTTCAAAGGCCATGACAGAGAGCCAGCTTGGCTGAATACGGGTTGGACTCATGGATGAAGATCCTGCCTATGCATTTCCCCCAACCAACCACACTCTGGTGGAGAACGGCACCCAATGCAACCCTCTTTGCACATGGTGAGGCTTCCCAGCAAGACGGATTGAAAGGGGACCCCAAACTGCCAATCAGCGGCACCCGCAACCTATCCGCGGTTGATCTGGCAACACAGTGCTGCCAAAAGAGCCCCCCCCTCCCTGATGGATGAGCACGTCGCTGATTTCTCAAGCACTTCATCAATATTAATGGCACTGATGGAGCCTCTTGAGAGGTGTCGTGTCACGATGCCCTTGGGAAAACACTCAGAAGAGCAAAGCCTGGTCAGGGGGGTGGCGGTTGCTTATTTTCCCCCCACTCCGTGATTCCAAGATCAGCTTTGGAAAGTGAATCTTCACCCCCATGCCTCCCCCAGTTTCTCTCTCATCTTCGCTCCCCTCTCTACTTAAACCCGTAAAAAAATTAATGAAGGGGGGGGTAGGTGAGGACTTAGGAGCAGGAGCAGGGTGGCAGCTTTTCGGTGGTTTTAAGCACAAATCGTGGCTCCAAGTACAGATCCATTGCTGCCTCTTGTTTATGAGAAAGGGGGGAGAGGTGAGCTGGCTGGATCGTTCAGCAAACTCGTCTCTGGCCAAGGAACTAGAATTTTAATCTGGCCAAGGAGCCAGAGGTCAGGAATTTAATTCCCCGATATTCCTCCTGGGAGAAAGCGCCAAACCGTTGACAACTAACCCTGACAGCTGGACAAGCTGCATAGTCTAAGAGGACCCTCAGAAAAAAAGGGGACTGAAAAACCACTTCCCTGTTCTAGGGAACCCTGTGAACGGTGGCCAGAATTCGGCACCGACTTGATGCCACCACTCGGGATTGACTTGATGCCCTCCTTCGGGATTGACTTCGCTCCCCGATTCCGAATTGACTTGGTGCCGCGCAATTAGTTTATGAGCTGATCTTGAGCCCTTCAGATCATTTGGCTCTCATTTCCCATCCACCTCACTCTATATGGAGGAGGAGGAGAATTGAGTAAGCAACTTTCACTTTCCCATTCCTCTCTAGCCGTTCCATTGCATACTAAGCTGGAAGGACCGGGAAACTCTCTCGTGCCGTCTGTCCAAATATGCTTGAAGTTACATACTCAGCAATTTCTCTCAGCCTCTCCCTTCGCAGCTCTCACGCTTGACTTATAGAGCTCAGCATCTTTTAAGGGCCATTTTTCCTGGGTCTTCTTGTCAGCATTTTAGCCTTCGGGCAACTGGGGATACCATCACTCAACCTCCAATTTAGAAAACTTTACTGGAGTATAAATATGGCTGTCTGTGGTTCCAAGCGATTCCCTACATTAATCAACCATTCATTGAGTGAAAGATTACACTTTCGGGGGGGAAAGCAGGTGGTCCAAAGACCCGGGTTAAATGCTTGTAGCATATCATAATAGCAGGAGGGTAAGCGTGCCTTGCCTCTAAAAGACAGCAAAGAAAGAGGTACTCAGCCAGATGAGCAAAGGATCATGAAATGCATAAAGGGAAAGCTAGACTAATTTGGCCATTGATTGAGAAAAGCACCAATGGTTTAGAGCAAAAAAAAAAAGCCCAGGAAATAGAATGGGTTGATTGAAGAAACTTGAGGGAGGCAGGTATGGGTGCATCACAACCATCGACAGAACTACTGTATCGTATATTTCGGATGATAGCACCCAGAAGTCATCTGGAATTGCCCCGCAGAGAATTCAGGAAGCTTTAGCCCAGTGGTTCTCAACAGGTGGGTCCCCAGATGTTCCTGGACTGCAACTCCCAGAAATCCCTTCCAGCACAGCGAGTGGTGGAAGCTTCTGGGAGTGGCCGTCCAGGAACATCTGGGGACACACCGGTTGAGAACCACTGCTTTAGCCTCGCTGAGATGTGGAACATCTTAGAGTCTCCGCTCCGATTTTAGTCTGAACTCGGGCTGCATAATTGCCCCTGATTTGCTTTGGGGGGCAATTGGAGGCTTTGAATGGATTCCCGTTCAGTCCAGAGCGACGTGCGTGCTGACCCAGTTTGATTTGGGCCCCAAATCTAATCCAACGTGCAAATTTCCATCGTCAGTTGCCCATCGGCGTCCATAGTAAAAAACGTTTTTTGCTTTCGTACCGACGTTGATGGAATGTAGTGACACCACAGACTTTGAAAGGGGGGATAAACTGCCCAGAGGACATCCCACTAGCTCCAAAGGTCTACATTACAGGCCTCTTGAAAGTTCGGTCTTTAGGACGAGATCTACATGATCTTCGTTCCTGTCTCCCCGATGGGAGTCTAGCTCTGCATTCATCCAACAACCGAATGGGGCTTTTCAGTTTCAATCCAGACCTCATACAAAGGAGTCTGAAACGGGCTGATTCCATCAACAATTTGAGCTTCAGTCAATGCTTCCCTATCAATGCCATCCTGGACGGAGCAAAAAAAAAAAACATACAGAAAAATAAAGCCTTGTCGCTCTTAAACATATGGCACTTGATAATGTTCCTTGTGTGCCACCAGCCCGCTGATCGGTCCTCTTGAACACATCTCATTTGGTAATTACATGATAATGAAGCCATTTCTCCTCAATCTTCTCGCCGTTCCTGAATGATTCACGTTCGGCTTTGCCGCACCTCTAAAAGCCCCCATTTCAAAGCTCTTTCCCTAAATCCCACAATAATGGAATTATTACGGGGGCAGGATGAACCTTGAAAGGTAGAAACCGGGGAGGGTTCTCAGCCGTCAAAATTCATCCTGCCCCCAAACCATCACCACTACCACTCGCCTTTCCCTTATGCAGTACTTTCAGTCTGGATCATTCGGGACTGATTTAATTATTAAATCAGTCCTCCTGAACAATATATACAGTATCATCAAGCGTAAAAAAAAATAGCTTGCTAAATGCAAGGGGCGCATTATCATCACAGTCAATGGAATAATTCCCTAAGGTGGGAAATTGAGATCACCGTCTGAACTGATCACACTGGGGGGGCCCAAAACGCAATTTTTTTTCCTCCTTACGAACTACGCACTCCTTGCCAATCGTGGTCATGAGGTCTAGAGCAGACCTGCCCAACAGGTAGACCGTGGGCTACCGGTAGCCCTTGAAGGGTTCAAAAGTAGCCCACCGGCCATCAATAAAAAAAAGTAAGGGGATAAGTTCTCCACCCCTGCTCCCCCATCCCAAGGACCACCACTGCCCCAGCAAAGTTCTGGGTCTGACAGCCCACTGTCTCAGCCGAGCGCGGCAATTCAAGGGCCATGACGCATTGAAATCTGTTCCCTCCGGAACAGATCAATTGGTTTTCAATGCATTCCTATGGGAAACCACTGTTCTACTTACATTTTTTTTTTTTTTACTTATGAGCATGTGCTCAGAACGGATAAAATTAAGTAGAGGTTTTAGTGTAGTTGCCCTCAGGTACTTTGGGCCGGAAAAAATAGACCTCGGCCTCTTCAAAGTTGAACAGCCCTGGAGTATGGTTTTGAGATGGAAAAGTTTCTCAACTCTTCGGAGGCTGCATCTGCCTGTTACGAAGACAGCTGTCGCCATTCTCCCGACCCGGCGAGGACAGCCGGGCACCAGCTGCTTGGCCACCATTTCCTGGCACATCCAACCCCTTGCAAAAGCTAAAAATGTCAGCCACTCTCCTCCTAAGGGGGAAACACACTTCCCCCCCCACTTACCTCTCCTGGCAGTCCCCAAAAGCCTCCAGTAATTGATTCTTTCAACATCTGGTGGGCAGATGAACCCGGGTGGTGGCTAACAGTCCAGAAATGGAAAGACAATTCATTTTTTTACAAGGATAAATAAAATAACCAAGCAAAAGGAGGGGGCGAGATGTCAGGAACGATTTCAGAAAGAATTCTTCTCGGCGTGTGTTAACTGGCCAGGAAGCCGCTGGAGATATTGTGCGCTATGGATTATTACTTAGCCAAAAAGACTTGCCTTTCAGCATCTCCGGGAAGATAATTAAATGTGTAGATAATAAACCCAATTTTCCAACCTAGGGGCTGATAAGCATGCCAGGTCTCTCCTTCCCTATTGATAGACGAGTTCAGAACTCATTGTCCGCCTTCAGAACTCTATTATTCCTCAATAGGAAACCAGAGGGACCGTATCGCACCACATCAGTCAATGCATCTGCGGGATGTTTGTTACAGCCTCACTCGTATAGGGCCTGCAGTGCACACACTCCCTCCTAACTATAGAGACATTCTCCTCTCCTTGGAATACACTTTGGGGAAACCACAGGCCTTTGCAACTCAGAGCCAGCTGGAGAGCTCACTGAGTGAGAAATCTGGCTGGGGTGCCCAAGGTTCGATTCCCCACTGGGCCTCCTGGGAGAATAGGCAGCCTATGGGGCCTTGGGCAAGCTGCCCAGTCCTAGGACACCCTAGAAAGATGGAATGGTTGTCCCCTTGTGAGTGTTTTCTACCTGGAAAGGGCTGCCTTCAGCCAGAACTGACTTGATGTACACAATTAAGCTGGATGGGTCGCTCAGACGTTTGGCTGCGGAGCCAGAGATTGGGAGTTTGATTTGTTTTTTCCCCCAGGGCCTTCTGAGAGAAGAGCCCCATGGTTTCCCATTCTCATGCTATTGTATGATTGATTGGTTGGTTGATTGATTGATTGGTTGATTGGTTGGTTGGTTGGTCGGTCGGTCGGTTGGTCGGTCGGTCAGTCGGTCAGTTGGTTGGTTTGACTTTTATACCACGCCCTCTGACCCAAAATCCTACACAGAAAAGGAAGTCTTCCAACCCCCCTTATTGTCTTTTACTTTTTCGTATTTACAAACTGCAATATCAGACCTGGCCACTAGGGGGAAGGAGAGAGCATTGCTCTATTCTTTTTTCATTGGCCAGTCCTGCAGGTGACGATATATTGTATTAGTAAAATGCAGTGCAATGGATGACCAAACACAATCAGACCAACAAAAGCAAGAATGCAAGCTGGCTGATAAGAAGCCACAGGTTCCTTTAAAAACGTAATGTTCCAAGCTCCATAAGTTTGCACAGGCGAGCTCAGTCTTAGACTTGTTTCCCAACACTGCTTTGTTATCCTTTATCATTCTGACTGCCAGACATGCATCCACAGTGTGTACTGCTCAAATGGAGAGGACCTGATCTGGAGTAAGCCTTTTTTTAAAGTTGATGATACATAAGACACCATGTCCCTTTGGGTACGACAGAACAAAAGTGGCTGAAAGAACATTATCTATCAGAACCATGAAAATCACACCCTCGGCAACCCAGATAGTTTCCAGGCAACCAGGAACTTTGCCAGCGGGAAGAACAAGGAATACTAGAAAGAATTGCTAGAAATAACCCTCCCCGCTCCTCCTTTTATCTTTCCCTTTTTCTTGGAAGATTGTTTTCACAAGATGGATTCAACAGATGCAAAGGGAGGGGGGAACTGTCATGGAAATAATAAGAATATATTGCTTTCTGCAGCCATCCACTGGCCGACATGCATGCTTTTAATGGGATAAAGAATGCTACAAGGGACAGCCATGCTTCAGCGACTTTAATGCAGAGAGGAGATTTGCATAAGTACCACCATATGGTACAGGCATGTCCAAACTTCAGCCCTCCAGATGTTTTGGACCGCAACTCCCACAGTCCTTTGCTGTTGGAAATACAGGTTTGGAATTCTGGGAGTTGTGGTCCAAAACATTGCCAGCGCATTGTTAGTCTGTTGAACTCCCTGCCATGGGAGGTGGTGATGGCATCTGGCCTGGATGCCTTCAAAAGGGAATTGGACAGATTCCTGGAGGAAAAGTCCATCACAGGTTACAAACCATGATGGAGATGTGTCATCTCCAGGCTTAAAACCAGGGTACTTCAAGAGTCAGATGCAGGGGAGTGGGATCAGGAGACAGAGATCTAGTCTCATGCACTCCCAGAGGCATCTGGTGG
Source organism: Phrynocephalus versicolor (assembly GCA_023846285.1). Classification (NCBI taxonomy): domain Eukaryota; kingdom Metazoa; phylum Chordata; class Lepidosauria; order Squamata; family Agamidae; genus Phrynocephalus; species Phrynocephalus versicolor. The sequence goes on along the minus strand of JAHTLZ010000019.1, from coordinate 2,037,564 downwards.
GGCCACTGTGAGATACAGGAAGCAGGACTAGATGGGCCTTTGGCCTGATCCAGCATGGCTCTTCTTATGTTCTTATGTTCTTATGCCTAGTTTACGGGGTCTGATATGGGATATGCTCCATCTCTGGAATCTTCCTGTCTTGTCTGGCTCTGGGTAGAAGGACTGTGCCTTCTAGTGCAAAGTAAAACAACCCTGCATGCCCAGACCTCACACTAAAGGCGGGGCCTTGTGATGTCATGAGGATGTGCCCATGAGGCCATAAAGTGGAGCCTTCCACAATGATTAGGAAATGGTATGCATTTGCTGACGTGGCAATGAGACAGCCAAGCAATGCATCAATCCTAGGATGAATTTAATAGCTAATGAGTGAATTTCAGCACAAGCACCAGAGGGTGCCAGATAATGAGAGAAGAGTGCTTCTGAGCATATCCAAACGTCCCTTCCTGAAGCCAAGAGAATAAATCGTAAAATATACAATCACCAGGTTGGCAACGTTCAGACTCAAGGCCTAGGACATGAAGAATGGACCCCAAACTGGAGCCTCCCAGCCAAATTCAAGCAGCTGTTTTCCCAGTGTAGCACAACGATTCTTAAAGGGACCAAGAGAGGAGGTGCAGGGCACCCAGTAGAAAAAGCATTCAGATGGCAGCTTAGGGAGAAATTATATTATTGAATGATTTTGCTGTTCTGAAAAGCAGGAGAAAAGCAAAACCCTGCAAATAGAGAAGGACTCTGAAACGGTGCAGTGCATCCTACCTTCTCATTCTGCTCTGTAAAAAAAATGATGGCTCCAGTGCCAGTGGGGCAGCCAATCCACTCCAGATTTTTGTCTGCACTCTCCAATGTAGCAAACTACTTCATGTGTGGAAGAAGATTCAGCACCTTGGATACCTCCTGTAAAATTAAATCAAAACCAGGAGCCAATTCACCACCCGGCTGACATCGGAGCCACCAACCTCCACAGGTTGAATTGGAAGATCATTAGCCTTCCTGTGTGTTTATTATTATTATCCCCACTACATGGGTTTAAAACATTAGCATTCAACCCCAGAGAAATCCCACCCGTAGTCAGCCATTGTGCAATTCTAAGCCACAAAGATTTTTTTAAAAAATCTCCTCTAGCTAGCTAGCTATAAAAATTACAGTGCCACCCCACACTTATCGCACAAGGACAGAAGACAGGGTGTTCTCCAGAATGCTTTTAATGAACCCTTCCTTTTGTCCTTTTCTTGCAGATAAGCGAGACTCCAATGCACGAGATGTGACTTACAGCTACAAAATACTATCCCTGCAGTGTCACCATCTGATATAAGGAGCCAATGCTTAATGCAGTGAGCGCAGGGTCGGATAGAAAACCGCCAACCGTACAAAGCATGGCTGCATGCTGTTTGCAGTCCATGGGTTCCATTTTCATTCTCCCTATGCATTTCATATGGAACAAATTAATTCCAGGTGCTGTAGGCGCCTGGAGTAGGAACTGGCAAACCAGTATTCCTGCCAGGAAAACTCTATGGACATGGGGTCACGAAAAGTCAGTCACGACTGTAACGACGCAACACACACACACACACAATTCCTTTATCAAGGTACCTCTCTCTCTCTCTCTCTCTCTCTGTGTGTGTGTGTGTGTGTGTGTGTGTGTGTGTGTGTGTGTGCGCGCGCGCGTGTGTGTATGTGTGCATGTGTATACTGCCCGTCTTCTAACCAGAACTCCAAGGGATTTGCAAATATACAATGAAAATAAGAGTGCAAACAACAATAAACATAATAATAAAAACACAGGAATACATTCCAGCAGGAATACATAAAGAGAGAGAGAGAGAGAGAGAGAGAATATATAGATATAGATATAGATATAGATATAGATATAGATATAGAGAAAGAGAAAGAGAAAGAGAAAGAGTATGCATAATGCCACATAATTTTGTTTCAGAAGTGAGAGCCGAATCATTCCCGAAACTGTGCAATTTGACACCTTCTTAAGCTGAATGTTGCGAACCTGTGATTTAAAACTTTTCCTAAAACAATGCTGGAGCCTGGAGGAAGCAATGCCTTCCCTCCACACACACACACACACACACACACACACACACACACACACACACAC
>JAHTLZ010000019.1:2003754-2016509 GCA_023846285.1 Phrynocephalus versicolor | reverse complement strand
GGAGAATCATAGACCTATTGTCTATTGTCCGATCGAAAGGCTGCCTTTTCCTGTTATGATAGGATCCTACGTATGCCTACTCAAAATCCACCGGGACATTCACTCCCAGGGAAGAGGCTCTCTGATTAAAGCTCACACGGCTGTATCCCACATCCACCCCATGGAAGACCTTTGATGAAAAAGAATTGTTAATCACAAATGGAGCCTCTGTTTATTGGTCATCAGCCAAGACTCAGCAGGGGTCAGGGGTCAGTCCAAGACTCATTATGGTCACAGTGCTCCTCTGAAGATTGGGTGGAATGAGTTATTGATTTTATTCAGCCTGTAAAATACATCCCATTCAGAAATATGTATCGCTCTGCCTGGGATTCTACAGCCTAAAACAGATATTTGCCCTTGAGCGGTGAACTCCATATTCTCCCTCAAGTTTTCCAATGTCTTAAAACCTTGCTGGTACAGAGAGAACCGTTGAGTCAAGTTGGCTTTGTGTAAATCTCATAAAGATGGCCTGGTGGTCCAGGGACAGAAGAACAGCTGCAGAGGCTTCTCCCAAGAGACTGGTCTCCAAGGTAGAGCCAAGCTTGGATCTCTAGATGTCCACCATTGCTTCTCTAGAAGGTGGTCCTGGTGGCACCCATTCAGTAGCTGCATACAGTGTCAGATTCAGATGCATACACAACACACATAGCTAGTCACCAATCTACCTCAAAGGATGGCCGAGCCTAGCTATTGGGTTCATGGATGACTCTTGGAGGTAGTAGTCTTCTTGACCTCTGAGGTCAGGACTGGACTGAAGAGACCACACGACTCTCTAAAATCCCCTGTCTAACCTGCCCTCAGATGCCCTCCCAATGCTATGAACCTCCCTTTTTCTAATCCCTGGGTGTCAGCTTGGCTGGCTGAGATTCCTCAGCGCTGAACCCCCAAAAGGTCTGGGAGACCCATCACTAATGATAGCAGTTCACTTACCCCATCCGTCCTGCTTCTCGGTGTCAAACAGGACTGGAGTGCCACCAAAAGGTCTTGAGATGGTGCTGCTCAGAGGGTGAGTACACACGCATGCACGCGGGCAAGCCCGCCCACACAAAAGACTTGACTCCATCAGTTAAAGCTGCGCATGTGGGGAAATCATCGCAATTAAAACAATTTACTGTGTAAAAGCCTCGACTGTTAGCGTTGGCTGGTCTCCCAGTTCAGAGCAATTAGAGACAACTGTAGAAATATTAATTAATGGCACCAGGATCGCCAGGCTGGTTTGGATTTGTGTTAACGGGGTGTTAACAAATTGAGGGCTGCTGCGCTCAGCCTACCTGCCACGGTCCTGCGGATTGATGCAAGGAACCAAGCGCCAGCTTTTTGCAGGTCAGGGAGATTAGGGTTGCTTCGGAAGCCGGATAAAGAAATCCAAACATACTGCAAATGAGCAAGATGCCGGCGCACAACAAACAACAAAAGAACTCCCCAGTCAAAACATTGGGGTGGGGGGAGCTTGGCTGAATAAATCCACCCAGTGAAATTGCTTTTTCAGACAACAGGTCTCAGAATCCCCCTCCCCCCAACCATACCCACCAATCCAGCTAAGGCTGATGACTCCAATTCCAGAGGGTCAGAGAATCTGGTCCAGACTTTCATCTGCATTTTGCTGACACTCTCCAAGGTGCTGGATTCTACTTATAGTATTTTCCCCTCCAAACCAGATTCAGGACCTTGGAGAGCTCCTTTAAATTTAATAGGAGAGCTCAGGGTAGATTGAGAAATTGGTCTCGCTGGTCTACCCTACGACGAGCTGAGCTGGACAGGAGATGGGACGACCAAAACATGGTGAATTTTTTGACCTTTGGCTTTGTTGGATTCGAAAAGTTCCCAACGAGAGAGCTGCATCCTGTTCCAGCCACTTAGAGCTGATCCCAAGAGCCAAACTCAACAACACCCAGGTGCCACATTGTTTGCAATTAAGTTCTGCCTCGTAAATCAGAATAGACAGTTAAGAGGAAAGGACAGAGGGAAGAAAGAACGCACACAGGAGCAGAGGAGTGCCGGGCTGAATGCCGACACCAGCAGGAGCAGTCGAAGAGAGCCGTTCCTTCTTCGTTGGGTCTGATGGACAGACGGAGAAAGAGGCTCCCCAGGCTGACAATGACAAATGAAACAAAGGAGCCAAAAATACCCTCACATGGGCTGCCGCTGTCTCACGAGGGGATCCGAACTGAGCATTCCCTTCACTGGAAAGGGTTTTATTTTTTTAAGAAAAAGCTGTTTTTATGTTCTTTATTCGTCTGCTCTTTTCTTGTTCTCCTTTTTTCCTTCAAGGGCATGAGAACCACTTTAAAAACAAAATAACAGAGGGTGGCAGCATGAGACAGAAGTAGTTCCAATGCCTAACTTTATCAGGAATGAGGTTTTTTTCAGGTGGGCGTGGGAGACAACAAAGGCAATGAAATGAGCGGGGGGAATTCCAATTGCAACTCTAGACAAGATCTCCCATTCCGAGTCCCAAAGAAAATCACAATTTCCAAATCATTCCATTCCACCATTCCTTCCTCGCTTTTCATCTCGACCTCCTGGTAATTCATACCCAGCCCAGCAGACAACCATGCCACTTTCCAATACTGTATATTCCATTTCATCCCCTCCTTTCTTCCTTCTCCTGGCTTTGCATCTATCCCAGGTAAATGGTTGAGCCAGCCACACCCTCTCCCAAGGTCCTCCATTCCATTCCGTTCCCCCTTTCTTCCTCCTGATTACATAAGAACATAAGAAGAGCCATGCTGGATGAGGCCAAAGGCCCATCTAGTTCAGCTTCCTGGATCTCACAGTGGCCCCACCAGATGCCTCTGGGAGGGCACAAGACTAGATCTCTGTCTCCTGATACCAATCCCTTGAATTTGGCCCTTGAAGTACCCTGGTTTTAAGCCTGGAGATGACACATCTCCATCATGGTTTGTCACCTGGAATGGAGTTGTCCACCAGGAATCTGTCCAATCCCCTTTTGAAGGCATCCAGGCCAGATACCATCACCCCATCCTGTGGCAGGGAGTTCCACAGACTAACAACACGCTGGGCAAAAAAATATTTTCTTTTGTCTCTTCTCACTCTCCCAGCCCTCAATTTGAATGGTTGTCCCCAAGTTCTGGTATTTCATGAGAGGGAGAAGAGCATCCCTCTATGCTATGGTTTTGCATCTATCCCACAGTAAATTATCCAGCCAGCCACGTCACTGTCCACGATATTCTGTTCCCCCTTTCCATGCCACCCCCAGCCTAGTAACAACATCCCTTTGGAAAGAACTCCATCTGGACCTCTGGAAGAAGCATCCATCTCTCTCCTGACCAGCCCTGGGATGTGGGAGAAGAAGGTGGAGAGAAGGAAAGAAGGAAGAAAGAGGCAGCCAGGTCTGGAAAAGAGGAAAGGATGTCAGAACCCAAGTAGGACTTTGGCTCCACCCACTGTTGGCTCCAGCCCCTCCCACTGCCAGTTGGCCACTTCTGGATAACTTATTTCCCCAGGAAAGATGGACCTGGATGGGAGACAACTGTTTCTCAGGTCTCTCCTCGAATCACTCCCTGTGAAATTCTGGAAGCAAGGTGTGGAAGAGGACATGTGTCCTTGTTCATGTTCATTGAGGAGTTAAACGGGGGGAAGCCCGCAGCTCTGAATGATGCTGCTTTGGGAAAGGTGTGAATAAAAGCCTCTCTTCCACAGAGGCTCCCGGACCCTACCAGAATCTAATCAACCATCCCCAGCAGGAACCAAGGAGTACCACTTAAACGATACGACAGGCTGATGTATCATCACAGCTGAAGGAGAATTACAGTTCCATGCAGCCCACAGAAGGCTGGTTGATCTCCACCGGAGCTCCCAGTGGTAGAGGAGACTGGAAATATTAAAAAGAAAGGGGGATGAAAGAGAAAACATCCTCTCTGTTGTTCAGGTAGCTGGGAGGGGAGCAGGGAGACGTGAGATGCAAATGATTAGGAAAGCTAAAAATGAATGGGAACGCACTCAGGGAGGGGAAAGGGCCCATTTGCACAACCCAATTGCACCAGGTAGAAATGCAAGTATCATTCCCTTGCATTCGGGATGCTTGACAGGTTGGAATGCAGGACCCAACAGGCTACCATCTGGACTGGTCCTGAGGTTTGATCTTCAATGGGGAAACTGGGTGCCTCTGCTCTTTGAAACCACTGAGAGCCTTTTCACACGACCCCTAAGATCCACTGGCCACTTAAATTCGGACCAGAGATCTTAGGGGTTTGTCGCTGTTCCTGTGTTCCCACCCCCTCCGCACTCCTGGCTGCTGGCCGCGTGAGGGGAGGGAGAAAAAAGGAAGAAAAGAATGCCGCTCACCTCCGTTCTGCCGTCCCGGCACTGCATTCAGATCTCTTAAAGGGGCGGGGGGGCAAAAAAAGAACAAACGGAAGCAAGGAGAGCCTGGCAGTCGCTACGTTATATCCGCATCAGGAATTTTCACCTCCGGAGAGCAGGTACTTGAAAAGTGCACTGGGACGCGCTTAGGTGGGCGTGGTCGCACTTAATTATCTGTAAACTCCAGAGCTGGTGGGGAAACAATTCTAAGCTCCAGAGCTGGGAGCCATTTGCGGCAGAGTTTAGGGGTCGTGTACAAATACCCTGAGTGGCCCGATGCTAGGAGCCAAACCAGAGCTTGGAGATAGGGATTGGGTTTGGGGACTATAGGGCCCAGATTCTCATTAGCCACACCGACTGAGAGGTTCTAAGATTTTTAGTCCACAAAGGCAGTCGGAGGATGGTTGGACCTCATGGCCAACGATGCGTTACGAAGGGCCCCCCTCTCCCAGTTGGCGCCACCCAAGGCCCAAGAGCTTGGTGCATTTCGATTACCAGTCGCCGCCAGGGTCGCCACTTGCCAGTGCAAACCAGCAGGGGTTCCCCGGCATGACGGAGCCGCCCCAGTGAATGCATGCCAACAAGCATGAACCTCGGTTGTTCCTCAGCAGGAAATCAGTCCTATGTACCAAATTATTCATTCCCCCCCCCCGCCGCCTACCTGTTTCTCCTGCCATTCCCAACATTAACGGCTAATTACATGAGCTCAGGGGGCATGCCGTTCCAATTGGAGCAAAAGGAGACCTTTTTTTCCCATTCATCGCCAAAAGAAGAAGAAGAAGAAGAAAACAAAATACCCAGAAGAAAAAAGAGAAGAAGAGAAAAGCCAACCCCACTGGGAACCTCAGAATCAACCCAAAAGCCAACCTGTAATTTTGGCTCACGTTCACATGTTTCTCCCTGGGAGCGGTGCCTGTGTTTGGCCCAGCTTAAAGCCCCGAAACAATGCGAACAAGTAATTAAAAAGGGGGACAGTTTGATAATTGCCCAGCCCCTGAACGAAGCAAAGAAAGGCCTGCTCTGTGCACGGCTGGGGAGGGTTTTGTAACAACAAAGCACAACCCACAGCAGTAACACAATACTTCGCCGCTGCATTACATATGGGACCCAAGCTGTGATCAGCCAGGATCGTTTTCATATGATGATGATTATTTCCAGTCCTTTTGGGGGTTCTGAAAAACACATCATCGGTGAAGAAAAACCTACAGGGAAGTTAACATGCCTTATTCTTGATTTCAGGTATTGTATATCTGTAAGGATTAGCGCAACTATCATTAGACGAGATGGGGACTCAAGCTGAAAAATGAAGCACGTTTTTCTCCTGGGAAGCAGGGAGCCTCACCGCTAGGCTGTACTACCAATGGCAAGGCTATGCAGAGCTGCGTGTGGTTGCATGTGTGTGTCCTGTGCCATTAAGTCAGAAACAACTTGTGTTGACCCTACTAAGGGCCTTCACGGTAAGTAAAATATTTAAGGAATGGTTGCACAACCTCATTGAGTTTTCATGGCTGAGATGGGATTCGAACCCAGGCCTCTTGAGTCTAATCCATCATTCTGTCTGCTACACCATACTTGTAGAGAACCATAGGATTCCCAAATTCATGATCCATTCACCATCACCAGCTCTTGGACCACTCTGCTTCCATTGTTTGGCTGGCCTCCGTTTTTAAAATGATTTCGCTTCTACTGGATGGTGGGAAAGGGACTCCCATTTTTATCCATTAAAATTTCTTTACTGATCATGGCTCCTCCTCCTTTTTTTTTTTCCTTTTTGCATGCCCACTTTTTGCAAGTGCTTTAAAAAGGGAGCATACGGGATATTATGAAGGCCAACGTTAATTGATGCAATGTGAATGCTGAGCTGTTCAATTTTTAAAAAATGGCACCAAGGGAATCCAGATGAATCAAAGCAACCGCTTTTTGGTGCTTGCCCATCACCACGGCAGCATCTCGTAGCAACCGAGGGGGTTTCGAATGTGGCAGAAGGCCCACTAAGCGGTTGTTAACTCTTCCACATTAAGGCATCGATTGTCAAGTCAGCAGATCAACAGCTCCATAATGGAGGTCAAAGCGAGGGTCAAGGGCCTCAGAACCGGCTAGGTTACAAAATTAGAAATGGATGCACAAAGCATCAAAGCTGCCATGAAATGAAGATTCTTTTATTCTGACAAAGGCGGCCGGGCTCCTATGTAGTCTTCTCCCCACTAAGGTCCAAACCTTGATTGAATTTTACCTCCATACTATGCATCTTGGCTTGATTCGTCAAAGCAAGTCATCTGAGACTTGCAGAACTGGAAGGAACTCTGTAGATTATCATCCCCCATCAGGGAGGCACAGAAGGGAATTAAACTCTCAGTCTCTGACTTCATAGCCAGAGGCATAAACCACTTGCATTGGCAACTGCATTGTACTAAAACATGTATCATTTATTATAATCATCTCAATAACAGAACATGATTTTGCTGGGTCCAGTCACACCTTCTTTGAGGGCACAAAGTTCTTCTTACCCATATTAAATTCTGTTTTGGAATAATCCCATGGATTATGCAGATCGTAGCCAGAAACCTATGCAACATGCATTAATCTTATTGTTGAATTGCCACTAATTAAGGAGTCGCTGCTTGTGCTCTTTGTTGTGCACCCATCTTGCAACTTGGCATGAGAAGAGGAATGTAAGCAATGACTCTTTAACTACCAGAAAATCACCCCCTGCGATTAACCCAATTTTGGTATATGAAATACTTGTTATCTAACTACAAATAAGATGATTGTCATTGCACTGAAGAATGAAGCCTTCCTCTGGTGCTTCAGGGGGATGTTTTTTGGTCTATAACATGGCCAGCACTCCAGAGTTAGTGCTGGATATTAGTCTGAACTTTCCAGGAACTCTCCAGGGTGCTGATCCCTCCACTCAATGCATTCAGCACCTTGGAGAACTCCTCTAAAGTTCAGGTTAAAATCTATTGGCAGGCTCACCACCTTTATAGAATTGGAGTCTCCAGCCTCCAGCGAGGTCTCAGTTGATAAACCAATGGTTCTTCGTAAAAAAGAAACTTCCATGCGTTCATTGAACCCACTGGGGCACAGATACTCTGCAACACCCCACCAAAAATGCCTCTAATCTCTCACAAGAACACATTGCCTTCCAAGGAGTAAAACAGAAACATTTTTTTCCTGGAATGTATGAAATTATTTTCCACCCACAACTTCCTTGATGCACACACAAGGAGAAAATCCAACCCCTTATTTATGCAAACTATCCTACCCTGAAATTAAAAATCCACACCACTGTTACGCCGATACCATTTGCATGAGAAATTCCAAAACTTCCTTCCCCAACCTGCTCCCCTCCCTCCAACTTCACGCCACATCAAACTAATTAAAAAGTAAAATTGCGAACGCAAACCTGGGTTTTTTTGCAACAACTGCCAGCTTGTGTGCCGAGATGACAAAAATGGGAAGACTGAGCTGGCAAGCAAATTCAAGCCCGACAAAATGAGGCATGCATTTGCACCCGATCCTGGTTTCATCACTGCCCAGAATCCTATCAGAGATTTCCACCAATGTTAGAAGAATTGCATAAACTGCAGAAGCCAACTGCCACTAATTATTGAGTTGCTGTTCAACTTCTTGGCCGTAGGTCAGTTGCACCACTTGGAACCTGACTAGGAATGCAAGCAGCAACTAATTTATTATATGCAACTGTTTAATGTTGTGGTTTAGACAAGGACACTGAACTCTGGCCTAAGACTCCAACAGGATTCCAACTCATCCTATTCTAGGAGCACCATGAATTTGGGCAGATCTGAATAGCCTGCTTCCTACATCTGCTTTCTTCCATTCTCTTGCAACCTTTCCTTAATGTTCTTCCATTGTGTCTCTTCAGATGATTTCTGGACTTCATCTCCTACCCACCGCAATGGTCCCCATGTGTGAAATACAGAGATCCTCAAGCAATGCAGATGTTTCCCTCCAGATGTTCTCCTGCTATGAGATGAAGGGTCACAACTGCCAGCCCCACCTCTGGTGGATCATCTCAGTGTGTCACACATACACACTAACCATGAAGCAATAAAGCCCACATGACCGGAAATCATCTCAGTGTGTCACACATACACACCAACCATGATCTCAAGCCACCCCTGTTCCGGCCAATCTGAAGTCCACTGCCATGCACAGATACAAAACCGTGTCTTGGAAGTGTTTGCTTTCAATATGTGTACGCATCAGCAGGGAAGCAGGAAGCAGAAGAATACGAGCACACATCAGCAATGGGTTGGTTGATCCTTCCACTCCAGGAGGATCATCCCATTGCTTCTGACATAAAAGAAGAAGCAGGGAAGCATGGCCTACAACAGTGGTGTCCAAACTTCGCCCCTCCAGATGTTTTCGACCACAACTCCCACAGTCCTTTGTCATTGACAATACAGGCTTGGAATTCTGGGAGTTGTGGTCCAAAACATCTGGAGGGCCAAAGTTTGGACAGTCCTGGCCTACAATAAGTCTACCTAGCAATGTGTTTAGGTATCACCTTTCCACCATATACCTTCCCCATTGCCAACGCCGGAATAAAAACACACTTCCTCTCCGCCACAACCTTGCAGAGGTCTCCCGTTGCATTGCGGTCAGGCTGAACGTTTTCATTTTCCAGTCATGTGGGCTTTATTGCTTCATCAAATGTTCCTTTCCGTCTTAATAAACCAACGCAGCATGAAGAAAGCCAAGCTCAAATGTTGTAGACCTCTTCGGTGGAGCGGAAAGATGCTAGCCCGTCTTCGACGACGCGGGTCCCGGTTGGGGAAGGGAACAGGGCGGACCCGGGGAAGTCGAGCCAAAACAGTAATTATTCCAACGACACCAGTCGATGATCCCAACGGCCCGTCTCCATGGGAGGCTTTATTGGATCGGCGGTTGGCCTTCCGAAAGAGAACAGAGAGCAAGGAAGAATCTAAAAGCTCAGCGGTCAGCAGAGACTTCACGCAGTTACCTGGCTATTAGATTCCCAGCAGGCAACGGCTATATAATCTCATTGTTTCTAACCCAGAATGAAAATGAACTGGTGGGCCATTCAGACCCTTCAAATGCACCCCTCATTCCCCACACACACAACTCAGCCCCAACTTCCACAACACCCTTTCATGGCTGCAATATTGCAGATGAACGAACAATACACAATGTATTCTCGGAGGCTTTCACGGCTGGGATCTGATAGCTGTTGTGAGTTTTGGGGGCTGTTTGGCCGTGTTCTGGAAGTTTTTCCTTCCTGACGTTTCACCAGACTCTATGGCTGACATCTTCAGAGGGCAAGGAGCTCAGGGAACAAGGAGTTCTCTCTGAGCTCCGGGGGATACAGTGAGTGAGAATGGGGTTCTTAAAGTTGTGGGAAAGAGGAAGCTTGTCCTATGCAGGACAAAAGCCGTTATTCATTGTATTGTGATGGAGGGATTAAGAGGTTTCAATGTAATCAAGGGTAGCAACAATCCTAATTTGTAGTTGATGGGTGTCATGAGCTAAGAAAGGTCATGTTGGCCAAGCAAAGTTGGGCTTTGTGACAGGAAGATCCCTTGTTCTCGTTCTCAGAAAAAGAAAAAGAAAAAGCAAAGACCAGGAGGGGTTGAGTCAGTCTGGGGAAGCTGTCTTGAGCCAGATTTCCACACAGAGCTGTGGTTCGTCCATGACCGAACCATGAAGACAGGGCTGGGTTTACTCAACCTGTTCCATGCGTTGCTTCCTCTAAGAAAGGCTTGATTCCTGGATGGAGAGGTGGCCCCTCAACTCGGAACGATGAGGTGAATAAGATGAAGATAGAAGCAGAACATCTGGGGGGCTTTTGAGTCAACCTCATGGTTCTTTAACGGGAGAACCGAGGATGTGTACAAGACGGAGGGGGCATCTAGAGTAAACGAGGGTAAACAAGCGGTGAAGACCATGAAACAGTAAGACTCCAGGAAGATGATACTGTCCACCTTTGCTAGCGTCTGATTTCTCCCTGTGGAGTGGTGCGTTTCCCACCGATACCAGGGCAACCTTCCCTTCCCTTCACAAGCACTCCGAGAACCTTACTTAAGGAGAACCGACAACAATAACAGCACGTCAAGCACTCTCCTTACATTTCCAAGGTGGATGATGAGAACCCTTACCTTCCTAAGTAGCTTTCTCTCCGGCTTAAGCTCGTCACCACCCATTATTCTCTGCTACACTTGCCAACCATAAAAGTCATAATATATTCCCCTGGAGTCAGTCAAACAATGGGATTAGATGGTAATGCATTCATAAATCCATTTAGAAAACCCTTCTTCCTTGTGTTATCTTTTTTTAGAACCCCCATTCAAATTTGCTCACCTTTCTCATTGTCGCTCTTCTCCCGTTTGGCGGTCTTAGCACTTATCGTTGGTTTCTCATCTTGGGTTCTCCAATTGACATGCCCAAATGGAGTGTTCGTTGAGATATTCTAAATCAAGACCCCTCTGCCTCCCTCCCTCCCCCACTCTCTTTCTGTAAGCAGTTTTTTTCGGCAATAAAACAAATGTTCTTATCAAAATGTCTCAGGCAGTTTGCATTATACAGTATTCTATTAGAAATCCATTTTGTCCAACACTGTCATAATGGGAAGATTAAAACTTTTTTTAATTTTTCCCCCCCTGGGGTTTAGTATTGTTCAGAATACATCCCTGACCTCTCGTCTGTGCTAGATGCATCCTATAAGCTGGCATTTTGACAAAGTTGACCAGGAGTGTGTGTCTGTCTTCCTTCGCTTTGAAATGGATGCACAATTTCAAAGTGTTGTCGCTAAGAGTGTGTTGCAACTTTGCGTGTGGGGATGGTTTAGGGGGGTCCTAGAATTGCAGCCGCAAGGTCAACGCTATGGAAAGGAGAGCATGGGAAGACACCTTGACCGTTTGATGCCTTTTATATTTGATCACAGACTAACAAATGTGTGATTCAGTCAACAAGTAAGCTTCTGACTCTCATGAACCTATGGAGTGGCTCTCAACGCTTGGCTACTCAGATGCACAACTTGATTGCCCACCATTGGCCGGTTCTCTGGGACTCCATGCCGCACCATCCCCCAGTCCTGCATACATATATGTATCCACCAGATCCAACTCTCATGGGCCATGCCCTCAGGTGGCTGATGGATGGATGTTGTAGTAGTCTGAACCATACGGATGCACACACCGTCCTCGACATGAACTGCCCAGAGTACCTTGTGGTTTCAGGCAGGATTTGAACCTGGGACCTCAGATGTGCACTGCTAAACCCCGTCTTGATCACCTTAGTTTCCAGGTATTCACCGAGCTCTATGGTGCAGCGATTCAGCTGCAGCATTGCAATAAAACCTCTCCTCCACCCCAACAGGTTCAGGCAGCCACCTCAAGGACCATGCCATCCATCCTTCCGAGGTTGGCAAAAGGGATACCGAGTTCACTTGGGGAGGCGGGTTCTTTTCTCTTAAACCTCCCAGAGAGTTTAAAAAAAAAACAGTGATCCAAGCAGTAAGGGGTGGGACATGTTAGCCACAAGAACAGCAAAAAGGACCACAACTAGGGGCACTTTTACACGACCTCTAAAATCCGGTGGCAACTTAAATTCGGACCAGAGATTGTGGGGGTTTGTCGCTCTTCCTGTGTTCCCACCCCTCCGCACTCCATTGCTCCTGTCTGCAGGAGGGGAGGGAGAAAAAAAGGGAGAAAAAATGCAGGCTCACCTCCGTCTGCCAGTCGAAGCAGCCCCAGCAGCCCCGTCGTCGTGATTCCTGTCTCTTAAAGGGGTGGCGGGGACAAAAAAACAAACAGAAGGCGAGGGAGCCCGGCTACAATCCGCATCGGAAGATTTTTTTTACCTCCTGGAGGCCAGGTACTTGAAAAGTGCACTGGGACGCACTTCCGTGGGTGCGGTCGAAGTCCGGAGCTGGTGGGAAAACATTTTTAAGCTCCGGATCTGGGAGCCCTTTGCCTCGGATTTTAGGGGTCATGTAAAAGCACCCTAGGACAACAACCATGCACACCTGAGACCCCCTTCCCCTGAGTGTGAGATGCAAAAAGAAAATCTAAATGAGTGCACATTAAAACAAGCCTGATTCTAGAAGGAAAAGGCAACTCAGCCAGAGATTTGCTGTGTATAAGAAGCATACTAATGCTGACAGTGTCTTAGGGGATATGGCAATTTCTGTTTTTTCCCCCTTCCTTTTATTCCTTCTCCCTGTTTTTGTTTCCCAGACCATCTGAAGGCAAGTACCTGTGGGTGGCTCCCACGCTGTTGCCCAGCAACATTAAAGTACATAAAAGATTGCTTGAGCTGGGAACGGTGAGCCTTTGTTCCCAGGGACCACTTCGGGCAAATCTGGAGAGAACAGGAGATTTAATGGGGGGGGGGGAGAACTGGAGGAC
>JAHTLZ010000019.1:1975287-1999730 GCA_023846285.1 Phrynocephalus versicolor | reverse complement strand
AGATAGATAGATAGATAGATAGATAGATAGATAGATAGATAGATAGAAGTCATCCAAATCCAACAAAATATAAGCATGCTGGAATATTTTCGGCTGGGACCTTCTGGGATATTTCAAAGTCCAGGATGCTGCCCTACCTAACCGTTCAACTCAGATAAATGCTGACGCTCCCATCTGCTCGTGCCAACTGCCACATTTGGAGCCAGGAGGCGACATGGCCCGTTTCTTCCGCATCCAAGGACACTTGAGGATGTTATTTTTACCTGACTGGGCATCTGAGGGGAGAAAGTGCTGCTGACGAGGCTCCTCTGTTTGGCTTGCCATTCAGTTCAGCCCTGTGGGGTGCGAGCCGAATTTCTCCTGGGTTTCTGGCTGAGCTGATAAGAACATAAGAACCTAAGAAGAGCCCTGCTGGATCAGGCCAAAAATCCATCTAGTCCAGCTTCCTGGATCTCACAGTGGCCCCACCAGATGTGTTTGGGAGCACACAAGACTAGATCTCTGTCTCCTGATACCTCTCCCCTGCATCTGGTCCTTGAAGTACCCCGGTTTTAAGCCTGGAGATGATACATCTCCATCATGGTTTATAACCTGTGATGGACTTTTCCTCCAGGAATCTGTCCAATCCCCTTTGGAAGGCATCCAGGCCATGATCTGCAGTTGGCCTCGGATTCACTCACCGCCTAGCAGCGGGAGAGCCTTGCAACCCTCTGCCCGTCCCAACCTGGGAATAGCATCTCCATCTCTCTAGACGGCCATCAGGGTCTCAGCCTGGCCTCTGACACTTGACCATGCAAGGACACTCCTTTGGCATCCAACCTGGTGTCTAGTCTTAGGTGAGAACCTCTGGGAAAATAGTCAGGTTTGGTGAAGCTTAAACAGCCACCTTTAGCAAGCCACGTGAAATGGTGTCATTCCCTTTGGGGGCTTTAAAAACACAAGCAAAATCCCATCTTGTACAAATCAAACCCTATGCAGGATTACAAAATCACCAGTTAAGAACATCAATCCCACTATGGTCAGCCAAGACTAAAAACTAAATGATGTCATGAAAGGAAGTAGTAAAGAGTGAGTGCAAACATGCCCCAAAGGAGGCCAGCGTAACACCAGTACTTGTAATCCTAACAGGAAAAGGTTCACTACTTCTTGAGCTATCCTTCCTAATCTTGATGTCCTTGAGTTTTGTCAAGTCCCAGCATTCTACCCAGGCATGGAAGTGAAGAGTAGTGGGAGCAATTCAGTGTAGACAAGTTGGACAGAAGGCTGCCTTAAATCTTCTCCCAGTTAGGGAGAAGAGTCCAGATTGGTCCAGACTGGCAAACATCTACATTGACTTGTTTGGCCTTTTTATGGCAACCTAGATGCCCTAAGCACATCCAATCTCACCTGATTTTGGAAGCTAAGCAGGGTCGGCCCTGGTTAGTACTTGGATGGGGGACCACCAGGGAATACCAGGGGCTGTAGGCGCCTGGAGTAGGAACTGGAAAACCACTCCAGTATTCCTGCCAAGAAAACTCCATGGACATGGAGTCACGAAGAGTCGGTCACGACTGTAACGACACAACACACACACACAAAGGGAGTCAGGAGTTGAATTTATGAGGATCATCTCATTTCCGGAAATGCACCAGGAAAGAAACCAGGGTTTCTGGTGGAAGACGGTGACTGCAGTTTCTCCTCCAGAGGTGATGCGGGTGTGCTGACAAGCAGGACTGGTGAGGCTCAAATTCACCGAGACATTGGTGAATCCCCTCCTGGGTTTTAGTCCAAATGTACAGCAGCTACCTCAGTTGCAGAAGTTCTGAAATGAGTTCAGCACTATGGACAGCTCCCAGACCACTCTAGTTCCAAGTTCTGAAATGAGTTCAGCACTATGGACAGCTCCTGGACCACTCTCGTTCCTTCCGCACAGAGCAGCCTCAGCAACCTACCCCAGCCTCCATGCACCTGCCCCATCCAACACTCTAACACCCACATCAATATCCTCTCTCCCAGAGGCCGGCCTGCCTTCCTTTTTTAAATCGTTCTCCCTGCTGCTATTTTTACATCACCTTTCGCCGACGGCAGGGTCTGACCTGCTCACGAACATGTCCGTGATGCCGTGAGAACAGTCGAAATGAAATCAGCGATTAGAAAAACGTGCCCCAGACCAACAGCCCAAGCTTCGGCAAACACAAAGAGGAAAGGATAAAAGCGAATGAGTGACGGGAAAGCCATGAAAGAGAGGGACTCTTAAGCCAGATGCAAACACAGAGAGGCCAGAGGATTCTGCCTGCCTGGGAGCCCACGTCCCTCCGCAGCCGTCGCCATTCTGAAAGCCACTCTTACAGGCTCTGGAGGAGGTGGCTCAGTCCATGCTCAGAGAATGTCCAACCAGGGGAATCCCAGCAAATGTCAGGAATTGCTTAGTATGCCACTAATACAGCAGGACACCCTTATCTGCAGGATAAGGACTTGCCGCTTTGCATAACCTTGGCCTGAAAATATTTTAAAAATTATAAATCCTGGAAATATGTATTTCTAAAGATGAAGTTACTAGGAGTGGCCTCTAGAGGGAACCAGAGGCCAGGCTATGAATGGTATTTCCTATTATCCACCATTTTCAGTATCTGCAGGGGCCTTGCAACATAACCCCTGTGGATACAGAGGTCCTACTTCTGGGAAATGCATTCAATAGGTTTCTTGAGCAGCTGTTAGTCAGAGTATCAAATTGGGAACTTCAGGATGTCCACATCAAGTCCCTGATGCAGGTGTTGTCAAATGGAAATTGGTTATTTGAGATCTCGTTAGTCAATGCTTTTACATTTCTGCTGACGGGTTTTTCTGCTTTGTGCCTGTTGTCATAAAAACCTTGTTTTTCAATTGGATTCGATCCCGTTGCATTTCCTTCTGTCATTATTATATATTTATTCTCATGGCCCGGAGCTGATAAAACAAGACAGAAACTGGCACTGGAAGATTAATCCATCACTGAAGCTAATATGATTACAGGGAAATCTCTTTTGAATTGCTTGCCACAATTGTGTTGTGTTTAATGGGGCTTACTCCAGTGAGACCTACGCCCAGGAAAATGTGTTCACACTGCATGACTCCAGGTATGGGCAGAGAATCCACTCCAGGTTTTAGGTCAAACTTTACAGGAGCTACACCAAGGTGGTCAAGCTGATCCTCACAAAAAGAATCAGCACCTTGGACAGCTGCTGTGGAGCTTGTACTAACACCTGTGATGGACGTCCCGCCCTTACGACATCGGAGTCACCAGCCTCCAAGGCCAAGCAGAGCTGATCCAGAGGAACTATCATGGCCTGATCTGATTGAGGCAGAAGAGTAAGGGCTGAGAGAGTAAGAACAGACCAAAGAAAATATTTCTTCACCCAGCACGTTGTTAGTCTGTGGAACTCCCTGCCACAGCAGGTGGTGATAACATCTGGTCTGGATGCCTTCAAAAGGGGATTGGACAGATTCCTGGAGGAAAAGTCCATCACAGGTTACAACCCATGATGGAGATGTGTCATCTCCAGGCGTAAAACCAGGGTGCTTCAAGGACCAGATGCAGGGGAGTGGTATCAGGAGAAAGATATCTAGTCTCATACACTCCCAGATGCATCTGGTGGGGCCACTGTGAGATACAGCAAGCTGGACTAGAAGGGCCTTTGGCCTGATCCAGCATGGCTCTTCTTATGTTCTTATGTTCTTATTCACTCCAACCAAGGCTGACCGGAAGATGACAACATCAGAACGGGAAAGCATGCAGAGATGCAACAGGGAGACTCCTCTGAGATCAGTCACTTGGCTCGCGCCACTGTCTTTCACTCTTGATTTGCAGGTCCTGAGATCTAACAGGGGGCTGCGAGTGCTCTAATGTGCGGTGCAGCAAAATGCTGAGCCATAATAATCAAAGAAAGCTGAGACCCGGGTTTTTGCCAGCTAGTTAAACAGGTGAGAGATGTCCCGTGGAAGTAGGGTGAAAATTGCACACACATCAGACAGCCTCAATAAAATATAAATGCAGATCACTCCGGCTCAGATTTATTACACCTTCAACGTCTAAATCAGGAGGGTTCTGTCCTATAGATTGAGACTGATCCGAAGTAATTTAATGGAAAGTTGGCCATTGAAACACATAATCACATTTCTAGAACAATGTAATTACACTGAGTGTAATGTGATTTCCTGCCACTGGGTTTAAAAAGTGCGGCGCTCACCACATCCGTTGCTTTTTACATCGAACATGACAAGCCCGGCAAAATTAGTTTTAGAGAACCCGGTGCAGCATTCAATTAAACAAAAAAAAAGACATTAAGACTTCAAGATAGGAGCAGCAGAGTGGGGAAAGGACTTTGCCGAAGACATGATGGGGTCAGCGGTGATCATAAGAAAACATAAGAGCAGCCTTGCTGCAACAGGCCGCAGCCCATCCAGTCCTGCATTCTGTCTCACACAGCGGCTAACCGTTTGCTTCAGGGTATTCCCAAGCAGATATCTTCACCTGCTTACAATTCCCCGCAAATGGCATTGAAAGAGATCCTGCCTAACTCTCCAACCCAGAGGTTGTCCTTAGGCATCCATCATGATAGCCATGGATACCCTTGTTCTCCATGAATTTGTCCAATCCTTTCTTAAAGCTGTCAAGGCTAACAGCTGTCCCCACTTCTTCTGGCAGGGAGTTCCACAGACGAGTGATCCTCTGGGTGAAAAAGGACTTTCTCTCATTTGTTTGAGGCCTAGCACCCAAAAGTTTCATGGAGTGCCCCGTAGTTCTGGTGTTGTGCGAGAGTGAAAACAGCTTTTCCTTATCAACTTTCTCCACGGCATGTATGATTTTATAAACTTCAGTCATGCGGTGGCATCCATAAGATGAGAAAGAAGAAACAATTATGGTCTGGATCTCGTCTGCTCAGCCAGAGGTGGGTGCTAAAGGTTTTCACCATGCTCTGAAGGGAGTGTCACTCCCCAGGACTGTGTAAACCTAGCGCCATCTTCCCAATCGGTCTACCACAATGTGGCAGGTTTCTACTGTTTAGAAACCCACTTTTTGCTCTCAGGGGGATCTGATGGAATCTTTAATTCAAAGCTCAGTGAGTGGTGCCGTCCAGAGTGGCCTTGATTGCCAGATGGTGCGGTATACAAGTCTAATTAATTAATTAATTAATTAATTATGGAGTTAATCCCATTGATTCAGTGGGTCTTCTCTATGTGGGACTGTAGTAAAAGTCCGGTAGCCCCTCACTCGTAGATGCCAAAAAGTGTGGATATAGAAATCCTATATAGTATTTGGTTCCCCCTAGTGACCAGTTCCGTTATCACACCTTAGAAACACGTATTTCTGGCCAGAAGGGCTATTTAATGTTTTCTGGATGCAGTGTTTATCCCACAAATACAGGTCCTATTGTAGTGACTGGACTGAGGCCCTGATCTCCTAGCCATTACCAGGACAGAGCGCCCCACGAGAGCAATGGCACGGCCTTCTTTCTTTATTTCTCTGAATGGCATTTCAACTGTAATCTTCTCCTACCTTTTTTCTTTCTTTTAAACCATCCCGGTTGCTCAAGTGCTGAAATGCAGCACCTGTCGAAAGTGGTTTTATAGGTACGCTGCCAACAAAATGAAGACAGCCCATGCCTCCGTCAGTCTATGGCAGTGAGGGTGAACCTTTTAGAGACCGAGTGCCCAAACTGCGATTCAAAACCTACTAATTATTTGTGAAATGCCAATACAGTCATTTAACCTGAAAACAGGTGGCTATGAAGGGGCGATGTCGGGTGTCCACAGAAAGGGCTCCGAGGGCCACCTATCTTGCCATAGGTTCACCAACACTGGTCTATGGCTTCGTTCCCCCCCCCCCCCGCTGGGGCATGGCTTACATCCGATCTGCTTTCCTTAGACAAGGGAAGGGGACATCCTGGTGATTCAGGTGGAGAGAACAGGCATTGCAAGGCCAGGGGTTGTATTTTATTTCTTTGCTTTTTGCCAAGCCCTAAAAGCAATTCTCAAGATTGACTTCCTAAACATAGATTTAGAGGGAGACACTTCGGGAGCTGGTTCAGAAAGGGTCGGCCTTCCCTCCCCTTCCGCTGCTAAACCATTTTCAAAAGCAAACTCACAAAATGAGTTTCCAGCCCAGCAATTACCGAGGAGCCCAAATGCCCTGGAAATCCTTTGATAGAAATATGAATGATTAATGTGGCATCGCTGGTAATAAAGCGGAACTTATGTAAGCACCTGTCCTTCTCCAGATTTGCCTCTGGTGAGGTGCAGGTCCACACAACTGAGAGCAAACTGTTGTAACCGAAAGCGGGAAGCTGGCTTCTCCTCAAATGGAAATGGCATGTTTCTAGTCCACATGGTTTCAGGCATATGGATGGGAAGAGCACAAGGAGGGCTTTCTGAAGCCCCGGAGTTTGAGAAGGGACTGAATAAAGATTTCCAGTGACCAGACAGTGGGGGTTCGAGAACCCCCATACCTCCACAATCCCCTCCAAGTTTAGTACAGTAGGACCCCCATATCCACTGATTCAGTTATCCACGGTTGGCAGAGAAAAAGATAAATAAATAATTCAGCAGCAGCAAAGCAAGCTACTGTCACAAAGAGAAGCTGTAAAGCAAGCTACTGTCATAAAACAGCAACCATAAAGCAAGCTACCGTCACAAACAGCAACTGTAAAGCAAGTTACTATTACAAAACAGCAGTTTTGGGGACATTTTGGTGTTCTCTGTTATCCACAGTTTTCATTATCCACAGGAAGACTTGGAAACAATCCCCAGCGGATACTGGGGTCCTACTGTATTATTTGTTCCAAAATGGTTAAGGTGAGACAGAGTGGCTTGAGATGTTGCTGGAAGATTGGCCAAGGGGGTGCATGGAACTAACACAGAGACCCTGGTGAGCTAGAGGAGGTAAGGGAAGGCAGCGCTTGTGCGGCCGCCTTTACGAACCAGGACGAACCGGTTCGTGCCCATCTCCAGTCACCAGGCCTCCGTAAGAAAAGAGACTGGCAAAAGGTCAGCTGCCCAATATGTCCTGGGCAGGTAATAAATGAACCGGGAGTCCCGGTCTCGTCTAGACAACTTGGCAGCCTGCCCCTTGCCCGGTCCAGGCTGAGACAACAAGCTGTCTCCAACATCATTCATCACTGCAAACTTTTGAGTGGAAGCTACACAGCAGGGAACAAAGAAGGTGCCATTTATCAAACAGAAGGTACCGAACTGCCTTCTGATCTATGGTCATACTTGTTCAGAGCACACAATATCTGAAGGCCAGGCCAAGAAGGGCCCTGCAGACGGCAAGCAAAGCCTGCATGTGATGGATTGGAGGAGAAGCCACGGGAACAGTCTTTCATTCCAGCAATATTGGTTTCCAGGGAGGGCTCTGAAGAACGAACTGGGTGGCAAGATACAGGGAGGTAAATACTCCTCTCGCTCTCATGCTTCTGAAGGAGACTGGTGCAGAAAGGTTCAGCTCACCCATAGGGCAGCGAGAGATTTTCCTTGAGAACGCTTGCCATTGGGGGAGGGAAGGGTTTTTTTGCACACATTGGCGTAGGCGGCACCAAACGATGACCACCCCTGCCTCGTGGTAAGGGTGGCTGGCATTTAAAAGCACCGAATGGGTTGTGTGCATCTTTATGATCAATCAAGCATGCCATTTCTGCCGGCTATGCATGGGCAGAAACCTTTCCCTGGCGAGCAAAAGAGACAATGATTTTGCTGCCAATGCACACATTGGACACAACTCCTTCTCCGGCTGGAGAGAAGAACTCTGACTGAGCCTAGCAAATTCTTTACAGGTTGTCTCAACCAACCAGGTTATGCCTGTTCCACCAGGGTGAACTAATTTCACCAATATTCTTCCCATACCTATCTAGAACTGGGAGTTCATGTGTTGGACTTTTTGCCAACTCGCATGCTGCCTTCATAGGTTTGGCTGGTAGGGACTAGAGATGGACACGAAACAACCATTTATTTGTTACCGTTCTCTGTTATTCGTTCCATTACGTAACGGTACGAATAACGACTGTTGCGATGGGGCAGGCTCGAACTGAACAGAACCACGAAAATTTTCTTCGGTTCTGTTCATTTCCGTGACTGGCATCGCGCCGCTTGCGCGATGAAAAACGGAGCAGCGGAGGGCGCCAATCTCCGATTGGTGAATGACGGCCCACTGGCCACGCTCTCCCGGCCTGCATACCGCCAGATCCAGTGGCGCCCAGCCCTGAGAGGGCTCCCTGCGGCCGCAGCTTGCCGGCCCGAAAAACGAAGAAACGGAAACAAAGCAGACCCCAGGGCCCGAGTAACGACCACGAAACGCCCTTCTCTAGTAGGGACCTTTCTGAGCCGGAGTGACCGTCAGTCTGTCCAGCACTAGCCAACTCTTCCTTCTCACCTTTAATTTCAAAGAGAGCCCGCCCGCCCCCCCGAACTCCTTTGGGGAGCCTCGTGGCGCAGTGGTTAAATGCCTGTCCTGCAGGTAAAACTGTGCTCACGACCTGGGTTCAATCCCCGGTAGCAGGCTCAAGGTTCACTCAGCCTTCCATCCTTCCGAGGTCGGTAAAATGAGTACCCAGCTTGCTGGGGGTGGGGGGGAATGTGTAGCCTGCACACTGTAATTAAAATTGTAAACCGCCCAGAGACCACTTGTAGTGGTATAGGGCGGTATATAAGCAGAACACTTTATATAAGCAGAACACTTTTTTTTTTGGAGCTTTTACCCTCTCTGTTGCCTGTTGGAAGCCATGAGCCTCTTGAGGCCTGCGGCTGAAAGTCAGTCAGCCCTGTTGGTCAGTTAGATGTTTGACCTCGTCTCTCGCCAGTGAGGCAGATTTTCAAACTGTACCAGCGCCCTTAGAGAAAGCGAAATGCCGGTGATGGCATCGGAACCAAGAGAAGAGAAGCGTCTAGACCAGGGGTGGCGAACCTTCAGTCCTCCAGATGTTTTGGACCACAACTCCCAGAATTCCAAGCCTAGATTGCCAATGATAAAGGACTGTGGGAGTTGTGGTCCAAAACATCTGGAGTGCTAAAGGTTCGTCACTACTGCTCTAAACTCTAAAGCAGTAGTTCTCAACTGGTGGGTCTCCAGATGTTCCTGGACTGCAACTCCCAGAAGCCCCTAACACTCACTGTGCTGGAAGAGATTTCTGGGAGTTGCAGTCCAGGAACATCTGGGGACCCACCGGTTGAGAACCACTGCTCTAAAGCGACAAGAAGCCTCCTTGGGGGAGACAGGGTCGTTTGCATAATTTTAAAAGCTCAGCCTATCTTGCTAAGCTTCCTTGATTGATATAGACTTCTTTGGGTTTTTAGATTGCTGTGTTTATCTAGATATCATTTAAGCTGCTCGTTTAGTTGCGAGCTGCCCCCAGTGGCCTTAGTAGCCAGATGGGTAGCAAGTAAATAAATAAATATAAGTAAATAAATAAATAAACTTGTTTGTTCATTCATTCATTTCTAATTCTATCCTACCCATCTGGCCAAACAGTCACTCCGGGTAACTAAAAGCACTCAAAGCACAGTAAATAAGTCAACATAATTTTAAAAAAAATAACATGTCAACACATATCACACAATGATCAGCCATTAAATCACAAAATAAAAGACCAAAAACACATATACAGAAATATTATGCAAAATGGTCC
This sequence comes from Phrynocephalus versicolor, assembly GCA_023846285.1. NCBI lineage: Eukaryota > Metazoa > Chordata > Lepidosauria > Squamata > Agamidae > Phrynocephalus > Phrynocephalus versicolor. The sequence goes on along the minus strand of JAHTLZ010000019.1, from coordinate 1,990,095 downwards.
ATAAAATAAGATAAAGAAAGAAAGAAAGAAGGAAGGAAGGAAAGAAAGAAAGAAAGAAAATAAAACAAACTTTGCAAGAGACAAGCCAAAGTTCAAAGAAAAGGAAAACTCAGATCATTTGTTGCAAGGTGGCTGGTTTCATTCCTGATGGATCAAGCTGGGGCCAAGACGCATCCCCTGCCTGGAAACCTGAACAGATATTAGAAGTCAGTTTTGACCACGGGGAGTGGTGGTCTAGTGATCTGATAGTACAGCGGCAGCTTCCCCCACATTCTTTGGTGTAATGGTAACTTGATTTCTGACCCACCGTGAGGGACAGTATCATCTCATTGTTCATTTGGCTATAAGAAGAGTGGGTCGGCCGAGTTATTTCCCTTGCGTTAGACCTCCTTCCTAGACAGCCAATGAATGAAGTCTCAGGAAGGTCCCTCACTCCTTCTAAGCATATGGGGTCATATCACAGCCTGCAAGAATTGCCTGCTAATGGGAAAGGAAGATGTTAACAGTCAACATATGATGGGGGAATGTCCGCAAGGTTTACACGTTAAAGAACACAACTCTGAGGTTGTCAGCAAGTCTCTCGGGGGCCATGTTGACCCAGCATCCTTCTCTTCACACCGGGTGGTCTTAATATATCACGGGCATCTCCCTGTAGAGTAGCAACAGTCATCTCTCCAGGGGAAGGCCAAATCGTTGCTATGTTTTCCCTCCCAGGCAGCGCATCAACTCTAGTTCTCTTGACAGAGAGTGTCCATTTCATATCTCCCCGGGGTCTAGCGTCAGTCACGCTCACTCTGGACTGAGGAAATTGGATTTGTCAACTTGTGATCCCCTCGGTGATCGATAATTACCTGTAATTAAGCCCCACTGGAGAGATGAAGGGAAGAGCAGGGAGCTGATAGCTGGGATGAGGAACGGAGAGAGGAAAAGAGAAAGAGAGAGCGTGATGTTCAACTTGAATGAGAGAAGATCTATGTAAGTGGAGGGAAAGACAATGTTTGCCACTCCAGATGACCAACTTCAGGGAGGATGGCCTTTAGTTGTCCCAACAAGAGCAGAGGCAGTGGCTGAATTGTCAGCCAACTTGTCTGCAATTCTCAACAACTGGATGGATGTGCTCTAGATGGGGTGGACAGTTGGATTGGACTGAGGCCCTGGACTCTTGGATAGGGGTTGTGCTCATAGAATCTCACAGCAAATGCCTTCAATGAGATAATTGGTCCAGATGCTACCTCTGGACTTCTGATCTTGCAAAGAGTGCATCTTTGTAGTACGTTCAGGGCCGAGGCAAGGTCTGGACCAGGAGATTTTAATGGGAGTCCACCTTACACTTTCCATCCCCAGGATGAAAGAGAAAGCACTTTCTCGAAAGACATGTTGCACGGGAAAATGAAGATACCATGTGAGGTCCTACCAAGGAGAAGATCCCTACCTCCTGTTGTTGAGTCCTACTTCCCACCCAGTGACTTTTCCATAACAGCTAACGCTGCTAGAGAAGATTAAGACCTGGAAACTCAACCGTGTAGTTTAGGTCTGTAGTCATATGTCCCAACAGCTATCTTCTAGGTATTTTGGACTTCTCCTCCCAAAAGTACTAGCGAGTTTGGTGGACGGTCAGAGTTTTAGGGTGTTGAAGGCAAACTCCTGTAGGGCAAAGGCTGAATTACCATTGTTAGGTTCCCATTGGCGGCAATAAGCCATACTCAACTCAATTTGACTTAGATCGTCTTGCAACTGAAGAGCTGGAAGTGACTATATGGTGCATCAAGTCTTTTCCTCTCCCCAACAACTCTTCCCGGCACTTTTCTAGTCAGTTTTATCTTCTCACGGTACATCCAAAGTGGGACACACACACCCCTCGGCAGCTGTGCGACCTACCAAAGGGAGAGAAAAATAAACACCCTTCCGTCCTCGCAATCTATGCCAGACGCACCAAAACATTTGTTCACTACATCGCAAAGCCTGCTTTCTGCACAGCGCCTTGTAAAGCAATTTTTTGAAAGCATTTCAATTAGTTAAACATATTACCGCACAGGGAAAAAAAGGCCTTGAGGGCACAATGGTAGCTTACCAATGCTGTGTGTGTGTGTGTGTGTGTGTGTGTGATTGTGTGTGTGTGTGTTGTATACCAATCCTGCTGCTGAAGAGATAGTTTCTACCGTCTTACTCCACGCCCGCTATCAAAACCGGCTTCCGTGTTCAACACTCTCTCTTTAAATAATAAAAACGTTCCACGGCATACATCGGCGTACCTTGTGGGCACGATTATAAATCCCCATTTGCCAAATAAGGAAGAGGCAGTGGAGGACACCGAGACAAGTGAGAGGCCGTTGATGAAAACAAATATATCCTTTCAGAACCGGTTTTGTGTGGATGCTGGCGTTTTAGAAGACAGGGCATGACAAACACACTGGCACAACCAAAGGCAGGAGCAGTGGGGAATTGTGTTTATTGTCCAGACATGGCCCCAAAGGAGACTGCTGGACCATTGGTGGAACGATCTCTTTTTTTTCCCTCGGGCAGCATAATGTGTCGGGTGGCAGAGACGGCAACACAGGCTCACACAGGAATGGGGAGGGGGGTAATTGTGTTGGGAGGGAGAGGGGGTTTGCACTTTCACAACACGCCCTGCGAGGGAGTTCAAAAAGGCCGGCTGGGAAGTGTGGTGGCAAACCCAAACCCACTCTTGGAGTCGCTGTGTCGGGCAGGAGCCGGCTGTTTGCAAGGCTAACGGCCCTTGGTTGCTCTTCCAAGCCGAGGCTGTTCCAAAGACATGGGCTGATCAAAAGCGACCGCAGGTCACAAAATGTGGGAAATCTGTCTTGCACCCAACCGCCAAGGAAGACAGCAAGGGGTGGGTTGGACTGAAGTTGGGACTCAACACACATGAGCTTTCTATAGGTCCGAAGAAGGCCCATTGCATATATGGGTATCGGGAGTGAACCTATCCACCAATCCCATAGACTAAAATGGGCCTACCCTGATTGAGGCTTAACATAAAGATGGGCAATAGAGTCACAGATTGTAACGAAGAAGCTGACTCACTACATCCTTATAGATTCAGCCGTTCGGCTTGGGTGCAACCAACGAGGTGAAGCAATTAGGGATGGGCAGGAAACGAAAAACGACATGCTGTTTCGTCATTTCGTTACATAACAAAATGAAACAAGGAAGCAGCATTTCGTTACAGACGGAACGAAACAGACATTTTTCCATTGAAAGGAATCATTTTGTTCCATCGATTTGGGCCTGTGGCCACCAAGTCAACTTGACAAACTCATCACTTACGGAAGGCAACATTTTTTGAGGGTTTTCTGCATGGAGAAGACCCAGTCTTACTATTCCCTTCCTCCAGGGGGCGCCCCAGGACAGTGCAGTTTCCCAAGGCTACACAGGCTGGCTCTTTTCCCAGGAAACACAGCAGGGAATTGAACTCCTGACCTCTGGCTCCAACTTGGTGTGTCCAAACTTCGGCCCTCCAGATGTTTTGGACCGCAACTCCCGCACTCCTTTGCCAGTGGAAATACAGGCTTGGAATTCTGGGAGTTGTGGTCCAAAACATCAGGAGGTCCGAACTTTGGACATGCCTGCCCTAAACCACTGAACTATCCAACCTATACCTGGCTTACTTTTTATTATCAAAGAATCCAGCCTCCATATTCGTCAACATTTATTTTTCGGTCAATACAGTATACAGGAGATTTGACTGGCTGCGGCCACATAGAATCATAGAATCATAGAATCATAGAGCTGGAAGAGACCTCAGGGGCCATCCAGTCCAACCCCTTGCCTCTACACCCCTGCGGGGTAGGCTGAGCCAAGAGGGAGAGCAGGTGGGCCACGGGCACCCAGAAAGCTCCATGGCTGAACGATGTGGCTGATATGAGGAAGAAATAGTTAACATATTGTGGTTGGGTGGTTTTTTCTTCTCAGCTTCAGGTTTTTTTTCCTTTCTTCTCAGACAACAGACAACCTCATAAGAATTCCTATCTTCTCTGCATTGTTAATAAGATATTTGCTCTTCATCCTTTTTTATTTAAATCACTACCAAACAATCCATAAAGAATTATTCTTTTTAAAGGGGGAGGGGGAGAAACAGCATACCATCTGGGTCACTACCGACCTCTCATTATTAAAAATAAAGAGAGGACGTGTCAACATGTTATATTCACGGCAAAGTCTGGTTGCTGTTTTTCCGCCTCACCCCTCCGTCTACACATATTTACCCTGTCAACCCCCTCCGTGCGCATGTTTATGAATATTAATTTCCAATATCACACCTTCTGTTCACCTGAGATGTACAAAATTATGCAGGGCATGCATAAAGTGGATAGAGGGAGGCTCTTCTCCCTCTCACAGAATACCAGAACTAGGGGACGTACACTCAAATGGAGGCTTGGGAGAGTGAGAACAGACAAAAGGAAATACTTCTTTACCCAGTGTGTTGTTAGCCTGTGGAACTCCCTGCCACAGGATGTGGCGATGGTATCTGGCCTGGATGCCTTCAGAAGGGGATGGGACAGATTCCTGGAGGAAAAGTCCATCACAGGTTACAAACCGTGGTGGGGATGTATAATCTCCGGGCTTAAAACCGGGGTACTTCAAGGGCCAGATGCAGGGGAGTGGTATCAGGAGACAGAGATCTAGTCTCATGCGTTCCCAGACACATTTGGTGGGGCCACTGTGAGATACAGGAAGCTGGACTAGATGGGCCCTTGGCCTGATCCAGCATATGGCTCTTCTTATGTTCTTATGAAACCTCTGTGTTCATTAAGATATCCTTTTGCCATGCCTCGAAGAAAAAAAACTCACTTTCTACCCCCTCTCCTGGAGTCAGTTTGTCTCTTCCCTCTAATGGAGTTAAATACTCTCAGTTATCTCCCAAGCAAAATCATGAATTATCCCCTTAGCACAGAAAACCGTTATTCCGAAGGCATTATCTGATGCTTCTGGCCTCAATGCAAAGTGGACAATCCCCCATGGAGACCCTCCTGGGGAAAAAAACTAACCTTGCTTCTTCCCCCACTGCTGCTACCACCTGCCAACCTTCCTAAAAATAAGAGGGGGGGAATCTCATTTACATTTTTATAGTTTCCTCTCTCCCCCCCCCTCCACTCACTCTCTCATCCCGTATGCATGTTGCCATAAATTTTTTATAACTCCTGAGCGGATGTGGCAACAGAGGGCTCACCCACCATGACCACATGTTCATTAACAGCGCAAATATTTGACGACTGTTCTGGACGCCACGGAGCCCCCTCATTTCCTCACCGGCGTGCTTTTGTGGGGGGGGGGCGAGCTGGGTTTTCCCCACACTTTCCCTTGTGGGCGCATCATTTTCCTCCAGAAACGTTTCGACGGCAGCAAGAGTTTTGCAAAGGAGGTGATCGCGCTGACGAGGAATCGCTCAGGCTGCCCTTCCAGATAACACGTGTTGTCGCTGTGGTTGGGCGCCAACAAGTGGGAGCTGTCTTACGCCAACCCTAAGACGGCATCCGAGGCAAGTGAAATATTTATAGCAGGCCTGCACAACAGGTAGACCATGGGCTACCGGTAGCCCACGAAGGGTTCAAAAGTAGCCCGCCAGTCATCAATTTAAAAAGTGAGGGGATAAGTTCTCCACCCCTCCCTCCCCCTATCCCAAGGGCCACCCCTGCCCCACCAAAGTTCTGTGTCTGCCAGCCCACAGTCTCAGCTGAGTGGGGCAGTTCAAGGGCCATGGTGCATTGAAATCTGTTCCTTCCAGAAAGGATTAATTGATTTTCAATGCATTCCTATGGGAAACCGCTGCTCTACTTACATTTTTTTTTACTTATGAGCATGGGCATGGAACGGACAATATTCCTAAGTAGAGGTTTTAATATAGTAGCCCTCAGGCACTTTGGGCCAGAAAAGGTAGACCTCAGCCTGTTCAAAGTTGAACAGCCCTGATTTATAGAATGGTTTGGCCAATTCCTCAGCTCCAGTGAGTAGAGATGGGCACGACTCAAAAAATGGTTTTTCGTTTTTCGTTTTTTGTTGAGGGGTCCATTTCGGTTCGTTTTCGTTTTCGTTGGGTTTTTCCGCAAATTTTTCATTTTCGGTGCGTTACCTAACGAAAACGAAAAACGAAAATGAAAACGAAAAATTTCTGTTTCGTTAGCATTCTTTTCAGTTCAATGTGCTTGCCACAACGAAAATGAAAAACACGGCAAAATTTTTCATTTCATTTCCGTTTCCATTTTGTTTTTTGAAAATTTTTCGTTTTCGTTTCGTTACCTAACGAAAACAAAAAAAACGAAAATGGAAACGAAAATTTCGCTGAGTTGTGCCCATCTCTACCAGTGAGTATCCATGGCTGAGCGGAGATTCGAACTCAGGCCTCTAGAACCCTCATCCGTCCCTGTACCAATTACAACCACACTGAGCATCCCTGGAGACACATATTTGGGAGACAACATTCTGGGAGTTGCAGTCCAAAACATCTGGAGTGCCGAAGGTTCGCCACCACTGTGACAGGCTCCAAACTGGAATTCTGTTCCCTTCACGAGTTTCCTGCCCTGAAAACCAGAACTCAGCTCCAACTGATCACCCTCTGAATTGCCTTGGAGCTCTTATCTCCAATTATTGATAATTAGGGACCTTAGCCACAGATGATACGGAATCTAGGTGGGCTGAATTTGGCCTGCGGATCCCTGCCGTAGATGGTCTAAATTGAGACCATTCCCCCATCATCACCAACTGCAAAACGTCAGCATTACGATACCGTGTACCTGTCCTGCTTAATTAAGATATAATCCTGCCCCGCCCCTGCCCACTCTCGGCAGCAGGGAAAAGCAATAAATGTCCGCTGAGATTGATTAAGGCCCTCTGTTTTGCTTTGGCCACTAATCAATCTTAAAAGCCGTTTATTGAGAAACTGCTACAAAGCCATAGATTATTCCTATTATAAAAGGTGGAGGGGGCACGATCGACCACACACATACCAAAAAAGGAGGAAAAAATGGGGAGAGAAGGAGGCAAAAGGGGAGTGAATAAATTCCCTTTGCAGGAAAATGCTTTTTTTTTTTTTAAGACCGCCACCTTACTCAGCACGAAAACATCCCCTCCGGAATATTTAGTGGCTGAATAGGTTTTCTACTCTTGCTATTTCTCTCTTGGTACATGAATATTCTTTTCTCCAGTGGTAAACCTGCATTGGTGAAGGCGGTGTGACTAAACATCAGACTTCGAGCAGAAGGACATCGCTTGAGGTGTTTCTCTCCTTCTGCAAGGGAGTTTTTATGAGGTCATTGAGTTACACTGGGTGGGGGGGCAGGACAAAGCAGGGTATAAGCCTGGTTGGTTGGTTGGTTGGTTGGTTGGTTGGTTGGTTGGTTGGTTGGTTTACTCTAAATCAGTGATGGCCAAACATTGGCCCTCCAGATGTTTTGGACCACCACTACCAGAGTCTTTGTCGTCGGCAATACAGGCTTGGAATTCTGGGAGTTGTGGTCCAAAACATCAGGAGGGCCAAAGTTTGGCCAACACTACTCTAAAGGCCCATAGAATCATAGAATCATAGAATCATAGAGTTGGAAGAGACCTCAAGGGCCATCCAGTCCAACCCCCTGCCATGCAGGAACCCCCATCACAATATTTCTGACAGATGGCCATCCAGCCTCTGCTTAAACACCTCCAAAGAAGGAGACTCAACCACCCTCCGCGGCAGCATCTTCCACTGCCGAATAGCTCTAACTGTCATGAAGTTCTTCCTAATGTTCAAATGGAATCTCTTTTCCTGTAGTTTGAAACCATTGCCCCTGGTGGAGGCGGGGCAGGGAAGCCAGGCCGCTGCCTCTAATTGGGCACCTGCCAGAGGAGGCGGGGCTTTGAAGTGCGGAACACCTGTTCGGCCACAAAACGAAGCGGCCCGAACCACCGAACTGTCCGCCCGTGCCCATCTCTCATGCAGACACCATCTGGAGTGATGGGTCTGATCCTATAGCTTTCTTTCTCCTTGATGCCCAAAGCAAAATGGACCACCCTTCAAATTGGCGCTGGGTTTCGCCAAGAATGATCGGCTTATCAGGTGCATGGGAAGTCCCACTTTCTCAAACATTCTGAGTCCTATTCCTGCTGGCCCCGTCACGCATGCACACCGTGGAAATCGTCAGCAGGACCATAAAGCAAATAAAATGCCACCATCCTTTATATTTATCCCATTCTCCCACATTTGCACTCAGAACAGTTTACATTAAAAATATATTCTGGGTAAAGAACACACAGAACAGTGCCCATCTGAGCGACGGTGGCCCCATGGGTCTCTCAAAGGCCTCCTCCAGCGTCGGAGCGCTCGCCACCTCCAAGGTCGCAGCTCCCGTTGTTGTACTGCTCTAACCGTTGGGAATCTTACTTGGAATCCTGGGCAGGTGCTAGTTTTGGGAGCGGGACATGAATCAGGAGCACAAACACATCAACAAACAAGGTCGGATGTAAATAAATAGAGATTATCGACCTCTCTCCGGCTCCCTTTTATCATCTGTTGCTTTGAGCTTCTTCCTTCCTTCCTTCCTTCCTTTCCGCAGAGAGGCCAAGCACAGGTAAACAAATAAAATATCATCTCTCCAAGCACGGTGAGGCTCGTGGCGCTAAAGCGAGGCACAGCGTGTCTCTCTTGAAGTTGCCTGTCGTAACTCCTTCCTTCCCCAGCGTCGAGAGATTTTCTCAGCAGGAGATGCTTTCCAATTACCTATTGGCCTTTTCGTTGCTCTCCCTCCCGAAAGCCCAGCTTGGCTTTCTCACTGTGTTGTGCAGCTCTAAACCCAGACGCTCCCTTGGGATGGCACGGGATCCTATAAAAAGCCCAAGACTGTGGCTGGAAGAATCGTCTCTGCGTTCAGGAACGCGTGATATTTAAAATGATCCTTGAATAACAGACATCTTCCATCTCGATTAACGCTCAGGGCTAATGGACCCACAATGTCTCCTAATTAACTGGGAAAGGCCGAGATGTCGGTGTCAATCTCGTGCCCGGTTTTGAACGCCTGGCTGAAATTCTCCTTGGTTACGCAACAGAAACTAGGAGAATAGCTTCAAATTCCTCCGAGAGTCCACCCCTGTCTCATTCACCTGCCCTGAAGCATTTCTAGGAGAAAGAATTAAAATTATTTCATGGCTTACCATTGTGAAGAACAAACTAACCCATCTTCTTTCCGCAAACCCAAGAGAGGAGAAGGGAAACCTCAGCAAGGAGGCGGAGCTCTCTTTGAATTCAGAGGCAGGAAGGAGTGATTGGCTGGTGCTGGATGAGACTGACAGCCAGCCCAGCTCAGAAGGCTCCCTCCCACCAAACAAACTAAAGGCAGCATGCAAAGTTGTTAAAACTCCAACATCGTCCTGAATGGATACTTGTATGATGCATGTGCTTAGGCTTTAGTATAATTGTCTCAGTGAGAATTCTGGTTGCATTTCCTCCCCTTTCCTTGTACGATAAAAGAGGTCAGACACGACAGAAAATTAAACCAGGAAAGATACCAGAAAGAGCAAAATGTAGCAATCGGGGTCGGAGAACGTCTCCCATCTTCCAGCCCATTCTGAGGTTGCAAGAGTTGTCATTCTCTAGCGGAGAATTTCAAAGGAAGACTCAAGCGTGAAATAGCTGAATTAGAACTAATAACCAAGTTGGACTCCATTCATTTGAATCTGAATGGAAACAGTGGTTTCAAATCCGGCTACAGGTGTTAATTTACTTAGCTGGCGCTAACGCAATTATGTTTCCTCCGATTGCGGCAACGGCAAAAGGTCGTTTGGCTTATTCTGCATACGTCCCGTCTCTAATTGAGCGGTGGTGGGGTTTTAGAACAGGACTAGCTTAGTCTGTTTCCCCCTCTGCCTGTATCTTCACAGGCACCTGCCAAACTGTGTCATTCAGCGCTGCAACACCATGGTTGCACGTTATAGCTCATGCACATTGCTCAGGATCAGCCCGTGAGCCAGCTCCTGCTTATCTGCATAACCCCACCCCTTTAGCCTTGTAAGTTCCATCTCAGTATTTGCATAGCCCCACCTTAAAACAGGGAGAGATGCATGCACTAGACCAGTGGTTCTCAACCTGTGGGTCCCCAGATGTTCCTGGACTGCAACTCCCAGAAGCCTCCACCACTCACTGTGCTGGAAGGGATTTCTGGGAGTTGCAGTCCAGGAACATCTGGGGACCCACCGGTTGAGAACCACTGCACTAGAACCAAGAATGATAAGAAGGAACATAGGGTACTGAAAAATCAAAGCAAAGAATGCTTCCCTTGGCTTTCCACCCTGTACATCTGGATTTTGGTACAGAAATGGATCATGGATTCAGAACCCTACTTACAACTGAGATCCACAAAACACTAGTTCTTGACCAGTGCTGCTTTGGTGACCATATAATAATGTAATACATTGGTACCTTGTATGAAAGAATTAATTCGTTCCAAATGAAAGTCTGTTCAGTATATTTTCCTTTGTTCATATTTCCCATAGGAAGGCATTGAAAAGGGATAAATCCCTCATCGCAACCATTTTTCTATTGTCTGGATTCACTCCATAGGCGATTCTGTTAAGCAATTTCCCCCTATCTCCGGAAATGTTTTCCGTTAGGCAGATTTTCTGTTAAACAAACCTCTTGTTAGATGAGGGTCCGCTGTAATTATCTTAGAGCTGCAGAGGTAGAACGGACCCTATGGATCATCAAGTCCAGACCCTTCCAAGGAGCCCCAGTGGGGAATCGAACTCTCAACCAAACTATTGAGCTCTCCAGCAGCCCATCATGGTTTGGATGAAGGCCAGCACCTTGGCAACAGTGCCCATTTTCTGAGAATACCACCAGGCACACTCACCTTAGTGTAAACTGTTCTACGAAAGAGCCACTGGCGAGGGATACCCGCGCCATCACCAGGCCCCCTTCCTTGACCGGGCTGATAGGTAAACAAAGCAGAAGATTGTCATCCAGGTTCAAGACGGACTTCTTCAGCTCATTTTGGGTTGGATACAGGATGACGCTTCCAATCCGCTCCATCGACGTCAACGGGAGCTGCGTCTCCTCCTGCCCGCTCGGGCGAACAACGCTTTCCAAGGTGGGGCCACCTGAAGAACAATCTCCTTCTGCAACATACACCCAATAGAACAGTTCCACCGGGATCCCTTCCAAAGAGCCCGCCGTCGGCTGAAACCCGGGTGGCGAGGGCGGCAAAGGCGTGGCCAACTCCACGTCGAACCAACCGGGTGGAAACTCCAGTTCGGCCACACATAATCCCAAAGGACCTTTCAACCGACAACTCCCAATGTTGACCCGCTCCTCTTGGAAGGCCACCATCCGTACGCAGGGCAAGGTCTCCTTGGCATCGGCATCTCCCCAACTTCTGCCAGCGACATAGAACAGCGCTTGGACTTTGGGCCGGTTGGCGTAGACAGCGCTGTCGATGATGCGCGACTGTAACTTCCAATTGAACGCGAACTGGTCGGCGAAACCGAAGAGAGCCGAGGTCCGCAGAAGGTTTGGGGGCACCGTTTGCTCCACGGCGAAAGGGCCGTACGTGACGTTGAGGACAGGCAAGCCGGTGGTCCGGTAGACAAGGAGGGGCTCTGTCCGGGATTGCAAGCTGGCGTTCCTCATGATGTCCTGGTTGGTTTCTTTCAAGAAGAAGGCAACGTCTGCGTTGGAGAGGCTGTAACTTGCCGGGAGGTACACGGGCAAGCTCATGAATCGTTGCATGCTGTCGACAACTCCTCCTCGGCCTTCGACCGCTGCAAATGCAAAAAGAAACGAGAGGAAGGTAACAAATAGCTTCTTCCGTTCACTCCCATGGAGATTCATGCCAAGTCATTCTACAGTATGCCAAACGCTCCAAAGTATTACAAGCATTTCTTATTCCTCAGGATATCGCTGAGATCCCTCACTTTCTGTAACACACAAGGGGTGTTCAAGACACCGGGCCATACCCACACCCCAGCTGTATGTTCTAACAAGGAGAATATTAATCAAGGCGATTGAGTGAATCAGCGTGCATCCCAATATCTCCTCTGCAGACAGAAGGATCAGCATAGATAACCCCCTGAAAGTAGGGGTGAGATGATAACACCAACCAAAATTTGACTTCATGCTATACCTTCCAGAAAAGGGTTAGGGTTAGGGCTAGGGCTACGGTTAGGGTTAGGGTTAGGCTTAGGGTTAGGGTTAGGCTTAGGCTTAGGTTTAGGCTTAGGCTTAGGGATGGGATTAGAGAAAGGATGATAACTCTTAAACCCAGGGACTGAAAATGTCCTTCCTCACTTCCCTACCAGGCTATTTGGCCTTTTCTAGACAGATGCTCCTTCTCACCCTTGACATCATTTGGTTGTGGCGCAGTGGTTAAATGCCTGTACTGCACGTAAAACTGTGCTCATGGCCTGGGGTTCAATCCCAGGTAGCAGGCTCAAGGTTCACTCAGCCTTCCATCCTTCCAAGGTCAGTAAAATGAGTACCCAGCTTGTGGGGGGGGGGGGGACAATGTGTAGCCTGCACACTGTAATTAAATTTGTAAACTGCCCAGAGACTACTTAAAGTGGTATGGGGCGGTATATAAGTAGAACACTTTGCTTTTGCTTTCCACTTTTGTACCTTTTGGATTTTGTCCTAAAATGTCAAGGACTGCCGCCTAACACTCTCTTCCTTGAATTAGAACGATTTAGGATAAAATGTACTTTGGAGGTCCTACCCTTTGGCTCTGCTCATTCCCAGAACCACCCAGAAACTTCCTTTTTCAAACAGGTAGTTAGGCACAGCCAAGATAGGAAGGCTGTGACCTAGGCCTTCCCTCCAGGTGAGCACAGTTTCTATATCTGCAAGGTCTGGGTCCTATGGGACTCCCAATAACAAAAATAAGGGAGTTGGCCATTTAAAAAAACAAACAAACCAGGACATGAACACTCCAACCAGCAACCATAGGAAACCTCATGCCTCGCAGAGAGGCCAACCACTTTTAAGGGAAATTGCATTAAAAGGAAGACGCCCCGCTCACAAATAAAGAACCCCGCCGCTCAATGAGAATCAAACCTTTTCAACAGCCATGAAATACCGGTAAGGAAAGGAGAAGAGCCTATGTGAAACCTTAAACAGCAGCCACCTAATCTGGAAAAAAAAATTCATTGCAAGCCAGACGTCGACTTATCCACTGAGCTCGCGGGACGGACACTAGCCAGACAGTGTCAGTCCGCTGTCTTTGTAAGAAAGCAGCCCAGATATGTCCATCTTTCCGATCCTAGGGGTCATTTTAGCAACTGTGATGCCCAGGAGCTATTTATAGAGACCCTTGGCAAGGCCCGTGACATCTCAGTACAGCACCTGAAATGGCAGCTTCTCTCGGCTCAAGAGGGACCTGTTTCTGGGGGAATCAAAAAAAGAGGCTGAAGAACGCCCTCCCGTCCACGGTTTTGGCACAGGAAATATTCCTTCTCGAAGCAAAAGACATGCTCCTAGATCAATTTCCTAAAGACTAATAGCACAAGATAAGGGAGAGTCTCACCAAACATCTCGGGTTGCGAGCGAGTTTTTGATCTGATCTTTCCCGGAGCTGCCCGAGGTGCTGAACTGGAGCGTGGGAATGGGGTCACTCGGCGGGTTTGTTCCTGTGACGTTCGCTTGAAAATCCAGAGTGGATTCATCAGAGTCATCCGCTTCAGCCACTCCTCCCTCCCACGGCCGTGAATTTTGTCAGTGGAGTGAGGCATCTCCAATTCTGCTTGCCCCGATCTTTTCAAGGAATTTCTTATGGCCTGAGGTGGAACCTTTGTCCCAATCTCTCTTTCTCTCTCTCTGATATCTCAGGCTGAGAAAGGGGTTTCTTTGCTTTGCCAACCACTTTGACGGCCCGGCCTCCCAGCAATAAACAGCAACATACAGATGTGCTGATGTTATACCCCATATTGTCTTTACATTCCTCCCATTCCCCGTGCATTTCGCATCTCTCCAGTCCTGATTTACAAGATCATATATAAAACATATACTCCTCTTCCCCCATTTCCATTTCATCCGAGGAACGGCAATTCAGAGCATCTTTTGAGAGCCGGCTATGAGGCGAAGAATCCCAGCCCAGCTATAAGTCAAGGCGAATGATGCACAAATTTTGTCAGAGAGCTTATATGGGAAGCCGTAAAACCCCAAGAGACAGGGTTTGGTTTGTCCCGGCATTTGCCTGCAACTAAATTCTGATATCTGAATTTAGCAGCGTTTTATGAGGCCATCGGAACATCTAAAAAACCCATCTGTCATCTCGGCAAAGACAAGCCCCCCCTCCCTTTCGGCTCCAACCCTCCCCATGAATCTCGGTATGGAAGTGGTGAAAAATGAGGTGTTGGGCGAGGGATAGGAAGCCAGATGTGATGTCTATTAAATTATCTGTTAGGCTAATGGTGGTTTGTGTTGATGGTTGGAGGAATAACAGAGAACCGTCGGGGAGCTCCGCTTGAAGGAGAGCAGTGGGATGGAGGAGGGGAGATATGTTGCAGGGGGTGGACATGAAACCCAGCAGACAAGGGTCCATTTTGAGCTTAGTGTAAGCACGCTGGTCATCCGAAAGAGGGAGAGAAGGAGAGGAGAAGGAGGAGACGTAGACGAGGAGAAGGAAAAGAAACAGAAGCAGAGAAGAAGGGGGGAAAGGAGAAGGAAAAGAGAGGGAGGAGAAGAAAAGAAAGAGATTAAATGGAGAAGAAGTAGAAGTAGAGGAGGCAGAGAAAGAGAAGTAGATAGGAGGAGGAGGAGGAGGAGAAGAAGAAGATGACGATGATGATGATGATGAAGAAGAAGGAGGAGGAGGAGGAGGAGGAGGAGGAGGA
>JAHTLZ010000019.1:1956121-1969121 GCA_023846285.1 Phrynocephalus versicolor | reverse complement strand
ATGTTCTTATGTACCCCACGATTCCTTGTTGCCTTTGTCCTGCCAATTAACACAGGGACTCCATCCTGACCATTCATGAAGACGGTGTCAATTAAACCCAGCCTTTCAAACCTTACCCCCCTCTGTGTGTGTGTGTGTGTGTCTGTGTGTGTCTGTGTGTGCGCGTGCCCATGTGGGTGATCCTACAAAGTGACAGCACAAAAAGGCACACTCCGTATACCCCTCATAAAAAGGTTTGCCGTCTAAATTGTGATCGTGGGAATGAGAAGGAGTGGTGGGGGGAGTAAGAATGAGCCTCACAGGGCAAATATTATTTTCCCTTCTTTCTCAGACCCTCTGATTCTCCTAGCTTCTTGTCATCTTGGCTCTGAAATCAGCGCATTGTCATCAGTGACATGTCAAAGCTCTTCAGAGCATGCCCCCAAGGTATTCAGGAACAGAGGCGCTAGCTGTTCTAATTCATTCAACACCCAAGTGCCTTGAATTGCCTTGGGGGAGATTTCCCCAAGATGTTTCTAATGCTCTCAGAAGACAGAGATTGTACTGAGCTGGTTCTGCTCAGGGGGAAATATATAGGCCTGTGCACCCAAGCCAGCATGCAAATGGGCTCTTTTGCAGACCTAATTGAAGGATTTGCGGAGGCAAACAGGACCCTACATAGTTAGGATCCGTTTCAGACCTGGCTGTCAATCAATTGAAGCGATTTCTGCCAAATGACAAGTTAGATCCTGAATCACTTACATGTTGCCATATTATTAGGCAAGTAAAGACACTTGAGTGTATTTCTTAGGAGGTGACCCACAACAAAAAGAAACTAGCTGGACATCTTTGGATTTTTCTTGGGAAACATTATCAGCTTTGAGGAGCTGAGGCCTCCAAAGAAAATTGATCAGCTCTTTCCCTAAATTCTTGCTGACCACAATCTTAAAAAAAAAAAAATCACAGCGTGAGGTTCTTTCTCAAGTGCTAAAAGTCTACATCTTTTCATCTCCTGGAAGAAAAACAATTGCGAGAATGAGGATTATGGTGGAAGGGTGTTGTTGTCTGGTTACATGCCGTCAAGTCAACACCAACTTGTTATCAGGCCTAACAGGGCTGACAAGGCAAATGGGGTATTTAGGAAGGTTTTTGATGAGGTCCACACACTCCAATGAGTTTCAATGGATTCAAAACCAGCCCCTCTATCCACTCCACCACACTGCCTATCCCAGGCGTTATGTAGCACCTCTAAATATCTCTCTCCCTGTCTCTCCATTCAAGCTACCTCAACTGCTTTTCAATTTCAAAAAGAGAGAGAGAGAACTCCCATGTAGCAATCCATTTGTCCCTTAAATCTGTGGATTTAAGCTTGCAGACGCTCCAGGTTTCTATAATCTCCATAGCAACATCAGCACTGCACAAACACAAACACACACACACACACACACAAAGTCTACCCTCTCTGTATTATTCACCCAAAAGCTGAAGTAAACCTTGAATCCGGATTTGACTTGCCATTCCTCTAGAACAGTGATGGCGAACCTTTTAGAGACCAAGTGCCCAAACTGCAATTCAAAACCCACTAATTTTTTTGATAAGTGCCAATACAGCCATTTAACCTGAATACAGGTGGCTATGAAGGGGCGATGTCGGGTGCCCACCAAAAGGGCTCCAAGGGCCACCTTTGGCACCCGTGCCATAGATTCGCCAACACTGCTCTAGAAGGATATGACATTCTTTGCAAGGTTGAGGTGTGCCTGTGCAGGCCGTCTTCGATGGACCGTAAGAGACCCCCATGGGTATGTGAAGACAGCTCTAAACTTTGCATGCCAACACCGCACCCCCCCACACACCCCACTCCCACAATTGCCAAGATGAGCACAAAATGCGTGGGGGCCTTCCTTTATGAGCCTTGTCTGTCGCCCCATTATTACCACAGCCTGAGCCTTGGGAATATCTGGACTCTGATCATTTCCTCAGTCATTTGAAGCTTTTAAGCCAGGGCGAGCAAGATATGGAATAGGAATAGGAATAGGAATTCCCCATGCAGGAACAACGAAATTTTGTGGTTGCTATATTCAACTCATTTCAAACATTTCACATAGATTTAAAAACAGGTACAACACATAATAATATGACATATAAAATGACTAAAATATGACATATAAAATAAGCTGACTTCAAAGTCCAGAATTTCCATTTAAGGCCAATATTGCTCTAAAAAAAGAAGCTATTTTTGGGACAGTTTGTTCTTGCCCTCAGTACTCTATATCTCCGTCCTGATGGCAGCAACTCGAAGAGGCAATGACCAGAATGTGATGGATCTCTTAATATATCTAATGCTTTACAGTGGCACCTGGTAGTATAAATTTGTTCTAGGGTGGCCACTAGAGATGGGCAAGGTATGGCCACTAGAGATTAAGAATGGATTTTTAATTTGTTTTGTTATTCATTATTCCCTTCCCTTCCCCTTCCCCTTCCCCTTTCCCTTTCCCTCTCCTGCTCGCTTGCTTTCTGGCCTTCCCAAAAGGGCCAGCCAGTTTCCCCGGCCAGGGAAATAAAACCAAAAAAAAGAGGCACTAGTGCTTCTCAGCTGTTTAAAAAAAAAGGAAAAGGGGGGAGAAAGCCCTGCAATGGGAACTATTTAAAATAATAACACCCACCCGCCCCAAAAAAATAAAATATGTCCCTCAGCCGCGCCCGGCCAGAAAAAATGAAACAAAAAATTAAAAAAGAAAAACAAAACAAACAAAATACTAAACATTTTTTTTTTTTGAAAAATTTGTTTCATATTAAACGAAATGAGACAGGGGCTGGGGCAACGAATAATGAAATGAAACACCATTTTGGTGTTTCGTGGCCATCTCTAATGGCCACAGCAAGCGATGGAAGAATTCAGCTGTTGCACTTGGATTTTACGGGGGTAATGGGGGAATCGTTCTCATTTTTTGTAACAACTGGTTGCTTCTTCACATACATGATTCCCACTTGGCTTCTAAGCTCCGGCAGTGGTTTAATACCTAAAAAGACTCTTGACAGGACACCTCTGTTGCAGCACTGTCATTCCTGCATCTGACATTTTGAGTATGGACTTGAGTCTGGTTTCACCTCTGTTTTACCTCCTCATCCTGATCACGGAGTCATCTAACTGGAGCTACCCATTGTTTCCCAGACTTTGGCCTCGCAAGAGGGGGAAAAAATGGACAATTGGGAGCAAAGAAGCAGTATCCAGTCAGGATTGGCTTTTCCTTTTTTTAAAAAAAAAATTGCCTTTCTCTTGAGCAAAGGGCAAATTTCCATGACAACAATTCAATTAAGTGTAGAGAACTGAAACCTTGCAGGGAGGGGCGGAGGGACTAATGGGGAAGCGCTGTCTATCATCACACACACACACACACACACACACACACACACACACACACACACACACACACAGCAAAACGAGAGAAGAAAATGAACTAAAAAGGAAAACTGAGGAGGAGGAGGAGGAGGAGGAATGACTAAGTAGAACCAGTTAAGATTAAATAGTTGTTAGACACAAATTGGGCACTTTGATGCAGGCCTCAATCAGCAAGGAACAGCAGCTTGAAGTAAGTACCTGAAGAGGCGGAGAAATTACAGCGAAGGAGGAAAATAGATCGTACCACAGGTTTTCGTCTTCCATCGCTTCAAACCTGGAACGCACCTCGAGCAGAAAGTTGTGGGTTTTTTTGGGGGGGGTGGGGGCTTTCCTACCTTATATTTTGAAGGAGAAACCCGCCATTCAGGGCAGGCTGCAGTGTACACAAGGCTCCACACCTTGGCCAGCGAAGAGTGTGAGGGAAAAGTGCTTTCGTTGTTTATGTTAAGAAAGCTGTAACACTCATATTTCCACGCAAACAAGCAAAAATACATATGGGGTTTTACACACACACACACACACACACACACAACGTCTTCTCAACACAACAGCCTTCCCGGGTGATTGCGAAAGAGCGAGGCAAGAGAGAGGTTTGGTTGGATGGTTCGGGATTGGCCATACCAGCAGAGGCTGGTGGCTCTGGTTTCACAGGGGCTGCACATCGGGATTTTAGTCCAAGATCTACATCATGACGATCATGGGATCATGGAGTTGGAAGGGGTCAATGAGGCCATGGAGTCCAACCCATGCAACTCAACGCAAGAACCTAACCCAAGCACATTTGACAGGTGGTTGCCCACTGTAAGCTATCTGAGGTGCTGGATCTATTCAGCACCTTGGAGAGTTCCTGCCGAGTTGCCGTCCACCTCTGGCTCTAACTGACCTCACGAGGCTTTTGTGAGGAACAGAGATGACCCAAAGGCTTCATCCGATCTCACCTGATTTCGGAAGCTAAGCAGGGTCGGCCCTGGTTAGTACTTGGATGGGAGACCACCAGGGAATACCAGCTTCTGAGGCTTCTGGGCTGCTTTTCAGTGTCTTTTGAGGGGAAAACAGTTACGAAAACATGGCATGGATCCATTTTTTGCTTCAGAAACTGGTGTTCAACACCGTTGAGGTCGACAGTCACCTCTACATGATAGGGGAAAGTCCATCCTGATTTTCTGAAGGGAGAGGGAGTGACTGGCCTGAGTCGTAGTGTCGTTTGCCAGAAGCTGGAACAGTTGTATAGACTACAATTCCCAGCATCACCAGATGGCATAGCCAGTAACCTTTTCTGGAGAAGCACATGATTTAAACACTGCTAGATGCCCAGAGCACATCTGATCTCACCTGATTTCGGAAGCTGAGCAGGGTCTGCCCTGGTTAGTACTTGGATGAGAGACCACCAGGGAATACCAGGTGCTCCAGGCACCTGGAGTAGGAACTGGCAAACCACTCCAGAATTCCTGCCAAGAAAACTCCATGGACATGGGGTCACGAAGAGTCAGTCATGACTGTAATGATGCAACACACACACCTGAGTCCAAGGACAAGATGCTGGCTTGTTGCAATCGAAACAGAAAGGTACCGACAAAAATCCCTTTCATTTTGGGAAATGTTTGTCCCCGCTGAAGGAAGTGAGCTGCCTGAAAGGCCAAAGGGCAGAAGGTATGACATGCGCAATCTTTTTCTCTTCCAGCATCTAGCTGTCATCTCTCAGGGACCTCAAACTCCATGTTTTATTGATGGTGGCCAGCTCAGTTCTGGGTCAAAGGGCCACCTCAAGCCCTCCAAACAGAAGGCTCAGAGAGCACCGCTGGTAAGAACTCCATGGGTCGCCTTATGTTCTCCTCCGCTGTAACAGTCCTAAATCCTGCTAGTTTGTTTAGTGAAAAGTCCCTTAGCCACACCAAATGAAAAATGGAGTTTCGCCTAGACTCAGACTGAAGTTTCCACCTGGCTCGTGCCAAAACACAGCATTTCAATCCAGCTTGCATTGGGGGGGGGTGGGAGCAGACGTAGCACAGATATTGACAATGTGTATTTGAAGTCTGGGAAATATTAACGAATCCTTAACAACATTGGAAATGACTTGGCAAGAAAGTCAGGCGGTGTTCTATTAATCCTTCATATCCATATTTGCTCTCTCTCACTCTCGCTCTCTTTTCTTTCTTATTAGAGTCATCTAAAAAGGTGGAAACTCTTTTTTTCCTCTCCGCCGCCGCCTTAGAATGCCCCATCGCCATGGCGACAGTGGTGAATCAGCTATCAATAAAAATACCTTTGCACTGTGGCACCACATGTGTCTTCTATTTGTTGCCAATGCGGTTTTCGGAGTGGTGGGGTAAATTATAGGGATCCACAGAAATTCAGCAATTAGTTGTCCTTTTTCTAGAGAAATGGGTTCTCCTTCATCTGCTCAAGAGGCGGACAGAGTTCAGGGGGAGGTTATTTCCACAAAAGCGTGTGTTTTCCCCACAAAACAGGCCCTGCGATCCGTGGCGCCGCCACCCCCCTCTTCCCGTTATGTGGTTCAGTGGAAGCTGCAAGATGGAAGATCTGGGCATCGGTGAGGAGCTCTCAGTGCCAACATCACACAACACCAGTAGGGTTAAGACGACTGACATCATGGAGGTGGTGGGTGTGTCTAGGGCAGGCATGTCCAAACTTCGGCCCTCCAGATGTTTTGGACCGCAACTCCCACAGTCCTTTGCCATTGGCAATCTGAGCTTAGAATTCTGGGAGTTGCGCTCCAAAACTTCAGGAGGGACAAAGTTTGGACATGCCTGGTCTAGGGGAACGGGACATCCCCATGGCAACCGGACAAGACTCAACCAGCAACGGCGAAGCAGCGATCAGGATGTTGGGCTTTGCATTTCTGCAACTACAGCACCCAGAGGTCTGCTGGAATGGTCCCAGGTGGAATTATGGAAGGTTTCTGCCCTCCTCACCCTACCCCACCAAAAACTAAAGACCTCTTAGCCAGGCAGCCTGTAGAACATTTCCCAGCCTTGGGTCCCTCCCAGGTGTTCTTGGGACCACAACTCCCAGAATTCCTGGCCAGCACAAGGATGGGTGAAGGTTTTTGGGAGTTGCAGACCAAGAGCAGTTGAGAGCCAGGACTGGGAGACTACAATAATCCCCCAGTGCTTTGCAAAGCAACATATTAGCCCCATGAACTAATCCAGACGTAGAAACGTATGCCGTCAATTTTATCCAAGACCTGGGGGGGGGAGGTGTTCGGAGCGGTGGCCGAAGCCCTCCGAAGTTGTAGCTACAGTGATTCCCGCAGACTTCTGGGTGTTGTCGTTCAGCGTGGGAAACCATATCCCATCTATTTTGGCCAGGGCAGCGGGAGGGTGATGGGATGTGTAGTCCAACATGGTCTGGAGAACCAAACGTTTCTTACCCTTGC
Organism: Phrynocephalus versicolor; assembly: GCA_023846285.1. Classification (NCBI taxonomy): domain Eukaryota; kingdom Metazoa; phylum Chordata; class Lepidosauria; order Squamata; family Agamidae; genus Phrynocephalus; species Phrynocephalus versicolor. The sequence continues at coordinate 1,962,345 of JAHTLZ010000019.1, read as the reverse complement.
TGTAACGCCCCCCCCGTCCCTCACCTGTATTGATTCTTTTGGCCCCGCCATTTTTCTTATCGCCTTCCTAATCGATTTAAACTCACCTGTGTGGGTCTGTGGGCATAATATGAAAAACTTTTTGGATGGGGAAAGGTGTTTATTTCTCCTTTTCTTTTTCTTCTTCTGTGTGTGTGTGTGTGTGTGTGTTTAAGAGATAGAGAAAGCTGACGCCTTTGCCAAGGTCTCTGCCCCAGACAGCTTCCAAAGAAAAGATTGCAGGGGAAATTTTAAAAGGGGGGGGGAGAGGCAACCAGATGGATAGACCTTGCCTCTTTCAAAACCAGCTGTAGACAGAAATAAAAAGGATAATGTGCTACAATCACGTGCTGTCTCCTAAGGGGGGACAATTACTGAGAGATAAAAAGCAATGTCTACTGAGCCCTGGAAGATAGCTTTACCAGCTTTTTTACAATTCATTAAGAAAAGCCTTCTGTGGGTTTGACAGTCACCTTGAATAGTGTTTGAGAAAGAAAAGGGAGAGAGAGGAGGGGGGGATGGGGGGGGAGGGAACAGAGATTAAATACTAAGGAAGTATATAATTCCTCCCCCCCCCCCCCAAACTGCCTTCTAGTCATTTGGTTACTATTCGGAAATATTTTAGAAAGTTCCCGAGGCTGCTCTGATCTAATAAGGAGGTCTCCCACCCCACCCCAAAACGCCCCCAGAAGCACAGGGTTGTGTAATGGTTAGGATATCAGGCTAAAGGCATAAACAGAGAGGTAGCACAAAACCTGCCATCAGAACCGAAATCATGTACGTATTCCAGAGGTGTAGTTCGGGCAGGGAGTTGGTGGTGCCTGCGGCAATTCTTGGCTCCTCCAAGTCTCCCATCACGGTTTTCATTAAACCGGGATGGATTCTGAGTCTCCCCCCCCCCCCGAGTCGACGCTCACCACCGGATCATCGATTGCTTTCTGGCTTAAAAGGGGGGAGAAGCCATCCACGCTCTCTGTCTATGTTCGCTAATCCACATATACCCAGTGCTGCTTTGCTAAGAGCCGTAATAGGAGAGGCATCAAGGATTTGATCTCTCATTCCAGATTAACAGGACGCGATTAGAGAGTTAATGCTTCTCCCCATCTGTGTGCTGCAAGCTCAAATAGGGTGTCGTGCCTTGCCTGATGCCACTAAGTACATAATTTAAGGCCGGAACACCAGTTGAATCAAGGGCAGAGGGGGGGGGGTTATTTGTATACGTCTAAATTGATCACTCAGGATTCCAACGCCTCACTGTAGAAGGGAGGGGAAAACCCATCACGAAACGGGACCAAATTCTCCAAAACACCCCCACCTCCATCCTACCCCAAACCTAGGCTCCAAACAACGGTCCCGGCTGGATCAAAGCACGAACAAATATAACTAGCAGCTGCACCACATCGGCAAAATGTCATGTGGCGTGTAGTTCCCCAGGCCTTGATTCTTAAGTGCCCGGGGTAGGGGGGACACCTAGGGTTGCCCAAGTCCTCCCTATAGGTGGGCACAACTGCTTCGATGCAAGACGTTAGCTCCTAAAAGAAGAGGGGGAAAGTAGTTCAATCCCATTTTCGCCTTCCTATGTAACAAATGTTCGTCTAAATTGCAAGATAATGGAACCCAAATGTCAACACTTCATGATTTGGTTGTATATCCCGAAACTATCCATTCCATTTGGCCCCAATCGTTCGGGGGGGGGTCAAAAAGAGCTTTCTCTCCTCCACCCTGATATTTCTAATTGGGGAGGCAGGGAATTTTAACCTTCAGCGTCCTACCCCGCGGGCAGCTCCTGTAAAGTTCGAACCGAAACCCGGAGCGGAGCCTTGTCTGCCTGCTACATCCTCTACCACGAGGGTTACAAGGGATGGATCAATCAACCCTTTCAAATTACACCTGCGCAACAGCAATTTCTGGAAGACATAAAAGCCTTGGGCATTGTTGCTGTTTCGCTTTGACCTCGCCGATACAGCTTCGGGGAAATCACATTGCCGAGGGAGAAAAACAGAGAGAGAACATCGGAAAATAAGACGTAGTGTGCCCTAATTGTGATCTACCTTTTGACTGCAAGCTGGAAGATCTTTATTATTGATGTTGATGGCAAAACGGGAGCGCTCTCCTGGAACTTGGTTTCCCGGAGGGAATTTAAGGAACTGTCAGTTAAGGGGAAATGGCTTCTTTCTCCCTCTTCCCACCCGTTATTTTCCCCCTGTTTGCAAGGCTCTGCGTTGAAAATCAGGAAGAGGCAAACAAGCAGTGACCTCCGTGGCGCTATTTTTAGACACATCCAAAAGAGCAGGCACCTTATTTTAAGCATCTCCTTGTTTGGTTCATATGCTTTATTTTTGAAAGCCAAAAAGCAGGAAAGGAAGGAAGGAAGGGAAGGAGGAAGGAAGGAAGGAAGGAAGGAAGGAAGAAAAGAAAATTTATTAATTCATCTCTTCTAACAAAAGCAAGCAGCAGACAGGGTCAGACGCCGCAGGGACACATAGGCCAGGCAGCCTGCAGGAACTGGAGTAATAAAGACAGAAGACAGATAAGAACATAGGAACGTAAGAAAAGCCCTGCTGGATCAGGCCAACGGCCCATCTAGTCCAGCTTCCTGGATCTCACAGTGGCCCCACCAAATGCATCTGGGAGCACAAGAGACTAGATCTCTGTCTCCTGATACCACTCCCCTGCATCTGGCCCTTGAAGTATCCCGGTTTTAAGCCTGGAGATGACACATTTCCATCATGGTTTGTAACCTGTGATGGACTTTTCCTCAAGGAATCTGTCCAATCCCCTTTTGAAGCCATCCAGGCCAGAGGCCATCACCACCTCCTGTGGCAGGGAGTTCCACAAACTAACAACGCGCTGGGTGAAAAAAATATTTTCTTTTGTCTGTTCTTACTCTCCCTGCCCACGATTGATCTGGGAGTAAACTGTGGGTAGTCATACAGTTCTCTGGAGCCAACTGATATACCATACCAGCTTTGTAATAATCACCAAGGATTAAACCCAATGTTTGATCCTTACAAGAGCAATTGAGTTGACATGTCTCCATTGAGTGCTATTGACTATACAAATCCAATTTTTTCCATGGGTCTACTCTAGTTCAGACTAACAACTGGATTGCTCCTCCCCCCCCCCCAAAAAAAAGGAAATGCCCAATGTGGAAATAAAATCCTCTTGGCATTTCAGGGAGTGTTGAGAATCGCAGGTTTGGATCCGTTTCCCAGGCTGTAATTCTTCTCTTGGTGAGAAGAATTTAGGGGATTTCTCTCTTGCAGGCCTTTGAAAGAAGTTCCTTGGTTACTCAAGGAGAGGAGGAGAACAGAGCCACGTAAATAATCAGGTAGGCTCAGACGGAGGGTGAATAATTTGGATTAAAGTGAGAACACACATGCTCCGGTATCTCCTGACACCAGAGAGCAATCCGGCAGGACAGTATGGAGTATTTTTCAGAAAGGAAGGGAGGAAGGGAGGAAGGAAGGAAGGAAGGAAGAATATTACAGCAACAGCTGCAATCTAAAGCTAGGGGCATCACATTTGACAGTAAGCAGTTAAGCATGTGGTTAAAAGGGGCGTGCAGGAGTGAGTTGCCATTATAAATTATGAAATTGAATGGTTATTATTTGTCAGTTCTGACAAGTAACTAGCATAGCTACTTATAGTTACTTTGCCATTTGTGAAAAGTAACATAGTTACTTCTAGTTTCTTTCTCATTCCTGAAAAGTACTATCAAACACAGTTACTTGTTTTAAAGACATTGGAATAGTACAAGATGCTGGCTTGCCATCCCCTCCTCCCGAATCCAGCTCTCGGAACAGATTGCAAGATGGGTTTTGAACCGTGTGGGGTTCCACCTTCCCTGTTCAGTGAATTTACACACCCCACAGAAGTATAAAAGCAGCCAAAAGAAGCAAACATTTCGAAATGGTAGCCACGCTAGTCTGATCGCAAAGTCTCTTAATGATTCCGAACAAGTTTTATTTGACTTAAGCTGGAACAAAAAAATCTTAAACCAAGCAGAACATGTCAGTGGTGCAGAACTGCTAATTCTTCTTAAAAAGTTATATTTACACCTCAATGAAGTGTTGGTTGTATAGTAATTCTTGCCATGTCTTCTTTACAATAGGGAGGAATTAATTAGAAGTAGCTTACTATTTGACGCAGCTTACAAGATCTCCCTGTTTTATCACAATTCCGTGGATTCCAGCCACGGTTTCTCGGCCTCATCCCCGCTGGGAAAATAAAAAGCAAAAAAGCACCAAAAAAAACCCTAGGCATTTGCAATAGACAAATCCATTGGGCCAATTTCGTCTTTTCTTCAAAAACAAAAATGTAAGCAAGTAATATATTCTCTCGCTCTCGGGAGAACTCATGGCTAGATTTTCTCCACGAGGCTGAAATAACTTCTAGCAAAGATTGATTTGAGTCATTGATGGAGAGGACAAAATGAAAGCCATCATATTTAAAGGACAGAAATACCATCTGGCGGGCCAGACAGAGAGAGTTAAAACTAAATATACATTCCGTTCTGTGGCTGTGCTGGGGTTTGGGGCCATAAAGGTGCCAAAGAAACACCGCCTTTCCCATGCTGCGTTGGCAAGATTTGGTGGGGGGGGGGATTCGGCAAAAGCACATGGAACAGGTATTCAGCCAGTGCCTACTCGTCCCTCTGTCGCGGCTGACATCCCTCAGTGGCACCCTGGCGAGGTGGCAAGCGAAAGAGGGCACCGCCTGGCAGGACAGGCAAGCAGCACGGACCAGGGGAGGCCAAGGCTTCCATGGTGACGAATCCTTTGCAAAATGCCCAGACACATGCGGGCGTCATCAGCTGTTCTGAAGCCAGAGAAGCCGGTGGGTGGCAGACACTGAAATGTTTCAGAGAGACAGAGAGAGAGAGAGAGAGAATGCAGAGGAAGAAAATTAATTTCCTTCCACTGCCACCTTTTAATTTTTTTTAATGGCCCGTGCATTCAGAAGGCACCGAGACGGCTAGAAAGTTTTCTTCCCCATAGCCAAGCATCTGTTCAAGTATTGATCCTTTAGGAATAATGTCTCTAAAGACTTTGGGGGTGGGGGACATTAAGTTTCATTCCTTCCAGCCGTTCCTCTTCACATACCCGGTTAAAGCATGATCTGGTGTAAAGCAAGCAGGGTCCTTTCACGAGAGAAAGTGAGGTTCCCCCGAGTCTGAGAATTTAGGAGGATGGGGAATGATGCATTTCTCTCTCTCTCTTTCTCTCTCTGGCCGTCAGAAGTAAGAATGGAAGGACGGTCTTCCAGCCTGGAAAAAAAAATGTCCCTGGCAACCTCTCTTCTGCGTGTCATGCGCAGCTGTTGCTCCAACAGCCTGCAAACCCAGGAGAAGAGCTGAAGGGAACCTATTCCGTTGACTGGGCTGAACTGCTTCTGTGCGCCTCTGTTTCCTCTTCCCTCCGGATCGCTCTTTCCTTTTGTGCTGTGCTACTTTATACAACAACCGTGCAAGCAAGGCCCATTATCTTTTTTTTTTAATTGCTTCAATGTATACAACGGGAAGGACATTTCCAACGAAGGAATACAAACTTTAGAAAGGAAAGGAACGCAAACCTTCAATAGACCGCCCCCTGCTGTTTCAATTGCCTGACTTGGAAAAATATTAACTTATTTCGCAGCGGCGGGGTCCAAGCCAATTCCCGGAGCCCTCCACCAAAATTATAGGGGTCCAGCGAATAATTCCCCTCTCTCTCTCTCTCTCTCTTTGGTCAGAGTAGCTAAAGGGGGACAAAGCACCCACCCACCCATTCTGCAAGTCAAGGGTGGGGTGGGAATCTTCAAATTGGAACTATTTCATGGGCAAAGCAAGCGAAGGCGAGGAGACGGCAGGTCTCTTTGCAAAGGAGTGACAGGCATCCTGTAAGGGGGAGAGAGAGAGAGAGAGAGAGAGAGAGAGAGAGAGAGAAACAGGGATTTGATCTATGCAGACTCCTGGGTCTTGAGAAGCAGCAGATGGTACAGGAGGCGTGTAATTGCTGGCCTGAAGGGGCCACCTCCTGGTGTCTGCGGATAAGCCAGTTCAGACCCTCAACTTCTCCGATTAGAGCTTCCAGCCAGTGAGAGAGATTTATCCAGCAAAGGGGCACATGCACACACACCCTCCATCTTCCAAGAATGGATTTCTAGAAGAGTAGCTTGATAGATAGATAGATAGATAGATAGATAGATAGATAGATAGATAGATA
>JAHTLZ010000019.1:1940738-1952103 GCA_023846285.1 Phrynocephalus versicolor | reverse complement strand
TACAGAGCAGATTGAGCTGCATTCTCCTTTGGTAGGCCACCCCTTATTTGTTAATTTATCTCAAGTGGCACTTATTTGTTTCAATACATTCATTCAGAGTTAGAAAGACTAAAATGCTTCTATTTACTCACTGTTCTTCTTATATAAAAACAAACATCATGTTTTGTATATTTTTTGAACTTGCTACGTTACTGAGCTGAACTGCTTTACTTCATTATTAACTACCTGACCAGTTACAAGGCCAACAGAACACTTCACTCAAATTATTCACTTCTGACTCCATAAATAACAGATGGACAGAACATGAACTAAACCCTGATGGGAATAGATGGGGGGAGGGGAATAACTCTTGAGGGACACAATAGGCTTCTAATGAGTTGACTGACATTCACTGCAGCTTTCTCCCAGTCAAAACCTAGCAAAAGTGTGCAAGATATCCAACAGTTTAAATCTAAAGAGCTCTAAGTAGGGATCTTGTAGTAGCTAGCCCACACTTAGCAGCTTCTAGACGGAGCACCCACACAGGTCACGTGGTCAGCCATTCTCCTCCCCCCCCCTGTGTTTCATTTCAAACTACAGTGGTTATCAGTCTGTTTGCATCCTTATCTATCAATTAAAACTTGCAACATCTCACACAAATCCCCCCAAAATGAATGGATTCTGAATTCCCCCATGCAAGCCAGTTCTTCGGCGTTCTCTCTGCTTTCTGCCACCCAGAGAGGATCTCTTCCCAGAATGATGTCAGCCAGGGCACTCTTCCGCCTTTTTGTGTTTAATACGACAGGCCGCCTTAAATATCTCCACACCGTGCTTGGCCCGCATAAATAACAACCAGCTCCCTGCTTTCCAAACAGGGAAGAGGAAGGCTTAAATCACACCCTGATGGCTTTATTACCAGGCCGGAAAGAAGATAAGGACCTGTGACCAACCAACCCCCCTGCACTTAAAACAAAACATTAATCTTGGCCTCAAAACAGAAGGGACGATGGGGAATTCATAGGTGCCTCTGAATGAAAAATCTGCCCAGGGGTTTCCAAGCCTGGGGGTCCCTCTTGTTCTTGGACTACAACTCCCAGGGGCCTTTGCCACCTGCCGTGCTGGCCAGGGTTTCTGGGAGCTGCAGTCCAAGAACATCTGGGGACCCAAGTTTGAGAGGCATTGCTCCCAAGGGAACCTCTGTATGAACACATTCCCTGGTTCCACCCCAAGTGGCACCTGCTTCAGCACCATGATAAGTTATTCAGAATAAAACAGCTTCCCTCCTCACCCTGGGAAATATACCAGGGCTCGTCATAAACTGGATGGCTCAGCGACCTGGCTCCCTGATGGCAGTGCCAGAGATCAGAAGTTCAGTTCCCTTCTAGGCTTACCCGATAAAAGAGCCAGCCTGTGTAGCCTTGAGCGAGCTTCGCCCATTCCAGAAGATCACCTACCATCTTGAAAGAAGGACACCACGATAAAGCATTGGCAAAGTCCCCTTTATATTCCAAGAAAAAGGGGCCCCGTTCCCGAAATCTGCTCCTGCTCCGTTGTGTGGATGCTATCCAAACAACCCGTGCAAACTTTTGATCCATTCCCAATGCTCAAAACTCACTCTGGCTCCAAAACCTCATTGCTTCCTGTGGGTGGGGGGGGACTCACCAGTGTAGGTCCAAAGGAACTCAAGGAGAGTCAATTCCTTTGTAAGATCAACTGACTCAAATGAGCCTCCTAAAACGGTAATTGGCAGTAGCAACGTAGGCTCCTGTTGAAATAGGCCCATGGGAAGCAATTGAAGGTATGGGGAAACTGAGTCACCAAACCCTCCTTGGGTCACCGGGCCACGTCTGGTATGGTTTTACTCTGCTAAGCCATGCAGGAGTGGGTCCGTTCTATTCTTCTCATAATCAAGATGCTAATAGACACTGGAAACCAGGTGTCAATAAACTTTTAAGTTCTTCCTTTCCCTCAACTAAAATAGAGAGAGGAAAATACCCTCTAGCCATGGCACAAATGTTCTGAAAGTTACAAAAAAAAAATAATTAAGGAAATGGGGGAATTGGTTTTGGACACTCTTCTGTTTTGCTTGAAACCGTGAGAGACGCAAGTTCAATCAACACATCCTAAACAACCAAAAACGGAGGGTGAGGTGATTAACCCAGCTGGGTGTCAGACATAACGCATTTAAAAGCCACACAAAAAGTGGCAGCCGTCTGGGAAAACAGTTCTGTTGTTGTCATCGAAGCACGCTGCAAACAGCTTTGCATTCTGGGAATTGCAGTCCTGGAAAGGAACTCGGCCAAGTTCTCTGTCTTCTAGCCTGACCCATCCATCGCTGGCCCCAAAGCTCTAAAGCTCCCTGCCTCACACGACCCTCAGGCTAAGAAGGAGGCCCCAGTGCAGCTGGTGAACATTCATAAATGCACAAGCCAATATGAGAATTAGCGGCCAGCCTTGCAAAAGTGGCTCGTGACTATACCCTTGGCCTTGAGGATGGGGTTGTGTCTGAACTTCCTCAGATCTCCGTAAGGTGCAGGGCCTGGTCTCAGAAAAATTTCAGCACCATGGAGAGCTCCTGGGGAAATCCACCTGCCTTGCAAGCCCTGAATTGTCTTGTAGCCCAAAGGGCAATCCACTAACCCCCAAGCTCTGAGCTGTGTTGACACTAGATGTTTTCCCCCCCCCTACACACACACACACACACACACACACATCGTGCTTACAACGCTGGAGGGAGGGAAGAGAATCCTAGGTGGTGGCCTGCCATTTTTCCCCATTCCACGCTTGTTCCCAAGGACGGGGGCTCTCATACAGAGAAGGATAACAGCCAGCATCTGGGTACCTGATGTCTTTAAATGAGATACCAAGCATTGCACCTGGAACCATCTAAATGCAAAAACTGGGAGGGGGAGATGTTCAACCTTTGAGCAATGACCCTTGCCATGTTCTCCAAAGTGGCACCCAAAAGCCACCAGGTAACCAGGAGCTCCCAAGTTACGAGCCGTCCTTTCAACTTGTCTGGAGCCTTGGAATGGGTGTGTGTGCCTTTGAACACCCGTTGGGACAGCGGTAAATCTAGATGGAATCTCAGGGGGAAAACGTATCAACTGTCGGAGCAGCACAATGATGGAACCGATGGCCCGGGGAGGTGGTGAGCGCTCCAACAGTGGGGCCATTCAAGAGAAGATAGGACCACCATCTGTCAGATGATCTGCTTTTGCATTCATGCCATGATCAAGGGGTTGGACTTATGGGCCCCCTTCCAACTCCATGCCTCTATGATCCAATTGAAGACGTAATTAAGTTTAAGATTCAGGGTCCGTCATCATAAAGGATCCTCAGATGCAACTTTAGTCCACAATTTTTAAAATTAAAATTTAATAGCATTTTGAATTACCATCCCCTTAGAAGACCAAAGTCAGAAGGGACCCCACCCCCTTCAATAGCTGAAGAAAGATATATATTTTTTGACACTCTGGAGGAGAAGACCTCAAACTGATGGGTCCTAATTTTAAGAAAGGAGATTCTGATTAAATATTAGGAGTTCTCTAAGAATAAGGGCTGCTCATCAGGTCCACAGATGGCCTCAGAAGGTGGTAGAATCTCCGTCCAGAACTGGATGACTGAAAGTGGCTGTCTCCCAACAGTGCTAGATGGTCCAGAGCAATGGTGGCGAACCTTCAACCCTCCAGATGTTTTGGACCGCAACTCCCACAGTCCTTTGTCGTTGGCAATCTAGGCTCGGAATTCTGGGAGTTGTGGTCCAAAACCATCTGGAGTGCCGAAGGTTCACACACACCCCAGTGGTCTAGATCAGGCATGTCCAAACTTCGGCCCTCCAGATGTTGTGGACCACAACTCCCACAGTCCTTTGCCATTGGAAATACAGTCTTGGAATTCTGGGAGTTGTGGTCCAAAACATCAGCAGGGCAGAAGTTTGGACAGGCCTGGTCTAGATGATCCCAACATACCTCTTCCGTTTTATGTTTCTGTGATTCTATGCAATGTGTATTTGCACCTGGCCAAGCCACGGAGCAGACACACCCCATCCCAACAGCCTCCCTCACTGCTGATCAGAAGCAGTCCTGAGGCAGAGAGGAGTGAACATCAAGTGTTGCCAGCCAGCCAGCCAGCCTGGTGTCTGACGTGTCAAACACCAAAGCCTGGAAGGATTTGTCAAGCTGAAAACAGCCCCAAAATATCTCTCTCTGTGTGCCTGTGTCTTTTCATCCATTTCAAAGCCACGTTTCCGTAAGCACCAGTGCTCAGAGAATGACACCCACACGTATTCTCACCATGGTAGCTGCTACCTACACGACACAAGATGGGAAGCGGCTTAGGGAGAGCATCAGAGAACGGATGGCTGGAACAAGACATGGAGGAGGGGAGGAACTGCAGACTCCAATCTCAAATGGAGCGAGGGGCGAGGGACTCCAATTCCACGGGGGACATGAATCCACTCCAGGTTTTAAGCCATCCTTTAAAGCTGCTGTCCAGGGCGCCTGACTTATTTTGAAGGTTTGGGTTCTGCCCCCGGAAAGTCTGAGCTGAAACCCAGAGCAGGTTGGCAGCTGCTATCAAAACGGGCGTTGTCAGTGGCCCAAGACATTCTGCAGCCTAAGGCAAAAGTCCAGATGGCACTTCTCTCGACCACTGCTCAAACCAGTTGGCACACGGGCAAACGTGAACCGTGCCTGTGAGTGCCCTTGACCAATGGCAGCAATGGGGGTGCAAGCTGTGTGACCCACACAACTCTTGTCATCCTGTCTCTGATTTTCACTCTCACAACAACCTGGAGAGGTAGGCCAGTCTGTCCAAAGTTGATCAGTTGGCTTCCTTGCCAAGGGGGAATTTAAACCAAGGTGGTCTCCCTAATCTAGTCCAAGACTGACTAAACAGGCTACAGTTTTATCTATTCATTGCCTCCCAAATTAATCTCTAGCCTGTGATTATTGACTTCTCCTTTTACATGCAACGGCCCTTCATTTGTTGTCCCTAAAACGGTGTTGATTTTATTGGATGATCCTCCTCATGAAACCAGCCTCTGGATTTGGACAGCTCTTTTTTACCTACATTCTCCAGCAAAAGGTTAATTTCGGGAGGGAGGGGCGAACCCAACATACCCCTTCTGCTGGAAGCAAGGGAGGGGGGGAAATGTAATTTGCAACTTGGGATCTGTGAATTTGCTGGGAGGTTTTATGATTAGGAGATAGAAATCTCCAAGTGAAATTTCATTCTCACTTATTCGCTCTTCTCACACTCGGGGAGAGATACAATTGGTTTTTTCGAGGAAGCAGAGAGAGGTGGAAGGAAGGAAGGAAAGAAGGACCAAGCTAATGGAAGGTAGAAGGGAGGAAGGGAAGGAGGGAGGATTGAGCTGATATATATTAGAAGGAAGGAAGGAAGGAAGGAAGGAAGGAAGGAAGGAAGGAAGGAAGGACCAAGCTAATGGAAGGTAGACAGAAGGGAGGAAGGGAAGGAGGGAGGATTGAGCTGATATAAATTAGAAGGAAAGAAGGAAGGAAGGAAGGAAGGAAGGAAGGAAGGAAGGACCAAGCTGATGGAAGATAGACAGAGGGGATAAAGGAAAGGAGGGAGGATTGAGGTGATATAAATTAGAAGGAAGGAAGGAAGGAAGGAAGGAAGGAAGGTCCAAAGAGCAAAGCTGGGAGGCTGATTTCAAAACAGCCTTCAGGGAGAGGGAGGAAAAATCCACAGCACATGCTCTAAACCCATCAACCCATCTGCCCACGAAAGTGGAAGCAGAACCGGCAAGGCAGATAAGCAGGGTAGACTTTGCTGCATGTGTTCGTATCTGGGCAAGTTGACAATATATTGTGTTATTTTTATTACCGTGAGTACATTCCTCGGATGCCGCACGGCATGTAAATGTCAAGCTTCATCATCGGCTGATGCGACGAAACCCGATATCCCCCTCATCGTCAAGGGCCCTAATGAATGCCTAGGAGACGTTAGTGACCTCGTGTGTTGGTTCAGCTCGGGAGAGAGCAATGGAAGGACCACGTTACGGCATCCACGTGGCAAAGAATGCCCATTGGGGCCCCAAACATGCTAGCTTGTTCGTGGTCCCAACTAATTAAATCACACCCACTGCGCCAAGTCCCGTATGACAAGCCCCACTGATCCAGTGGGTTGACTCAAGCAAGTAAATTAATTCAGTGCACTTATTTGAAGGAAGTTTTTTAATGTGTACCATTAAAACATCTGGAGGTGCTGCTGGATTTATAGTTAAAAAACCATCATTAGGACTGCCATGGGCTGGGTAAGGCCCAGACTTTCATTTATAATTGTGTGCCATCAATTTACTTGCTTGCTTGCTTACTTACTTGCTTACTTATTTGCTTGCTTGCTTACTTACTTGCTTGCTTGCTTACTTAGTGCAAGGCACAGTTCTGGATGGTTTCAAGCAAGCTAAAACACATACAGCAGGGGTGTCCAAACTTCAGCCCTCCAGATGTTTTGGACCACAACTCCCGGAATTCCAAGCCTAGATTGCCAATGACAAGGGGCTATGGGAGTTGTGGTCCAAAACATCTGGATGACCGAACTGTGGACACCACTGACATACAGTATGAATAAACCCAATAGACAATTAAAAAAACAAGGCAGTTAACAGCATAAAACCAAATAGCACCAGAAGCAATCTTCCTTGCCACAGCAAGCAGGACAGGAAGCGTGCAGTCAACCGGGGTCCATGTGCACGACTTGCCCAAAAAGCAATGTCTTAAGTTGCCTTCTCAACAATAGCAGGGAGGGAGCCAGGCGTGGCTCCTCTGGTTCCATAAGGAGGGTGCCACCGCGAAGAAGAACCTGCCCCTGATGGGTGGCTTTGGGGCTTCCCCCAAGGTGGCTACACAAGAGGAGGCTAGATTTGGAGAACAGGGTGGGTTGGGCTGATGACACTGGGGAGAGGAACCCCCGACTGGTCAATGATGATGATATATAGCAGTGATTCTCAACCGGTGGGTCCCCAGATGTTCCTGAACTGCAACTCTCAGAAACCCCTTCCAGCACAGCGAGGGGTGGAGACTTCTGGGAGTTGCAGTCCAGGAACATCTGGGGACCTACCAGTTGAGAATCACTGCTATAGAGTAACTCTTTCCAGGCATTTAGAAAGAAAATAGACAGGAGTGTCTGACCACATGCCCTTCTTCTGGGGTCACCTTGGACTGTGCAGCTGGCCCAAGGCCACACCAGCTGGCTCTCCTCCCTGGAAGCACCATGGGGAAATCGAACTCCAACCTCTGGATCCACAACCAGAGATGGAAACCACTTATCTATCGAGCTAGCTCCAGACTCTGAGATTTTCCAATGATATCTACCAAAAGCCGTTACCGAGAGCAACTCCGAAGGCCTTCTGGCTACATTATTTTTTAAAGAAAACATCCAGTAATCACAAATACAAGAAGTCTTATCTTTTTTTTTAATCTACTCCCCCCCACCAAAAAAACCCCACTCCATCCAGACAATCATGAGTTAACTTTTATCCAGACCTGTTAAGAGGATGATCAAGTTAACGGTTGTTTTTTTAAAAAAAAAAATCTCACAGCATGCATTACATAAAATAGAAGGAAAATGTCAAAGCCAAAGGAAAAAAGGGAAAAAAAGACTAGGTTTCTCACGGCAGACGGAATTTTTTCCACAGACAAGGATGAGGCACAGAGACCAGGACAATTCCATATGGTGGTGGTGAGATCTGCCTTAAGAAAAAGACCCAGCCCTAGGAAACTGTGCAAGCTTCCGAACTTAAATGATCTCCGCGTTCTCCAAGCCAGCAAACGCACATCTGAGCCCAAACCCACAGAAAGTAAAGGTAAAGGTAAAGGTTCCCCAAACACACACACATGCGTGCTAGTCGTGTCCGACTCTAGGGGGCAGTGCTCATATCCGTATTCAAGCTGAAGAGCCAGTGTTGTGCAAGTCCATGGCCACGTGGCCGGCATGGCTGCAAGGAAACACTGTTTTTACCTTCCCGCTTTTTACAGTGGTACCTTTTACATGCTTTCGAACTGCTAGGTTGGCAGGAGCTGGGGGGATCAGCGGGAGCTCGCTCCGCTGCGTGGCACCCGGCGTTCGAACCGGCGAGCTGCCGACTTTGCAGCCGACAGTTTTCGGAAGCCTTAGTCCGCTGAGCCACCCACAGAAAACCCGGGTGCAAAGGGAGCCCCTTGTCAAGGGAACGCGTCTCCCCACGGACCGGGGCTGAAAGAACCAGAAGGAAATGAGAGTTGACCTGAACAAAGCGGCTAACTTCTCGGATCAGCCTTCCACTTTCCTTCCTGCTCGCATTTAGGAAGCCGAGAAAACCCATCACACTGCAAACAACGCCATGAAACCCAGAGACGGGGGGGGGCAGCAGTGGGCGACACAATGGGGCTCTCTCAGCACCCAACGTGGCTTCCCAGACATTCATTACTTTAAAGAGAGAGGGGCTGTCAACATCCATCAGGGGATGGTTCGCCTCAGTAATTCTCAGCCTCACTTAGAAAGGATCGGGGAAGGGGTGGGTGCATAGGAGAGGGTAGACTGAGCTCCCTCGGCATGGGAAGGGAGAGGAGATAGGAAAGAAATGGGCTTGAAAGGCAAATGGGTCTCCAACACACACACACAAACACATACACAGAGAGAGAGAGAGAGAGACCCAGAAGCCTTTGCCCCCAGCTCTGCATGCCAGGATTTCTGGGCATTGTCATCCCAGAACATCTGGAGACCCGCGGATGCAAAGAACAGATCTAGTGCATCTCTTAGAAACAGCTGGGTGCCCCTGATTTGGGCAACAACACCAAAAAAGAGGTTTTTGTCGTCCATGCCTTCATAGGGTTGGTTGATATTTCTGTGAGGGGTCCCGCAGGGCCTGTGGATATAAGGGATTGGCCAGATGTGGCCCTCCAGAGGCTGATGGTTTACATCAGTGATGGCCAAACTTTGGCCCTCCAGATGTTTTGGACCACAACTCCCACAGTCCTTTGCCATTGGAAGTACAGCCTTAAATTCTGGGCGTTGTGGTCCAAAACATCAGGAGGGCCAAAGTTTGGGCATGGTCCCTTCACTTTGCTGCTGGTAGAAAGGACCGACGTAGAAGCAACCCATGGAAGTCTCTGTGAAGATTCTCAGTCATCCAGGTGAGTTTGTCTGGAAGTTGAGTCAAGGCTACTGGACTTCTTTTTTCTTGTGAGATTGAAATGTTTCGCTGCTCATCCAAACAGCCCGAGTGTTGTGTGTGCTTTGATTTGTGGAACACCCCCACCCCCCAAAAAAAGAATTTTTAAGAGTTCTCTGGTTAGATCCCTGGCAATTTTCACTAAAAATATTTTTGCGATGGATCAGTGGTAGATAAAACACTATTTATTTTATTTTTATTTTTTGCTCTGATTAGCCAACCATGGTGCTTTGAAGGAAAGGCATGTCTGGAAGGAAAATGTAACAGCAGGAAGGGGAAAAATAGCTTCCTTTAACAATTCCCCTTAGGCTGAAGGAATTTCAGTCTTGGGATCAATTCATTTTCAGTTTACTGTGTCTTCCCATGTGGTATGAATGCCTTTGCTTTAAAAGGGTTATTTGGGGGGGAGGTGTATAAAGAGCTCTGTGAAACTCAAAAGCCCCCATGTACCCATTCCATCCCAAATTGGAGCATTGTCACTTAGAGATGGGCACGAATCAAAAAAATGGCGTTTCGTTTGTTGTTTGTCGTTTAGGGGGTTCGTTTCGGTTTGTTTCCGTTTTTCGTGAATTTTTGCAAAAAAAATCGTTTTCGTTTTCGTTTGTTTCGTTACCGTTTCGTTACCATTTATTTCATTTTTGTGACTTTTTTTAGCCTTTAAAGCAGTTCAATGTATTGCCGTAACGAAAACGAAACGGACGACAAAATTTCTGGTGTTTCTGTTCGTTTCGTTTCATTTTAGAGACAACATTTGTTTGTCGTTTCGTTACGTAATGAAACGGAAACGGAAAATTGTTCGTTTCGTGCCCATCTCTTTTGTCATTTTAATCTCCAGGACCAACACTTGCAATTAACCAGTCATCAAGCACCGGCAGAGGGGAGATGCAGCCACCAGCAAGAAACCCAAGTGAGCAACAATGGTTTTGCAAGGAGAGAGACACAAAGAGGATCATCACAGATCCCTGTCTGGCCTTCTTCTTAAGAACCCCTGTTGGCCTTTTGGCCAGCAAAGCCCTGATCGCTGATGAGACAAAGGCAGTGGACAGCCAAAGGGCTATATTGGGTGGGAGAGAGACAATATAACAATGGGACCAAAAGGCATGGGTTCAAAGTACAGGAAAAACATTCCCAGCTAAATATTGGAGAGCAGTTCCTGAAGACAGAAGCTGAGGAAAGGAGGGGCCTCTCATTCATCAGAGTTTTTTTTTTCCTACAGAGGTTGGAGGGTCTTTTGTCAGGAATGGGTCAGCAGCCAAATATCTAGGGTGGGTCTAGATGACCGTGGGTGTCCCTTCCAGCTCTCCACCTGTATCGGCCAGTATCTTATTGCTGGTGCCTTTTAAAGTAGATTGACTGATTTAACTGAAGTTATATAAGGGTTTGTGCATACGCATCAGAAGAGTGTCATGATAGATAGATAGATAGATAGATAGATAGATAGATAGATAGATAGATAGATAGATAGATAGATAGATAGATAGATAGATAGATAGATAGATAGATAGATCAACCTGTATTTGGACCTAATATGCCTTATTAAAAGAAAAATCATCCCAGGAAATGAGACCAAATAAACTCAGTGAGCAGCCTTTCTTCTGAGCAGACAATGCTTAGGATTAGGTTTTGAATTTCAGCAGAGGTATGTATGCTCAGGATCAACATAAAAGGCCAGGTTTTGACTCCCTGGCCTCAGTTTTCACCATCTGCAAAATGGGTCTAGGCACTGCAGGAGCCCCTGAGATCAGTGAGGCTTTCTGTTACATAAATGGACTCAGGATTAAAACCACCACCACCACCACCACCCAAAAAGCCTATATAGGTTTTCTGCCTGTTTACATATATATATAGGGCTATTTTTTCCCTAGTCCTGAATCCATTTAACTCACTGTTTCCAGTGGCTCTTGAAACAGCTGGACCCATTTTGCAGATAATGGAAATTAATATGCTTGTACCAAGCTATTTAGAAGGACATCTTTCAAAACAGAGCTGCCACTTCCTTCCCACTTAAAAACCCGGTCCCCCTGCTATGGTCGTGTGCCAGGCAGACCTGCAGCATCCATTTCCAGGCACACTCTTCCCACCTGTGGGCGTCCATCCGAAAGCTTCACCGGTTGGACCCCTGCCTGCCTCGTTCTTTTGAAAAACCCAGGCAAGCGAGCTGCCTTCCTTGTGAGAAGGGGGTTGAAACTGCCAGCTCGAGGTCAG
>JAHTLZ010000019.1:1902757-1930197 GCA_023846285.1 Phrynocephalus versicolor | reverse complement strand
GTGTGTGTGTGTGTGTGTGTGTGTGTGTGTGTGTGTGTGTGTGTGTGGCTAAGCCTTTTCTGGAGGGTGCAACGAGTTATCCCGTGGGCAGAATTTAAATTTCCATAGAGAGAACTGAGGCGGCTGCTTTCTTGCCCAGGAAAATGTTGTGACATGTTGCAAAAATGCTGTTCGGTCTCCTAGAGGAGGACCACATTTGCCTCTGAGTAGGGAAGGAAGGACACGACACAGGCCACAGAAAACCTAAGTCTGGGAATATTTATGGACTTTGCAAGATAAGGAGAACATAACGGACTTGTGTCCGAAGGTTATGTCTCAGGGAATACCACATTACATCCATCTTGCATAGGGTTTCGGCTACAAACACTTGTTACACACTGTTAAGTCATTGGTCACACAAATACGCTCCTCATCAGTTGGTCTGCCTGTTAACATTAGATGACTTACTGGTATCTTCTCGAAATGGATAACCCTATATATTTTGCTTATAGATAACCTAGTACACTATGGTCCATAGGATCAAATCTTGAATACATATTATCCCATTCTTGTCTGTTGTTTACCACCACCTCCTCCATTGACACATATCCTAGTTCCTTCAGGTCTCTCTAGATTCTACCATATCACCCGCTTCCGATATTCTGTGTACAGTATCTTGATCTCACCCTGTGACATAGTACAAGTATTTCATCTATGACACTTTCAGGAGTTGCTTCAGTTCCTAGTACCGCCTTGTTTCCAACTGCTTTAATTAGTTATCTACGGTTGCTGATTCATGTTGTCTATTTCTATTTGATGGCTTGTTATCCTATTGTACAGTTGTTTGTATTGTTGTGAAACGCTTAGAGCAGCCTTGTTGACAGATTGGGGGGGCGTTATATAAATCCAATAAATAAATAAATAAATAAATAAATAAATAAATAAATTCAAGTCCACAGAGTCTTTCTAACTTCTGAGAGGCACACAGAAGTGCAGTGGCTGAATTCTGACCAACTGTATGCAATTCAAAATATGATTTCTCCACTTGCATAAGCACATCTGTGTAGAGGTTTTAGGTTCTATAACATTTCTATAATTTTTAATACCCCGCTGGCCATGTTTGAAGGGAGCTGGGTATTGCAGGCATTAAGCTGCATGGAAAGAAGTGTGCCTTTCCCCACCAAATGATAGCGCCGGTTTTGAATCTATGCCTTCCACTGTCTGATGTTCTTAACCTTCGCTGTTTAAAAGAACAAAACCTGGGATAACAAAAAATTTAAAAAAAATTATGACAGGAACAGGGACAAAACCATTGAATAGCCCAATAATCTTCTTTTCATTATTCACATGTCACATTAATAAAAGCGAGGGAGGAGGTAATTCCATTCACAGAGAAATTTCGGAGACACCCCGGCCTCTTGTTTTAATTTTTTTGCTGTTCTTTGCTAATTTCTTTCTTTGTCCATGGTTGGAGCCCAATAAAAGGATATTTTCGGAAACGTATTTTCAGGGGTCCATTGCCGTTAGATCAAGCTAATTGCCATCCTTGTATTCCGGTTGGCAACTTGCGAGACTAATTGAACGATAGAAGAATATAATGAACAATTATAATGAAGTTTATAATTAGCTGCCTGGAAAGGAACCAAGCCCAGAAAATACTGAAGATGCAAAAAATGTTTTACAGGATGTTGTGGCAAAGACAGGGCCAAGCGAGAGAATAGGAAGAAGAAAGAGTAGAGAGAGAGACTTGAAAATATTTTCCAATTTGAATTGGAGCACAGTACAACCTCTTCTTATGGTGTAATACTGGACAAACTTGGGAATTACTTTGGATTTTATATGGGAGGAGCTAACAGGAGACCCACCCACTCCACTAGCCCCGCCCTCAACGTGGCTAACCCAAGCAATTTTCCTGACTGAAGCACACCAGTAAATTGTGACCGACCCCGCCAAGTCCCACGGGGACCCACGTATAATGCCGGGCCAGTTAATTTTGCAAAGCGAAGTCCAAAAGGACATTCAGCTCTCTCTTTGCTGAGCAGTTATAAAACTTTAATAT
Organism: Phrynocephalus versicolor; assembly: GCA_023846285.1. Classification (NCBI taxonomy): domain Eukaryota; kingdom Metazoa; phylum Chordata; class Lepidosauria; order Squamata; family Agamidae; genus Phrynocephalus; species Phrynocephalus versicolor. The sequence goes on along the minus strand of JAHTLZ010000019.1, from coordinate 1,928,159 downwards.
AAGTTTGCCAGCTTGGTGTGGTACTAAAAATGTGCCTTGTAAGGTTGAGGACAGGCTGCTTTGCTTGTTTGTGGTTCTTACGTAATGAATTAATGGATTTTTAATTATCATGTGTGTTGAATTTGGTGGTTTTTTAAAAATCTTTTAATTTATTGTGTTTTTAGCTAGGCTTGCTCTTAACATCAACACTCCCCTGCATCTGGCCCTTGAAGTACCCTGGTTTTAAGCCAGGAGATGACACATCTCCATCGTGGTTTGTCACCTGGGATGGACTTTTCCTCCAGGAATCTGTCCCATCCCCTTTTGAAGGCATCCAGGCCAAATGCCATCACCACCTCCTGTGGCAGGGAGTTCCGCAGACTAACAACAAACACTTGGGCCCATGAGCTGAAGTTTCCACAGAATTCCCCAGGGACCCCATATCGTGATGGGGTGAGGGAGGGTGGGGCAGTTGTGTCGGAACACACAAACCCCACACGCCATTCCTCCGTCAGTTCCTGGTCCAGCAGGAGATTCTCTGAAGAGAATCAAACAACCGGTGGTCCCTCTAAAGGTTATAGACCGTGACTCCCATCATCCTGGCAGTGGTAACTGGACATAAGGAGCAGTAGAATGGAGGCTCAACATCTCAGTGGCCCATCTCACTTGACTGGCACTCAACTCGGAGCAGGCAGGTGGTAGAGCATCTCATTGTAGCAATAAGAGTTACTAAGCCCTTGGCACCTTGGTTTCCCCTCAAAATCTGAACCCTTCCAGTATAATTCAAGGTGTGATTTTGAAGCTGTTCTCAGGTCTTCAGGGAAAATCAACAGCATTGCCACATCAACGGAAACAAGTTGCAGAAAAACCTGACAAGCTAATCTATCACTCCGGCGGCAAACATTATATTTTCTACCTTCAGCAGCTTAAAAGGGGAAGCATAAACGTTCTATGGGGTGGGGGTGTTTTATTTCTAAAGGCACAATTGCATAATAGAATTCGGATCGTTACAAGAAGAATAAAGAAAACTCTTAAGAGGAAGGAAATGTCTAATAAAAGAAAAACGAAGTCTGCTGTTCTCTCCTCCCTCTCGTTGGAATTAAATGATGCTTCGGTCCTGGCATTTCTATCCAAGAGAGGCAAATTGAACGCAAGGAGGAAGAGACAGCATCTCGGACATTCAATTTACAGGGTCAAGTAGATAACTGAATGAATTGCCGCGTCAGAATGCGATCTGCGGGCAAAGTGCAGGCGTTCACATTTTTTGCATGGAAGTCATTATATATTATGCCGCTTAGTAAGCTTTGGAGTGTCACATCCGGGACTTTTTTTAAAAGCAGTTTGGTGGATAAGACAAGGGTTCCGAGACATACACAGAGAGAGAACCATGTTTATGAGTCAGGGTGAGGAACCTTCAGCCCCTGGGCCAAATGCAGAAGGCTAGATTTTCCTTCCCTCTTGGCCACGACCACTCGCCAGCCCTGGTGCAGGCATTCCTCCTGTCTAATCATCATCAACATTGGCATCCTTCAGTCTTTATTTATTTTTATTTATTTATTATTGTATTTATATCCCGCCCATCTTCCCGGAGGAACTCTGGGCGGGCAAAGTGTTCTGCTTATATACCGCCCCATACTACTACAAGTAGTCTCTGGGCGGTTTACAATTTTAATTACAGAGTGCAGGCTACACATTGCCCTCCCCCAGCAAGCTGGGTACTCATTTTACCGACCTCGGAAGGATGGAAGGCTGAGTCTTGAAAGACTATGGTCGCATGCCTGGAGTAGAGATCCTAAAACAACACCTAGTGTGACTAAATAGACCAATCCGGGAATGGCCGTCTCTACCGCACCGGGGGCAGATATATTCTATTTCTTGCCCAGTCCTCGGGTTTCGTTGTTTCCGTGCCTGCCTCTTTTCCTCTGCCTGTTCTTTCAGTCTTTCCTCCAGGGTCTTGGTCTCCAGCACCCAGATCATCCTTGTAGCCTCCCTCCGAAACTGTTCCAGTACCTTCTCATTTCATTGTGTAACTTGCTTAGGTCTCAATGGAAGCCAGAAGGAACTCATTACAATTAACCTTGTTTGCAACTTGGCGCTTCCCTGCTCTGTACATTTCGTACACCTGAGCTGCAGAGGACCAAATGAGGGATGTTTCCTAGTGTTGGGTCTCTGTTGCAGAAAACCACTAGTTTGACTCTGAGTAGGAACCTGTCATGACGGGAGTTCAACATTTATTGTCTCTATACCCTCACCTTCTCCACAGCCACCACTGGTGGAAGCTGCCACCTCGAAAAGTTTATAAATAAATATACCAACTGGCCTCCCTGGAAATTTCAGTCAGGCCCATGCTGGCCTCAAAAACCTCGCCTCCCTTCGCGATGCAAAGTCTTTTAATATTTGGATGGCATCGGACCTGACCGGCCTCCCCCTAAATGTAATCACAGGTTACGCCAGGCAGAGCCGGGAATATGGCGGCCATCAATACTGATTCTGAAACTCTATGTGGCGATCAATACATGCCGTCATGCTTGCAGACGGTGGAATTCGATTAGTCTCCTCCATCCCCACCTCACTCCCAACGTCCTCACACCGCTGCCCATTCTTCCCACTTTGTCCCAGGCTTTGCAATCAATCTGTCATCACGGAGTCACTCAAGGTAGGCGCGAAAATGTTCCTTTTATTTATTTACGGCTCCTGCGTTGAGCAGACATGCCCGGGAGTCAGAGAGCGGTGAAATCTGACAGGGTCCCAAGCTCAACGGACGGACGGCCCTATTAGGTGAGGGAGCCACCACCAGTTGGCAGACACTGGGGTTAGGTTGGGAGCAGTGGAAATGGAGGAAAGCAGAGGGATGTCTGGGTCTACTAGGACCCCCAGTGACCCCCTAACCTGGCCCACTGCCCTCCAGCACAGGATCGGATCAGGGGGAGCTTTCCCGTGATGCTGTCATTTGTGCATTCCTAAGAAAAGGGAGCAAAAAACCCATGCAACTCCAAAATTCATGCCAACTCTAAAGGGCACATTCTCCAGATTTGAAGCTTGAGATCCCCCCCTGTGTGTGTGTGTGTTTGTTTGTTTGTTTGTTTGCAAAAGTCAACATGCATTGCAGTCCAACCTGGTCTGCTTTCCTATCCCTTCTTAAAATCTTAAGTACGAACAGTCGAGGAAGGAGGCGACGGATCCTTCTCCTGCCTATTCCCAACGTAACCTTCACAAGATCAATCTAGTTTTCACCATCACCACTTGATAATAGGATGGCCGACACTTGAACAGAAGTTGAAGGCTAGGTATCAGAGACGTTGACACCTCTTTGGGTGGTGTTCCAGCTACCCTTAGATCTAGACAAGACTTCTCCCCACCTTCCCTGTGGATTCAAGGTCCACGTGCTTGTTCACTCAGGTCCTTCTATGTTCCGGTGATGCCCCCCCCCCCAAGGGGGGCCCTTGAAATGTCTGAGCCACAAAGGCAAAATCTCAGAGGCAAACGAAGCGTGAAATAGATGTGGCGATTGTAAGCAACCAGATCAGAGAGAGACTCCATAGGGTGGTGCAGGACAGATTCATCTCCTAGGAGAATCTTTCTCATTGCAGTGTTCCATTAATATGCAAAATATTGGCTATTCAGGCATCCGGTGCTAGACACAAGAACAAGAGAGACCAGCCCATTGAAGGGTTACCTGCGTCTGGAGGACAAGAGCCTGTGAACTTCTGAGAATCTCAAAGGTGGTGTCGTTTAGGCTGTGGTTAATTGGGGGGGGGATCCTGAAGGACTCACTCAAATGTCCTGGAATCCTCTGGTGCCCCTGTGAGGTTGGGCGAGAAAGGGACATCACAGAGGTGGCACCCTCTCCGTTTGAGTTCTCCAAGAGTCAACAATGCAGGGCATGAGTAAGGTGGACAGAGGGATGCTCTTCTCCCTCTCACAAAATACTAGAACTAGGGGACATCCACTCAAATTGAGGACTGGGAGAGTGAGAACAGACCAAAGAAAATACTTCTTTACCCAGCATGTTGTTAGTCTGTGGAACTCCCTGCCACAGGAGGTGGCGATGGCATCTGGCCTGGATGCCTTCAAAAGGGGATTGGACAGATTCCTGGAGGAAAAGTCCATCCCAGGTTACAAACCATGATGGAGATGTATCATCTCCAAGCTTAAAACCGGGGTACCTCAAGGACCAGATGCAGGGGAGTGGTATCAGGAGACAGATATCTAGTCTCATGCGCTCCTAGATGCATCTGGCGGGGCCACTATGAGATACAGGAAGCTGGACTAGATGGGCCTTTGGCCTGACCCAGCGTGGCTCTTCTTAAGAGGGTTTCAGTGCAGGCCAGAAGAGACGTAGAGGGAGCTTTTTCCCTCAAATCTATGTCACTTTCTGCTTTAGGTGGACTTTTTTCCCCAGCCTCAAAGGATTTAGAAAAACAACCCAAAAATAAAAAGGAGCAAGTAATACAACAAGTCACTTAGTCATTCTTTTAAAAAAAAAAAAACTGAAATGAGAAGCAGTATCATCAACATCTAAGGAGCTGTCCGTGGTGCTGAAATCAACAGATACAGTTTGGCACCTCTACTCCCTCCTGTAAAGCCCTGGAGTAGATTTTTTAAAAGGGAAAGCTCCCACCCACTCACCCCACACATGCTTGCTACTTGTGTCCGATTCTAGGGGCGGTGCTCGTCTTTGTATTCAAGCCAAAGAGCCAGTGTTGTGCACGTCCCTGGCCATGTGGCCGGCATGGCTGCAAGGAAACTGACTGACTAAAATGTTTTGTGGAAGACTCAGATACCCTGTTTCCCCGAAAATAAGCCAGTGTCTTATGTTAAGTTTTGCTCCCAAAAATGTGCTGGGTCTTATTTTCAGGGGATGTCTTATTTTTCCATGAAGAATAATACAGTATACTTTTATTGTTATCTTATTATCGAGGAGGCCTTATTTTTAGGGGGAGGTCTTCTATTTCAGCGAGAGGCAAAACTGTAAGTGGGTCTTATTTTCGGGGGATGTCTTATTTTTGGGAAAACAGGGTAGTTATGTCTGCTTTACGATTACCCATGGGGGTGTTTGAGATGGATCTCCCAGAAAGTGGCTCTACAAGAAGCATGTGAGAACTCGTCCACTCCGATCCACATATCTTATCTCCTCAGCTGGCAACGATGCCTCCAGAAGTGTTGTGAGCAAGACCGTGTAGAACTGTCGGGAGTTCCGATTCCCCACTGGGCCTCCCAGTTCTGCAATTCTAAGCTGACTGAAAGACTGCCCGACATCAAGACTGAACAAATCAACGGCAAAACTAGGTCACAAAACAAAACAAAAAACTGGCAAGGATCCACGAAGACCCCCCTCTCGAGCTGCCGAACATCACAAGTAAAAAAATCTTCTGTCTCACTTCTGTCCTTGGTTGGGTGCCCAAGGAACTTCAGAAGTCGAAGAAACTGCAATGCATGTATGCATTGGAGAGGTCAATTTTTTTCTCCAGGGCCTGTTTTCCTTCGGTTCCTCTCTCTCTCTCTCTCTCTCTCTCTCTCTCTCCATCTGCATGCCGAGTGCATCAATCCAGACGCGTTGACTGCAGTTCATTATCTCATGATTGGAATGTAAACGAAGCTCCCAGGTCCCAAAGAGGTGGGGGAACACATATACTCCAAAACTCAGCTCCTGCCCTACTGTTCCTGAGAATGACTCCGGTTTGGCCTCTATTTGCATGGCATTTAGTTTTAGTGTGTGTGTGTGTGTGTGTGTGTGTGTGTGTGTGTGTGTGTGTGTGGCTAAGCCTTTTCTGGAGGGTGCAACGAGTTATCCCGTGGGCAGAATTTAAATTTCCATAGAGAGAACTGAGGCGGCTGCTTTCTTGCGTGTGTGTGAGAGAGAGAGAGAGAGAGAGAGAGAGAGAGAGAGAGAGAGAGAATTATACCGTATATATGGTTCTAAACATTGCATTTAAAACCTCTCTTTGAGGAAACTGGGGGAGGGAGAGTGTAAACCCCACCGCCCAGTTTGCAGATTAAATCACGTTTTCTCCAGAATTTTAAAAAAAAAAAAGGAAAACGCCCTACCCTTCCACTCGGATATCTTGAAATCATCCCTGGAATGGTCCAGTTTTGAAACGTGGGGGCATAAGCAATTAAGAAGGCCAGCTGGCCGGGGGCTTTTGATGCAGATAAGGGATGCTCCGGGTTGACCTGACATTTCACAACCACCAGCATTCAACCACATTCATACAACACCAGCGTATTCCTGCATCACACCTCTTAGGGCTGAAAGGGGCAAGTGGGCAGCTTCGCCATTAGAGGGTGATAAAACCTCCTCGCTCCGGAAAGGCCTTCGTCAAAACACCTGTTGGCGCAAAGCCAGTTAACTTTCTGATGATCAATCACCCGCGCCCATGTGCAGCCCGATTCAGCTGTGAAATCTCACGGGGTGGGGTGGGGGGTGGGATAATGAATGCCTTTTATTTTGTTCAGCCGGTTCCACTTCTAGCTGGTTTTTTTTTGTTATAATTTAAAATGATTTTAGCCTGCCTGCCTCCTTAAAAATATAGGATAGAAGGTGAAGTTGCTGTCCACATTTGACACCCCCCTCCACTTTCCCCCACTAAAATCTCCCTCCAACTCAATTGTCCTCCACGCTGGAAAGGAGAGGGGAGCACTCAGACTCTCCTGGATGCTCTCATTATTGATCAGGATCAATGTGGAGGGGGGGGGCTGGCAGGGCTTCTCATCTCTCCCACAGCAGAGAAGGATGACAAATCAACAAGAGTGGGATCAGTCTATCATTTCTAACATGACTCATGCTTAAAACCCAGCGCTGCCAGTTTCGAGAGGAAATGAGACAGGAGGCCACCTGCTCTGGACCGACGTTGAAGTTCTTCTAGATTTTTTTTTTTAATATAACTTCCCAAAGAAATTTGTTTCAATTCCACCTAAAGTCTGTAGGTGGCACCGATATATATGTTGTTACGAGACTCATTGTTTAAGTCTTATCCCATTTAATCTTTCAGGAATCATTCTGGCCCCTGAGCTTTTCAGGCAGTTATTTCTCAAATGCAGCCTCTTCCACGCCCGTGGCCAATGACTCTATCAAATTAAATATTTCCATATGCCCAATTCTAAGAGCGAGGGGAGGGGGAATACAATGCCAGTGTATTATTATTTTTTTGCACCCGGTTTCTAGGACAGCTTTGCTCTTAAGTTTTTGTCTCCTGACCTTGACGGCGTACAAAGCGCTGCTCTCGAGATGAATTCACTCCAATAAAAAGGGATAAGTTATTCTGCCGTTTTTATTAAGTCCCCATAGAGTATCAGCAACGTGATTGCAGGAGAGAGGGGGGAAATCCAAAACAGAATTTACCCATCATTCATTCATTTCAAAGGAACAAAGGTTGGACCCGGGGCCTTTGCCACACTGTTCTTTCCAAATCGATCGTTCTTTATTAAAAACACAAGGACGGTAATGTCTCCATACACTCATCACAGTTTGTTTTGTTAAGAGAGAGGAAAAAATCCCTTTAAAAACCAAGATACATAAAAGCACCAATAGATTATGTGATCTTAATTCCCTCTCCCTCAAAATATCAACAGTATTTTTCTTTAGAAAGAATGGAAGTTGCATGTATGCACCATAAAATATTTTTTTAAAAAACCCAGGTTTCTTTGGGGTTTCTGAGATAACCAGGTCAGCAGCTGGCAGCCCTGACGCTGAATCCGGCCTTCTCCTTAGTTTTTTGTAATCTGGCCAAGGGTTAACCGATTCCACCTCTTCTGCTGCTTTCTTGTTCAAAACTCAAGTTTAAAAGCTGGTCGCCTCCGTAGGGTTGCGGCTAACAATCCACCTCCATCAGCATGGCCAACGGTCCGAATGATGGGATGTGTAGTCCAAAGTGTACGGAGGAGACCCAATTGCCCTTCTTAGGCCAAATGGCAAATAATGGGCTCCTTAAGCTATTTTTTTCGCTCTGCAGTACCTATGATGGGGTAAAAAAAACTGTGGTTTCCACTTCAAGCAGGCAAGGGGACTCCGAATCCCATCAGGGGTCAAGCCACATGGCCAGGGGTCTACATCAACTAGAGTTGTAGTCCAAAATAGGGAGAACTACCAGCTTTTTTGCACCCCAATATCCAAATGTATGGGACATAAAAGCAGCAGAGGTATGGAAGGTGCATCGCTCTATCAACGCTACCCTTCTTGTTGGCGCTACCCAAGCACGGGTTGAAGGGCCCCCTGAGCTCGGGAGAGTTCTTAAGCAGAACCGACATGGTGTTGGCACCTTGCCTCTACTCAGTTCATCATGGGATCCCTGTTAGGGGCCAACCAAGGACGTACAAGATCCGTGGTGTTCTTCAGTGCCTCCGGGCCCTTGTGCAAGACACGCAGCATGGCGTTATCAAAATGAATTAACATTTTTTTTAAAAAATTCCCCAAATCCTAGTGCGAACATTTCAGAAGGCTCGACACACACGCTTCTGGTTTCACAACCTCCTGTCTGCTCCGCAAGAGATGCAAACTCAAGGTAGAAAGAGGAAAGATTGCCCTAGCCTTGGGTCTGATCCACAGGAAAAGCGCGACTCTCGCCCAAGTCCCATTGAACAGATGGGGCCCGCATCTCATTCTCACCCATCGGCCCCATGGATATGACAAGAGAACGTTGGCCTGTCATCGCGAGGCGAGGGTCCTGGTCTTTTCACACAGAACAGCAGAGAGGCAAAAAATAGCTGTGCTCATTCATTTTTTTAAAAAAAAAAATTAGCCTGCTTTCTTCAGCTTTTAAGACAGAGCTCTAAACAAAGATGGAGCAAAGTAAATATGCCGGAAACCCAAGAAACAGGCAATGAACAATGTGATTTTCATGGCTTCCTGGCTTCCAGGGACCCTCTGCTATCCGTCTAGGACAGTGATGGCCAAACTTCGGCCCTCCAGATGTTTTGGACCACAACTCCCAGAATTCCAAGCCTGTGCTGCCAACGACAAAGGACTGTGGGAGTTGTAGTCCAAAACATCTGGAGGGCCAAAGTTTGGCCACCACTGGTCTGGGAGTCCCCAGTGTTGTCCAACGTTTCTGGGGCATGACCCGTAGCCCCAGCTGTTGACCTTCCGACCACCAGATGTTCGGGGTCTCCCTCTCTTAGAATCCCTGACCACTGGCCTTGCCGGTTGGGGGAATTTCTGAGACCTGGAAGTCCAAAACAGCTGGAGAACTCCATTTTTGACCACCAGGGTGGGTAGACACACCGAAAGGACGATTTTTTTCCTTCTTCTTCACAAAGAAGACACCTTCAGAGATGCTCAACCTCTCTGGTCACTGCTGATCTGGATAATTTATCCAACACCATCTCAGATGCATCCAATCAAGGTTTTCCAGAGTCCTCGTCACCCGTTAGGAAAACCGCTAGCCAAAGGGAGAGCCGTCTACTACCTTCCACACATCAAGCCTGCTCCCTTAACTTGCAAATGCCGCCCAGAAGATTGACAGCTTTCAGCCTACGTTACAAAAACGCCCCAAAAAGAGGGAAGGCGGCTCTTCTCAGGCTCAGAAGAGTGAGGCCAGTGGGCTGATGTTTGTAACAACAGCACTTCCCCAAATGCCGTTTTTTGGGACACACGCGGCAAGCTTTTAAAAAGCAACTTTCTCTCTTTCCCCAAAGACCACACAGCTGCTTAAATAAAATTAAAAGCTCCTTTGACATAACAGCATCCATATACATATTATATACACGGTACAAAACCAGACGCCCGCACCCGTACATACACACACACACACACACACACACGCCAACACCAGACGGTGGGAAAAGGCAGGTCCCTTCAGTAATTTTGGAGCTCCGGGATGTTTCGGTAGAGTTCTAGGGTCTCCGGGTTGGAGAAGATGCCTCGCTGTGCCACCTCCTTCCCTGCGATGATCTGCTTGATGGCCACTTCCACCTTCTTCCCGTTTATTGTGTACTGAGAAACAAAGCAGAAAGATTGAAGCAGTCAAACTCTTTGACGTGCACACACATAAGAACCTAAGAAGAGCCCTGCTGGATCAGGCCAAAGGCCCATCTAGTCAGCTTCCTGATCTCACAGTGGCCCCACCAAATGCATCTGGGAGCGCACAAGACTAGATCTCTGTTTCCTGATCCCACTCCCCTGCATCTGGTCCTTGCAGCACCCCGGTTATAAGCGCGGAGATGACACATCTCCATCATGGTTTGTCACCTGGGATGGACTTCTCCTCCAGGAATCTGTCCAATCTCCTTTTGAAGGCATCCAGGCCAGATGCCATCACCAAATCCTGTGGCAGGGAGTTCCACAGACGTACAACGGCTTCCTTAACCCACTTCAATTAACTGATGAGAAATGAGGAGGGTCATTTTTTTTTCCAGACATATGGTGCACCTTGGGTGCAGTTTAGAAAAACTGCCGAAACTCTCCTCTCTTTTGCCTCCTTCTTTCACTTTGCAGCCACCCCCGGCAACTCGGGGGGGGGGCGGTTTTCCCAACCTCCCACCGTCGGCCAACCTTTAAAATATTCTGCAGTGAGACGGCAGAGCGGGCTTGTTTCCAACCGTTTTCGAGAACAGAAAGAGTTGAAACTGAAGGGATGAGGTGCGGTGGGGACGGCTCTTTTGGCTTATCGAGAAGTCGAAATTAATCATCTGTTTTCGTATTAATGAGAACACCCAGGAAACTTGTAATCCAAACAGAACGCGTCAATTTATAAACCCAATATAGATCTTCAGGGGGGGGGGGCGGGGGGGAGAACAGAGAAGGCGTTGTTATTTTTTTTTTAAAGGAAGCTTACGGAAGAAAAAAGGCGCCCAGGTTGCTTAGCAACAAGGACAAACTATTTATAAGACTCCCGTCTAATTCATTTTCCCCCTCTCAGAAATAAAAAAAAAATTGAGGCTACAATTCTCAGGCATGTGTGGGCTTTGAAGAGAGGCGACAACCGCTTTTTAATTGCTGTTCCAAGGTGATTATTGGGGTGGGGGGGTGGGGGGTGAGGGGGGGGAAGATGTCTCAGCAAGATGTAAGGGCAGGCACGTCCAAACTTCAGCCCTCCTGATGTTTTGGACCACAACTCCCAGAATTCCAAGCCTGTATCTCAATGGCAAAGGACTGTGGGAGTTGTGGTCCAAAACATCTGGAGGGCCGAAGTTTGGGCGTGCCTGATGCAAGGGAAACGCGGCCCCCCTCACGTACCGGAATGCCTTCGGTTTCCAGAATGAGGCTGGGAACGTGCCGGGCCGAGAGCGCCGAGCGAATGGCTTCCCCGATCCGCCTCGCCAGAGCCGGCTCGAACGCCTGTCCGGCTGCCATTTTGAGGAAAAGGATGACCCGCTCTTCGCCATCTTTGTTGTACTGAGGGACGCAGAGGCTGTCGGACACCTCCTCAAAGGCCTCCACTGGATCAGAATTAGAATCAGAATCAGAATCCTTTTTATTGGCCAAGGGTGGTTGGACACACCCAGAATTTGTGTTGGTAAAAAATGCTCTCCATAAATAAAAGAAAATATAAGACTCATATATTTGACAATAAAAACACAGTACAACAATACAATATAACCTATGATTTAAAAAGGAAGAAGAGAAGTAAGATTTAATTACTCAACAGTTTGATAGCACTTGGAAAGAAACTACCTTTATATCTAGTTGTCCTAGCATGCAAAGCCCTAAAATGTCGCCCTGAGGGTAATAATTGAAACAGATTATGTCCAGGATGTGTGGAATCTGTATATATTTTCATCGCCAAGGAGGGCGGGAGTCCCAGCCTGCACAGCGAGAGCACCCGCGAACGGGAGTCCGAGAACGTCTGGAGACCCGAGTTTTGGGAGCCAACTGGTTTCCGAAAGAGATGCTTTCGCCTGACAGGGCAACCACCACCTCTACTTGATAAGTCAACCGGCGAGAACCCGTCTTTGCTGAAGGCCCTTTTATTTTGATCTCCCTGCCTCCTCCCCGATCCTACATTTTAGATCGCCAACGTCCAGGGAAGATAAAAGATGCTGCTCCTCATAAGAACATAAGAAGAGCCATGCTGGATCAGGTCAAAGGCTCATCTAGTCCAGCTTCCTGGATCTCACAGTGGCCCCACCAAATGCCTATGGGAGAGCATGGGACTAGATCTCTGTCTCCTGATACCACTCCCCTGCATCTGGCCCTTGAAGTACCCCGGTTTTAAGCCTGGAGATGACACATCTCCATCATGGTTTGTCACCTGCGATGGGCTTTTCCTCCAGGAATCTGTCCCATCCCCTTTTGAAGGCATCCAGGCCAGATGCCATCACCACCACCTGTGGCAGGGAGTTCCACAGACTAACAACACGCTGGGTGAAAAAAAAAATTCTTTTGTCTGTTCTTACTCTCCCAGCCCTCGTGCTAACCCTGGTGATCTCAGCAACACGAGACTCAAAAGCTCATCCCTGCTCTCGACTTTCTTTTAAAATTCCTTTTTTCACTGTGCTTTTAGAAAGAACCAGCCTGGTATGTCTCAACCTCCCCTGACTTTCTCTCCCATCCTCCGGGTCCTGAGACGAAGAGAAAAGCCGCGTAAGCGAGGGAGGACTGTGAGAAAATAAAAAAGCCAGGGTGAACCAGAAGGGAAGGGGGAGAGAGGGCGAAAAGAGAAGGCATTTAAGGTTCACCCACTGCCCACGCAGGGCCGATCTTCAGCCCAACAGGGCCCTGATTCACTCTGAGGCGGTTTTCTGACGCCACGACCCCTGCCCTCTCTTCCCGGCCGTGCCCTCCTCTGATGACATCGCCAAACCCTGGACTGACAGCTCTTTGTGTGTCTGGCGAGGGCAACGGCCACCAAGGACAGGCCAAGGAATTTTGTTATGGAAGCTTTGCAGGGAAACAACGAGACCCCTGTGTGAGACTCGGCTCTCGGAAAAAGCAAACCGGGCACGGCCGTGGGAACGGGCCACGCCGGGTCCTCAGAGGGCAAACGGCATTAGGCGGAGGCTGTGTTTGTGGGAGGAGAGGACTACAGCCACGAGCCTCTGAGGTCCTTCCGGGCTTTCTTTTACTTTCATGAAAGGATTTGACGCTGTCTCCGTGAGATACAGGCCGTCCGTGGAAGCCTCCCTCCAAGGGGCAGTGAAGACAGCTTTATTCTTAGAAAACTAAGGCAAATGTCTCTCTTTATAGAACCTCTGAAGGCGCGGACAAATATTTTCGTGCCAGGTGCCCTACAAGAAACGGGCGCTCAGCTCCTAAAAAGGGGTGCCCATTTGGTGCCCACCAAGCCTTACGGGACTCAGAGGTTTAAGCACCTGCCTGCGATGCCAGGGTTCGGGAGTTTGATTCCCGGTCTGGGCGTCCGTCCCAGGGGCTTCACTGGATGATCTCTAGCAGTTTTGGCGAACGTATGGCACGGGCGCCAACGGTGGCACTCAGAGCCCTTCGAAGCCACCTGTTCGCACAGTGTTGGCACTTTGCGAAAAAAGTAACGGGTTCTGAATCGCAGTTTGGGCGCTCGGTCTCTAAACAGTTCGCCATCACGGGCCTACAGGCTCCCTTGCAGCGATCCAGTTCTTAAAGAGATTATTATTTTAAGGTTGAACCTGCAGTGTTTCTGATCTGCTTTACGCAGCGACTGTTAACCTAAAAGAGAGCCCCTTAAGATGCAGGCTACGGCTTCTCGAAAGCAGATCGGGGGTGGGGGTGGGGAGAGAGAGAGAGAGAGAAAGATACAGAGAGAGAGAGAGAGAGTCCATAAAATTAAGGCTAGGCAATTCTGTAAGTCAGGAAGAGAAGCGTATGAAAATGCAAATTCCATACCTATGTTATAGATCTCTGAACTGCCAAACCTCACGCCACTTGGATTCAGCGTGCCGTCGCTGAGAAAAAGTATAAGCCCCGGCGGGGGGGGGGGGGGGTTAAGAGAAGAATCGTTAAGACGTAATCAAGGTCTGACAAGCAGCCAAAACCGACGCTATCTATTGGAGGCCCTCCATAACACCCATGTCGTTAAATATGCAAGAGGAAAACCATCTCTGAGATTTAACAAAATTACAAGCGATTTTGCCCCCGTAACAATCCATCTCTTTTTAAGCCAAGTTTTATGCCTGTCTCAACAAGAAAAAAAAATACATATCGACAGGCGCAAAAGCTGGCCGGACAGACAGACAGGCTCCCAAAGGATCCATCGCCCTACAAGGGGAAAGGCCGAGGGGGGGGCTTACCTGCGGCCCAGCATAACGATCCCTCCCGTCTTGGGGTTGATCCTGCAGTAATCACCATGAGCCCAAACGCCTGTCCGGAAGAACAAGAATTGAAACCAAGTTGGACCGGACAGTTACTGGACGTGCGGCCGCAAGTCAGCTTTCGCACCTTGCGAGAGAGAGCAGGTAAGGGTGGAGGGACCTCCCCCCAAAAAAGGCGTCACGATGCAATCAAAACGCAGAGGGGAATGGGAAATGATTCAGCGTTGGTCCCGCAAGACCTTTTCGATGTGTATCAATAAACCTCCAAATCTGGGATTGTTCAAGTTAAAAAAACAGAGACCAGAAAAGCTTAAGAAGTTGTAGGTCCCGTGTAGACCGAGGGGTAGGTCGATGTCGAAAACACCCTTGCCTGAAACCCCCCAGGGATTTTTCCAGCATCAGTTGGCAATGTTGGTCCAATATCTGGCTTTGTCCGAGGCAGCTTCTTTTAAGCTGAAAGCCTCGACCGGTGTGCCCAGTTGTCCACGGCTGATGCCTCCTCAAGCACCTTGTCCACTTGGGAGGGTAGAGAAAGGACACGGGGCCCAGGACACTGAGAGGAACGCGCAAGGAGGGTTTGCCCCGGTGCCACGTCGTTCGTAGCAGGGGATGGAAATGCATTTTATGAAACTGAAATACTTTTTCAGACCGCCTCCAAACACCTTGGTTTGGGGTGAAGTAAAAAAATTATTTATTTATATATTTACAGTAAACCCTTGTATAACAAACGGTTTGTATGACATTTGTACAACATAAAAAATTCCGGAGAGAGGGGCTATGGGGCAAATCCGTACAACATAAAAATGGGATCACTCTTTTTTCAATGCATTCCTATGGGAAATTTGTATAAAGGAAAATTTGCTTAACATAATTCCATTTGGAATGAATTAATTCCATTATACAAGGTACCGCTGTATTTATTTATTTATTTATTTATTTATTTATTTATTTATTTATTTATTTATTTATTTAGATACTGCCCGTCTTCCAGAGGCACTCCGGGCGGTGAACAATCAAAAAACCATATGAAGAAAAAAATGTATATAAAGTAAGTTGACTCTTCTAAGCCAATAAGTAAAATAAAACAACATGAAATACTCAGCAAGACGGCGGAATAAATTAAGAAGGGGAGAAAAATTAAAATTAAAATTGAAATTAAAATTAAAGGTCGCCCAATGCCTCATGAAAAAGCCAAGTCTTCAAGGCTTTTTTTAAAGGCAGGCGGGGACTGTGCAAGGCGCAGCTCACTCGGGAGATGGTTCCATGAAATAAAAATAAAACACACGCACGCACACACAATCCAGATCGCCCCCCCCCCCGGGACACACCTGAGAACTTGGAGAAATACGCCTTCCGGTATTTGCTTCCGTTTTCGTCGTTCCAGAAGTGGGTCGGCTGGCAGGGCATGGGCTTGGTGCAAACCAGCTCTCCGCTTTCCCCCCAGACCGGCTTCCCTGTGTCAAGGACGAAGAGGTACGCGGTTGTTCCCGTACACGTCCTTGTTCAAAGTTGGACAGCCCTACTATACAAAAGTTTCCGGTTCCCTCGGACTGGCCGGTCAAAGTGCTCTGCTTATATACCGCCCCAAGGCCCTTCCAGCACTCTCTGGGCGGTTTAACCTTTAATGATGCAGTTCTGGTCATGATATCATGGAAGATACACATACGTACATATCTCTGGGTTTTTAGTTTAGTATTTTTAATCTTTTCAGAACAAGGATAAGTGGAACTGTAAATACGGATCTGAATATGGATGTGGGGGGGGGGTCATACTGGACTGTAAAGTCTGCAAAAACTAGCCAATACAGCAGACAGACAAATGGGATAGTGGTAGACCCACAGCCTGTGCTTTCCTGCTCTTGATGCAAGTGTGCTTGCAAACCTGAAAGGCAGGGGGAACAAAGGATCGAATCCAATGCAGAGTTTCTGCTCCCTGCTGGACAATCGACCCGACTCCTGTTGCTTTCCTGACTGAGAAGGAATGACTTTGAGAGGTACAGTAGGACCCCAGTATCCGCTGGGGATTGGTTCCAGCCCTTTCCGTGGATAATGAAAACCGTGGCTAAGAGAGAACACCAAAAATCCCCAAATCTGCTGTTTTATGACAGTAGATGGCTTTACCGCTGCTGTTTTGTGACAGTAGCTTGCTTTGCAGTTGCTGGATTATGTATTTATTTGTTCCTTTGCCAACCGTGGATAACTGAATCAGTGGATACGGGGGTCCCACTGTACCTTCATCGCTCCAGGCTTCCACAGCCATGCCGAGGTTCCGCGCCTGGATCTCGCCTTTGTAAACCGGGATAGAGACGTTGTGGCCCATGAAGCAGGAGATGATATCTGTGCCTCCTAAAACAGGAGGGAGAAGAGAGAGAGAGAGAGAATCAAATCTGGGCAGCTCTTTAAAGAGAAACGTAGAATTGATTAAGTTTCCCTCCCCTGTTCCTTGTGCGAACCCAAGATGGCCGGGAACAGCTCTCCCTGCCCGAATCAACAGCCTCAAGCCCATCACACTCCGAGACGGGTGGCGTGCGGCTCGAGGCCTATTGTCGGACTACATTTCCCAGCATGCCTCACCAAGGCTGAGGGGAGCTGCAGCCCAAGAACTTCTGGCCAATCCACTCTTGGCTCGCCCTCGCTTGGACCGCCCCCCCCAAAAAAGAATACCCAACCGCCGTCCAAGCCGAGGCTCAGCCTCAGCCAACCATTACCTGAAATGGATCCGAGGAGGACGCCGCTCTTTATGTGCTTGTAGACATATTCGTAACTTTGGGGTTTGAGGGGCGAGCCGGTGGACAGGATGGTGTGGAGCGTCTGGAGGTTGTGAGTTTCACCTGGAGCGAAAAGACCCGCCAAGGAGCGGATGGGGTCAAGGCAGTTGCTTCTCCAAGGACGGCAGGTGGATGACGCCGACGAGGACTGTCTAACATCTCCCCCAGCCGTACGAGTATGAGAGACTCCGAGAGGCAGGCCACAGAGCCTTCCATTCCCAAGGCCAGGCATGTCCAAAGCCAGGCCAGGGGGCTAAATGTGGCCCGTTTTCACATCTTCAGCGGCCCGCGGCCTCTTCTCCCACCATCTCAGCCTGGCACGCATCCTCGCCAGCTGGCCCCTCCATTATACCGGATGGAGATGTCAGCTTGCAGTTTTATCATTTGCCTGCTCTCCCTGCCTCTGTCCATCCCCTCCTGTCACCTGCCCAGCCTACCCTCCCCCCGGCTCCGTTCCTGCAGCGTCCTTCCCACCTCCTTGCATGTTATAGAGACTTGTCCAGTGTCCGGCCCGGGGGCCAAATGTGGCTGAATGGTTGGCCCCCCACACATTTTCACCTCACCAAATCTGGCCCTCCTTGCAAAAAGTTTCGACACCCCTGCCCAAGGCAGATGGAACTCCGGAGGCGTCTCCATACTTACATGGCTTCAGGTTCCTCTCTTCCAGGACAGCAAGCCATTTTGCCCCGGTTCCCAAAACGGTGATCCTGTGGCCAAAACAAGAGAAAGAAAGAACCACAGTTGCTGCTGTTCCCGACAGGACCCAAAGGCAGAAGACAAGCAGCCCCGACAAAGCCCCACCGAGGCTCCCTGAGCATCCGCCCGGCGCTCTCGACTGCGCCCTCAAAAAACTTTTTGCGGAGGTTCACAAAGCACCGCTCTCTGTCGATGCCCATGACCGGAACAATGAAAATCCCCCCAGGAAAGGAGAAACAGGGAGCGTGCAGGCTGCCGTGCTTCTGACAACGGAGAGAAAGGGAATTTTTTTTGGGGGGGGGGTTAAAGTTTGCTTGCCGAAGCTCACAACCAAACTTAAGGCTTCCAAAATGTTGCCTTCATATCGAAGGGGTAAGAAAGCTCACCTTCCCTACTCATTATATACAGATCTATCTATCCATCTATCCATATTTTATTTTATTTCTGGGTTTTTTTAAAATTCTGATTCTGAAATGTCGACTTTTTCACCCCCC
Source organism: Phrynocephalus versicolor (assembly GCA_023846285.1). Classification (NCBI taxonomy): domain Eukaryota; kingdom Metazoa; phylum Chordata; class Lepidosauria; order Squamata; family Agamidae; genus Phrynocephalus; species Phrynocephalus versicolor. The sequence goes on along the minus strand of JAHTLZ010000019.1, from coordinate 1,910,042 downwards.
CAGCCCCAAGCTAAGAGACGGCTATGCGCTTTCCCTCTTAGTTTCAAGTACACCCGGGGCTCCGATCTATGAGATAAGTGCACAGAGGTTTTCTTATCTACTGGCTGAAATTATTAAATAAACCAAAAATGTCAACCAGAAAGTCGGTTGTGATCTGTATTTCCAGAGTGCATTGACCGGACTTGGCCATCAGAGGGAACCAGAGACCACCTCATGAAGAATGTTTGATCACCTCATGTTGTTCAGCATCCCTAGGGCGTTCTAAAAGCAATCCTCCAAAGATACAGCAGTCCTGCTATTCAGAAGTGATCCAGTCTCTGGCAAGTTCTTAAGTTCAGATCAGTTGCCTCTAGAAATTGCACCGATCCTGTGCTGCTTGCAGGGGTTAACTACCAGGATTTGGACCCCAGCGGTGTCTCCTCCTTGCTTCTACGGCACCCTCAACTCCGGTTTATTCTTGCCTGATCGATAAACTGCCCCCTTCAAGTCCCAAGGCCACCCTCCAGAGCGCATCCATGGTCCGAGAAAAGAAAAGGGGTGGCTGGGATAAGGGGAACTTGAAGCTACTCGGCCCGACCGCAGCTCCTCGTTTACCTACCCCAGTCGGTCCACCAAATCCCACAGGACGTTAGGGGACGGCACGAGCGGCGACCCGTCGTAGAGAACCACCGAGGCCCCGACAGCGAGAGCCGACACCAGCCAATTCCACATCATCCAGCCGGTCTATAGAGTCGGAGAGACATGAACTCGCTCGGTTGCCTGCGGCAAATTCGTATCCACATCCCGGGTGTGGAATGTTAACGTCACTCTCTCTCTTAAGAAGGTTATGCTGCCATGGAGAGTGCAACGGACAAGGTACGCTCTCTTAAGCACCATGCCGGTCCTGGGTGACATTTCTGGTTGGTAGGATGTGTCCTTGGGAGGCAAAGAGAGCTGCCAAGTCAAATCAGTTCGGCGTTTTTTTTTTTACAATTGGATCCATCTTGGTTGAGACAGATGGCTACATTAGCCAGGCAACAGATGCATACCGACCAGTGAAATGCACACAACCCCCTCCTCTCCGTATGTACGGATTTTCCTATTCACGTCTGAACCTACCATGTGTCCAGTTTCCAAGTACTAAGCTCAGAAAGGACACTCTGCTTCTAAAGAGGAATATCTCTCCGAACGGTGACTTGCAGATAGAACTGCCCGAACAACCGCATATAATGATCCCGCGGCTATGCCAGCCCTCTTGTATTACCGACTCTACCTTACCAGTCTGATGTCACTTGTAAGTCACCCTGGTCAAGGCTCACACCTCAGAAGGCGGCATATAAAGCATTGCCATAAAACAGCGAATCAATAAAAGATCGCCCTTGAGCGAGCTTTCAGAATGTAGCTTGTTTCTGGGGCAGGTTATGAGTTTGTTTGCTTGCTTTTTTTGGGGGGGGGGGAGATGCTAGTCCCCTTTCCGGCTCAGAATACCCAAACCCAACCAAATCAGATATTCCAATAAGAAGACTTTCCCTTGTCCTTTTTACAGATCAACCCGTCTCCAGTCTGTTGGGTTGGGTTTGTTTTTACACTTGCCGTTGTGTAGTACATGATGTTGTCGCTGCTGGTCATGTTCCCGTGCAGGATGTGTTCTTTCAGATGCTGAATTAACGTTCCCTGGAGGGGAGGGAGGGAAGCAAGACAGGACACTGGCATGTAATTTAAAATAAACAGCTGTGGGCTCATAAGAACATAAGAAGAGCCCTGCTGGATCAGGCCAAAGGCCCATCTAGTCCAGCTTCCTGGATCTCACAGTGGCCCCACCAGATGCATCTGGGAGCGCATGAGACTAGATCTCTGTCTCCTGCTACCACTCCCCTGCATCTGGCCCTTGAAGTACCCCAGTTTTAAGCCTGGAGTGGAGATGACACATCTCCCTCATGGTTTGTAACCTGGGATGGACTTTTCCTCCAGGTATCTGTCCAATTCCCTTTTGAAGGCATCCAGGCCAGATGCCATCACCACCTCCTGTGGCAGGGCGTTCCACAGACTAACAACACGCTGGGTGAAAAAAATATTTTCTTTTGTCTGTTCGTACTCTCCCAGCCCTCAATTTGAGTGTATGTCCCCTAGTTCTGGTATTTTGTGAGAGGGAGAAGAGTGTCCCTCTATCCACTTGACTCATGCCCCTCCTAAGATCTCTGGCCAGCCTACCTAGCAAGGCTGCTGTGAACAGAGGACGGGCAAAGGGGAAAAATGCCTGTTTCAGGGAGGAAGGGGAGGATGGGTTTCCCCTCCTCCACCTTAACAGCTTTGTCTCCCAGAAGCATTGCAAATTTGATGCAGATCCAAATCTATGCAAGGGGGAGGGAAGATGATACTCTGGACAATTTAGCTAATTGCTCATTTTAAAAAGAGAGACAGACAGACCAGCAAAGCAGGACATGCCCTGGAGAAGGAGTGGTATGGAATTGCAAGCATGAAAAATCTTATTTTAATTGTGTGTTTTTTTTAAAAAAATGGCTTCCTGCTGGCTTCATTGGCAACACCGTGTGGCCATCTAGTGGCTGATCCCGGTTTTCACTCCCAGAGCTCATTCAGGGGGAGCCGGCTATACCCTTTCCCAAAAGGATGAAAAGCTTCTACATAGAGTTCATGTTTTAATAACAGCTTCCAGCGCCAACATAGGGGCGTTTCTCTGCACACCGACCAACGGCTCATTCCCCTCCAGGAACTCCCTTCAACATTTAACCTAGAATCACAGAATCATAGAGTTGGAAGAGACCTCAAGGGCCATCCAGTCCAACCCCTGCGATGCAGGAACCCCCATCACAGTATTTCCGACAGATGGCCATCCAGCCTCTGCTTAAAAACCTCTAAAGAAGGAGACTCAACCACCCTCCGCGGCAGCATATTCCACTGCCAAACAGCTCTATCTGTCATGAAGTTCTTCCTCATGTTCAAATGGAATCTCTTTTCCTGTAGTTTGAAACCACTGCCCCGAGTCCTAGTCTCTGAAGCCATGGAAAACAAATGAGGAACACACACAAACACACAAGTTGACTGTCTTGTTCCTCTGGGCAGGCAAGATCAAGGAAAAACATGGCAGGGGGGGAAATCCACCGAGGAAATGTGGCCTCTTTTATTTTATTTTATTTTCCCCAGCTGGGCCCAGCCTCTCTATCTCAAGTGATCAACGGCTCTTTCGTTTTCTTATATATCTTATATACTGCCCCATACCACTTCAAGTAGTCTCTGGGCGGTTTACAATTTCATTACAGTAATGAAGGATGGAAGGCTGAGTGAACCTAGAGCCGGCTACCAGGGATTGAACCCCAGGTCATGAGCACAGTTTTACCTGCAGGACAGGCATTGAACCACTGCACCACGGGGCTCATTGATAGGAGGATACGCCTTCGGCTGCCCCCGGGGTGCCAAGAGGCCACCTACCCCTGCCGAGTGCACCATGCATTTGGGGGCTCCTGTCGTGCCGGAAGAATACATGATGAAAAGCGGGTGGCTGAAGGGTAACTGCTCAAATTCCAACTGAGGGGCTTGGTCCCCTTTCCCCGTGGCGAGGAAATCTTCGAGAAAGACGCTGGGTGAAGGTGGCAAACAAAAAAGAAGAGAGAACAAAAATCAGTACCGTAGGACTCCCTTATGGACAGGATCGGTAGCCACTGATTCATTTATCCACAGTCGGAGGATATTAAAATCATGAACAGAAAAATATCCAGAAAAAACAGTTTTTTAAATGTACTACCGGAAGTGAACACTAGAGGGAAGCAGAGATTGTGCTATGAATGCTTATTAGAGAAGAAGACAATGCATGTTCTCTGGCATCCTCTACTGGCCAGTTTTGGTAATGCATGTGAAAAATATTCTCTGGGCTTTTTTATTCTCTTCCGCAGGGCAATTCTGAGGAAACAGTATAAGGAGAGGCTCACTGAGCTATTCAAAGAGGCTGGACATCTTATTTATGGCTGGATAGGATCCCTAACCTCCTCCCCTAACCACAAGCAGAGGATTCTGGCATTTGTAGTAAAAAAAGAAAAGTTTGTAATCTAAGAGCATCTAGTTAGGGAAGCAAGTAAATATACTATGTTGGGAGAATCCATCAGCTGGATCCACAAGGAAATCAGGAGGAGGAATTTAAGGACACAGCATGACCAGAGAGACTCAATGAAATATAAATACAGTGGACCCTTGTATAACATAAAATCCGTACAACATAAAAATTCCGGAGATAGGAGGAATTTGCTTAAGAGAATTGCCTATGGGGCGAATCCGTACAACATAAAAAATGGTTGCGATTAGGGATTACTCTGTTTTCAATGCATTCCTATGGGGAATTTCTATAAAGGAAAATTTGCTTAACATAATTTCATTTGGAACGAATTAATTCCTTTATACAAGGTCCCACTGTGTTCCCATTTTAATGTCACCAATTCTACCACCTGACCCAAAGCCCCCGTTTTTTAAAATACCTACGCAGGGATGCTAGTTTATACCTGTTTGGAATTTTGGAAAGATCTATGGATTCCCTCGGGAAAACGTATGGAATGACGACAACTTTTTTTAGATCCGGCAATCCTGAACGGGAAACGGAGAAGAAATTCAATGGAGACGAAAGCCAGTGTTGATATTCCAGCTTCTCTGCAACACCTCAATGTGCGGCATACTGTGTGCGGGATGTCCAGGGCTCCATTCTACGACAATCTTCTGAACACACCTCTTCATAGTCAGCACAGTGGTTGGCCTACAGGTAAAGCCTTAGGCAGGACAACTGGTAGCGAAGAACCCATGCAATGTGGAGCACGGAGAAACAGTCACACTGATCGTAAAAAGGAAAACATCCAGAAAAACAATTTTTACATGTATTACCGGAACCAGACACTAGAGGGAAGCAAACACTATGCTATGAATGCTTGTTAGCAAAGACATTGCATGATCTCTGGCGTCCTCTACTGGCCAATTTTGGTAATGCATGTGTCAACAGCATTGAAATTACACTCACGCCGACCAAACGCTGTGTGTCCTAAATGGTACAGAACAGGGGTATGGAATGATTGCTTCACACAGAGACGAGGGAAATTCATGACGCGATGGAAGTGACAGGAGGAGGGTTTGGTGAGTGCGTGGAAAGAAAGGAGGGGAAGGTTCTCGCAAGCACAAAAAACAGCCGGCCCCGTACCCTTGACGACGTTCTGGAGCTTTTCCAGGTGGTTGTGCTTTTTCCCGTTGTAGACCACCGCTTCCACGGAGAAAATCAGCTTGGGTTGGATCTGGGAGAATCTATCCAGCACGCCCTGGGGGGGACACGATGAGACGACAAAGAAACAGATATGGACGGCGGTGAGAGCAATGCCTCCAGAAAAAAAACAGACCCCCAAGGGAGGCGTTTTCCTACCCAAGGCTCTGAAATACAGTGGTACCCCGACCTACGAAAATCCCGACTTACGAGCACTCTTCGTAAGTCCGGAGGGGGGGGATTTCCCATAGGAATGCACTGAAATCCGTTCGTCCGGAACAGATTAATTGACTTTCAATGCATCCTTAGGGTAAACCCCCCCCCCCCGGATTAATCTCGTTAAGTCAGGGGTACCACTGTATTGCCCCGATCAACAGAGCTGTTGTGGATTTGGGGGGGGGGGGTGACTCCCTGCTTTCCTCCTAACCACAGTTCTCAGATTCCTGACGAAACCTGGCTCAATGCTGGCTTGTTCAAACCAGCTTCGGCTAGACTGTAAAAGTCTGCATCGGGCGTGTCTGAAATTGTTGTTTTGGACCGGGGTGGCTCATCTCACGCCATCGTGGTGGGGAGAGACAAAGGGGGCGTCAAGACCCTGTTCCTTTTAAACCAAGGAATGACGGCTTGCAGGCACCCCCCTCTCCACAGCAAGGAAACCAGGATTAGGGGCGATCGGACTGCTCTCCTCCCTGCCGCGCGACTTACGTTGACGCCAAAGTCGGGCGACGTGGCGCTCCAAATGGCCCCGATGCTCGCGGCCGCCAGCATGGCTTCGACAGCGGGGATGCCGTTGGGCAAGTAGCCTAAAACGACACTGAGGTTAGAGACGGCACGGCCGTGGGAGGAGGAGATGAGCCAACAGTGTGACGCGGCGTCAGAAAAGGCCAATCCTATTTTAGGCTGCATTAGGCAGCCGCCTCCGTGTCACGTTTCCCTCTCTTTGAGACAGGTTAGGGCTCTTCTTAAGTCCTGTGTCCAGGTCTAGATGCTGCACCTCAAGTGCTGGGGGGGGGAGAGAAATAATCGCTCCTTGAGTTACACCAAGGCTTCCCGCTGGATGGGCAATGCTGCTCTTCGTCGCAGCCTGCAGTAGAACCAAGTTCAGATGTATAAGGGAAGGAAAACACAACGTTGCAACCCCTCTCGTGGTGCAGTGGTTAAATGCCTGTGCTGCAGCTAAGACTCGGCTCACGACCCAGGTTAATGCCTGTCCTGCAGGTAAAACTGTGCTCACGACCTGGGGTTCAATCCCTGGTAGCAGGCTCAAGGTTGACTCAGCCTTCCATCCTTCCGAGGTCGGTAAAACGAGTACCCAGCTTGCTGGGGGTGGGCCATGTGTAGCCTGCACACTGGAATTAAAATTGTAAACCGCCCAGAGACTACTTGTAGCGGTATGGGGCGGTATATAAGCAGAACACTTTGCTTTCAATCCCAAGTAGCCGGCTGGCTCAAGGTTCACTCAGCCTTCCATCCTTCCAAGGTTGGTAAAATGAGTTCCCAGCTTGCTGGGGGGTGGGGGCAATGTGGAGCCTGGATACTGTAATTAAACTGTAAACCTCCCAGAGACTACTTGAAGTGGTGTGGGGAGGTATATAAGCAAAACACTTTGCTTTGCCGCCCAGCAGTGAGGACAAGGTGCCACTGAGCGCCGCTGGGTCCCACCTCTTGCTCAAGACCCGCCAGGAGGAAGCCAGGCAAGGCCAGGGACTTTACTGTGCCCGGCAGTCAAAAGCCACGTTGCAACATACAAGGAAGGACGGGTCGCAGCTGATGCATTCAATGGCAGAAGCAAGGAGGCTGCAGGAGAAAGCAAAGCTCTTTCAAAGCTCTCTCTCTCTCTCTCTCTCTCTCACACACACACACACACACACACACACACACACACACCGCCAGCCGACAAATTAAGGGCTTGCGTTGACCAAATGGATGTGCTTAGTGCAGGCATACCCAAACTTCGGCCCCTCCTGATGTTTTGGACCGCAACTCCCACAGTCCTTTGCCATTGGAAAGACAGGCTTGGAATTCTGGGAGTTGTGGTCCAAAACATCAGGAGGGCCG
>JAHTLZ010000019.1:1877164-1892672 GCA_023846285.1 Phrynocephalus versicolor | reverse complement strand
GCTTGGGTTTGGGGTCGTTTTCCTCTTGAGGAGACCAAATGAAATTCTGTTAAGCAGATTTCCCTTTGTACAAATTTCCCATAGGAATGCATTGCAAACGGATTAATTCCTTATCGTGACTGTTTTTCTGTTGTACAGATTCGCCCCATATGCCATTCTGTTAACGTGATTTCTCCCTATCTCTGGGAATTTTTTTCCTTTAAACGGATTTTCTGTTAAACAAACCACTTGTTATACGAGGGCCCACTGTATTTGCCTATTCCAGATTCCTTTCGCTCCTTCCAAAAATAGTTTCCAGTTCTTATAAATGTACACATTCAGCCCTTTGTTTGGGACGGAACACAGCCGCCCTTGGCAGCATGTAAGTGGGACATCTCAAAGGCCGGGAGTAGGTATGATTTGTGTGTTCATGTAATAAGGCAGCAACCTTTCATTTTCTGGAGAAAACATGCTGTTCGTGTTTTTTATTACTTAGGGTATGAAGGATGTGGAGCAAAGAAAACCACGGAGGAGTTAAAAATCAAAGTAGAGAAACTGGGAAGGTGGGAGGTTTTGCGCCCCTGACCAGTTCTCTTGTTTTTCCCTCTGTTCTGGCATTAAAAAAGAGGCCCACTAGGCTGCCATTATATAAGCTTTTGCAGGTAACATTTTCCTGGGGGCTAGAGATCAGATTATGAACACAATGCCCTTGTTCATTGCAATAGTTCCATGGAGGGAAAAGGAGGTTTCAGTCATTGCACCTTTCTCCAGTCACACTTGAAAACTGGCACCTGCTAAAGGGCCCTCCTCCGTTCCTTTATGCAAGGGAGATTTCCTATATCTGGAGGGTGTTGCTACTTGCACACACAGATGAAGGCTTTGAGTGCAAAAGCCTGCTGGCAGGAAAGAGAGTGGATTGGGTGATTTATGCATTTCTAGCAGAATTCTGATCGCCACAGAATCGATGCTTTTGAGCTGTGGTGCTGGAGGAGAGTCTTGAGAGTCCCCTGGACTGCAAGGAGATCAAACCTATCCGTCCTGAAAGAAATCAACCCCGAATGTTCACTGGAAGGACAGATTTTGAAGCTGAGGCTCCAGTACTTTGGCCACCTCACGAGGAGAGAGGACTCCTTGGAAAAGTCCCTGATGCTTGGAAAGATTGAAGGCAAAGGGAAAAGAGGACGGCAGAGAATGAGATGGTTGGACGGTGTCATCGATGCAACCAATATGGGAGGCAGTGGAAGATAGGAAGGCCTGGCGAGCTCTGGTCCATGGGGTCACGAACAGTCGGACATGACTGAACGACTGAACAACAACAAAAGCAGAAGGAAAGCTTGAATAATTGTTAGGGCCCCAGGGAGAGATGGAAAGGGAGCTCTTAAGCCTTGACCTCAACCCAAAGTAGATTACTTTTTTTTTGTTGGCTCCCTGCCTGGGTTGCCTCCCCCGCCACCCACCTTCCTGGCAGCTTGCAAAAGGAAACCCTGGAAATTGGCACTTGTTTTTCATCCTGGGTGACATTCCTCCTCCCCTCCACGTAGGACAATGCTGTTGGGTTGCAAAGCTCCAAGCCAGAGTTCCTTTGTGAGATACTGTCACCCACGCTTTACCCTGCCACAATAGAAAGGTCGCTGATCTAAAAATAAAGCCGCTTTTACAGGAATAGGAGGTACGAACGGAAGAGAAGGATGTGGGTGCGCGATTATATCAAAACAGTTTGATAATAATAATAATAATAATAATAATAATAATAATAATAATAATAATGCCCGCTAGTGGTGGAAGAGAAACATGCTGGTTCTTTTCTTTTCTTTTTCTGAATGTCTCCTTCATGAATAATGGGTGCCCAAGAATCTCTCCAGATTTTAGATCTTAAAAAGAAACTCTGGAAGCCAGAGTTCCTACTGACTCATCACAGCGATTACTTCTGGAATAGAGCTTCTGGATGTGTCCTGAGGCACCATCCCGGGGCTTTAAGGATGAAGGAGCCAAGAGGACAAAAAAATGTGGCTTTTGGTGGCAACGTCCTATGTCCTTGAAGGCAGTTTCCTGGTGTCTGCAGTGTCCGTGCTAAGATTTATTCCGTACAAGCCTATACGTGATCGAGAGTGGGTACTCCAAAGGGTGGAAGAAGTCAAGTGAACAAGTCGCCTTCTTGGGAGAAAGGCAGACAACAAATAAGACAAATAAATAAATAAAATCAACAGGATTATAGGCCTAAATATAAGCACCTAATGAATGCAGTCTCTTTGTGATGCATTAGTAAGCCCTAAATAGGAGACTCGGTTATCAAATGGGTCTCAGACTACTACAGTTGGTATAATCCTCATCCTAACTACCCATGTTGCTTTCACATATGGGACTTGTAGTCCTGAGAGTTCTGGGTTGTTTACCCCTGGTTTGTCTACCAGGTGCTGTATCCTCTGCAAACTCTGTATATGTCGGGAAAACCTCCAGGACACCCTTTTAAGTACTGTCAGTGGAATGAAACCTTACAGCCCTTTTTTCTCTCCGCTTTGTCTTTCACAGTTTTTCTCCAGACTCACCGAACGATTTGTATACGGCGTGGATGTGCTTGTCGATACGCTCTGGAGAATTTGGGCCGACCTCCTGGATGTTCTCGGGATTGATGGTAAGTGCAGAGGGTACCAGGTTCGTTTCCGCTAACCCCCTCTGGTCCCTCAGAGCCTCTTTATTGCATGCACGTTGTGAAGCAATCGTTTGCAGAGGTCCGCTCAACATGGAAGGGTGGAATTAAACCGGTATATATTCGGCTAGGTAAATTAGATCAGTGATGGTAGCGAAAAGCCCTCGGGCTCACGGAGGAGTAAGCTGGTCACAGGCCAAGCTTCGTTGGGAAGTTGGTGGTTGAGCAAAGAGGTCTCAAGCCGCAGTTTGACCCCAGTTTCCTTGGTGGCACGTCCTTTCCTACAGAGGCGTTCGGCGCTGCCTGTATCCGCAATATCAGATCAATATCAGGCTCTCTTAATTCCTTAATCGTATCAGCCCTGTCCACATCATCAGGCTGTTCATAACAAACAAACAAAAAAGTAACAAAACAAGCAGAAACAAACAAAAAAAGCCCTTAGTTGAAGTTTCCAAGGGTGGTCCCATGTCAAGCGCATTGCAGTGGCCTTTCCGAAGAGCCAGTTGATGTTTGTAGGACCGCAACAGGCCTTGCTGCTCCAGCAGCGGGGCCTTTTTTTAAAGTGGACCCTCCTAGCATTCTCCTCTTTTGTCCTTGAACGCCTCCGGCCACCCTCGTGGCTGCAGTTTCTCCGTTGACCCCTCCTCTCTTTGATTTCCAGGTTCCAACCTGAGCCATTACTTCAGCCCGGGGTCCCTGGCCAACAACCCCACCCGTGCCCTTCTGCTGATCGGCGCCGTCTTGCTCGCCTACTGGTTCGTATCCCTCCTCCTCGGGTTCTTCTTCTATCTCTTGCACGTCCTGTGCGGCCGCTTCTTCTGGGCCGTGCGGGTGGCGCTCTTCGCCCTCTCCTGCGTCTACATCCTCCAGAAGTACGAAGGGGAGCCGGAGCACGCGGTCCTGCCTCTCTGTTTTGTGGTGGCCGTCTATTTCATGACCGGCCCGGTCGGCTTTTACTGGAGGAGGAGCAGTCACAGCACCCTGGAGGAGAAGATCGACCACCTCGACAGCCAAATCAGACTGCTGAACATTCGGCTTTCCAGGGTGATCGAAAACATGGACCGAGGCAACGAACAGTGAAATGAAGGATCCCGGCTCGCCTTTGGCACCAGCTGTCTAGGAAACCCCTAAGCACTGTCCCTAGTTAAGGAAAAAAAAATTAGCCAATCAACAAACCGGCGCTGGGGTCAGCCATGCGCAACATGACACTGTTTAATGTTATGAGTCGTAGTTTTATCTAGGCAACACACTGAAGGAAAGAAACGAAAGTTAGCACTTGTATGACAACGTCCTCTAGCTGTACATTCAGAGATTTTTCCTCCATGAGTGCAATTTTATCGGCTTACTTTTTTCCAGGCATTTAAAACATCTTTTGTAAGTTGGGAGGGGGGGTGGGGGAAACAAGTTTTTATAAAGGCATATTGAATAATCTATTTAAAATCATGACAGATTCAGCATTCGCTTTTAGGTCCATTTGACATTTTAAACAGAGACAGCTAGGAGAGATTCTACTAAACGTTCCTGCTGAAAAATGTTATTTGTGCAGAAGCGTTGGGGGGGGGGGGGACTGTCGGCTTCTCGTGTTTATTTTTTGTGTTCACTTGTTAACCTTACTCTCCATTTTTGGTGGCGTGCATTCCTCAGTGACTTAATTTTCATTGCCTCAAGTTGCCTTTTCACGTAGTGGCGGGGAAGGCAAGATCAGAAGATTTGTCCGCTGTATGACATATTTGTGGCACTGTGCCAAGACCCAAAGGTTTATTTCACGTGTGTGGGTTTCCCCCCCCTGTATCCCCCCCTTAATGCTTGCCACATTAAAGACAAGCAGCCATAATGAGAGTGCTAGTTCAAGGGTTCCTAGGAGGCACAGGGAATTCTCCTTTCTCTGATGTTTTCTCTGATTCATTTCGGGCCAGAGAGCTGCCCTGTATATCCACACAGACCATGGCATTCCGTTGCCCCCCACCCCAGTGAACGAGATGAATCCACCTGTGCGAGAGCACTTTTATGTTCAATCTCCTGCATGAATGGATTCGTTCGTTCGTTCACTCCCGCGGCATCATAAATACATCCGCCTGCCTGCACGGGGCAAGGAATGACGCCTAGCATTCGCCCTGCTCCAGTCCTCCTCCGGCAAAAACCAAGGATCTCCCCCCCTCCCACCCGCTGTCGCAGAGGATAAGCGGAGGTGAGGTTTCTAACCATTTCCCTTCAGTTCTATGAGACGTAATTGGAAGGAGGGCATCACATGCAGCAGGGAAAGGTCTTTGGACTTTGCAATAAGATTTTTCTCCCCACCTTCCTCCCAGCAAAGGTAATTTGAGAGATAACTTACACGTTGACTCTTAAGAAGAAGAGGGCAGGAAGCCCTCCAGTCTCAGGACCCTTCTCGGCTTCATTCGGAGGGAAAACAAGAAAGAAAGGCAGATAAAACAGCACGGCAAAAAAACAAACAAAATGGCTGCTGCATTCTTTCTCAGGACCAATGGCTGGCAATAAATGGAGCGAAATTAGAAATCATCCCTTAGGGAAGATGTGCAATTTTAATTTATTTATTTTGGCTTTCAGTTGGCATCTCTTTCCTTGCTTCCCGGTTTGATCTCTGGGAAGAACCATTGCAAAGGTGGAGGGGTATTGGGCTCAGCCACTGTCATTCACCAGAAGGAACTTCTGGGTTTTGCTCTCTGAACGATTAGTGACCTTTGTGGGCATTGTTCTCTTTACACCAGGCATGTCCAAACTTCGGCCCTCCAGACGTTTTGGACCACAACTCCCAGAGTTCTAAGCTTAGATTGCCAGTGACAAAGGACTATGGGAGTTGCGGTCCAAAACATTTGGAGGGCCGAAGTTTGGACATGCCTGCTTTACACAGAGATGCCTGCCCCTCGCTCAGAACTAAACCCTGCCCAACCCAAGCCAGCCCCGATGTAGTTTAGAACAAATGCCCTCTGTCGTGTTTTCTTTTAAGCCTTCTGGGGGAGTCAGACGGTCTGAAAGCCGTTGGTGGGTGCTTGGGAATCTTTGGCCGTGAAGGAGTCATCAGGATTTGTCCAGGAAACATTGCCCTGGCTGGTTGATACCAGAATTGCCATATATATTTAAAAAATTAAGTAGGGTGTTTCTTTTTTTTTTTCTTAGTTGCGGCTTATATTGACCACTGTTTGCATGCCAGTTTTTTTTTTTAAACCTGCCTACTTTCTGGAAGGTGGGTTATTTTTCACAGCCCAGTCACTCCAGAGTTAGCTACCGTTGATGTAAAACGGGCCTCTCTTCTGGTAGGTTTGAATGCCTTTTCTGCAATTGGGTGCCTCAGCTGCTGTTGAGGAACTTCTAAGTCAAACACTGGATTTCTTTTGTTGCTGAGAAAAAAAAAACATATGTGAAACTTTACCCCTCTTGAGCCAGTAAGAATGTATTTATTTTTTATACACAAAAAAATGTTTCACTGTATAAGATGATTGTTGGGTGAATATTGACGTGATGAGTTCGTCCACAGCACTTGGTCAGTTTGTGTAAACATTCCCCGCCCCGCCCCCTTCGAAGTGTGGAGTGTTTTTATAAGTGGACCGTAGCACAAAATAGTCTCCGGGGTGTACTTGAAAATTGTTCTAAGTGTTATTGCATGGCGCAGCTATTACTCTTTAGAAGGCAAGTTTGAGATTGCATCGAAGTTTTCCCAATACCTTTGGAACGCAAACCCTGCTTTTCCCGATCGCTGGCTTTTTCCTGTTCTGTTTTCCCTAACCTCGCCCTAGGGAAAGCAATCAATATTCCTTGCTTTTGTGCTGCTGCTATACTGTATTTGAATGTTTCTGGTGGCACTTGACCACGAAGTGGATTCATTGTTATTTGACAGATGGATAAGAATTTTTTTTTAAAGTGACAAGGCACTGCTACTAGCCGTGAATAGCAAAAGGAACGAAACCTCAGATTTGCTTAGGCATCACTGCCCTTAGTTCTGCTTGCGCTTCCTTTGGATTTGTTGTGTACGATTCCAGTTATTCCTTCTCCACAGCGTGGCCTTGTATCCACAGCTCAACCCCTTGCGATCAGCATCTCAGACAGCGAGCTAGAGATAGATCAGGTCATGACAGATGTGACATTCCTAATTTCTTATTGATCTTCGGAATATTGGCTCTCCCCCACCCCTATTTACCTGCCGAGTAAGTCTTCTACTCTTTCCTGTGGTGGTTGCGGTCCAACCTTGCCTAGTGTTAGATAGATTGTACTTGGGACCATGTTCACAGGACAACTGTAGTCGTTTTACTTATGATTTATGCCAAGGTTTTTTTTAATATATATATATATCATGCAATGGGTAAAGCAAACCACAGGAGGAAGAGAAACAAAAGGAGAGAGACATTTCACATACTGCGCCTCCTGCCTGTGAGTTGATATGTTGTTGGTTCTTGGTATGAACGTGACAGCCCTCCAGACTCCAGGAGCAGAAGTAAGCTGATCACGTCTCTGTCCTTCGATCTCAGTTTTTAAGATGAACCACTTTACTTTCCATAACAGTCGAGGACTAGAGCTTGGCAGAATCCAAGCCGCAAAACCCCTGCCTTGGGTTCCCCTGTGCCCTTGGTCCCTCCAGTCGGACTGCCGTGCAGAGTCGTGCAATAACCCATCAACACGAGTACCTTAGAAGCGGCAACTGTCACATCAACCATGCTGATAAATAGACCCGAGTTTCTGTACAGTATTCCGAATGTAATCCTTTTTGAAAAGTGATATTGGATGTTTCCAGTACTGTGTACCAAATCTGCTGTATCCAAATGCCCTGATTTGGTCCTCCCACATATAATCTGCTCTTCTTTGCCAGTTTTTCATTTCTGCTATGGCTTTTTTTAAAAAAAAGGCAGTGGTGGTGGTGTTTTTTTCTTCTTCTATGACCAGCCATCCCATTAATATGTATTTGGCAGCTAATTATCTGTTTGGACCATTTGTTCTTCTCTTATCCTTTGGTGAACATGACTGTTTTACTGTGTTCTGCATGGAAATTTAAATTTCTTGGATGATTCCATTGAGGTATAATGGCAAGTGCCACGTTTAGAAATTTGTTTCATTTTTTTTCTGTCATAAAATGGGGGTAGACCACACTGATCATAACACTGATTATCTGCACTGAATATAGTGACTTCGTATCCTGTTTTGGACATCTGATCTCAAGTATTAGGTAGTTTTTTAAAAGTCTGTATACCAAAATTGTGTGTATTATTTAAAAAAAAATTGGTCAGAAGCAAATGTTATATTTATCCTTTCAATCTATGATCTTAGTAAAATATTAGCTGGTGATAATGTTGAATAGCCATGAACTCAAAGGTATTTTCTAAACTCAGCTATTCATGCCTTTATTTATTATCTGACCACAAGAATCATTGTACTACTATTTAGTGGACTGTTTGTAGACTGATTTCACAACTGAACTACTGTGTTGTGGCCAATTAAAGCTTAAATGTTTACTGTAATTTTGCCATGGACTGGCTGGCTGGAAGTCATCTTTTAAGGGTTTGGGGGTGTAGACACTTAACGGGGTTTCGTCACTAAGAATAACACAGTGGCATAGTTTGTTCAAGAACGAGATCAGGCACATGGTTCATAAGAACATAAGAAGAGCCCTGCTGGATCAGGCCAAAGGCCCATCTAATCCAGCTTCCTGTATCTCACAGTGGCCCCACCGGATGTGTCTGGGAGCGCATGAGACTAGATATCTGTCTCCTGATACCACTCCCCTGCATCTGGCTCTTGAAGTACCCCGGTTTTAAGCCTGAAGATGACGCATCTCCATCATGGTTTGTAAACTGTGATGGACTTTTCCCCCAGGAATCTGTCCAATCCCCTTTTGAAGGCATCCAGGCCATATGCCATCATCACATCCTGTGGCAGGGAGTTCCACAGACTAACAATGCCTCCCCTTTTCAGTCTTCTTGGGCCCCAAAAATGGCACTCAAAACAGTGATACATTCAACATGAAAAGTAAGACAAGTGAAAAGCACACAAAAAAGGCACCGATAAAAGAAAGGATGCCAACCGTTCAGCTGCTCAAGGCCTGCCTGAATGAAAAGATCAGATTCTTATGTGGACAGCAAATAGAGAGGGGACCAGTGCTTAAAAGTAAGAGGATCCCCTCCATATTTGCTGCCCTCTGGCTAGCTGGACTGCAGAGAAATCTGCCTCCAAAGTCTTAAAACCCAGGCAGGTTCATATGGAAAAAAGGTCTGGATAACCAGATATTTGGCCGTGGTTGGCCTTAAGTGTCTTCCCTAGCCTGGCAGGATTAAGCCTAAAAACAAGCACCACTTCTGCTGTAAAGCTGGGAGCTGTGCCTTCTTCACTGTTGATTCAGGACCTCTGGATGGCCTTGGCATGGTGCGCTAAGTGCACGGTTCCAAGTGCTTTTAAGCTGCCGTGGTGCACAGAGCAGGTTGCAGGGGTCCCAAGGGGGTGTTGCTCCACAGTGGGTTTGCCTGCAGCAGATCTGACATGAATGGACACACACGAGCATTAGTGGAAGCGGATTCACTACTGGGCCAAACGGGCCCCTCTGCGTGTGTGTAGCACTACAAGAGCAAGACAGTTGTCCCTGCCCTCTGTTCTGTTCAAAGCGGACGTGTGCCATAGAAGGTGGCCCCAAATCCTTTTCCGATGGGTCCCTTGACGGTGTTGAACCTATAACTAAGAGCTCTCCAAAATGCCCTGTCCTCAGCAGTTCTGCTCAGCCCTGGTAAACTCAAGGTCATGGCTTTAGGGTACCTCTCTTCTTGGCGGTTCCTCCTTTCCTGCTGCTTTTCCAACGCTTCCACCATTATTTATTTGGTTTTGAGTTATTAAATCCTACCCTTCTAGCAAGGTTCCCAAAGTAGGAAAGCCTCCGCTCCATCCTTTTTTATTTTACTTATTTTATTTCGTTATGTAAAATTGTCATTTAAATTTGAACTACAAAAATAAAGAATTTTAATACATAATTAACATTATTTTAGGTATTTATGTATTTATTTTTAAAATATATTTAAACATTTATTATAGTAGTTAAAATCACTTTACTAAAAAAACACCATTATTTTTAGTTTATTTTTATTTTTATGTTTTTGCTTCCAGAAATCCTCCAGGCTTAATTTACTCTAGGACCCACCCACGGGCTCCTCTTCTGGCTGTCCCTGCTCTCCTCCTGCCCCGCGGCATGCTGGGAGTTGCAGTCCAAGAGCGGGGCCCCGCCCTTACCCCGCTTCAACCGCTCATTGGTTGGAGCTCGAGGGAGGGGAGGGGCGTATGGAACGCCCGGCCGCGCCACCTCTCGCGAGATCAGCCCGGGAGCGGCGGCTAGGCGGAAGCGCATCGCGGTGGGCGCTCCACGTGGGTGGCGTGCTTTTTGGGGTTCCGCCGATGGGGAAATCGCGCAAGAGGCACAACTGGAAGGCCCGCTTGCCGGGGGAGGCCGGGCAGCAGGCGGATCCCCCGGGCCAAGAGGAGGTGGTGCAGTTTGAGCTGGGCGGTGAGTTGGACCCGGAACTCCAGGAAACGTTACTTTTTTCGGAACTACAGAAAGTAACGTGCCCATGATCGGGCTGTTTTGTAATTCAGGGCGTTAGGGCGTCAAAGCCGGGGCGCTCCATCCTTGAGCTTGTTCATTCCTCATCCCGGAGGGGTCCCCTGTGCAGCTGTCACCTTTGAACGGCGCAAATCCTGCGCGGAAAGGGACGCTGGAGAAGCTCGGTCCGGCCCGCCCCTCCGTTTCCAACCCAGCGTCTTGTTAGTCTTTGGAACTCCCTGCCACAAGAGGTGGTGATGGCATCTAGCCTGGATGCCTTCCAAAGGGGATTGGACAGATTCCTGGAGTAAAAGTCCATCCCAGGTGACAAACCATGATGGAGATGTGTCATCTCCAGGCTTAAAACCGGGGTACTTCAAGGGCCAGATGCAGGGGAGCGCTATCAGGAGACAGATATTTGGTCTCGTGCGCTCCCAGAGGCATCTGGTGGGGCCACTGTGAGATACAGGAAGCTGGACTAGATGGGCTTTTGGCCTGATCCAGCATGGCTCTTCTTATGTTCTTATGAAAGCATTAGAGGTAGTTTTCCCCCAAGTCGGAAAATCCACTGGGATCCCCTCCGGCCTGGTCCTTTTTCGGTGGGCTTGAACCACCCTTCAGGGGGCAGCTGCAAGAATCAAGCAGAGAGGGGGAGAAGTCGGTGAACACCCCGCCTGAACATTTCAGAAGAAAAATAGAACCACACTTAATAGAGCTTAGATGTGCAACTGACAGTTTGGGGAGAGGATGGGAGTTGGAGGGGGCAAGGAAGGGAAAGCAGATTTACATCTCTTATCTTCAGAGATGTATGTGAAAGGGGCTAGGCAGTGTTGGCGAACCTATGGCACGGGTGCCAAAGGTGGCCCTCGGAGCCCTTTCTGTGAGCACCCGACACCGCCCCTTCACAGGCACCTGGATTTAGGTTAAATGGCTGTATTGGCACGTTACGAAAAATTAGTGGGTTTTGAATCACAGTTTGGGCACTCTGTCTCTAGAAGGTTCGCCATCAGTGGGCTAGGGGGTCCCCTTGACACATCCTTGTGAACTCGGCGCCTGGAATAGCCAAACCTAACGGACATAATCATGGTTTATCACCTGATTTCAGAAGCTAAGCAGGGTCGGCCCTGGTTAGTACTTTGATGGGCGACCACCAGGGAATACCAGGTGTTGTGGGCGCCTGGAGGAGGAACTGGCAAAACCACTCCAGTATTCCTGCCAAGAAAACTCCATGGACTCACGAAGGGTCGGTCACTACTGTAATGACACGACACACACACACACACACACACAAGGAGCTGCAAATCAGCCGAAAGTTTTAGTGGCATGGAACTGCCACTAAAGTCTGGAATTCTCTCTGGTTTACCTGGAGGTGTGGGTTTACTCAATAATAATAATAATCTTGGGATGGCAGGGACCCTGTAGATCAGTCAGTCCAGTCCCTGTCAAGGAGGCCCAGTGGGGAATCAAACTCCCAACCTCTGAACCTCTGAGCTCCCCATAAGTAGCTCATAGGACTTACCTTGGAGAAAGCCTGCCCAGCCTTTGACCTGAACCATGCGAATAACAGCAGGGACCCAAATCAACCTCTCCTCCCTCCTCCTTCTTCTCTTTCATTCTTCCAGATGGGGCCATCTTGAAAGGCGTCGACAGCAGCAATGCGCTGGTCCTTCCCTCGCGGAGGAGCAAGGAGAAGAAAGTTGCTCGCGAAGAGAGCTCGGCAAAGAGACCCCTGAGCAAGAAGCAAAAGAAGATCCTGCAGAAAGTCTTGGAGCAGAAAGCGAAGAAGGAAAAGGTGGGCCGGTTTTGGAGCCTGGGTGTCCAAATTGCTCCTAGAGAGACGGCGAGAAAGCAGGCAAACGGGTTTAAGGATTCTGAAGTTCCTCTAGTATTCCTAAGTCATTTCTGCAATAGGTCTTTCTCACTGCATTCTCTATGCCAGTAGTGATGAACCTTCAGCCCTCCAGATATTTTGGACCACAGCTCCCTTAGTCCTTTGTCATTGTCAGTCTCGGCTCGGAATTTTGGGAGTTGTGATCCAAAACATCTGGAGGGTTGAATGCTCCCTGCGTGGGGCACTTCAGGGGGGACTGATTTGTGTGTTTGGCCGGATGAACGGCACCCACTCATGTGGTTCCTATTTTCTTTTCTTTCTTTTTTTATAAACCTCTAGCGCGCTGAGTTACTGCAAAAGCTGAGTGAAGTCCAGGCTTCCGAGGCCGAAATGAAGCTCTTTTACACCACCTCCCAAATCGGAATGGGGAAGCGGATGTACCAGGTGAAAAGGTGAGACGCCAAGGTCTCATTCTCACCTAGGTTTTTTGGTCCAGAACTTTGGAGTCAGAGGGTGAGGGGTGTCCGTTCTGGCCGTTAAACAGGGGGCGTGGATGGAATTGGAATGGAATTTATTGTCATTGTATAAATACAACGAGATTAAAAGTGCCATCCAGTCAGCTCATTCACACACCCCAGTATAAAAACCCAAGACATAAAATCTACCATTTAAGAATAAAACATCCATACACATACTCCTACATTCACAGGCAGAACATCTCTTATACTCACTGAAAACTTGACATAAAAACCAAACATACACACACAGCCCTACACTCTTTCGCCTGACAGCATTCGTACCCAATACATAAAAACTACGATTTAAAAAAACAACAGCCATACACAATCCCCCATACAATATACACATTACACCTTCAACACTGATATTACCCATCAACTTAATTTTTAACAGAATTTAGCATGGTTACTGCTATTGGGTAAAAACTATTTCTGAATCTTTCTGTCCTTGTCCTAATAGAGCTATACCTTCTCCCCAATGGTAACGGTACAAACAGAGAGTGTCCAGGATGAGAAATATCTCATACAATATTGTTAGAAAGCATCTAACAATTTTAAAAAGCAACAGATAAACAATGCCTAAAGAAGGACGCTTTCTTCAGTGTGGTTTAAGGCCCTTCTGGATTGCTCGGTAGTGGCTGAGGTCTCTGGTTGTGGAGCCAAAGATTTCAGCCAAATGGCGCCCATGCTTGCTTCCAGTTCCGGTTCTGGGTCCATTTTAAGTCCGTCACCTTGTGATTTCCCCATCCCTGTTTGAGCGCCAACCTTCCGGCCTTGGGCATCCGGTTCTCTAAAGCGGTTGAGAAGATGGGTCGCCTTGGTTTACGAATCCCTTGACCTGCGAATCCGTTTTTTGGTCTTTAGGGCCGTCCAGGAAGTCGAGGCCTCCCGCCCGGGGAAAATCAGTAGCGTCGGGGGCGCCAACAGGAAAAAACGTCGGCTGGAGGAGGAGGAAGAGGAAGGCGGGGATTCCAGCGAGGAGGAGGAGGAGGAGGAAGAAGAAGAAGAGAAACCAAAAGAAAGTATTGAAAAAGAGGCCCCTGCAGCCAACAGGGCCCCAAGTGAGGCGACCCAAACGGTCGCCCTTCCGCCCAGCCTGCCAAAAGCAAGCGTGACCACTTCTAACCCACCAGCAGAACCTGCGGTTTTCATTCCCGTGGACAGATCTCCCGAGATGCAGGTGAGGTTTTGAAGACTGTGGATGGATTTTCATTGACAAGACTCCTTATGCCAGGCATGCCCAAACTTCAGCCCTCCAGATGTTTTGGACCGCAACTCCCATAGTCCTTTGCCATTGGCAATCTAGGCTTAGAATTCTGGGAGTTGTGGTCCAAAACATCAGGAGGGCTGAAGTTTGAGCATGCCTGCCTTATGCCATCGAGCCGTTAGACAACATAGCTTGCTTCAACACAGAGGCTCTTTTTATACAGTAACCACCACCACCCCGTTGATCGCAGGGGTTATAGACCCAACCTGACTGTGATAATTGAAAATCCGCAATATGCTGATGGAGGTTGGGTCAGTCCTGGGTGGGGGGGCATGCAATGTTTAAAGCGCCGCTTCTCCCGAACCGTTTGGTGTGGGGGCGCGGCGTGCAATGTTTAAAGTGTCTTTAAGCAACAGAGCCAAGCGCTTGGCTCCATTGCTTAAAGACATTTTAAACATCACATGCCACTTCTCCCGACCCCCCCTCCCCGGGGCTTTTTAAACCTATCTTTTCCCTTCCCCACACTCCGGCCTCCAGCTCATTAGCAATGGGGTGGGGGAGACAAAGTGTTCAGTACTACAGTCCTGCTGTATCGCGGGACTGCAGTATATGAACCATGACAGGGCGGGGGACCACTGTATTGTGTGCAACTCAATGGCACTGGAACGGTTGCAAGTATAAAGTCCTATTAGCCTTACAAAAGATCCACTCCTTGGGGGCAGTTTGAGAGCCAGCTTCGTGGTTGGCTTCTCGACTCACCAAAGGGCCTCTCTTGGTTTTGAAAGGAAGCCAGGCTGAAGCTCCCGATCCTCGCGGAGGAACAAGTCATCATGGAAGCCATTCATGACCATCCCGTGGTCATTGTCTGCGGAGAAACCGGCAGCGGCAAAACCACGCAAGTGCCTCAGTTTCTCTACGAGGCAGGATACGCCAGGTAGATCCAGCCTTCTTCCTGATGGCCCCGGGGACAACTGGCGTGGATTTGAGGGAAGTTTTGTTTATTTCCTTGCCCACGTTTTTATTTTGCCAATTTAGAAATGCACGGCGAGCTGAAGCTGGACTCGACGGGCCTTTGGCCTGACCCAGCAGGGCTCTTCTTATGTTCTTACCTCTGGAAGCTCCCAGGGGTGTCCTTTCTCATAGGAGGAGGAGGCCGAGGAGAGTTTTGGTGGCCGCGCAAGGCAATGCAACAGCCTTCCCCTTGACTGACAAGCATGCCTTTTCCTCCACAGCTCCAGAGGCATCATCGGGATCACCGAACCTCGCCGTGTCGCTGCCGTGTCCATGTCCCAGCGCGTGGCGGCTGAGATGAACCTGCCGCAACAGTGAGCCTGCATCCCGCCCCCACCCTATCCCCCCCCCAAGGGGATGATGCATTTGAGGCCGAGAACGTGGGCGGTTCTGGGCCCAGGGGTGGGTGGGTGGGGATGGATCCTGACCGACACCCCTCTCGCCTCCCCTCTCCGCCCAGGGTGGTTTCGTACCAAATCCGCTACGAAGGGAACGTGACGGGCGACACCAAGATCAAATTCATGACGGACGGGGTGATGTTGAAAGAAATCCAGACGGTGAGGGACTTCCCCACCGACGGAGACATCCCGTGAGGAATCGGAAAGGGATAGATCATAAGAACATCAGAAGAGCTGTGCTGGATCAGGCCAAAGGCCCACCTAGTCCAGCTTCCTGGATCTCACAGTGGCCCCACCAGATGCATCTGGGAGCGCACAAGACTAGATCTCTGTCTCCTGATACCACTCCCCTGCATCTGGCCCTTGAAGTACCCCGGTTTTAAGCCTGG
>JAHTLZ010000019.1:1862752-1874305 GCA_023846285.1 Phrynocephalus versicolor | reverse complement strand
CTTTCTTCCTTTCTTCCTTTCTTCCTTTCTTCCTTCCTTCCTTCCTTTTTCTTTCTTTCTTTCTTTCTTTCATCTCTCCATCCATCCACTTTCTTCTACCACCGATCAATCAGTCCAACCACTTTCTCCTAAAGCAGGCATGTCCAAACTTCAGCCCTCCAGATGTTTTGGACCGCAACTCCCACAGTCCTTTGCCATTGGCAATCTAAGCTTAGAATTCTGGGGGTTGTGGTCCAAAACATCAGGAGGGCCGAAGTTTTGACATGCCTGTCCTAAAGGATCCAAGGCAGCTCATTCACAGGATTTCTGCGATGTGCTGTCACCCTGGGTTTCCCAAAGCTGGGGAGCCCACTGTCCTACAAAACAAACCAGAGAATTTTCTGCTTGGGTAGATCTTCTGCTCCGGAGCGAACATCTCAGGTTGGGCAATTGTCTATCCCACAAAAAAAAAACACCCACACTCTTCCACATCTGTTTCCTGTTGTTTGAAGAACTTAACGATAAAGAGGCCGCTTCCTTTTTTCTCAGGTGATGAAGACAAGGAGGATTCTGTGGAAGAAACCCGACGGTTTAAGAAATCCAGACGGGGGAAGAACATAGTAAGTTAGAGTGACGCCCCTGTCAAAATTAATCATAATTTTTTAAATACGAATCTAGGAACATTACTCATTACTGGTAGGCAGAAGGTGGAAGAGACTACCTTTAAATTCCCTGCTTCTGTTTGTGATCGTTCAGTGCTTTCGTTTCGTTTTGAACGATGCAGCTCATGAGGACTACATGCTTGTACGTTTTTGTTCGTTTTTCTGGTTTCTCTAAGCAAGTCAGATTCCAGGGTGCGAGAAAGCGTGATGAAGCGTGATGTGGATGGCGTGGGTTTGTTTCTGTTGGACAGACCCAGGTGGTCTTGTAGAAGAGCCGTGCCAGTAAACGCCACCTCTGTTACCAATCCATCCCCGCTGCTTTGCGTGGAACCATTGATCTGCCACAGAACTTGCACTGGGCGGGCAAACGGGCATATTCTCAATCCTGCCCCAAACGGTGGCGGCAACAGGGGAAGACTTTTTTTTTTTTTTGCCTGCTCAACAGGGATTTGCGTTCCCAACGGAAATACCCACAAGGTAAGCTCTTCTTTTTCCCTTCTTAGACGCTCCCCAAAATTGACCTGGACAGTTACTCCGTGATGCCAGTGGACGAAGGAGATGAGGACAGGGAGGCCGGAGCTGACGACGAGGACGGCGCCGGGGTCTCGGGTTCCGATCTGGACCTGGATGACGACGGCGTGGAAGAAGGTTGGTCGTTCAGACCCGCATGAGCCGTGCCTTGGGGGGCAACGCACAATCAAGGGTCCGCAGAGCTTTTGAGCAAACAAGAGGTTTCAGACCTGTGGGACCCCAAAACCTGCCAGGCTCCACATGGAGACGGGTGCACAGGGCATAATCCAGAAAGGCTTGCACCGAGTAAGATATGGTGGCCAGCACAAGACCTGTGGTTATTCTGGCTGCGGCTGGAAAAAGCTGCTTCCCTACGGTGGTGTTGGGAGGGGGGGGCGGGAAATGATAATTTGTACCAGGCATGTCCAAACTTTGGCCCTCCTGATGTTTTGGACCACAACTCCCAGAATTCTAAGCTAAGATTGCCAGTGGCAAAGGACTGTGGGAGTTGCGGTCCAAAACATCTGGAGGGCCGAAGTTTGGACGTGCCTGATTTATAGCCTTATGATCCAAAATGGTACCGTTTGTTCTGTCACTGAATGACTGACTGCTGTTTATTACCCTTACAGTTGTGTTTGGTTTTTCACATTTCTCTTCCTTCCTTCCTTCCTTCCTTCCTTCCTTCCTTCCTTCCTTCCTTCCTTCCTTCCTTCCTTCCTCCCTCCCTCTCTTTTTGACACAGAGGAGAAGCAGGGATCTTCCCTCCCTCTCTACGTGCTCCCCCTCTACTCCTTGCTGGCTCCCGAGAAACAAGCCAAGGTAAAAGAGCCGCCTCTTGGGAAGGATCGGGCCCAGGCGTCAAACGCTTGGCGTCAGAAAACGGGCTCCTGGTTTGCTTGAACGCGCCACAATCGTCACATCTCCGTTTCCGAGTGTGGAGTCTTGATACCCAAGAATAGACAGATTCCTCCCTTATGAGGAAAGGCTAAAATATTTGGGGCTCTTTAGTCTGCAAAAAAAAGGTGCCTGAGGGGGGATATGATTGACACGTACAAAATAATCCAGGGCATGAGTCAAGTGGATAGAGGGAAGCTCTTCTCCCTCTCGCAAAAGACCAGAACTTGGGGACATATACTCAAATTGAGGGTTGGGAGAGAGAGAGACAGACAAAAGAAAATATTTTTTTCACCCAGTGCGTTGTTAGTCTGTGGAACTCCCTGCCACAGGAGGTGGTGATGGCATCTGGCCTGGATGCCTTCAAAAGGGGATTGGACAGATTCCTAGAGGAAAAATCCATCACGGGTTACAAACCATGATGGAGATGTGGAATCTCCAGGCTTAAAACCAGGGTACTTCAAGCGCCAGATGCAGGGGAGTGGTATCAGGAGACAGAGATCTAGTCTCGTGCGCTCTCAGACGCATCTGGTGGGGCCACTGTAAGATACAGGAAGCTGGACAAGATGGGCCTTTGGCCTGATCCATCACAGCTCTCCTTATGTTCTTTTGAGCCCCAAAACACAACAAAACACGGTGCGTCTCGTTCCAGGTTTTCAGGCCCCCGCCTCCCGAGACGAGGCTGTGTGTCATCGCTACCAACGTGGCCGAGACTTCGCTGACCATCCCCGGCGTCAAATACGTGGTGGACTGCGGGAAGGTCAAGAAGCGGTTCTACGACAAGGTCACGGGGGTCTCTTCTTTCCGAGTCACGTGGACCTCACAGGCCTCGGCCAACCAGCGGGCGGGGCGAGCCGGCCGAACGGAGCCCGGCCACTGTTACAGGTCGGCCCGTTTTCCTTCTCTGGCGAGCCGATCAGGCTCTGTGGGTGCCTTTGTTTCGAACTGTCCCCGTGCTGTGCGGTCTCTCCTATGGGGGCCTCTCTGTCTTTATTGATTTATTTATTTATTAAGTTTATATATGGCTCCACCTAGCTGCACGGCTACTCTGGGCAGGTTGAACAAATATCAGTCGAGACACACAATAAAGAAACAACCCAATAATAAAAATATACAGTAGAACCCCGGTATCCATTGGTGATTGGTTCCAGGCCTTCCTGTGTATAATGAAAACGGTGGATAAGAGAGAACACCTGCCCAACCACCCCCAAACTGCTGTTTCCTGACAGTAGCTTGCTTTAGGACTGCTGTTTTGAGACAGTAGCTTGCTTTATGGCTGTTGTTTGTGACAGTAGCTTGTTTTACAGATGCTATTCGTGACAATTGCTTGCTTTACAGATGCTGTTTGTGACAATAGCTTGCTTTGTGGTTGCTGAATTATTTAATTTTTCCCCCCTGCCAATTGTGGATAACTGAATCAGTGGATAACTGAATCAGTGGATACGGGGGTCCTACTGTAATAAGAAATAAAACAATATCTATCTGAGCATCAAACAGGAAGCAAGATGGCCTAGAAACAAACAAACAAACAAAAAATAAAGTGCATTAACAGCGAATCCTTTGTAGCATACATTAACATATATTAATTTCCTCCCAGACTTTACTCCTCTGCCGTCTTCAGCGACTTGGAGGAATTCACGGCTCCCGAGATCACCCGGCGACCGGTGGAAGATTTAATCCTGCAGATGAAGGCTTTGAACATCGACAAGGTGGGGCGTCTGTGTTTTGAAGCTTGATCTGGCATCAAGTCCAGCTTCTGTAAAGGAGGCACAGAAAATGTCTGCTTCCTGGATGGATGCCATGGCATCCTTTCTTCCTCCAACTCTCTTCCTTTGGTTCAGGTGATCAATTTCCCCTTCCCGACGCCACCGCCGACGGATGCCCTCGTGGCTGCCGAGGAGCTGCTGATCGCCCTCGGGGCCTTGAAGGAACCCCCCAAAGCCGGAAGGTAAGGCCTCTGAGGTCCTCTCCGTCAACAACATAGGCGTCCCTGAAATCTTCCCCTTCTTTGTCCCATACACCTCCCCCTGCATTGTTTTTCTCTCTTTCTGTGTGTGTGTTGCGTCGTTACAGTCGTGACCCCATGTCCATGGAGTTTTCTTGGCAGGAACACTGCAGTGGCTCACCAGTTCCTACTCCGGTCACCTGTCCTACAGCACCTGGTATTCCCTGGTGGTCTCCCATCCAAGTACTCACCAGGGCTGACCCTTCTTAGCTTCTGAAATCAGGCCAGATTCATTTCCCAGAAAGTATGCTCGGATTTCAGCAAACGCTGTCCACAGATTTAAATACATTTTGGGGGGGTCAGGGGTTTGTTTTAATCCGCGGACGGCCAATGGCTTCGTAAGCTTGCTCTGCGTGACTACGAAATCAAAATGCAGCCCTTTTTAATACAGTGGTCCCCTGCCCTTTTGCGGTTCATATACTGCAGTCCCGCTATATTGCAGGACTACAGTATATGAAAAAAGGCCCCCTGGGGTAAGGAGCATCCCATACTTACCCCAGGACTGGGGCTGCCCCGAATCGGACCGTGAGGGCCTCCCCGGGCCTTCTGGAGGCCCCAAAAGGGCCTCCCTGCGAACCAGAAATGACGTCCGGTAAACCGGAAGTCATTTCCGGGTCTCAGAAAGTCATTTCTGAGGCCTCTGAGGGCTGGGGATAAATACAAGAGCCCCGAGTTAGGCCCCTCAGGCCCAACCCAACCTGCATCCGCATATCGTGGATTTTCAGTTATCGCGGGCTGGATTGGGTCCCTAACCCCCGTGATAGGCCTAGGGGGGGCGGGTCACTGCACTGATATGCCGAAAGAAGCATGCAAGTCTCTGGAGCGTAGCCTGCAGAAACGTTTTTAAAAGAGCCTTCCTTGCTGCCGCAATTGCCCCGGGATTAGAACAGATGTGTGGTTTGTTTTGTTGTTTTCCTCAAACACATTTGGGAACAACGAGCGTCCTTCTCTTCTCCTCTCTCCAGGCTGAGGAGTCTCCAGGAGGCCAAGCTGAGCTGCCCCATCACCCCGCTGGGGGCCACCATGGCATCCTTCCCGGTCTCCCCCCGTTACGCTAAGATGCTGGCCCTCAGCAAGCAAGACAACTGCCTGCCTTACATCATTGCCTTGGTGTCCGCCTTGACCGTTCGGGAGTTTTTTGAAGAATTCAACTGGTGAGCCTCTGCCGTTCCCCAGAGTTTAGTCTGAGAATTGAGTTTAGACTCACTCCCTGGTGGCAATGAATCTGCAGCTTTAGTTTTTTGTTTATTTTTTTTATTTTAAATTTTAAAAAATACAAACGAACAATCAAACAAACAGTAATTGTGCACCACCACCACCCGACTCTTGGGACCATCCAGTTGTTCCTTTAGCTTCTTTTTCTTCTTCATCTTCTCTTCTTATACCATCCTGTTTAAAGTCCTTTTCTCCAGAACTGTGTTGGATTATAAGTCGGTCCTTTCCCTTTCCCTTTTATTAATACATAAGTCTATAAATTTTCCCCAAATGTCATAAAAAATATCCTTCTTCATTTCCCCTCGCAGAACTTTTCAACTACAAGACAATGTATCATTTAAAGCTACATCCCACACTTCGTTGTACCACTCTTCAATCCTAAAAAATCTAGGTTGGATTGCCAGTTTTTCGCTATAATCAGCCTCGCTGCTGTCGTAAGGTTTGCAATTCATTCTTTGAATCTGCAAATCTGCAGCTTTAGGGAGAATAATTGAACCAGGAAGACCTCGTTTGGTTTGGCTGGTGGCCTGCCCGGCCTTCCGCTCGAAGTTTGCAACGGCTGTTCTACGGAAGACCAGTTCTGTCCGCTAAACGTTCTTCATAACGAGGATCCCCGCTGCAGTCTGACTTCTTGATCTTCTTTCAGGCCGGCTGGCAGCAAAGAAGAACAAGAGAAGCTGAAGGGAAAAATGGCCCGTGTGGTTCAAATGCAGCGGATCTGGGCTGGACAAGGGCCTTCCCAGAAGCTGGGCGACCTGATGGTGATGCTGGGTGAGCCTCTCCTCGGTCCTTTATATCAGAACGGTTACTCGCAAATAAAACTGCCCAGAGCGTGCGGTCCTCTCAAGTGGGGTGACGCCAACACCGAGAGAGGCCCCAAGAGTTCCTCTGGGAAAGTTGGGTGGTATATAAATGGAATTAATAAATAAATAACATCGACAACAAACCAGGCCATTCTGGTAGTTGCCCTTGATCTATGGAATAAACTGCCCCCAGATAAATGCTTGCCCCCCTCTCTCTCTCTCTCTCTCTCTCTCTCTCTCTCTTTGTTCTTTAGGATAGCTTTCCCCAAACCTTAATCTTGATCTTTCTAATGCCTGGGAATCCTTTCTCCGCCTCTGGCCATGTATAATTGGGTTTTAAGTTATTTTCAGCATGTCATCTTACTTTTATCGACTATAGGTGTGCTGTTTTTGTGGTTGCACATTTAAGGCGAACTGGATTCATTTGCACTTGGTTTGCTGTTGTTTGTGGTTTATAATTTCTATTTAGTGATATTGTAAACCGGGCAGTATAGAACTCTAATAAATTAAATTAAATTAATTAAATGGATGGACGGATGGATGGACAGACTGATGGATAGATGGATGGATGATGCGACAAATCTCCCCTGATCTTCCAGGGGCTGTGGGAGCCTGTGAATACGCCGGTTGCACCCCTCAGTTCTGCGAGGCGAACGGTTTGCGTTACAAAGCGATGGTGGAAATCAGGCGTTTGCGGGGACAACTCACCACAGCAGGTACAGCCGGCCACTACGTCAAGATATGAATTGCATCCACCCGCCCGCCCCGTGTTCTCATGGCTCAGTGGTTAAGACTGCTGCCTTGCTGTATATACTCGAGGATAAGCCTAGTTTTTCAGCCCTAATTTTGGGCTGAAAAAAGGGTTCCTCGGCTTATATGCGGGTCAATACTTTTAGCCACTGAAGCAAGTTTGGGTCAGTGGCTAAAAGTCATTTTAAACATTGTGTGCCACTTCTCCTGACCCCCCCATGTTTAAAATGACTTTTAGCCACCAACTCAAGCACTTGCCTCGGTGGCTCAAAGTCATTTTAAACATCACACACACACCCAGTTCACAAAGGACGAGTTGCCAGGCCCTGCTGCATTTCCCACCCTAGGCTTATACTTGAGTCAATAAATTTTCCCAGTTTTGGGGGTTTAAATTAGGGGCCGCGGCTTATACTCGGGTCGACTTATACTTGAGTATATACGGTATATACAGTAACTTAGCGGTCTCCTACATTATAAAAAAAAAAACAGTAGGGGTAACTTGTGACAGACGCCCTTTTCGGAAGCTGTGCTCTGGGCCTCCTGGAGCGGTCTTGAGATTTCTTCTAATCTGTAACATTTCTGTGTGTCCTTGTGTGTGTGTGTGCGCGCGTCCGGGTTTTCATCCCACCAGTGAACGCCATTTGCTCGGGCACCAACCTCTTTGTCGATACCAAAATGAAGCCCCCAACGGAGGCGCAGGTGATGTCCTTGAGGCAGATCGTCCTGGCAGGGCTGGGGGACCACGTTGCCCGGCGGATCCGGGCCGAGGAGCTGCTGGATGAGAAATGGAAGAACGGCTACAAGGTACCCGTGGGTGGTCAGGTCCACGCTGGGTTGGTTTTCCTGTTCGTCACGTCACAGCGTCTGCCAAGACAGAGGTGGAAGGGCCGGGCACGCAGTCTCTGGTCGGCTTACCATCAAAGAATTAAAACAGTTAAAAACATCAAATATCAATGAATAATTAAAACAATAATAAAAACCTTACACTAAAATCATTACACTAAAATGGCCATCAGAGGACCCACAGTCTATATTGTATCAATTAAAAAACTTCTGGAACAGGAAGGTTTTTACCTGGCGCCGGAATGTAATCAGTGTTGGCGCAAGGCGGATCTCACTCGGGAGGGTATTCCATAGTCTGGGGGCAGCTGCCGAGAAGGCCCTGTGTCTGCAAGCCATCCCTCTCACCTCCTTGAGGGATGGCTCTTTCAAAAGGGCCCCCTGGCTCGATCTTTATTGCGGGTAGGTTCATATGGAAGGAGGCGGTCCTTCAGGTATCTAGGTCCTAAGCCATTTAGGGCCTTATATGTCAAAACAAGCACTTTGAATTGGGCTCGGGCAGCAACTGGTAACCAATATAGGTTATTTAGAATCGGCGTGATGTGGTCCCTGGCGGCCCCACCGCTTACCAGCTGCGACGCACAATTCTGAACCCATTGCAGTCGCCGAGCCATCTTCAAAGGCAGCCCCACGTAAAGCGCATTGCAGTTTAGTCCCTCCATCCATCTATCGAATCAATCTGCGGGGTATTATTCTACCTCCAAACAGGCACACCATCCATTTGGACATAGAGGGGATAGATGCTTCTTCGTGGAAAGGATGCTGGGTGGAGAGCTAGAGCCGCCCCTGATATCTTGAACTTGAATTTCCAAGTTTTTTCTTTCTTTCTTTCGTTCTCCCCATCCAGACCCCTCTTCTGGACGACCCCGTGTTCATCCACCCCAAATCGGTCCTCTTCAAGCAATGCCCCGAGTTTGTTGTGTACCAGGAGGTTGTCGAAACCACCAAAATGTACATGAAAGGTAAAAAAAATGAAATTTAAAAAATACAAATTATACAGTGGACCCTCGTCTAACAAGCAGTTTGTTTAACAGAAAATCTGCTTAAAGGAAAAAAAAATTCTGGAGATAGGGGGAAATTGGTTAACAGAGTCGCCTAGGAGACGAATCTGTAAAACAGAAAAACGGTCTCGATTAGGGATTAATCCGTTTTCAATGCATTCCTATGGAAAATTTGTACAAAGGGAAATTTGCTTAATGGAGCCCTGTGGCGCAGGGTCTAAATGCCTGTCCTGCAGGTAAAACTGTGCTCACGACCTGGGGTTCGATCCCAGGTAGCCGGCTCAAGGTTCACTCCGCCTTCCATCCTTCCGAGGTCAGTAAAATGAGTACCCAGTTTGTTTCTGGGGGTAATGTGTAGCCTGCATACTGTAATTAAAAACTGTAAACCGCCCAGAGACATTTGAAGTGGTATAGGACAGTATATAAGCAGAACACTTGGCTTTTGCTTTGCTTTAACCGAATATCATTTGGGACAAATTCATTCCTTCATGCAAGGTACCACTGTACATAAAACCCCCCTTCGCTTCAGGTTTCCTTGTTTTGTTTTGTGTTTAAACCAAACGCCCCCCCCCCAATGCCCCAGCCTCCTTTCATGGCTTTTTTCCCATTCCCCTGAAGGCGTCTCAGAGGTGGAGGCCGAATGGATCCCGCTCCTTTTGCCTCCGTATTGCCACTTCGGGAAGCCGCTGGAGACGCCGCCCCCTTGGTATTGCCCCGAAACGGGCCGTGTGCGCTGCCACAGACCGAGCGTCTTCTGTAAGTTTCTCGAGGTGGTTTTTTCTTTTCTTTTTTGAGGGGGCGAAGCAGGAGGAGCGGCTTCCTCCCTTGTTATCTCCAGCGAGCCTCCGATCATGGGCATCGCGGACTGGCAGCAAGTTTTCCAGGAGGGCGTGCGAAATTCTCCCTTCGAGAGGTTGGGGGTGCCGTGCGTTGTGGTGCGCGTGTCTGCCTCAAAGAGAGGAGGGTTGCCTCAACTTCCCACCGATAACCTCTCTCTCTCCAGATCGAGTGGGCTGGGAGCTGCCGGCTGTGGAGACGGATTACCCAGAAGGAGCAGAACGCTACAAATACTTTGCCAAGTTCTTGCTGGAAGGAAAGGCAAGACACCCTTTTTCATTCCCTTTATGCGCCCATCTTCCTCTTCCCTTCAAAGAATGCAACATAAGAACCTAAGAAGAGCCATTGCTGGATCAGGCCAACAGCCCATCTACTCCAGCTTCCTGGATCTCACTGTGGTGCCACCAAATGCATCCGGGAGCGCACAAGACTAGATCTCTGTCTCCTGATACCACTCCCCGGCATCTGGCCCTTGAAGTACCCTGGTTTTAAGACCGGAGATTAAACACCCCCATCATGGTTTGTCACCTGGGATGGACTTCTCCTCCAGGAATCTGTCCAATCCCCTTTGGAAGGCATCCAAGCCAGATGCCGTCACCACCTCCTGTGGCAGGGAGTTACACAGACAAACAACGCGCTGGGCGAAAAAATGTTTTCTTTTGTCTGTTCTCACTCTCCCAACCCTCAATTTGAGTTTATGTCCCCTAGTTCTGGTATTTTGTGAGAGGGAAAAGAGCTTCCCTTGATCCACTTGACTCATGCCCTGCTTCAGACCATGATGCCACTCCCCTGCATCTGGCCCTTGAAATACCCTGATTTTAAGCCTGGAGATCCCACATCTCCATCATGATTTGTCACCTGGAATTGACTTTTCCTCCAGGAATCTGTCCAATCCCCTTTTGAAGGCCTCCAGGCCAGATGCCATCACCACCTCTTGTGGCAGGGAGTTCCACAGACTAACAACACACTGGGTAC
This sequence comes from Phrynocephalus versicolor, assembly GCA_023846285.1. Taxonomy (NCBI): domain Eukaryota; kingdom Metazoa; phylum Chordata; class Lepidosauria; order Squamata; family Agamidae; genus Phrynocephalus; species Phrynocephalus versicolor. The sequence continues at coordinate 1,863,834 of JAHTLZ010000019.1, read as the reverse complement.
AAAAAATATTTTCGTTTGTCTGTTCTCACTCTCCCAGCCCTCAATTTGAGTATATTTCCCCTGCTTCAGCGCTTTGTTATGTTCCGACATTGGAGTCGCATGTGCATCTGGGTCAAAAGGCAATTTTCTAAACATGTAAAATAAAAAGGGGCGCTTTTTTGGAGGGGGGGAAGGAATATTAAAATGAAGTCGGGCTGAGGCATTGGATAGACGCCAACTGACGCAATTTCTTCTCCCAAGAATTGTTTGCATATAGGCAGCCTTAAGAAACAGGTCCATGGACCCACATGGTTTTTTTTCCCCTCTTAGGTTATGAAAAAGTTGACCGCCTACAGCCGCTGTTTGCTATCCAGCCCGGTTACGATGCTGAAATCGTGGTCCAAGTAAGTTGTCGTACAATTATTGCAGAGGATGATTTAGGCAGGGTGGCGTTCAGTTTTCTTTAAGGAGCAGCCCCCCCCCCGCCCCGCCGTTGGGAGAAAATAAAACCTCGTGCAAGAGTCTGGGGGGGGGGGGAAATTAAGCAAAAACAAAGACTGCTGCTTACAGACGGCATCCGGGGAGGGCAGAGGGGAGCCAGCCCTTTTTGGGAAAGGGAGAAGGAAGAGAGGAAGCCAGGCAGGTGGAAAGGGGATGGTGTGTTTGGAAGGAGGCCGTGACTGGTAAACTCTCAGAACGGGAGCACGAGACGTTGTATGAATTTGTTGCCACTGGCCTTTCTTGAGTCCACCTGCCTGGCTGATCCCTGTGTCGAAAATCCCCACAGGCTCCAGCCCAGGACGGAATCTCTCCTCCAAGCACTTGTTGCCGAAAAAGCTGACCACCGGGACGCTCTACGGGCAGCCTGGGAGAAAAACCCCAAATGTAAGCGCTATCGAGGCGAAGGTGGTGTGTCTCTTTTCTTCTTCTTCTTTTTGAAGAAGTTTGAAGACGTTTGAAGTTGTGTATTTATGTATGGTTGTACTGTTAGGTCCTGTAAAAGCTGATGTAGATTCTTCCCATCTCATTGTTCTGCACAGGACAATGACAATAAAAATCTATCTATCTATCTATCTATCTATCTATCTATCTATCTATCTATC
>JAHTLZ010000019.1:1832399-1854332 GCA_023846285.1 Phrynocephalus versicolor | reverse complement strand
ATCCAGAAGGAGTCCACCCTCCACCTGGTCCTGCGCCTGAGGGGTGGTATTTAAAATTGCTGCTTGCTTAAAAACCACCCAAGTAAACTTCTCTGCACCTTGTTTCAATAAAGTTGTTGCATTCCCAAATAATCTGTATTTTATTTTATCAGTTAGCATGATGGGAGGGCTTGGGAATGCTTTACAAAATTTATAGGGAATCACCACTGTAATTCCCATTAATGTTTGACTCCTCACTTTATCTTCCCAAACTTGAAGGATGCTGGGAAAGCCCACTAAGATAACTGTCTAGAAACCCAAAATGTGATTGGGTAACCCCTCCTGTTAGTCTCCTAGGTTGCATATCTCTCTGGGGTTTGTTTCACTTTTATTCCTTGGCTGTTACTCTTTAGTTGGCAAACAGAAGACATGTCCCAATAGTCAAAATGGCTGCTCCTCAGTTATCGGGATACACCCCTTCCTCTTAAAAGTTGACCACATGGCCCCTCTGAATAAAGAATCCCCATGGGTTCTGTTCCACCATGGTCAAATCACAGATTTTAAAATGAACATGGTATTCAACTTGGAAGAGAACATTTTATGTCCGTGCAGAGTAGCTTCCTGGGACCTTAGCTTAACTAAATGAGTGTTTGTTTGTTTTGGTAGGTTCCTGAAATCGAGCAGATATTTGTATAGTTGGTTAATGGGTCAGACAAACATTTTTGTTGGCCAAGAGGCAAAGTGAACTCTGCCACAGCTTGGCCTGCAACTTGGTTCCTAAGATCCAAATTAAAGTTTCAGCCGTTTCTCATGGGGGTGAGTGGAATTTGGTCCCTCACAATCTTGATTTCTTTCAGCAGCCAGACTGAGAAGGACCACAGGATCTGTGAGTTTTTTTAGCCTTTGGAGCAGTTAGAAAACTGGAAATCGGAAACCACTTAAGAGACCTGGGTGTTTTTCAGCCTGCTTAATGCCCACCTCTCCTGGAGTGACACCACAGGCACCGATGGGTGTGTGTTACGGTCGTGACTGACTTAGAGTTTTCTTGGCAGGCAATACCGGAGGGGCTTGCCAGTTCCTACTCCAGGCCCCTGCAGAACCTGGTATTCCATGGTGGTCCCCCATCCAAGTACTAATCAGGGCCGACCCTGCTTAGCTTCCGAAATCAAGCCAAATCGGATGTGCTTAGCCACGGACGCCAATAGCACTCATTAAACCAGGAGTTGCAAAGTTGGAAGGCTCCACAGTGGGCCGCCCGTTGGCATAGGGGAAAGGTGGGAAGTAGGTATGCATGTATATGTTAGTGGCATTCATCTTGTCACTGGGCTGCTTGGCATGCCCTCCACAGGTTGCATTTGTAACCCATTTCTCACAATAACTTGACCCTGGGACCAGCTGCTAAGGTCACTGCCTGGACTGGTGGTGAATCTAGGTCTGCCCTCCGGCTCATCCCCAAATGGTTTATTTGGGTGTATGGGCTCCACCACAGGTCAGTATCCCAGCTGTGACTGCAGATGAGATAAGCACAGCTGCTGTTACTTAGTGGTGAATGCCTGTGGAATCTCCAGACCCCAAGAAGCTATTTTATTTTTTCTTATTTGGAACTTGTGTGGATCTCCGGGTGTGGGAAGGAGTGCACAAGGGTTACTCTTTCTACATCTGGGCCAAATGGGAAGTTCACAAAATACTTCCTAAGGGTCAGGAGGTGAGTAAAGGAGAGCAAAAAATCCTCTATAATTATAATGTGCAAGATGGAATTTCGGTGGCAGAGCCTTCCTGAGTAGCTAAACACAAACATTTCTTAACAAGGGGTGGCAACCATTTTGTTCACTTGGTTACCAAGGATTTCTACTGGATTCCTCTCAACATGGCCCCATGGCCAAATCACCTGCTCAGAAAGAATCCCCATCCATAATCGCATTTTTGTTCCAGAATACATGGCCATGGGCCAGTTGCTGGCGAGTGCCTGTATTTTTATTTCCAAAGGTTTCCATCGAAAATTGGGAGTGGATTCAATAAGGGTATGGCATCATAATGGCAAGACCAGCGAGGGCTAATTCAGCACCAAGGATTATTAATATAATCAGGAGTGGAAAAGAAGGCAACAAATCTTGGGAGGAGCCATGCCTACGCTCTGTAGGCATGTCCGAACTTCGCCCCTCCAGATGTTTCGGACCACAACTCCCACAGTCCTTTGCCATTGGCAATCCAAGCTTAGAATCCTGGGAGTCGTGGTCCAAAACATTAGGAGGGCCAAGTTTGGGCATGCCTGACTAGAGGTCTTTTGTTTGTTTTGGGGACTGCCACGCGCAGGAGCCTGGCCCGCATGGCCAGGGGGACTATGTTGGGGAGTGTAGTTATAAATGAAATGAAAAGTAACGTCTCCCTAGGCGCCTGCCCCCCTCCAAGAAGAGCTTGGTGAGGTTGGAGGCGCGGAGGCTCCCCTGCCCAGAGGAGGAGGCGGGGCGCGTGGGGCCAGCCCTCTTCTTCCTCGCCCTTCCCTTTCGTGGGGCGGTCCCTGGGCGAGGAGGAGGAGGAAGAGGGAGGGGGCCGGCCGGCTGGCCATGGGGCAGAGAGTCCGTAAATGGGGCCGAGGCGAACCGGAGCGCCTTGGGATGCGGCGGGCGCGGTGGCTCCTTCGGCGTAGCGTTCCGGTCGCCCGCGGGTCCAGCCTCGGCACGCCTACACCACCACCATGGGCCGCCGCTGTTGCAATAATAATAATAATGCTTTCCGAGCGGCCGTGGGCCTGGGCATCGCCGGCCTCGGGTGCCTTGTCTTCGGGGTCCTCCTCATCGTCCTGCTGCCCATCATCATGAAGGATCAAGTGACCAAGGTAGGCGCTTTGGAGAGGAAGGGGGTGGATGGGGTCTCCCCAGGGCGCACGACCTGGAGCGCACCAGGCGCGCGCCCTCCCTTGGCGCACCCAGCACTTTGGAGGCGTTGCTTTTATTTTTAATTTTTAATTTAATTTTATTTTTTGCCTTGTGGACTACAACTTCCAGAATCCCCCTCAGCCAGCCAGGTGGGGTGGGGTGGGGTGGTGTAGGGTGCAGGCAGCCGCCTCCCCCACCCCACCCCCCTGTTCTTCTCCCCCACCAGCGTCTGGTTGTTTGTGCAAGGACTACTGCTCCGAAACGGTGAGGTTCCCACTTAGAACTCCCCGACCCATCTGCCCCCAAATTCCTCTAGAAAGATAGGGGCCCGGACGGGGTAGGGTTGGGGAGACGCCCCCGACCCCCCAAGTAGAAAGAAATGGCCAACCTGAGCACTGGAGATGCTTAGAAACACCCGGAAAGGGTGGCTTTTTTTAAAAAAATCGATTTGAGGTCCTTTATCGGGATCGTTAAAGCTCTATCAGCTGTTGCAGAAAAAAAAATCAACCCAAGAGACTCCGGACTCGCTAAGGAGTTTTTGATCGCCTGAGCTTTCGTGGACTGGGGCATCGTCCAACAGGATGTTTGTGTTAATCTAGTTTGGGTGGGGTGGGGGGGGGCGCAGGGGAGATCCAGGATCTGGCCCCATCAGGTTCATCTCCACGGATTTTCCCCCTAATGCTCATCTGCTCCCATTCCTAGCTGGCCTGCACTGGATATATATCATCACACGCCAAATTCTGGTTAATATCCTGGGGATTTGGTATATGGTGTGAATGCTTCTGCTCCACCAGATCTGCCCAAGATCTTCAAAATAGTTTTTCCACTTGGCGATTTAAATCCTGTTAAACTGCAGGTGTGAAATCTTTTTTAAACCTGTTGCAGCCTGCCTTGGGAGGAAGCAGGCTATGAATTAAAATTTTAAAAAATGAATGGAAATAAATTCATGAGATTATTTGATTAATTGATTTGGAATATTTTGACCTCACCTTTCTCCTTGATAAAGGACCCAAAGTGTCTTATATGAGGGACAGTATGCAGAACATTTAAGACATACTCAAGTTAAGAACAGGGAATTAGAAGAGGCGTCTTAGAACATTAAAAGCTAGCATTAAAGCTACAAAGTGCATGCAAAAAGAAAAACAAATCCATTATGAGGGCTGGAAACTAACATGAGGGAAAAAGTAACATCTGTTTGGGCTGTAAATCGCAAAATGGCCTTCTGGGCGTTGCAATCCAAAGCAAAATAAATAAATATTAAATAAAATAATAATTAGCCTTTAAGGGGCCGTCGGATTCTTGGCTGTTTGTAGCCAATTGCGACTTCATTGAGTCAGTTGTTAAGGGAAAGTCTATGGAACTCCTTGGTGCAAGATGCTACCTTGTGGAACTCCTTGCCACAGGGTGGGGTGATGACATCTGGCCCGGATGCCTTTAAAAGGCGATTTGGACTGATGTCTGGAGGAAAAGTCCATCGCAGGTTACCAGGCATGATGGGGATACGTGTTACCTCCAGGCTTAAAGGGAGGGTACCTCAAAATGCCAGAGGAAGGGGAGTAGCATCAAGAGACAAGGATCTAGTGGTCTCATGCGCTCCTGGAGGCATCTGGTGGGGTCACTGGGCAATACAGGGAGCTGGACTGGATGGGCCCTTGGCCTGATCCAGCAGGGCTCCTCTTATGGTCTTAAAATGTGGGTTGCTAATATTGTCTTTTGCTATGAAACAGCACGAGATTGCCTCAGACAACAAAGCCCTTAGATCTGATCCAGATTCCCTCGAATTGTTTAGCCCTTTATTTATTCCACTTTTTAACCCTGCTTTTATCCAGGGAGCTTGGGGTAGTATGCATTTGCTTATCTTCCCCCACCTGCAGTATGTTATGCTGCTAATAACCCTGTGAGGTAGGATAAGGAGGGGGGGGTAGTTAAAAAAAGAAATCTTGATCGAATTACATTGCCCAGTAAGCTTCATAAATGAACAAAAATTTGAACTCGTAGCCTTCATCCCAGTGCTTCCCCACGGCATCATTTTCGCTCTCCTGATGCAGAGCTGTTGTCAGAACTAAGGAGCTATCCTGGCTTTTTCCTCCTCCTCCCATTCTCTTTTGCCGAATGAAAATCTATTTTCCACAAGTCTGTCTGTCTTTCTTTCTGTCTTGCACACACAGAGAGCGAGAGAAAGCGACAAAGCCAATTTTGTGTGGCAGCTGTGAGAGTCCCTGTTCTTTAGCAGGTCAGATAGTTTTTCTAAAGCGGGATTGCCAGATCAAACATTTTGCCAGCCAACATCAATGGCCTATTCAATAACATAAAATAAAAAAGCTTTTTAATGATGCCACCCCAGGACAGAACTTTTCCCTTCCATGAAATTAGTTGAATCATTTAAAAAGTACAGTTAGCACCTTAGAGAAAAATAGAGACTGCCTTGTATTCTTTCTTATGATATTTACTGCAGAGATTTTGGCTTTCTCTCTCTGTTTTCTTCACCTGTAACATTAAACAGCACTGTTTTTAATGATAATATACCAATCTTTTTTTTGTTTTTGTTTTTCTAAAAACCATTTCCGATACCTCCCTCTCTTTGGAAAATGCAATCAGAGCTGGATTTAGGGGGTAATTTAAGCAGTTGTTGAGATTTTTTCTTTCTTTCTTTCTTTCTCTCTCTCTCTCTCTCTCTCTCTAAGCCAGCAGTGGTGACTTGTGACCCCCCAGTGGTTTGTAAATACTCATTTTTTTAAAAAAATCAAGGGTTTGCAGACAAACAGAAGCCGTCCCTGTGCGGGAAAATAAATTATCCAAACAACGATGCTTGAAATAAAGCCTGCAGATTGGCGGTCAGGCTAGTGATAGGAGTTACTGTACGTGAAAGATTTCTCCCAGAATAAATGGAAGCAGAACCATCAGCGAATGAAAACATTTATTCAGTGGGAGAGAAATGTCTGATTTGTTCTGATTCGAGTGGAAGCCAGATCCTGGTCAGAATGAATAACAATAAGTTCCCTTATCCCTCGGTTGCAAAAGGCCTCAGTCTTGTGACTCTGGGCTGCGTGGCGGAGTGGTTAGATCAGGTGACCTCCTTTCCCCAAAAAGGGGCCACTGAACTGTAAATTAAAAACTGGAGCAAGCCTAATTTTTGGATCCCTTGCAAATGTGATGTAATTTTCGTGGGACGCCTGCCAAATCAATGGAGATCTTGGTGTGTTTTCTTCTCGATTGTTTTTCTGAGATGCTTGTAAAGTAAAGTACCCAGTTGTGGGGCAATTCTCACTCCTCCATGCCGGTGAAAATCCCCATATGGGTCAAGCCATGGGTACAGAAAGGGGCCAGGCGTGTCCCCCAACCGCACCCCTCCATGGCGTGCCAGGTTTAAAGAAAATATTCCTCCTCTCCGTACAGGGAGTGATCCTTATACAGTATTGAGTTACCCTGAACGGTTGTCACTGTGCCCAGCTTGCAAATGAGAACATAGGTGTAGAGGGGATAATTAAAAGGGTGGCAAAAAGAGGACGGCACACACCCACACTGACCAGATAACATCGCCGACGTGACCTGGCTTCCCAGGGGCTCTGAGGAGCGCATACGGGCCGTGACACAATTCACCAACAAAACAATGGAAAGTAGCAGCGTTATACAAACCCAGAACCCTTGCCAGGCGCACAAAGCATCCCGTGTACTCCTGCTGAAAGGTCAGATCTGCTCATGGTTATATCAGATTCCCTTCCTGTAGTGAGCAGAAGAAATACCTAATGGTAGGGCCGGCCCCTTAAAGCCACTTGTAGCCAGCTCAGCAGCACCTTCCAAACCTGAGCCAACCAACACCTGTTCAGTAAAAGATCCATATGTGCTAGGTCTCATTGAGTTAACCTGAGATATATTAACTCTGGGAAACCGTCTGTGATCAGTCAGGGCCACTAATCCAGGACACACACACACACACACACACACACACACACACACACACACACACACACACACACACACACACAGAGAGAGAGAGAGAGAGAGAGAGAGAGAACAAAAATACTATTTTTTGAGACTTGCACAAGTCCAGGCATGTCCAAACTTCGGCCCTCCTGATGTTTTGGACCACAACTCCCAGAATTCTAAGCTTTGTCTGCCAGTGACAAAGGACTGTGGGAGCTGTGGTCCAAAACATCTGGAGGGCCAAAGTGTTGGACCTGCCTGGTTAGGCGTTTGCAGCATTGAGAGAGTCCTTTCATGCAGACTTGATGTCCATTTTGCGTAGAGCTGGAAACATTGATTCTGTAATGGGTTTCTGGAGGGTGGAGTCAACGACCTCACTCTTCCGTGATCGCAAGGATGTGAGATGGACGGTCCCAGGTAAAAGAAAAGAGCCTGGCCCTAATTCAGCACTTCCGGACCTGGCATACGGAAAGCCCCACAAGCTCATCAACGTTCTCTCTTGAAAACCAAATTATCTCCAGGCGGCAAAAAGTAAAAACCTTACAGAGGCCTTGGAGGGTGCCGGCTGAATCTTATCAGGTCTTCTCCTTCATTCTGTCTCTCTCGTCTTTTTGCAAGTCATGAGACTCCGAGCTGCACCCCAAGCCACAAACACATCGCACAAAGCGAAGCCCTTGCCTCCAGCAGCCACTTTCGGGTTGTCTGGAAAGAACCGAAAATTATCACTTCCATCAGTGGTGTCCAAGCTTCAGCCCTCCAGATGTTTTGGGTCACGACTCCCACAGTCCTTTGTCATTGGCAGTGCAGGCTTGGAATTCTGGGAGTCGTGGTCCAGAACATCTGGAGCAGGCAGGTCCAAACTTCGGCCCTCCTGATGTTTTGGACCGCAACTCTCAGAGTTCCAAGCCTGTATTGCCAGTGACAAAGGACTCTGGGAGTTGGGGGTCCAAAACATCTGGAGGGCTGAAGTTTGGACATGCCTGATCTGGAGGGATGAAGTTTGGACACCCCTGACTTACATAATTGGTGACAGTGGTAGGGTTGTTGTTGGTTGTTTTCACCGACACAGGTGTGGGAAAGTCTGTTTTGGGGATTCCCCCCCCTTCTGTTTTGGCCCTTCCGGGCGTTGGATTGAGCCAAACTGGAGGGCACCTGTTGGTAGCATGTTTCATGCAGCCAAACAGCTTGAGATTGCTCCAGATTAGAGTGCAAGAAACCTTTTATCCAGGATACAAAGAGGGTTTTAGGAGGTGGACCGAATCTTCCCCACCCCCATGCTGTTCCCTCCAGACGCCAGAATGATCTTATCTCATTGTACACGCTGACAAATTTCAAAGTCTTCTCTCTGTCCCGCAGGGAGATACACTCCTCCGCTCTCCTTGGTCAGGAAGGCTCATACAGACAAGATTTTTGAACAGGGTGTGCGACCCTGCTGTGAGTGCTGTTACCTAAGAACATAAGGAGAGCCCTGCTGGATCAAGCGAATGGCCCATCTAGTCCAGCTTCCTATATCTCACAGTGGCCCCGCCAGATGCCTCTGGGAGGGCACGAGACTAGGTATCTGTCTCCTGATACCACTCCCCTGCATCTGGTCCTTGAAGTACCCCGGTTTATAAGCCTGGAGATGACACATCTCCATCATGGTTTGTCACCTGTGATAGACTTTTCAATCTGTCCAACCCCCTTTTGAAAGTATCTAGGCCAGATGCCATCACCACATCTTGTGGCAGGGAGTTCCACAGACTCACAACGCGCTGGGTGAAAAAAATATTTTCTTTTGTCTGTTCTTACTCTCCCAGCCCACAATTTGAGTGGATGTCCCCTAGTTCTGGTATTTTGTGAGAGGGAGAAGAGCTTCCCTCTATCCACTTTACTCATGCCCTGCATTATTTTGTACGTCTCAATCCTATCCCCCCCCCCCTCAGGCGTTGTTCCGAATGGGGACTTCCAGGGGAGAGAAACGATAGCGGAAGGTTTGCAACCGGCCCGGGGTTGAAGCCGACAGCAACCCCTCCATGCAAAAAAAAGCACACCCTTTCTTGCAAGCTGCTCAAAAGTGTTGTGGAGAGGGACACACACACCTTTTTTTTTTTAATGGAACTAGATGGGTAAAATAAACACGAAAAAATGAAAGCCAAAGAAAATGGCGGTACTTGAAAGAGAAATGGAAAGCCACTCCCAGTGCTGATGTTTTTATAATCGGTGTTTTTATAATCGGTCAGGCAGGCCCCGAGTGACCTTCGGGCCAGATGGGCGGTGTGTAAATCAAATCAAATCAAAACCAATCAATCAGTTTGTTGTGTCAGGGGTGTATCAAACAGCACAGGCCTGGTTCTGCGGAGGAAAGCAGGAGCATCATTTTTTCCCTTGAGCTTTTAGCTAACGCATGCGGAGCGTTACTTGCGACCTTGTTTTGAGAAGCTTGACGTACTGGGTTTCTCAGGCGGCTTTGTCCCTGATAAAAAAAACCCTGGGAGTGTTTCTGCAGCGGGGGGGGGCATGCCTAGACTAGGCTCAGGAGGAGATGGTGATGGTGAGGGTGATGATGGGATGGAGGCGTAGCTAGGGCTCGCGCTCCATGAAGCAACACCTGGATAACAGCTTGGAAGGCCTTTGTGCGTCTTCTTGCAGCAATGTCTAATCGAGCTGATTTCATCCTGGAACCACGTTGTTGTGTAAGAAGCCCAGATGAGCTTTAGATAACTTCTCGTTTCGAGAAGTTTGATAACTTCTCTCCAACTTCTCTTCTTCTTTCCGTGTCGCCTGGCAATTGAATTGCTCCATGTTAATTATCCTATTCCTGATGGCTAGAGTCGTTAAGTCTTTTGCTGAACCTATACACAGTGGTACCCCGACTTAAGAGCAGCTCGACTTAAGAGCAATTTGATTTAAGAGCAGAAAACTGTTGGCATTTTAACTGCTGCCTTACAAATTGTAGATATGGTCTGCTCGACTTACAATTTTTTTTTCATTTTAAAAGCTATTTTTTCAATTTTTTAGATAGGTACCCCGACTTAAGAGTGTGCATTTGGAATGGAGTAAATTCGTAAGTTGAGGTACCACTATATTGTTTTGCTAAAGGGATTTTATTTTATTTTATTTTTTACATGAGGAGTTGTGGCGGGAATCAGTATCGGTGTGTTGGCAGCAGTAAAAGATCTCAGGTGAAAGAGAAGAGGTTCAGTTCTCAGCAGCTGTCAGGTATAAATAGAAAGGGCCGGTGTGGTGTAGCAGTCAGAATGGCAGACCATAAGTTGGGGAATCCTGGGTTCGAAACCCCCCTCCGCTATGGGGACTTGGGGGCGGGTTTTGTAAAACGAATCCTTAAAATGCCTCCCTTCGCTAGAAAGCCTTCTTAGAACTTGGTTCTAGCATAACAAGAGCGAACACACAAAGTAAACAGAACCGAATTTACATGACACGTCACCTGTCTCTCACAGCTTCCTCAGGGAAACACGGTAGGTCAGGCTTGTCCAAACTTCAGCCCTCCAGATGTTTTGAACCACAAGTCCCACAGTCCTTTGCCATTGGAAATACAAGCTTGGAATTCTGGGAGTTGTGGTCCAAAACATCAGGAGGGCTGAAGTTTGGACAGGCCTGCGGTAGGTGATGCTTAGTTCGGAATACAGGTGATAGCAGTGATTCCCAACTGCCTGTCGTCCAGATGTTCTTGGACAACATCCCCCAGAAACCGTAGCTGGCACTGCTAGGGGTTGAAGACTTCTGGGGTTTGTAGTCTCCCCCACCACAAAAATAATAATCTGAGCAACCCAATGGGGAGAACCGTTTGAGTTTGACTAAGGAAGAAAGTGTTAAGCATGGTCGGATGTCATAGTCTCTTCTGGGTGAGGAAGACTCTGTGCCCTTCTCTGACATTCACGGGACTACAACCACCATCAGCCCCAGCAAGGGGAACGAAGGGCAAGCGTCCGTGGGGCCACAGAGCTCTCCCTTTCCCGGTCTCTAGACTCAGCCTCGGGCGATGTTTTGTGTTCGGGAATAACCTCTGACAGCTGACGTCCCGCTTTGCCAACATCAGCAGAAACATTTCCTGTCCCAGCCTGCTGAGTGTGGAGGATGGAACAGGACAGCTCTCATACAAATTGCATCTCGTACAGAATGCTGCGAACGGGACTGGGGGGGGGGCTAGGGCTGGAAAGAGCAAACGCTTCATTCTGGGTTTGGGGTAAAAAAATTTCTTTTTTTTTTTGTAAGTCCACTTAGGTTTGCCAATTGTAACCAGATTGAATTCAAGTTATATTATCCAATGGATGCAATGTTGCCCTTTGATGCTGAGAGAAGAGTCAGGGGACCGTAACCGATTAGAATTGTATCATTGGAGTGTTTGTTGAACCAGAGGAATTAAGCAAACAATGCCAGTTGTTTTGCATCCTGGATCTTATCTATCCACCTGGCTCCCACAGGGGTATCATCCACCCTGTATTGCTCAAGGCAAAGCATTTTAAAGCCACCAAACTTTTTTACAGCCGGGTTGGGGAAACGGGATAGGATGCTGCTGGTGGGGGGTGTGTGTGTGTGATTTTGTAAGCTTGTGTGTGGCCTTGATTACTGCATGGTTTGCTCTCGGGAGCTCTTTACAGAGGTAGGGCAGGAGATATGAATAAATAAATAAATAAATAAATAAATAAATAAATAAATAAATAAATAAATAAAAGCCGCAAGTGGATTTATATTGGGGATGTAGGAATCTGCCTCAGTGGTATTGCCTCAGATCTTCGCTGGATCTAACCTTGCGTAGTCAACAATGCCTACCCGCCGCCGCCCTGCAGTTTTTTTCCACAACAGTTTACGCACGCACGCACGCGCGCACACACAGAGCACCGTGGACCTGCGCACACACCGAGCGACTCAAAAAGCTGCCTCTCCCAAAACCCGCTGCTGGTTTCCAGCTCACGCTCACGCCCCGGCCCTTGCTTGTAATTGCAGAACGTGAGACTCGAACCCGGAGGCATGGCCTTCGAACTGTGGAAGGACATCCCCGTGCCGTTTTACCTCTCCATCTACTTCATGGAGGTGCTGAATTCGAAGGAGGTCCTCAGGGGAGGCAAGCCGGTGGTGAGCCAACGCGGCCCCTACGTCTACAGGTTTGAGCCTTTCTCCCTCCTGTGAGGGTTCGGTTCTGATTTCTGGCGGTTCCGAATCATAAACGAGGCAGGAGTCTCTTTTTGCAGGAACTTCAAAAGGATTTTTATTTCTTACAGAATCAAAGACAGTGCGGGCACTTTCTTGAATAACAGGAGATAACGGTGGCAACGGTTGCATAACGTTCTCTTCAATAACAGGGTCTTCATAAATGACAATAACTGGGTTATAACTTATATTTGCTTCGTCTAGAAACATGGGGGGGGGGAAACCGCCGCCCCCTGCCCAAACACTGGGTGTTTGGCCCATTGCGCTACCGGATTGGCTGGTTTCTCCCTTCTCCATTCCCTCTGGAATTTCTCAGAAGTTTCAGGCCATCTCAAAGGTCTTACATGTACCGACCAGGCAAACTCCTCTTCTCTTTTGACCTTCGGATATTCAATCCTCCTTCTATATTCTCCCTCATCCGTCTGAGTCTCTACACTCCTCAACTATCGTTCCCAACTGCCACTCCCCTTCCCTTCCTCATGCATCCCTGGTCTTTCCATCTCGCGCTCATTCCACCCATCATCCTGTTCATCCACCGCCCAAAACGCCTCCCGTGGGCCCCCAGGCTGTTCCCCTTTACATTCCTCTTTTAATTCTACTGTCTGCAAACCCCGCACGCAAGCATCTACATTCTTATAAAAGCAAAAAGCAAAGTGTTCTGCTTATATACCGCCCCATGCCACTACAAGCGGTCTCTGGGCAGTTTACAATTTTTTAATTACAGTGTGCAGGCTACACATTGCCCCCCACCCCCAGCAAGCTGGGTCCTCATTTTACTGACCTAGGAAGGATGGAAGGCTGAGTGAACCTTGAGCCTGCTACCTGGGATTGAGCCCCAGGTCGTGAGCACACTTTTACCTGCAGGACAGGCATTGAACCACTGTGGCTCACTCTCCTTGACACTCGGAGCTTGGTCCTCCTCCTCACACACACCCCGGGTGTGTGTGTGTGTCATCTGCACACAGCTTCGAACCCTTGCCTGTGGGGGGGGGGAACACTGATTTTCTGTAGGACACATCTTGTGATCAAAAACCTGTGGGAAAGAATCCCAAAAGACCTTTGCGCAGGGCCAGCTCTGGGGGGTGCTTAAGCCAGGCAGCCTCTGGCGTGGGCCGTGGCCATTTATCATCACATTTGCCAATCGAAGGCGTGAACGCAAGAGGCGGTAACTGATTTTCCTTGGCAATGTCAGGATGAATCGCTGTGTAAGAAGTTGGTTGTGGTTGTTTTTTTAAATTTGATTTATATGGCGCCTTCCTTTGAACTTTGGACCCCAGGCGTTTGACAGAGTGATTGGAATTAACAAAGCAGGCACTGTACTTATGGAAGCGCAATTAAATTCTTGGGTTTTAAATGACAGTCAGCAATCAGCTGAATAATTGGCGTAGCGAACACCCCGCCTTGTTTATCTGCTCAGCCCTTGGGATTAATTTTATTTTATTTCATTTTTAGTTGTCGGAACAAAACGGAGTCAGCGGAGACTTTATTTGTAGTGCCTTCTGTCTGCTTTAAATAAATCCTGCTGTCCTTCCAGTTTCTTTTATTTATTTTATATTTTTAATTATTTATTTATACAACTTATATGCCGCCCACTACCCAAAGGTCATCTGGTTTGAATCAGACACACAGTTAAACACCCTATTAAAACTGTCTCCGTTAAAATGGCCATTACAGCAGGGGTGTCCAAACTTCAGCCCTCTAGATGTTTTGGACCGCATCTCCCAGAATTCCAACCCTGTGTTACCAATGACAAAGGACTGTGGGAGTTGTGGTCCAAAACAGTTGGAGGGCTGAAGTTTGGACACCGTGAGTAAAGCAACGAGACAATCCAGTTCAATGGTTCTCCACCGGTGGGTCCCCAGATGTTCCTGGACTGCAACTCCCAGAAGTCTTCATCCCTAGCTGAGCTGGCCAGGATTTCTGGGAGTTGCAGTCCAGGAACATCTGGGGACCGGTTGAGAACCACTGATCCCGTTGATACAGTAAACAGTGGCTAAAGTCTCTAGCCAATTCCTGGCTCGGAGGGGGGTCATACCGGCCTCCCTAAGAGCCTCGTTTCCAATTTTATACCTGTCATGTCCCTTATCTTAGAACAAGGTTCAGTGGAGGAAGAGGACATGTCCGCCTTGTTGGTGGCTTCGGAGCCAGAGATTGCCAGTTCAGTTAACTACTGTGCCCCCTAGACGGGCTGGACTAGATGACCCAGGGGTCCCTTCCTGAAGAGTCTCGCAGGGTCCTTGCCGTGAATCAGTTGGGAGCGTAGATGAAGACCTGTATGTGTGTGTGTGTGTGTGTTGCGTGCATCTTAGAAGTTGTAACCGACTCCTCGTGACCCCATGTCCATGGAGTTTTCTTGGCAGGCATACTGCAGTGGCTTGCCAGTTCCTACTCCAGGCGCCTACAGCCCCTGGTATTCCCTGGCAGTCGCCCATCCAAGTACTCACCAGGGCCGACCCTGCTTAGTTTCCGAAATCAGGCAAGATCAGATGTGCTTAGGGCATGTGTATGTGTGTTGTGTCGTTACAGTCATGACCAACTCTTCGTGGCCCCCATGTCCATGGAGTTTTCTTGGCAGGAATGCCGAAGGGGCTGGCCAGTTCCTACTCCAGGCGCCTACAGCACCTGGTCTTCCCTGGTGGTCTCCCATCCAAGTACTAACCAGTCCCTGCCCTGCTTAGCTTCTGAAATCAGGCATGATCGGAGGCGCTCAGGGCATCTCGGCAGCTAGATCGTAGAACAGAAATGTTGGCTGATCTCCTTTCCCCAGGCGCTTTAGCTGCCAGAATAATGCTGACCTTGTTCTGCTTATATTCTGCCCGCCCCCAGCTACCCACTGACTTATTTGCCTACTTGCCGATATTGAATATATGCATTGTGGCTCCATACAATGAAAGCAGACAAGGCCTAAAAGCTTCTTACCCTGAACATTTTGGGCTGGAGATTAGCTTTCAAGCCAGTGAGGGGGAAGGGGGGGTGCCTTCTCCCTCCATCAAAGATGAAGCATCTGGATATCTGGGGCATGCAGAATAAGAAGCAGCTTGCGGGGCCTGATCCACTATCCTGACCTCACCCTTCTAGGATGGCGAGGGTTTATATCTGGTTTTTTGGGCCTCTTCCCGGTTCTAACCCGAGCTTTGGCGGGTGAGCTTTGGAAAGTCATTGGTTCCCGCGGCTTGGGATCAGGTTTGAAATGTCGCGCTTTGGGGCTCCTGGCCAGAACGTTGTCAGCTTTTACAGAGGTGCCCAAAAACTTCAGCCCTCCAGATGTTTTGGACCACAACTCCCACAGTCCTTGGCCATGGCCAATACAGGGTTTGAATTCCGGGAGTTGTGGTCCAAAACATCTGGAGGGCCGAAGTTTGGACACCCCCTGCGTTACATGTCCTGGAACTCCTTTGGGGTTTGAGCGACCTTGAGTCGCCCCTGGGAGCTCTCTGTTGTGCTCTCTTTGGCAGGGAATATAGAGATAAACAGAACATCACCTTCCATGAGAATGGGACCCTCTCCTTTCTGGAATACCGGCGGTACCATTTCCAGCCAGACTTATCCAACGGGTCGGAGTCCGATTACATCGTCCTGCCAAATATGCTGGTGATGGTGAGTGAGTTCTCAGACCCCACGGGATGTAGCCCGCCCTTGTCCCATTGAGGGCAACCTCGTTGTTCTCCATGGGACGGACTTCTGAAGTGGACTAGCCCCTCCCCCCTTGGGTTCAGTTGAGTAAGGTTTATTCACCCGTCCTGCATTCTTGTGTTGTTATTTATTTCCTTCCATACATTGATGTCTCTCTCTTCCTTAAGATAGCAAACGTGATTCTCCTCCGCCCTGCCCCACCCCGCAGCTTCTCAACAGTCCCAAGTGGCGTCTGACGTAAATGACTTCCACTCCTTTCTTCCGTCCTTTTTTCCCTTCCTTTCTGCTGTGTTTTGCTTGCCCGGGACTTTAGGGAGCAGCCGTCATGTTTGAGCACCTGCCGTTTCCCGTGAAGCTCACCATCAGCAGCACTTTCGCCTTCTTCCAAGAGGCCGCGTTCATCAACCGGACCGTCGGCGAGGTCCTGTGGGGCTACGACAGCAAACTCATCGACTTCCTGAACTCCATCAAACCCGGCATGATCCCCTTCCAAGGGAAATTCGGTCTGTTTGCCGAGGTGAGTCGAGAAGCGTCGGACAGGAGGCGTCCAAATGGAGGTCCTGAGCTGGCCAGGCTGCCCGCCTTCCGAAACTGGGAAAGCAAAACATTTGTGGTTTTTTTTAACACAAACTTGCAGGGGGAATCGAAAGGCGTGATTTGTTGGGCTTGCCGTGGGTTGCCTCGTGGCGCAGTGGTTCAATGCCTGTCCTGCTGGTAAAACTGTGCTCACGACCTGGGGGTTCAATCCCAGGTAGCAGGCTCAAGGTTCACTCAGCCTTCCATCCTTCTGAGGTCGGTAAAATGAGTACCCAGCTTGCTGGAGGGGCAATGTGTAGCCTGCACACTGTAATTAAAAAATTGTAAACCGCCCAGAGACTACTTAAAGTGGTATGGGGCGGTATATAAGCAGAACACTTTGCTTTAAAAAAAAACATGAAACCCTTCCATCATCCCTCCCTTTGGCTTGTAAGGACCAAGAATGACGCAAAACGGCCGGAAAAAATATTTATTTATTTATTTTTAGAGTATTTTTACCCCGCCTTTCTGCTTGGAAAAGGACCCAAGGCGGCTTACAGTAATGAGGGATAATACCCAATCCAGAACAATTAAGACATACAGTGGTTCCTCGACTTACGAATTTAATCTGTTCCGAATGCATGCTCTTAAGTCGAACTACTCTTAAGTCGGGGCACCTCTCTAAAAAATTGAAAAAATAAGATAAAAAATAAAAATTCTAAGCCGAGCAGACCATATCTAAAATTTGTAAGGCGGCAGTTAAAATGCCAACACTTTTCCACTCTTAAGTCGAATTGCTCTTAAGTTGAGCTGCTCTTAAGTCAGGGGAGCACTGTATGTCAAAATGACTTCCGGGAATCAATCACAATGATATCGCAACCGTTTGGTTGCTGAATAATTAAACTCACGGATAAGTTCCCCAATGAAATTTTTAATGCCTTGGAGCTGACGAATTGATGTTTGGGGACTTCAGCGGGGCTTCAATGAGCGGCGAATGAATGCAAGCATTTCCACGCAGACGGGCATGTGACTGATGACGGGGGGGGGGGACAGGGTCACATTTGCGTTACAACCCATCTGCCACCACGTAAGCCCACAGAATTGGAGCCTGTTTTAGTTGAGTTATGGGCGACAGTTTTTGACTTACTGGTAAGTTCATTTCTCTTGCCGGATGTCCAGCAGAGAGATTTATTCCCCCTTGTCCAACACACTACTGCCTGCAGAGAAGGGCCTAATAAGGTCAAGATCTTTCCAGCTCAGTTAAAAGCCTTTGGGGGCGAATGGGGTGGGTGTGAAGAGCGATTAGGGTCTGTAAGATATAACCAGAGTCCCCTTCCTTTTGGCTGCAGATGAACAACTCCAACTCCGGCCTCTTCACTGTGTTCTCCGGCATGAGCGACATCTCCAAAGTCCACATGGTGGACAGCTGGAATGGATTAAAAAAGGTAAAAGGAAATTGTTCACCTCTTTTTTTTTTCAAAGCAGAAAAACAGCCCAGTGGTTTATGCAGCCCAGATGTTTACAAACATCTGGTGGACCAGCATCTTCTCGTTTCGGACTGACCTGCCTCCATCTCCTGCCCCATCAGCCTACAGAAAGGTCAAACAGCAACCCTTGCCTATAGCTTTTTTTTTTGTTTACGACAAGGAGTTTTGCCAAACCGTTGATCCCTTTTTAAAATGCGGTGTGCTCACCTGTCCAAAAGGGGGAGTCGGAGGACAGGTGTGCCCTTCAACCTTAGAACATAAGGACCTAAGAAGAGTCCTGCTGGATCAGGCCAAAGGCCCATCTAGTCCAGCTTCCTATATCTCACAGTGGCCCCACCAGATGCGTCTGGGAGTGCACGAGACTAGATCTCTGTCTCCTGATCCCACTCCCTTGCATCTGGCCCTTGAAGTATCCCGGTTTTAAGCCTGGAGATGACACATCTCCATCATGGTTTGTCACCTGGGATGGACTTTTCCTCCAGGAATCTGTCCAATCCCCTTTGGAAGGCCTCCAGGCCAGATGCCATCACCACCTCCTGTGGCAGGGAGTTCCACAGACCAACAACGCGCTGGGTGAAAAAAAAATATTTTCTTTTGTCTGTTCTTACACTTCCCAGCCCTCCTTCACCGTTAACATCCTCTTCCTGGGTCATGGGCCGGATCCTTGGGCTGGTCTCTGAGAGGGAGACCAAGCAAAAACATCAGTATTGCTGCTCCACAATTAGGGTTAGAAGAACTCAATAAAGATCTGGAAGTTGAGTCATGGCTACTGGACTTCTTTTTTGGGAGATAGAAACGTTTCGCTGTTCATCCAAACAGCTTCATCGGTCTGAATACAGCTAGTGCAAATCCTCCATCTTATAGGCAGCTTTGACCTCAATAAACTCAACAAAGAGGAACCCACTCCTCAAACGGAGGGATGCAAGATGCAATTCAGTTCCAGGGGAAAGGGCTGCGGGAGGGGTGGGGCGGGAGAGGGGCAGCGCGGAAGGGGGCAGGGCCTCCATCCTTCGGTCTTTTGAACGCTGAGCCCCGCCCGCAGGTGTCGTATTGGAGGTCCGAGCAGTGCAACATGATCAATGGGACCTCGGGGGAGCTGTGGCCCCCTTTTATGACCCGTTCCTCTCCGGTGGAATTCTACAGCCCAGATGCTTGCAGGTAAGCTAAGCAGAAAATCCCAAAGCTTTGGGGGAGGAGAAAAGGGAGTAGCCCCCCCCCCCGGTGGCTGGAAGCCCTGGTCCCACGAGGTCATTTCCCCCAGAGGTAGTCAATCCAAGGCCTGGCAGATGTTATAGAACCAAGCAGGCATGTCCAAACTTCGGCCCTCCAGATGTTTTGGACCATAACTCCCAGCATTCCAAGCTTGTATTTCCAATGGCAAAAGAGTGTGGAAGTTGTGGTCCAAAACATCTGGAGGGCCGAAGTTTGGACATGAGTTGGGCGGAGTTAGTAGGGACCCATCTTGCCAAGGACGAGCTCCCCTTCTGGCCAAGCCCCTCAGAGCAGACAAGAAGTGTGGTCTGCCCACCCTCGCTGTCCTCATTCTGTGCCGTCACAGGTAGAGAGTACTTGGCCACAGTTGGTCCTTCTTCTCGGGGTGTCTTGGGGCAGTGCCGTTTGCCCAAGGCTACACAGGCTGGCTTGCACGAGGCACCGTGGAGAATCGAACCCCTGTCCTTTGGTTTGGCAGGCCAAGACCTATCTCAGGGAGCTATCCAGACAGCAAAGTCTGCCGAACTAAAGATAAAATGGCTACCCAACAGACCAGGCCTGCACAACAGGTAGACCGCGGGCTACCGGTAGGCCGCCAAGGGTTCAAAAGTAGCCCACTGGCCATCAATTTAAAAAGTGAGGGGATAAGTTCTCAACCTTCCCTCCCCCCATTCCAAGGACCACCACTGCCCCAGCAAAGTTCTGGGTCTGCCAGTCCACTGTCTCATCCGAGCGGGGCAGTTCAAGGGCCATGGCGCATTGAAATCTGTTCCCTCCAGAACAGATTAATTGGTTTTCAATGCATCCCTATGGGAAACCGCTGCTCTACTTACAAAAGTTTTTACTTATGAGCATGTGCTCGGAACGGATAACATTCGTAAGTAGAGGTTTTAGTGTAGTAGCCCTCAGGCACTTTGGGCCAGAAAAAAGTAGACCTCGGCCTGTTCAAAGTTGAACATCCCTACAATAGACGAAGCGCCACACATTCGGTGGTGTTGGTGGCCCAGAGTCCAGCAAAACGGAGTCCGTTTTCTCTTGCTTTGGATGACCCATGTCACTCGACCTCCCTGTTTTCCAGGTCCATAGGGCTCGAGTTCAAGAGAACGGGGGAATTCAAAGGCGTGCCGACGTACCGCTACGTGGCCCCAAAGACCTTGTTCGCCAACGGCACGGTCTACCCGCCCAACGAGGGTTTTTGCCCCTGCCGGCAGTCGGGAATCCTGAATGTCAGCTCCTGCCGATTCAGTACGTCTGGACCAAACTTTGGACTGGGTTTGGGGGTAGCTTCGTGAGATTCCTGGGCTCCCACGGGGCACAGTTTTATTCTTGGACTCCGTGGTTGGACCTCACAGCACCAACGGCTAGACCAGGCGTGTCAAAACTTTGGTACTCCTGATGTTTTGGACCGCAACTCCCAGAATTCTAAGCTTAGACTGCCAGTGACAAAGGACTGTGGGAGTTGTGGTCCAAAACACCTGGAGGGCTGAAGTTTGGACATATCTGCACTAGACCATGAGAAAAACCTATCGCTGATGAGGGCGGTTTCGTGATCTGAAATGCCAACAAGAAGGAATTAAGATCTTTCTCCCAATCTCTTGCGCCTTTCACCAACTATGCTCATTTTTATATCTTGCCTGGTGAAGGGAGCAGGTTTTTCAAAGTCACACAACTGCTTTCCCGCCTTTTACATAACTTTTCTTGCACCTCATAGAATCATTGAATCATTGCAGTGTTTTTTGAAGGGACTTAGGAGATCTAAAGTCCAGTGGTTCTCAACCGGTGGGTCCCCAGATGTTCCTGGACTGCAACTCCCAGAAACCCCGTCCAGCACAGCGAGTGGTGGAGGCTTCTGGGAGTTGCAGTCCAGGAACATCTGGGGACTCACAGGTTTGAGAACCTCTGTTCTACTGCAACCCACGTCCCAAGACGGGAGAGCTCATACCATCCCAGACCGGTGTCTGTCCGATCTTTTCTTGGAAAACCTCCAGCTGTGGGTTGGTTCATACCCTGAGGTTAGATTTGGGGTTTGGTTTTGCACCGATACGTTAGTGCTTTCTCCGTTTCCTCTGGGGCTCCTTTATTTCTGACCATTTCTGCCCATAGGAGCAGAATAAATTATGCATCGGTCTCGTAAGTTGTGCAAACCCTACGGCTTTCGTCATCTGACTAATTTTGGGCACGGAGATTAGCTGAACACGGTGCTGGTTGTTCAACGGCCTGCATTCACTGGTGACACTCCCATCGGTAGCCGGTGTCTGGGAAATCTGTTAATATCCCCAGTTATTCAGCCCTCTAAGATTAGGTTAAGCATTTCCCAAGCTGGCCTTAAGTAATGGGCAGGCAGACGGTGCCAGGTTGGTGAAAGGGCACGCAACCTCTCTAGGTTGCAAGATGGTCCTTTTTTCATTCCTGGTGTGAGCCAGGCTCCTTCTTGGCTTCTCAGTAGTCATGACATCTGAGCAAACCCAAACTCAGGTCCAGCTCTTTGTTTCCGTTTTCTCTTGCTTTGGATGGCCCTCTTAATTCTTGTCCCTCACTCCTGCTTCAAAACAACGGGCTGACCTTTCGGCACACGAGCATTGAATAGAAGCATTTTCTAAACGAGCCAAAAAAAAAATCATGTATACAGTAGGCCCCCAGTATCTGCTGGAGATTGGTTCCAAGCCTTCCCGTGGATAATGAAAACCGTGGATAAGAGAGAACGCCAAAAATGTCCCCAAAACTGCTGTTTTGTGATAGTAGCTTGCTTTACAGCTGCTGTTTGTGACGGTAGCTTGCTTTATGGCTGTTTTTTTATGACAGTAGCTTGCTTTACAGCCACTCTTTGTGACAGGAGCTTGCTTTTGTCGCTGCTGAATTATTTATTTATTTATTTTCTCTGCCAACCGTGGGTAACTCAATCGGTGGATAATGAATCCGTGGCTACTGGGGTCCTACTGTACTGCATCTCGCTGATGGGCAGAAGATGGTTCTGCAAGCAAAAGCTGACTGACCACAGCACTGACTGGCCAGCACCTGGGACATCTGTCCCTTTCGATCTGAAGAGCAGAATAAGTGTGTGTGTGTGTGTAAGGAAATCTGGAGGCGCAGATAGTAAAGCATTCCACACACACACACACACACACACACACACACACACACACACACACACACAC
>JAHTLZ010000019.1:1812622-1828957 GCA_023846285.1 Phrynocephalus versicolor | reverse complement strand
AAAGAAAGAAAGAAAGAAAGAAAGAAAGAAAGAAAGAAAGAAAGAAAATCAACTTTCGCCGGAAGCCATGGTGCTCTAACCTTGATGAGTTTGCTTTTCTGATTTGTCCGGTTGTAAAGTCTGAGGTACGTTTGCTGCTTTGCCGTGGAGAGAGCAGAAAATATTATGCAACTCTACTCACCCGGCCCTCCGTCGCCCCGCCTTGTGGCTGTCATAAAAGGGCCATAATCATAAAACCTTTATTAAAATTGGTGCCATTCAGGAGATAAGAGAGAGGTTCCCGGTGTTTTTATAGCCGTGGCTGGTGCTGGGAGGTACCCAGCGTGGCTGGACAAAGAACCATGTTGTTAGTTCTGGAGGACTCGGAATGAACCGGGGGTAGGGGGGTGTCAGATTTATTTGGAACACAAAAGCTGAAAAATGGATTGACTTCAGACATCAGTGAGGACCATGTGACCTCCGGATGCGGTTTTCTTCGGGACAGCAGAGCTGTTGTGGGTGCTGATGGGATTTGTAGTCCAGCAGCTGTCAGTGGCTCTCCCATTACTTTCCTCTGCTCTTAATAATTGGCAGCCGAATTCATTTCACCATGGCCTTTTCCCGGTTGAGGAGAGACTGAAAGCCAGAGAGGGGCCTTGTTAGTGGTAGCTTTGCGTTTGTGGAATATTCATCCAAAACACGTAGTGCAGTTACCCAGAACTTGTGTGGCGCTCGGGCTAGAGGTTCAGGCTGTGACTGACCCATCTTGGGTCCTTATAAAGAGAAAGGCGGAGTAAAATTATTACAGACAAATTAATCAGGAGGAAGGCTCGATGGGTGGGAAATTTACAACTCGGAAAACAGGTATCCCTTTTAGCCACAATCATATAACCATTCTTTTAGAAAGCCTTTGTTTGCTTATTATTTGTTTAATTTCTTTTTTGTTGTTAAAAAAATTTAAATTAATTTTTTTTAAAAAAATTAATTTTAAATTTCTACCCCACCTTCCCCCCCACACACCAATTGGATTGTATTCATTTTATTTATTTATTTATATAGCTTGTATGCTGCCCACTACCCAAAGGTCTCTGGGCGGCTCACAGTCAAAGTAGACAATTACAACATCAAAATTACAATAAAATTAGAACAATAAAAACATATAAATACAATAAATACAATACATTAAAAACACCACACTAAAAATTGCCCTCAGGACCCACAATCATCAGTTTAAAAAGGCATCTGTTTTTGCTCCACTGCGACTCCTGAAGTAAATGAGGATTGTGTCCGTTTCGCCACGGTTGTCTCGTGGCTTGTTTCAGAAAAATAATTTTCTTTGGTCTGGTCCGTTTTTGCTGGGCGATGCTTCCCGGGGTCCTTGTCCGGGAAAATGAACACAACAAGCAAAATCTGGATCTGTGTCTCCCTCTCTTTTAATGCAGCTGACCGGGATTCCTATGTCGTGCTCCATTAAGCTGCAGCTCAATCTTTATATGAAGAAAGTCACCGGCATATTGTAAGTTGTAAGGTCCTAAACTAAGGGCCTCTTTTCCAGATACAGGGCTTGGGTTGAAATATACTCTTCCCCCCATTCCCCTCTGTTCACACTCTTGGCGATTTCGTATACAAGTGGTACCTTGTATAAAGGAATTAATTCGTTCCAAATTAAAAACTCTGTTAAGCAAATTTTCCTTTATACAAATTTCCCATAGGAATGCATTGAAAACAGAGTAATCCCTCATCGCAACCATTTTTATGTTGTACGGATTCGCCCCATAGGCAATTCTGTTAAGCAAATTTCCCCTCTCTCCGGAATATTTTTTTATGCTGTACAGATTTTATGTTATACAAACCGTATGTTATACAAGAGTCTGCTGTACTTGCTTGTCAAAATGAGGCCAGCCCTAAACTGAGAGCAATTGTCGGTAAGTAAGATCTTCCAATTTTTATATCTGTTTTTTCTTTCAGGCAAACAGGAAATATCAATCCCGTTGTGTTGCCTTTACTTTGGTTCGCTGAGGTAAACTTTGTTTGGATTGTCTGGCCATTTACACGTTGTGATATTTGTCTCGGGAAACACCACGGGCTGCAGAGGAAGGAGCAGGAAGTGAACTAAGGAAGGAGCAAGAAAGAAGGGAGCCTGAGAGTACCAATCTACATGGATATACAGTAGAACCCCTGTATCCACTGATTCATTGTCCACTGATTCAGTTATCCACTGTTGGCATAGGAAAAACATTAAATAATCCAGCAGCCACAAAGCAAGCTACTGTCTCAAAACAACAGTCCTAAAGCAAGCTACTGTCAGGAAACAGCAGTGGGTGATCAGGCGTTCTCTCTTATCCACAGTTTTCTTTATCCACGGGAAAGCCTTGAACCAATCCCCAGCGGATACCGGGGTCCTACTGTACAGATAAGAAAGGGAGGGGAACGCCCCCAGATCAGGCCTATCTGTCTGCTTCTCCATCACACCCTCCTCATTCAGATTTGTTCCTCTCTTCCGCGTCATTCTTGAGTGTGTTACCTCACAAAAGCACAAGTTTTTCAAAGAGAGTCTGGCTTTGTACCAAGCAGGAGATTATCGCTGGCTAGAACATAAGCCAGATTTTTCAGTCAGTTGAGAATTTGTGGCTTGGTTTCATTGGGGGGGGGAAAACACACCCTTGTGCATCTAAAGACCGAGATCCCAACCACGAACCTTGCATAAACTGTTTGTGTAACGGTTTATTCAACCCTTGGTCTAGATGCGGCTTGGCGTATTCAGCTCTCTTGCTATGAATAACTCTTTATGTGGGGAAAAAGGGGGTAATTCTCTGTTGGACAGCCTCCTATTTATGTCCCCTTGTGCCGCTTGCTGCCCTGTTTCATAACAGGCCTGTAAAAGATGGGGTGACAGACCCCTGACTAGCTATAGCTCTGCCTTGTCCTGACCTGAGGGAAAATACATAAGCATTCTTAAGCCAGTCAAGGTGAAAGAATTAGCTGCAGAAAGTTTCAGCGAAGATCTGGTGCTTTTCAGAGGTCAATGAGGAATCGGGAGGGGCAGTTTCAGAGTTGGGGTTAGGGATTTGGGGTGTTCTTATACTAACAGCTGGCAAAGGAAATTTGGTGCCACTGAGTAAATTATAGGGCAGGGATCTCTGAGGTGAGAATACAGGCCAAGGGACAGTGTGGAAAAAAACCTCCCAAGGTAAAACCTCAAAAGAGCAATGGTGATTTATTATAAAAAGCAACAAAGCATGCTGCTTCGCTACCGCCCCATAGCACTTGAAGTAGTCTCTTAGAATTTGATGTTGCGGGCTACACATTGCTGTCACACACACACACACACACACACACACACACACACACACATTGAGCTGGGCACTCCCACTTACGGACCTCAGACGGATAGAAAGTTTTGTCGACCTCAGACTGGCGATTTGAGCGCGTTGGGATCCAACTCAGGTCTGCGAGCAGAGTCTTCACTGCAGCACTGCAGCTCCACCACGGCGCTGCAAGGCTGTGTTTTCAGCCAAATGAGCCGTTTTGCATTTCATCTTCAATGCCGCTTACAAAATACACCCAGGGCTTCTTGGAGGAAGGGCAACGGGCATGTGAAATAGTGTTTCTGAGCATGGGGAAAAGGGCAGCCGGGGGGGGGGGGGAGTTGTCCTGGTTGTGCAAGGCTTGGGGTTTGGAGCAAAGTGGGCGGCTTCTGAGAATCTGTTGAGCTTGACTTTCCGCCCTGGAGCTGCGCTGGTTGGCACCGCTGGGGAGGTAAGAATTGGAGATGCCCTAAGGACCTCCGATCTCGCCTGATTTTGGAAGCTAGGCAGGGTCAGCCCTGGTTAGTACTTGGATGGGAGACCACCAGGGAATACCAGGTGCTGTAGGCGCCTGGAGTAGGAACTGGCAAGCCACTCCAGGATTCCTACCAAGAAAACTCCATGGACATGGGGTCACGAAGGGTCGGTCACGACTGTAATGACGCAACACACACACACACACACACACACACGAAAGCTCAGCCTTTCCCAGGTGTCGATCTGGAGGGAAGGCAGTGTCCATCTTGGCGCCAGCCTAAATGCGCTGACCGTTTTTGTTTTGGCTGGAACTCCCCCGCATCTTCCCCTCTTTTTTTTTTCTCTTTTTGCGCAGAGCGGAGACATTGAGGGCGACGTTTTGGAGGAATACTACGCCTACATGGTGCTGTTTCCTTCTGTGATGGAATACGTCCAGTACTGCCTCGTCGCCGTTGGGAGTTTTCTGCTCATCCTGGCTGCCTTTTTCGGTCTTAAGAGCAGGGTAAGGCTGGTGTTCCTTCCCAAACCCGGATCGTCTTTGCTCTTTACCTCTCTGGTTGATTTCCCCCTTTGATTCCTCTTGCCCGCCCTGCCCAACCCAGCTGAACATTCACATTTCCTCTCCGTGAAGTCTTGGCTTTGAAAACGTTTGTGATCTGGAGAGTGTGAAGTTGGGAGAAGATGCAACCGTGGCGTAATTGGGGAAGCTTACGGGGGAGGTCAGAGCTGCAGGCAGCTCTGTCACTCCGCGCTTGATGGAGAATTACTCAACTTTAGGACTACAGTAGGACTCCCGTATCCACTGATTCAGCTATCCACAGTTGGCAGAGGAAAAATAAATAAATCATCCAGCAGCCACAAAGCAAGCTGTTGTCACAAACAGCATCTGTAAAACAAGCTGCTGTCTCAAAACAGCAGTCGTAAAGCAAGCTACTGTCAGGAAACAGCAGTTTGGGGGTGGCTGAGCAAGCGTTCTCTCTTATCCACGGTTTTCATTATCCACGGGAAGGCCTGGAACCGATCCCGGGGTCCTACTGTACCTAGCATAGAAGGATTTGTTTATTTATGCATTTATTATATTGCTGTCCTGCCCTATCTAGGCCACTCTGGGAGGTTCACAGCCCGTACAGACAAGGGAAGCAACAATCAAAGTCAAACAAGACAAAACAACAATAACAAAAAAACTTGCTTTAAATCATAGTTTTTAAAAAGAAGGTGGAGGTCACCTTTCCATGTATTTTGGTTTGCATATCTGCCGCAGGAGCGGCGATGCGCTGTTTCTGCCATTTTAAAAGCCAGCGACGGCCACCAATAATGGGAGCATTGGCATCTCAGAGGATTGTTTTTATAGAGCTTACTACAGGATGTTTGGGATCAAAGCTGCGTACGTTATACCACCGTATTGATTTACTTTTTAAAAAACTTTTTTTGAGGCTTGTAAGACGGCCTCGGGTTCTCGTTTGTGAACCGCCACGGGGATGCTGCGAACGTCCCAAACTCCTGGACCAGGCTGCTTTCTCTTTGCCTGCCGCAGCTCTGCCTTAAATGGACTTAGGGCTGCTTCGTGGCAAATCCCTTTGTTATAAAGCCAAGCAGGAGCAAACCCGGTTGCACGAAGCCAGGCTTAAGCAACCTATGCCGACAGAACCCCTAAAACCAATTAAAGCCGACAGGGGCTGGGCGTGCGCCCGCCCGCTGCTTAAAGAGCAGGTCAGGTCACCGATGCCTCGGCCAGCAGGTGAAAAAGTGCCCTGAAGTGCCCCTCAGTGTTGCAAATGCTGGAATCCTACTGAATCTCTACTGGCTTACAAAGCCAGGGCAGTTGGCCCTGAATTCAGGAAGCGATATTCCTCTTTTTCCTCCCTCTCTCATTCTCTGTCTCGTATGATTCTTGCCCGGCATGATTCTTGCCAGAAAAAGCAACAACACATGGGATTCTGCTGAGAAGCCCACCTTTAAAAAAAAGATTTGCTTTTCAAAAGCCAAGGCGCTAGTCCCTGTGGCTTTCAAGTAGCCATTTCACCAACAAGAAGCAGCAACGGCATTTCTGGCATGAGTTAAGAGGCCATCCGTTGTTCCTCAGACGCCCTTGGGAACATTCAATCCAGAGTGGGCAATGTGTTGTTAGACTCCACCGCCCCTCCGCCGTGGCCAACAGAGCCAGGAGTGAAGGATGCTGGGATTTGAAGTCCAGGCCTCATATCTAGAGGGCCAGGGGGCCCATCTCTCTTTTAAAGTCTGGAGCTTCGGGAGCTGGATTAGGCATGTCCAATCTTCGGCCCTCCAGATGTTTTGACTACAACTCCCACAGTCCTTTGTCACTAACAATCTAAGCTTAGAAATCTGGGAGTTGTGGTCCAAAGCATCAGGAGGGCCAAAGTTTGGACATGCCTAAATGCCTTTCCGGCTGGTGTCATTCCCTTCGGGTTCCAATGACACCCATGTTAAGCGGATAACATATCCGTATATACTCGAGTATAAGTCGACCCGAGTATAAGTCGAGGCCCCTAATTTAACCCCCCAAAACTGGGGAAACATTGACTCGAGTATAAGTCTAGGGTGGGAAATGCAGCAGGGCCTGGCAGCTCCTCCTTTGTGAGCTGGGGGAGTGGTGTTTAAAATGACTTTTAGCCACTGATGCAAGTGCTTGGGTCAGTGGCTAAAAGTCCTTTTAAACTTTGTGTGCCGCTCCCCTGTGATGCAGAGGGGGGTCATGAGAAGCGGCATGCAATGTTTAATACCGACCCAAGCACTTGCCTCAGTGGCTAAAAGTACTGACCTAAATATAAGTCGAGGGCCCCCTTTTTCAGCCCAAAATTAGGGCTGAAAAACTAGGCTTATATTCGAGTACATACAGTATATTTAATATGAGGCGATAGGAATCGAGGCACTCCCATACAGGAGCTTTGTAAAACAGCGTTTGGTGTTTCCCCCCCCCCTCCCTTGTCAGGTGCAAAACATGTGGGCCGCCGTGCAGAATGTTTGGGTTGCCGCTTTGCCTTTTAAGCGGGAAGCATCCCTGAGCCTCGTCATCTGACGATGGCCCCCCCTTTCTGCAGGGCTTCCCGGGTTCCTGGCTCGGCGGGTTCTGGGCGTGCAGCCGGAACCTAGGAAGCCAGACCACCGAGAGCAGCAGGTAGCCCGGGCCTCTTATTTCTCTGAGCTGCTGATGTCCCACACTTTTTCTCTTTCCCTCTCTGTGGGGGATCCTGGTGCAGTATTGGGGTCACACCCGGCAGTCCTGGGACCCGAGCTGTGAGCAAAAGGACAGGAGTGGAACACCGAGCCATCAGGTCTTTGGGAGGAAAGCTTCCAGGCAGCCATGGAGACCCAAGTAGATCAGTCCAATTGCTGATTTCTCCTTGTCAACAGATTTTGGCTCTTTG
This sequence comes from Phrynocephalus versicolor, assembly GCA_023846285.1. Taxonomy (NCBI): domain Eukaryota; kingdom Metazoa; phylum Chordata; class Lepidosauria; order Squamata; family Agamidae; genus Phrynocephalus; species Phrynocephalus versicolor. Next base: position 1,821,807 of record JAHTLZ010000019.1, on the reverse strand, counting down.
CTTGGATCCCTAGAACTGCTCAGGCAGGGCGTGTAGAAGCACGGGTTTGATCACATGTGCATGCATCAGTCATCTGACACGGTGAACTTTGTGAGGACTACCAGAATGCATGGGGCTTGCACCATCCACAGAACTGCTAGGTAGTCATGTTTGAGTGAACCTCACGGGCATGTTTTTCTCACGTTTGGGGTCTGAAGTCACTTCTTCAGCAAGTCCTAGATCTGTTTGCAAGAGTCACCAGCACGACTGGCCCTACCAGTAGGTGGAGGGGGGGAAGGAAGGAAGGAAAGAAGGAAGGAAGGAAGGAAGGAAGGAAGAGCTGATGGAGGAAGGGAGGAAGGAAGGAAGGAAGGAAGGAAGAGCTGATGGAGGAAGGGAGGATGGATGGAGCTGATGGTGGAAGGAGGAAGGAAGGAAGAGCTGATGGAGGAAGTGAGGATGGATGGATGGATGGATGGATGGATGGATGGATGGATGGATGGATGGATGGAGCTGATGGTGGGTGGAAGGAAGGAAGGAGCTGATTATTATTATTATTAGAATATTTTTACCCCACCTTTCTCCTTGGAAAAGGACCCAAGGTGGCTTACAATCATGAGGGGCAATATACAGCCCGAAACATTTAAGATATATTCAGGTTAAGAACAGGGAATTAAAAGAGGCATCTTAGAACATTAAAAGGTAACAGTAGAACTACCAAGAGCACACCACAAGAAAAGAAAAATCCTTTAGGAGGGGGTGGAAAGTAACATGTAATTTAGAAGTGAAGAATTTAGAATTTAACATGTAATTTAGAATGATGGTGGAAGGAAGGAAGGAAGGAAGGAGCTGATGGTGAATGGACAGAAGGAAGGAAGGAAGGAAGGAAGGAAGGAGCTGATTGTGGATGGAAGGAAGGAAGGAGCTGACAGGGGATGGAAGGAAGGGAGGGATCCCACTGGCGAAATGGAATTGTTTGGTACCACTTTTGCAGCAAAAATGAGTGAGATCCTACATACATCGCCCACAGCCTTAAAGCGAACCATGGTTGTATACCGTTATTCTTACCAGCCCATCTCATGGCTGCCCTGTGGGGAAAGTCCCACGTTAGCTTTCCCAGGAGCTCTCTGCGCTGTGCGTACTTTGGCACCTTTTCTGTGGGTGACATATAAGTACAATTCAGGTCTCTGTAGGACACAAGGCAAAATTAGCTGTCATTCCTTCAAAAAACACCAGTCAGCTGGCTATTCTCGAAGGAACAGCAGCCGGCGGCCTGATACAGATCAGGAGGACAGTTGGGGTGTTTTGGTGGGTCGCAGTTTAAAGGCCCTTCTACGGCCCTCGTGTCTTAATCCAGATAGTTCATCCCCTGCCCTGTTCCGCTTTTTTAAAAGTATCCATCCCCAAACAAGTCTATAGGCTAGTATGGTGCCCAGCTTGGCCTGGCCTAAGGAGACCAAATCAGTGGGATAGAACACCTCCAGGGTGTTAACACCAGCAGATTTGAAGCTACAAATTGTCAAGGGTGGTTGGACCGCCGCTGCAGGTCCACATAGAGACAGTTTCTCTTATTTGGAAGCCGTACCACGGAGTCCTGTTTTCTGAATGTTCAGTCTTCCTTTCAGAAGCCCGCGAAGGCAGGTCCTAATTTCTAAAGCTGATTCTGTTCCAAGTCCCCTCCCCAATAAATAGCACAGCTGTCCGTAACTCCGAGCGAGCCAAGCCTGTCAAAGGTTTAGAAGGCGCGCCGATGGACCTACAGTACGTGGGTTACGAACAGCGGGCGGCGAAATCTCGAAATCTCACTCAAGCCAGTTTCGAAGGGCGTTCGCATGAAATCTTCGTTTTCTCGACAGACCCTGACTCTTTCACGGCAGAAGGCTGGGTCCGCCGTGGGCCGGACTTACTCTTCCCCAAAGGTCTTAAAGCCCGGATCCAGAAGTGGTTACAGCTATTGGGGCCCGCGGGTAAGAGACCCCCTACCTGGGTCACTTTAACCTGGAAGAAGCCGGGCATGCCAATTGGGAATACGTTCTCGTTGCTATTTGCCTCCTTGGGGACACCACGCAAAGCTTAAAAAATATGGGGCCCTGCCCCCTGATTCCTTTGCCTGGACCCAAGACCGGCGAATGTCCGTGCAAGAGTTATAACTCTACCTCTCTCTTTCAATCTCTTCCACTTGAGTTGCTATTTTTCCCCCCGGTCTGTAAAGTAACTTAACCCGTCCCTTGTGCAGATAAATAGTGGGTCGAGTGATCGGCTTTTATTTTCAAAGGACCCAAAAATGTTGTAAACACTGCCTGTTTGGGCCGGCACCCGTGTGAACAAACCCATTTCCAATCTGGCTTGACCGATGGACATCCCATCTCTGAGCGAACCTTCCAATCGGATTCAAATCTAGGCTGCAAAATTGACTTTCCCTCTACAATAAAGTAGATCGTGTCAATTATTCCCAGTGATTTCTTACCATCCCCTTCTTCCTAACCCACGGCAAAAAATAAACTTCCAAAAAAGAATGCACCCCTCGCCTTCCTTTTAAATAACTCAATCGTCTTTGCTAGAAGTGTAGCGTAAACTGTTTAAACCAGACTGATTCCATTTTCTAGGCACAGTGTGTTTTATTTTGGAGTAGTAATAAAAATTCAGAACCTAGAGGTGCCGCCACCCAGGCCTGGACAGGACATAACGGCACCTCGCAGAACGAAGTCAGACTGTAATTGGATGCCAACCAAAGAAAAGGTAACGTCGACTCTCCTCGAAAAAAAAACGAGAAACACAAAAACAAAAAAACAAAAACAAACGACCGAAACGAGCTTGATTTGGTTTAAAACCGTTTGGGTTTTAAACGGCTGCTTCCACACAGCTTGATTCACTACAGGGATTGGGATGGCACGGCCGCCATCTTGAATTCCCAGCCAGGCACTGCCTTGGGTCTCTGCGCGTTCTGTCGCCTCTCTTGCTCCCGCCACCGGGTCCCTCGACCTCGGAAATCTTGGCCCTCATCTGTTTCCGGCTTCCGCTCTTGCTCCTAAAAACGACAGCATTGATATAGCGTGACGAGCTTTCCGGACGTGGCAAGGTGGGGGGGAACCCCCTGCTTGCTTGAAAACCCCATTGCAAATCTAATTCCTTGGCTTGGACCCAACCCCTCTTTCAGGCAGTCATTCTGTTGGCAGCTGCAGCTGGGAGTAAGGGAATCTTTTAAAATAATCAAGACCCACATCAAGGCGGCTGGACAGTTCAGTGAGTTAGGTCTCAGGTGTCAGAGACCAAAGTTGGGAGTTTGATTCCCCATTGGGGCGGGGTGTGTTCCTCAAAATAGAACCAGCCTGTGTTACCTTGGGCAGGCTGCACAGTCTTAGAGCGCACACCCCCCCAGAAGAAAACAATGGTACATCTCTTCTGAGTCTTCTCTACCTAGAAAACCCTGGGATGGGTCACCATGGATCAGAATGGATTTGATTATTATTATGCCCAAATATGGAATCAGTAGATACCCCTCTGAATATGCCCATCTTAAAAAAAATCTAAATTTAGGATCTTGTGACAGTGAGTTGGTGTTGTTCTAATCATTACCTGCTCTTGTCTGCCTGAATATGTTTCTATTAAGATACATTGGGCAACCCTAGAGTCTTTTATGGCCAGGGATCAGGGGTGGGTGGGGGGGGGGAGAGAGCATAACAAATGAGGATAAAGCAGTTTGTTTCAGGATGACCAGCCCCAGCAAATATAGGAACATGATATCGTTAGATAGCCGGGCAGTTTGCAAATTCTTACACCCGTGGAAACCAATCTGAACAATGAATGGGTGAATCAGCTTTCTTGCAAAATTTAGATGTAGTTCAGACATGCCATCTTGAGGAGATATGTGGCATTTCACCCTGCTAGGATGAACTTGAGTTTAACCTTGAGTGTGTGATGCTCCGACTTATTCACCCGCCCCTTCTTCCCTCTTCTCTTCTAGAAGGGGAAAAGACATGATGGAAGTCTCATATATAACCATCCCGTTTAGCCTCTCTTAATCTAAGCAAACCATGGTTAGCCTTAACTAGGGTTAACCAAAACAAGCCACCATTCAAATCATGGTTTGTGATCTCGAAAAGGGAAGGGGATGAATGTGAGCCACAGGGGCCCAAGCATTGTGCTAAACCGTAGTTCATTAACACTACTGAACCTGGCCATTCACGCAGGTGAATGGTAGAAGAAGCCAGTGCAAGCGTAGGTCAACATAGGTCCCATAAGTCCTTACCCTTGGTTATTTCTGGCTGGGGGCTGATGGGACCTGTAGTCCAAACATCCAGCCGGCTGACCCACCGCACCGGACTTAACCGTTAAGGACCAGACCAGCCTCGACTTGCCTGAAACGCCTTCCCCGATGCTAACTAGAATTTTTGCCTTCTTCCAGAGAGACGCTCAGACGTTGACTTCGCCAATGCCCAACGACCCCTCTCCGTCTTCCGAGAACGCCCCTCTCCTGCAGGAAGAGGCCAGCCCGGCTCATCACAGTTTTCCTTCCACCACCTGAGGACCCATCTGGGAAAATCTTAACCCTCACACAGGTTACGGGACACAGGGGGGTTGACAACAGCCTCCCCCCCCCTCCCTTGGAGAAGCAACCTCTCGCAGATCACAAGCCCGTGGCGAATGGTCGGAGGGCTTCCTGGTAAAAAGGGATGCAAACCTAAGGACAAATCCGGGTCAGGCCAGGCTTCTCCCCTGCTACATTTCTACCTGCAGGGAAGAGCGAATAACATTCCTCTCTTGCCTCTTTCTTTTCCCTCCTCCTGCCCCGAGAACTTGAACGTAATTTTAACAGCATTTTTAAATAGAATTAGAGCAGGCCTTTGGATTTAGGCACCACTACGCTCCTCATCTAGCTTGATCAGTGGGACCACGATACTGTGGTAGATCTAGACTAATCTAAATTTGGGGTGCTGTTTATACTCACTAAGCTATTATTTCTTCCCACCATTTTTTTATTTTTTGAGGATGGGGGTGCAGGGGAGGAGCTCACCTTTCCACAAATCCTCTCTTCCTGCCCGACCTTCCTGCAACTGCGGAAAGAAGTGTGTGTAGTTGTCGTGGTGATTTTTTCTGAAAGCGATAATTGCTCAGGCCTTTAGAGATTAAAATTTGAGGCGCCAGGGGCGGGGAAGGGAGAACAACGCCCACCAAAGCCCGCCTGTTGGGGTCCCGCCATCCACACCAAGTTTGCCTTGCAGCGTGCACTCCGAAAACGATGGCCACCCCGAGGTACACCCGCCTCTTAAATGCTGCTGTTGGATATGTGTTTCTTTTTTTTTTAACTGCCAAGGGAAAAAAAAACATTATGTAGACCTCCTGTCGAACATGACCCTGGTCTTTGCAGTGCCTTGAACAGAAGGGCTACACCCTTCTCCTGATGTATGGGTTTCAACAACACCGGTGCTATATTTTTTTTTGGGGGGGGGGGGGTTGCGAGGTGAGGAGATGGAGCAGAAAGGGGCATACCGTTTTGGGTTCTTTTCAAAACGGTAGAAGGTCTTTGGCGATGGTTTTTTACACACCCACACAAAGATGCTTCCAGATTCCCACTGGCAGGAAACACTCTGTGACCCCAGCGAAGGAAGTAGGGGGGTGCATGCATTTTTTTCTCCTCGGTTTCTCTCTTTTATGGACAGTTGTGGCTCTAGTCACTTCTGCGTCTGTGATTTGTACGCTGAATTCCAGCACTGTTCAGCCAAGAGCACAATAAAAACACTTCAGACCTTTTGAACTGGGCTCCAAAGTGTGCTGGTTTGGGGAAAGACAAAAGCATTTGGGGACCTGTGTGTGAGAAGAGATTACAAGTTTGAGATCTTCTTTTATCTCTATTTATTTAGAATATTCACACACCGCACTTCTCCTAAAGGACCCAAGGCGCCTTGCAGTCTTCAAAGAAACAAAAGTTTAAAACCAAATAATAAACTGTGGCAATAGTTAAAAGCAGATTAGTATCATACCAGTGGTACCTTGTATAAAGGAATTAATTTGTTCCAAATGAAATTCTGTTAAGCAAAATTTCCTTTATACAAATTTCCCATAGGAATGCATTTGAAAACGGAGTAATCACTCATCGCGACCGTTTTTCTGCCGTACGGATTCGCCCCAGAGGCGATTCTGTTAAGCAAATTTCCCCTCTCTCTGGAATTTTTTACATTGTACAGATTTTATGTTGTGCAAACCATTTGTTCTATGAGGGTCCACTGTATCTCTTGCCCAAAGGGCATCAGGATACCTCATTACTTCAGAAATGGAAGAATCCTGAAGGTGGTTCCCGTTCTGTATCCTCATGATTATCCTTATGAACAAACAGACTTCAGCAAAGCTAAAGTGGCAAATGATATTGAGTGGGAAAGGCCAAAAGGTGTAAACAAAATTGCAGTCAAACCCTGCAAACCTGAGGGCTGGGTGGAATTTGGATATGGGGTGTTTCATACCCACACCCACACACCTTGCTACACAATCACAGTTTTGAAAGTCGGGCTCCTTAGCCTTCCGAAAAAGGAAATTAATGTCAGCAAAGTAGCCCCATCACCCTTCGAGTGATTAGGTGTTTTTGGACTGCGGTTCCCAGGAGCCTTTGCTACCAAGTGTTATGACTGGGGTTTCTGGGAGTCGCAGTTTGAGAACACCTGGGTGACACACACACAGATTGCCAAAAATCCCTCCACGACACTGTGCCGCCTCTCAGCAGACAGACTTCTTGATGGCAGTGGAATTATACATTGTCCTGTCTTCCAGCTGGAATGTGCGAAAATGGCCCGGAGCTTAGCAACGGAATTGAATTCAAGCAAAATTAAGAAGGGGGGTGGGGAACGACATATTAAAATTGTAACACAATCATTGACCACTAGGGGGAGGTGTTGCTACACGGAAGCTGCTGATCAAAAGAAAAGGCCAATTTCCCCTCCAGGAGTTTGAAAATAATGTACAGGGATTTCTTCATGTTCAGTTTCTTTAAAGTCTTTGAGAAGTCTGCCAGAATCCTCTTCCCGAATGCCTGCTGGCGTAACCCAAGCGGCGTAAATATTTCAGCAGTGATAGCCCTCCTGTTAAGAAGTGGGTGTAAGGCATTCACAGCTGTATTGCAGCACACAACAGCTAGTGCTTACGCCCGCTGCTTAAATCGCTGCCACTCGCTAGGATGATGCATGCCAATTGCGTTTGGCTGGTGTCGTTCCTCAACAGGACTCGGGCTGTTGCATATGCTGCCTTTCTGTTCATTTCCATCCTGCAATAACTGCAGGAAATTGCCTAGATTGGTGGTGGCCAAACTTCGGTCCTCCTGATGTTTTGGACCACAACTCCCAGAATTCCAGGCCTGTATTGCCAATGACAAAGGACTGTGGGAATTGTTGTCCGAAACATCTGGAGGGCCAAGGTTTGGGCACTACTGGCCTAGATCAGGCATCTCCAACCTTTGGCCCTCCAGATGTTTTGGACTGCAGCTCCCACAGTCCTTTGCCATTGGTAATCTAAGCTTAGAATTCTGGGAGATGTGGTCCAAAACATGAGGAAGGCCAAAGTTTGGACATGCCTGGCCTAGATGAAGAAGCAGGATCGGCACCAGAAACAGAAGAAAATAATTTTATACTGTCAAATGTTTGTGTAGGGTAATTTCAGCAGGTGTAGCACATTTGAGACATACCAGCTGAAATCCCCTCTCTATTTATTTATTTATTTAGTTAGTTAATTAATTTTATTTATTTCAGAATCAGAATCCTTTTATTGGCCATGTTTGGTTGGACACACCCGGAATTTGTTTTGGTTAAAAAATGCTCTCCATATACAAGAAGGAAATCTAAGAATCATATTTCAACAATAAAAATACAGGACAACACAATATAACCAATTATAAAAAAGAAGGGTTAATTAATTAATTAATTAATGATTCAATAGTGTGATAGCACTTGTGTTTTATGCTGCCTTTCTTCCCAAAGGAGAACAAAGGCAGATCCCAATGGCTAAAACTATCAAACCAACCCTGTCTTAAAACATAACAGAGCTCTCAGATTTAAAAAGCACTATATAAATATATTCAAAGCCGTCAGATGAAAAACCAAGATCCAAAACAATTTTTTAAAAGGTTTAAAACTCTGCGAATTGAAAGCCACCATTCCTGAGATGGCTGACTACTCAAAAGCCGGCCCGAAGAAGACATAAAAGCTTGAGGAACACAGACCCTATTTAAAGCGGCCATAATCATCTTCTAAGCCCTCCAAAATAAAAATTAAAAAAAGGATGCTTCTGCATCCATCTTTGGATTCTCTTCCCTCTTGGCATGGCATTGCAATTTAGAGGTGATCTCCACATTGTGCAATGTCATCACAGCCTTGAGGGCCTCCTGCTGCTCACCAACTGCCAAGGTGAAGCCAATGAAGTAATTAAGGTGGCCTTTGTTTCTCCACCTGGTTTCTCCAGAGCCCAGGGACCTCTGTGCTTGCCAAAGGTGGCCTTGGGAACCGAGGGGAGGTGGGTTGTGGCTGAAGAATGGTGCGTTTGCTAGCTTCCTTCGGGCCGAGCACATTTGGGAAGGGTTAGAGCCCATGGTCGGCATCAAGAATGAACAGGTCCACCATCCGTGTGGGTGTTTTCCTCTCCTTCTCTCTCGCTGAGAACTGGCCTCTTCCAGAAGGAAAAGGTAGGTCTTCACCGTTCACGCTGGTGTTTGCAGGAATTGGGCCCCGGTGCTTTGTAACCAACAGAGGCAACTTTTGGATATCTGAGGAGATGAGAAAAAAGGAAGCCCATTGGTTCTTTTTCTTCTGTTTGTTGAAGTGGGAGCACCTTTCTGTTCCCGAAAAAAAAAATGCACAGGCCAAGGACCAGAAACAGAAGTAGCTTTATCCACGGAGTCCACAGCTGCCTAATTTTTTTAATGGTTCTTACTGCCTAGATCAGTGGCTCCAAATCTTGGTTCCCCCAAGATATTCTTGGACTACAACTCCCAGACATCCTGGCCAGTGTGCAGCTAATGAGGAAGGCTTCTGGGAGCTGTAATCCAAGAACATAATCTGGTGACCCAAGATTGGAAACCCCTGGCGTAGATTATATTCTGCTCCCCCCCTTTATATTTTGAACATCAGGCATCTTCTAATACATCCACTGCCAGATTTTGATAATTGGATTCCTCTTTCTTGTGTGTGTGTGTGTGTGTGTGTGTGTGTGTGTGTGTGTGTGTGTGT
>JAHTLZ010000019.1:1782741-1800592 GCA_023846285.1 Phrynocephalus versicolor | reverse complement strand
ATGCATTCCTATGGGGAAATTGGTATAAAGGAAAATTTGCTTAACAGAATTTCATTTGGAATGAATTAATTCCTTTATACAAGGTACCTCTGTATATATATATTTTTAAATAGAATGAGAAATATTTCTCTTCCTCGCCAAGAATGCCACCCTGAGTAATGTGTAGGTTTTGTATTCTATCCCTTTTACGCTTTTAGGAGGGAAAAAGCAGGCAATGATGGAAAGGGAGAGGTAGATATATAGTTGTGCCTGAAGGGCAGTGAGGTAGCTTTCCTGAGCCACCAACCCTTAGTCATGCTGTCAAGGCGATTTCACCAGACCAGCAACCCCATCAAGATGGATGCCAGGAGCACAGGCTACAGCACCAGGTTGCCATGGAAGCAGACCACGTGGGTCGGGCAACTTCCTTCAACCAGATGTCCCCCTACCTCTAACTTTTGGAGCCTTTTCGCGGGGGGTGGGGCTCTTGAAGACGCTCCAAACTTATACAGTATTATGGGTGGAGTAAAAAAAAATACTCTGAAATAAAATAAATAAATAAATAAATAAAATAATGACCCTTGGTGTGGTCAGCGCCAGCTCCTTCCTCCAAACAATTTATTTATTTCTCTATTTATTTATTTATTTTGGTGCTTATATACCGCCCGTCTTCCGGACGGAACTCCGGGCGGTTTACAATAGAAAAGAACAAACAATAAGCAAAATTAAATACGACATTGCAAAAGAAAACAATATAAACAATAAAAATAAACAGCAAGATGGCAATGCTCCTAATAGTTACAGGAAGGATTTTCGCCTGGCCTTGTCTCTTTTCCTTTTTTAAATTTTTCCCTTTGGAATTTACACCCGAGCTTGCATGCATGAGGGTGACTTCTGTTTTGGGGGCTGGGGGGGTGATGGTGAGGAGAGATAGGAAGAACCAGACAAGACACCCTTATCAGGTAATTAATTCCAAAGCCATTGTGCTGCCTTGGCAGGTCTCTTGATTTATGGCCCACGGAACAGTTTTGGGTTCAAAGGTCACATCCGTTACGTTTAATGCTCCATGATCTTTTACCCCACGGAGGAAACGGCAGAGAATAAGGGCATTATTGCCGTGAGACTGGGCTCCTGGTATTAACATAATAAGGCCTATACAAATTACACGTGTGTGTGTGGCTTGCAAGGACCCAGCTGTCACTTGCTGTTCTTAGAAAAATCTTGGCATGCCCAGTTGAACATTGTTTTGAGCATTTCCGGAGGGAAGTTGTTGCAGGTGTGGGAGGGACCATAATTATATGGAATTTGGTCTGCAGAAAAGCCATCTCTGTTGTTCTTAAAATAATAGCCGGGGTTCGGGGTTTAGATCCTGTGCCGTGTTGCTGTGTGCAACATTTGCAGATATTCGGAGAGTACTGGCTGATAAAAGTTCCAGTTTTTCTCTTCCTTCTACCACTTCCCCTCATTCCAACCCCCTCCATACTGATCAGCTTAATGGTTAACTGCTTCCTTGCAGTTTACAAACTAATTCATTAAGTGCAGAATGTCATTACCACTAAGTACCGCTCATCAGGCTGTCCTCCTGTTTTCGCCCTGCTTCCCAAAGCTGATGTGACCTTTGGAGGCAATCTGTCTGTTCTCTTAATGGACCCTGTCACCTCATTATTCCGGCTGCCAGTGACAAAATTGTAGGGCTGAATATGAGTATCAACCAGCTAGGTTCATGAACCAAACATGAACACAACTAGGACACATTGAACACAACTAGGACAGCGGACCCAACCATCAGCTTTCCACTTGCTCACATATGTCAGAGCACATACAGCGTAAAAAAGGGAAACCCAGAGGAAGTGGTAGGGTGAGGAATATCAATAAGGTCCCCCAGTGAAGTTTATCCTAGGTGTGTGTACCCTCTGTTGTGTTTGGGGCTGTGCCCCTGAACTGTGAAGCTTGTAACTCCCAACATAATGAGGTTGGTGAATCCACTCTGGGTTATACTCTGAACTTTAAAAATGCTATCTGAAGTGCTGGACTGACTTCAGCACCTTGGATAGCATCAGTAAAGTTGGGAGCAGAACCCCAGATTAGATACACAAACATCTTGCAGCATCAGAGTCACTGGAGACAGGATTTAATTTTGAATTAAGTCTGGTGCCTCTACGATTGCTTACGAGGCCCAGCTAATTGATAGCCCAGAGCTATAGGTCCGTGCGGCCTGAGCTAAAGATCCAGAAAACATTCTCCAGCATGTAGTTCCCATGCCTGTAGGAGTACAGCATGCAAGAGTTGATGGTAATTTTGTCAACAATGATACTTTTGAGCTGTGGTGCTGGAGGAGAGTCTTGAGAGTCCCCTGGACTGCATGGAGATCAAACCTATCCATCCTGAAAGAAATCAACCCCGAATGTTCACTGGAAGGACAGATTTTGAAGCTGAGGCTCCAGTACTTTGGCCACCTCATGAGGAAAGAGGAGTCCTTGGAAAAGTCCCTGATGTTGGGAAAGATGGAAGGCAAAAGGAAAAGAGGACAGCAGAGAACGAGATGGTTGGACGGTGTCATCGATGCAACCAATATGAATTTGACCAAACTCCGGGAGGCAGTGGAAGATAGGAAGGCCTGGCGAGCTCTGGTCCATGGGGTCATGAAGAGTCGGACACGACTCTATGACTGAACAACAACAATGTCAACAAAGTGGAGCCGGCCAGCAATATAAGTATACGTCTGTCATCTAGGATGCATACGGTATGTTTAGTGCTCTAAGAGATTAATTCTGAATCCCCTGCTGATTTCTGCTCACTGTGGAGCCTGAACTGGTTTTCTCTTGGCCCGGCCTGGCTGGAGGTGACAGTTCCAAATCCTTCAGAACAAGGTGCACGGTAAAAGCAATCATTCGTAATGCTTTGCCCCTTCAGACATCCAGTCTGAAAAGGGTGAAGCTGAGGCAGCGTGGTGCTAATGTAATTAAGCGTTGGAGGTAGCTCCCGACGCCAGCGCTTCCTTAAAAGCTTCCCTTGATGATAAATATCCTCAACGTACTACAGGAAGGGGTCCGTTATGTTTCGTAGCGAGCTCCAGAAGGTTTGACCCAGCATCTCCTCTTGGTCTGATTCCAGGACAGTTCCTCAGCCAAGAACATTTGGTCACATCAGCTGAAACACCTTTTCGCTTCCAAAAGGCCCCGTTAGAACCATGATCATCTGCCCAAGCTCTACATTTCTCTTTGAGCAGAGACTAAAGGAGATCTCATTTTGGTTCTCTCTCCCCACCACCATCACTCTGTGCCCTACCCTGCCAAAAGAGACGCTCAGGGCATGAGTCAAGTGGATAGACACTCTTCTGCCTTTCACAAAATACCAAAACTAGGGGACATCCACTCAAACTGTGCATTGGGAGAGTGAGAACAGACAAAAGAAAATTTTTTTTAACCCAGCGTGTTGTTAGTCTGTGGAACTCCCTGCCACAAGAGGTGGTGATGGCATCTGGCCTGGATGCCTTCAAAAGGGGATTGGACAGATTCCTGGAGGAGAAGTCCATCCCAGGTGACAAACCATGACGGAGATGTGTCATCTCCAGGTTTAAAACTGGGGTACTTCAATGGCCAGATGCAGGGGAGCACTATCAGGAGACAGAGATCAAGTCTCATGCATTCCCATAGGCATTTGGTGGGGCCACTGTGAGATACAGGAAGCTGGACTAGATGGGCCTTTGGCCTGATCCAGCAGGGCTCTTCTTATGTTCTTATGACAGCCAAAAATGCTAGTGACGCACTGTGTGTCTCTAAGGCCAGAGGTACAAGTGATCAAATATGAAATTCTAATTACAGGCCGGTAATGAACCGTAGCAGAGCCACCTTGAGCTGATTCCCTGATGAGGCTCTGAAATTCTTCAGCAAAGCTACATTTTTCACATGCCGAAGGCATTCGACTTCCAAAAACGCCTTTCTGCCAAGGATGGAATTTTGCTGCAGTTTGGCTGGCAAATTGAATTCCCTGAGTTCATCCTGTTTTTCAGGCGTTTGTTGTGACAACCATATGACAAAAACATTGTATTCCTATAAGAAGAAAATTAGGCCAGGGTGGGTAGCATTTAAGGTCATAAGTTCCAAGGCTCCAAAGGAAGTCCCAGGGAACGGCTACGCTTCCATGGATTTCTGGTCGGGGAAATAATTTTGATTCAGGGAAGAAATGCTGATTCGGTAGCGTACGGTGGCTTTGAAGCCTGCTTGCCCCATCTCCTCCTGGCTCTCAGGTGACTCCAGGAACCTTTGGAGGGTGGTAAAAAAAAGTGAGATGGGGGGTATCACTTTTTGCTCCTGGGGTGCCTATTATTAGGGACAGCCTGTGACCCTTCTTACCCAAAGCCTCCAAACCTCAACAAAATAATAAAATAAATAAATCATGCTAATATATCTGAAAAATAGGATTCTGGTAGCTAGAAATGATATGTTTTTAAAAATTATACTTTCATCAGCAGCATGGTTTCCTGCTGGGCCCTGAGGATGGGGGGGAAACCCTGTACATAAACACAGCTGATGGAACTCTTGATACGGTGCCTGGGTTTCATATTTACCTATGACATTGATGTCTGTTTTTATCCTTGATCTACATTCTCGAAAATAACTGTGGTTCTCCTCCCATAATGTCTTGCTCTCCCAATGGCCCTACGAGGGAGGCTCAGCTGAGAGATCCTGACTAGCCCTCCTTCACATCATACCATCACGGTCCACCCAACCTTAAATTCTTGTTGGACCTTACCTAATCTCTGACTTCTTTCTCGAACAAAAATACTCCTTTTTAGATACTATTAAAATTCAGGCATTTAAAATAAATAACTTTCACATGTTTCTGTGGTGATTTGGTGTGTTTTTTGACCACGATTTCTAAAGAAAAACTGCGGTCGCCATTTTGGATTCCCCCCCCACCGCATGGCGACTGGCAAGACGATGAGGATGAACCCCCCCCCCAGCCTGGTGCAAGCAGTCCAGGACAGGAGAAGAGGGGGGGAAAGGCCGGGGACCCCCCAGAAACCACCCCTCTGGTAGGTGGCAAAGCCTCAGGCAGGCATATTTTTGCCTGCTTTTTTGGCCGGGAGTCGGGTTTTTTAAAAAAACTTTTAAAAACTTTTTCTGTGCTTCGCATTGCGCGATCGCCGCGATGCCACAAACGACAACGAAAAACCTGACCAATTTTTTCTTTTTTTGGTTCGAGTTCGAGTTCTGACAGCTTAATTATCGTTACCGTTTCCGTTACGTAACGGAAATGAAAAACGGAAACGACAATTTCGCCTAGTCGTGCCCATGTCTAATGGGAGTGAGGAAAGAAGACGAAAAGGTTGATTATACAGCTTTCCACTCCGGCTTTCCACTCCGTTCTCCTCCCATTTCCTAGCCTCTCTGGGAGTTTCAGGAGGGACAGAAAAAGCAAACACTTCGTGGGAGCTGCCATCCAAGTCTCCGCGGGTTTAGCCACCATATTATGCATTTGAGGTGGAGGCTGGGAAGAGCTTTTTCTCAGAGCGTGTGTGAAATGTGAACTAACGAAAGCACCCTTTTGCTCAAGTGGTGGTATTTTCCATAGTCAGTTTAAACAAACAAGCTTAAAAGAATTACAAGAGTAGCTGCTTTTCAAAGGGCAGTCGGAGATTCTTATTCTCTCAGCTTCCTTTCAGAAGTGTTCTGCTTATATACCACCTCACAGTGCTTCAGCACTCGCTGGGTGGTTTACAGTTTAATTATGCAGGCTACACATTGCCCCTACCCCACCGCAGCGAGCTGGGTACTCATTTTACCGACCTCAGAAGGATGGAAGGCTGAGTCCACCATGAGCCTGCGACCTGGGATTGAACCCCAGGTTGTGAGCATTCGGTCTTTCTGCCTCGCCTTTTGTTGATAGCCCTTTTTTCCTCTCTAGTTTGCAAGCGGCTTCTTGAAATTTCGTGGCAAAGCCAGGTGTCGATAAATTGTCTAAAAATAGAGAGACTACAATAATCCCCACGGGAATGAGTCCCTCTGGGGTCAGATGCTTCTGGTGCCACAAAAGCCACTTTCGATCAGGTTGCTGAGCTTCTTTTGAAGGCCAACTCCCTCCTCACCTTATCAACACAAACACAACCAATTTGTAGTGTGCACAAAGGAGAAAACAGACCGTGCACAGAGAGACACCTCTCTCCCCCCCCAGACATTCTTGCCCATCAACACCTCCGGAGGGGTGCAGAGCAAACCCAATAAACAGTTCTTTGAGGTGGAAAAGGTCAACCAAAGGTTTCTGCAGGAATCCTCCCCACTGGCTGATTTAACTTGAAACGCCTCCAAAATGCCTTGCTGTCTCAGCTGCGCTTCCTCGCAGCCCTGCTTTTTTAAAAAAAGAAAAAAAAAAGAAAGACAATTTTAAAAAAGAAGGGGAAATCTCTAGGGAGAACTATTTCTCTCTTTCGCTTCCCTCAGTTTGGCCACCTCTGAAAGTCCCAGCGAAAGAAAGAAAGGGCTCAAAATTATAATAGACGGAGCACGGAGCCAACGGCAGCTGCTTTAGCTGAGCCCAAGAAATATGCTAGAATCATCTCCGTCCCCCCCCTGCCAAGACCCTTGGCGAGCCGTTGGTTGGTGGTGCTCTTTCCCCCCCCCCCAAATTCAGCAAAAGAAGCAAAAAAGAATAATGCCAAGAATTGAATCACGTGTCATGATTCTTATAGTTATATAGAGAGCATCCAACAGAGGCATTGAGTGGTCAGCTTGCTATTCCATTCTCATCTCTTACTCCAGTGCTCCTGAAACCCTGATTGATGATGATGATGATGATGATGATGATGATGATGATGATGATGATGATGATGATGATGATGATGATGATGATGATGATGATATTGTGAAGGGGTTCCTGCATGGCAGGGGGTTGGACTAGATGGCCCTTGAGGTCTCTTCCAACTCTATGATTCTATGATGATGATGATGATTATGATTTCTTCCCTGCCTTCTCAGGTTGGCTAGAATCTCTCTCTCTCTCTCTCTCTCTCTCTCTCTCTCTCTCTCTCTCTCTGGAACTATCCCACTGCTCAGGATATCAGATTTATGAGCTAGTTTCTTTTTTTAATCCTGATCATTATCATTATTAGTATATTTATTATTGTAGCCTCTGTCATATTCTTAATCTCTTACTGATCTCCTGGCTTGCCCTTTTGCTTTTTTTTTTCCCTCGGGTGAATCATTTCAGAGCAGCCGTTTGGTGGTCTAATGACTCATAACAATATTGAACGCACACAAGAATAATGCCACAACATCAGTCTGCAAAAGTGAAGGGAGAGTTAGAGGGGGGGGGAGCGCAGCACCGGAATTTAGAGGGGAGCCGCACCCACCAAAGGACGTGGCGAAATGAGTCAGCGGACACAGGCTCTGTAGAAGTAATTTTTTTGGCCTTCCCATGACTTCTGCAAGACCAAACCAGGGGCCTCTGCGCACAAGAGCTTGTAGTTTCATTTAATATCTGCATTAGTATCACCTGCCTATATTAAGCAAATATACGTTTTGCTTTCTGATCCCCATTCTCTTTTGGTTGCTTCTGAGGCATGCCCCGTTACAATTCTCTCCGGTTGTCAATGCACGGCCTTGAGGAAACATAGTGCTCATTCAGAGGCGATTTGCTCAATCCATATCTTCTTCTTCAAGTGCCAGGTCCTCATAGAACATGGGCGATCAGCAGCATGATCTGGTTTTTAATTTACCTACAGCTATTCTAAATAAGATGGTTGGACGGTGTCATTGATGCAACCAACATGGATTTGACCAAACTCCGGGAGGCAGTGGAAGACAGGAAGGTCTGGCAAGCTCTGGTCCATGGGGGTCACGAAGAGTCCGACACGACTGAATGACTGAACAACAACAATTCTAAATAAAGAAGCTGTGTTCACTGCAAACCATTGGCTTAATTTCTTAAGCCAGAATGTTCTTCTGGGCCACGCTTCCCATCTACTTTTTTCCTTGAAGGATAACCTGCAGAAGACAGTATTTCTTATTGTGCATTATGTGACGGAAATGTTGTGATTTTCTTCTCTATGATCCATGAGACAGAAGTTTCCACTTTTAAGGGTGTTGCTCAGTGTGCATTCGAAACTAGAGAGGATTACAAAAGTGGTACAGGGAATACCTTTAAGCTACTATAAAAATGACAAAGCATTGCTAATATTTCGGGGGCAAAACCTCCTTCATCAGAGCAGTACCAATAGGTTTTCGCATGGCAAAAGATGGATTTGCCAGGAGTTAGATGTAGAGTCCTTGGCCAGATGATGTAATTTGTACTGGTATAAACGTGATTCGTATGTCCTCTTATAACCTGTAGGACAGGGTTGGGGAACTTTTGGCCTCCCAGGTGTTTGGGACTACAACTCCCACAGTCCTTGATCATAGGCAATATAGGCTTAGAATGTTGCGGGGGGGGGGGGTTGCAGTCCAAGACATCTAGAAGGCTGTCTAGTTGGATGGTTACTTCACATCCATTCTTGTCCTGGGAGGAAGTTCGTCCTCATTCCATGATGTGATGTGAAATTCCATGTCTTTGTTCTCTGTTTTCTTTTCGGCCCGACCTTCCGTTTTTTGATGTTTCGATTCTACGAAGCCTTGCCTTCAATGCGTTACGGAGCTAAGTTTGAGGCATTTGTCTTTTAGTCTCTCTGCATTGTGTTGCTGACTCCATAGGGAATGTACTGGCAAATGGCACTTCACACTCCTGCCACTAGGTGGAGAATGATCCATTGTGTGATGAGCCTTACCTCAAGGGCACTCATCTCAGAATGAGAAACGTGACGAGCAGATTCCCAAGGCCAGGGAGGGGAATCTCTCGTCCTGCTTAAATCGCAGTTCAGGGGCCGTGGTCGGGACGAACTCCCCTCATCCCGCAATGGACGTGCGATTAGATTACTTCGTACCCTTCCCAAGCGGGACCGCGAACAGTGATGAGATGGACATGAAGTATCTCTCTTGGCTTCTCTATGTGATGAGGAAAGGGATCACCATCCTTTGCTTTGGCTCAGTCAGCATAATAGCATAGATAGACCACCCAACTTTGCCATATTTGCTTCCACTGCATTTGCTGTGAAGGGCACATGTGCAACCCATAAATGGCTCATCCAAATGCTTTTAATTGCTAGTGGTGTGGTCCACGCACAGTAGAAATAGAACTCTCCATCCGACTATGAACATGGATCAAAGATAAGCCAGCAGAAGCAACATCAGAGCTGATAATTATATGAGGCAAAGAAACTGGGACAAAACTGAGAGTCTTTGAACTGGGTTTTTGGAGTCTATATGTTTTGGGCCATGTAGCGTGTTAATTACTTGCTTAATTAATTTCTATTTTCATTCTTCTGCTGCCTTTCTCCCAGTCGAGGGACCGGAGGCAGCTCAGAAATTGCTTTTTAAAAAACTCTTTGAGCATTCTTCTCAGCTCAAATCCCACAAATTTGCTTCTTAAATGCTGTCATTCCTGTTGAGAGCTCAAGCATTTTATGAGGAGAATGAGTCACATACAAGTATAGACATAAGATTCCACTTCAAGGTGGTTGCTCAGAGTGCAATCTGAACGAGAGATGATGTAATTTCATATCGCCTTTGAAAGGCATGTAGCCCAACGTGGAAGATTAAACGTACAACTCACAGCACTACAGGAAACGGATAGCTCTTCTCTACAGGCCGCAAATCATCAGGTGTTAGACCTCAGAAAGAAATATTCCTTTGCTAGGAATGGGGGTGTCTTGCGGATGTTTTGGTGAAGGCAAAGGGTCTTTCTCATTTAAAATTGTGACTCGACTTCCTCAGAGATAGTTTGTTTGCTTGATTGCTTATTCCCAACATTTGGTGAACAGGGCAATCCACCAAGTTGCCAGTAACCCCCCCAACCTTATGGTTTTCGTAGTAAAAAAGGAGGAATAGGTGGTATCTGATGCAGTATGATGGATATTAAATCAATTCAGCATGTTTCCAATTGCCTGGAGATCTTCTTCTTCTTCTTCTTCTTCTTCTTCTTCTTCTTCTTCTTCTTCATCATCATCATCATCATCATCATCATCATTCTTGAGACATGACCAAATGGCCTTGTTCTCCTCCTCCACCTCCCCTGTCTCTTTCCAATGAGGTTTCTGCCTTGAAAATGTTTTATTGAGCACAAACTGGGGTTGGAGAGAGAGAGAGAGAGAGAGAGAGAGAGAGAGAGAGAGAGAGAGGAGCCAGTGCCAGAAATAACCCTCTTTTAACAGCAGCTGGCTTTTTTTAAAAAAAATGTTTTTCTCCCGCCGTGGAGTCAAACACCTTGGGTAGCTGCCAAGGTCTTTTTGCATGTCCCAGAATACACAACACCTCCTCACTTCCATTCCCACCCTTCTCCTTCCCTCCCTCCCTGCCTGCCAGCCTTCCCAGGGAGGCAAAGGGAACCCAGCCAAACTCGACAAAAAGCGTCTGGGGTTTTCTTTGGAAGGCTACCCCTGTTTTGCCGGCGGTGACTTGACTCCCGGGGAAAACCCGAGCGGGTTCCTGTCCTCCGGCCCCCTAGGCCGGCCTCATAAAAATGTCAAACTGAGGAAGAATGAGCGATCTCATTACCAGGAAAGATTATGCTAAAGCGATTCCCCTGGACCCCATTCAGGAAACATGGAAATAAATGACGCTCTAATTGAATCCGATAAGCAGCCCCCTTCCCTGATAACGAGCCAGCAACGCCTTGTATGCTGAAAAGTGGCACAGCAGCCAAAGACGGAGTGAAATGTTGAGCAAGAAGCAATGTTTGGCCTCAAGGAAACCAGCATGTGCATTTTCAGGGTATGGTGGGCTTGTGTTGGTCAGTGGTTTGGTTATTTTTTTTTAATAGCTGGTGGTTAGCAAGGAGCAACTCCAGAAAGCGTCAAGGCAAAGTCCAATGGCCTGCTGCGGACTGGGGTGGACCACAGGGGGTTAACTCAGTGGTTCTTCAACCTGTGGGTCCCCAGATGTTCCTGGACTGCAACTCCCAGAAATCCTGGGCAGCTCCGTTAATAAGGATGACGTCTGGGAGTTGCAGTCCAGGAACTTCTGGGGACCCACCGGTTGAGAACCACTGGTTTAACTGCACATGCCCTCCTGCTAACCAAACAAAGAGGGGAGCCCTCCGTTTAGCAAAAGTGACGTATCTTGTTCCATCCTGATCAAAAGCCCTAAAGCAGTGGTGTCCAAACTTCAGCCCTCCAGATGTTTTGGACCACAACTCCCACAGTCATTAGTCACTGGCAATATAGGCTTGGAATTCTGGGAGTTGTGGTCCAAAATATCTGGAGGGCCAAAGTTTGGACACCCCTGCCCTAAAGTACCTTTCTAGGACACATTGGTGTTCCCGAATAAACAAAGGTTGGAACCTTGGGGAAATTTAATGGTGCTATGATTCTCTTCCTGCACTTGAAAGTTATTAATCTGGAAGCATACATAGGCAGTATGCTTCCATTTAGCTAAAATATTCAGACTCTCTCTCTCTCATTCTCTCTCTCTCTCCTGGCTACCTCCATTTGGTTAAAATCTACATTAGCTGGTGTGTGAAAAGAGACAAAATAATACATTAAAAATGTTGATGCACCTCTTTGCTTCTAAAGCAAAAACGGAGAGGAAGGGCTTTGTTCGTGCAGGATTGTTTGTTTATTTTAACACACAGTTGACTAGAAAAAGGGAAAGAAGAATGAATAAATAGTGCCGCTGAGGCTTAGGATATTATTTTATTTCCTTTCTCTCTGCTGAGCTCAGTCACGCTTTTGCGAGGGCGGGGGACACAAAAAATAGACCTATGCATCTTGGGAATGCATCATAGACCTTTTCGTTGTGGTGTATATCCCTTTTCTTTTTTAAAAAAAATCTGTGGTTGTACTGGGAAAGAAACAAAAGCCTTTTCATATGATGAAATGATCTTTCCAGCACTGATGACCTCATTCCTAAATGAGCAGCTGAGATCAGCTAAGGAGAAGTCATGGGAATATTTTCCACAAAGATCTTTCCTGTATGCCTCAAGGCCGCTTTCTTGCAAACTGGGGGTCCCTTGTTGGAGTTCCTCAGCTCGAACGCTGGGTCTCCCCGAGAAGGCCCAGTATTCCTTGAGCCACTGAGTAACATTTGGTACTCGAAGAACAGCCACTGCACAAAAAGAGGACCTAGAATTCGTAGGTTAAAAATCATCAGTGCTTTTTGGATTAAATGGTTTGATGGGTAACTCCTCTCTGGTTGAAGGATCTTGAACAACAACGCAGGGGAAGACGGTGTACAAAGTTTGCAGCCTCATGAAACAATATCTGGGTAAGTGGAATTTATGGTCTGGAATGGATTATTATTCATTGCTCCCCTCCCCCCGGGGCATTTGACCCTCAGAGCTGACAGGTGCAACAAGTCGATAAACTCAAAAGATAACATTGCAAGTCAGAAGTGCTGTTTTAAGTGGACAGGCTGAGAAATCCATCCAGAATCCTTGGCGGTTTCTCCAGGTCCTGCAAAAAGTCCCACGAGTCATGCCTACATCACCCGTGACATCTGCTGTTGTTGTTTGGACTTATATATTGCCCCAAAGTGCTAGAGTAGCGGAGCAATATATAAATGCTAGAGATTCCCAACATTGGGTAATCCATCTGTTCTTGGACTACAATTCCCAGAAGCCTTCACACCTGGGTTCCCCAAGGTGGGTCACTGGGTGGTTTAATTATGTGAGCAACGCATGGCCCCCAGACAACTGGCTGCTAAGTTTACAGACCACGGAAGGCTCAGCCAGCCTCGAGCTGGCTAACCGATGCCATTGGGGATTGAACTCAGGTTGTGCCTTGACTGCAGTATTGCAGGTGAACCACCACACTGCGAGGTGGCAAAACTTACCACCTGTCAGCCTCTTGAGTACTCCACAGGGAATTTTGGTTGTGGCCAGGGTTGGTACCACAAGAAAGCATATAGGCTGCTCAAGGTTCATTCAGCCTTCCATCCTTCTGAGGTCGATGAAATGAGTGCCCCGCTTACTTCTGGGGGAAATGTGTAGCCTGCCTAATGACTTGCAAACCGGCCAAAGAGTGCTTGAAGCGCTATGGGGCAGTATATAAGCACACTTTTTTGTTTGTTTCTAGCATTGCTCACCCTGAATTTTGTTTCTTTTCTTGACGAACCGGGTAAATCTACCCATCAGCAGATACTCCACCTGGGATTCTAAGATCTGGCACCTCCAGATGTATTCAGGAGTCATCGCCAGCCGTAGAAATATGGTGCCTCAAATGCTTGTTCCCTCTTTCTAACAGTAGGGCCGGCTCTATAAGGGTGAGGAATGAGAGAAATCCTTTTGTGCAGCTTTTTTTTTTTCGTGAATGGGGAAGGGGCATTGGCTTGCCTACCTCTTCCACCTCATCTGACTGGCCCTTTTCTAAATTGGACTGTTGGCCAAGAAAACGCCCCCACGCCCACCCCCCACCCCGCATCCCTCATTGGGCTGTTAATTCAGTAGTAAGGTGTGAAGAAACAGACCCACTCTTTGGATCACAAACTGAACTATGGAGAACCCAATTAAGCTCTCTAGGGAGCCTCAGAAATTGGAGACAATTTAGTGGAATGGTTTTGTGTTATTGTTAACGGTTCCATTAGAGAATGAAAGCCAAAGAACGCAGGCTGCCCATTTGTATGTGTGTTTTCTTTTATAATTTCACGGTCTAACAAGTTCTGGGGACCGCTCCCCCCCTCCCACTCCTCCCGCTGCAAATGCATTTTTACATTCAGTGCCATTTTTAAAAAAAGTTTTTTTTTAAAAAAAAAATTGCACTGATGAATTCCTTGCGTTTTACAACTGCCATCTCCCATTAGGGAGGGGGAAAAGATTTTAATCGTACCGCTCCGATCGCCTTGGCTAACAGGATATCTTATTAGGTAATGGAATATGGATTCTGATGGTGCTTAGGAGCTCTATGGGCGTTGCTTGCAATCTTTTTTAGTTTTCTGTAACAGAATGACCGTGGAGCAGGAACAAAGCCAAGAAAGATGATGCCCTGTTCCTGAAACAACACACATAACCCAAGACTGGCCACGGGATGAACCTCCCAGAGCTTAGGAAAGTAGAGTTTCTGGACCGCCATTCCCAGCACCCCCCACCCAACAAGGCCAAAAAGTATAATATTTCCAAGCTTTAGAAGAACTGGTCACTAGATGATGCAAGATACCATGCTCTACATATACAGTATATAATATTTTCAGTACTGAAAAATAAGGAGGTCTTACTGTATTTTGTTTTGCTGACCACATGACACAAAGGCGGATTCGAATCGGGCGCATTCTTTTTGCCGATTCTTTATGAGATTAGCACTACATCACTCTTAGCACTGGGTCACCGTTATTGGTATTTCACCATATTTATGCCCCATAAAAGGATTAGCAGAGATAGCAAGGAAAGAAAGTGGATGATGGTAGTCTGGAATGCGAATTGCATTTCATCCAATACAAACGGAAAACTCCCGAATCATTCCTCAGCCCCAGTGGGGAGCACTGCCTGTGCAATTCGGGCTGCGAATCAAATTACGGCAAACGAAATCATTCCAATTCAGCTTTCAAATGTATGTGTGTGGGGTGTGTGTGTGTGTGTTGTGTCCTTAAAGTCGTGACCGACTCTTGGTGACTCCACGTCCATGGAGTTTTCTTGGCAGGGATACTGAAGTGGTTTGCCAGTTCCTACTCCAGGCGCCTAGCTTAGTCACACCCTAAACAAACTGGGAAATTTGCACTTTTTTTCCAAACAACGAGCGAATCTGTGCTTAATACTTTCAGTGCCACTGGAAAAATGGGAAATGTTTGTTTCCACTTTCATTCGCTCCCTCCCTCGTCTTTCCTCATCTGTGTTGGGTTCTTTTTTTGGGAGTGGAAAAAATCTAATTCTTTCTGGCGAATGATAAACGGCCCTTTCCTTATTCTAATTACACTGCGCCTTAGTCACAGTGGAGTCTAGTAAATCTCTTTTTTTCCGATTATACACACTGCCTACTGTGCTTTTTTTAATGAAGAAAAAAAGGGAAGAGAAGGAAGAAGTTTGTGATTAGCCTTTTCTGATTCCCAAACACACACACACACACACACACACACACACACACACACACACCGTTTTTTCAAGGGCCATTCATATCAGCGATACAGACTGAGAGCGAGACGATACTTCCCAGGGTTCTAAGAAAAATCATATTTACTTAAAATACTGAAGTCATTATACCCATTCATCCACTGGTTTCTAAAGAAGGTTTAGCCTTCATTCTTTATTGGTGTGCCTCCAGACTTCTGTGCCACCAATCCCGTTCTACGACGCCAGCTGTGTTTTTCTCTCTTTCACTTCCTGCCTTTTATCTTGGTGGTTCTTGCGCAGATCAGACAGTCCGGATGCTTATCATCTCAAAGGGAGAGGGGGCCCCGAACCTAAGGGAAGGTATCCAGGAAAATGCTAGGCACCTGCAAGGTTTTGTGTGTGTGTTTTTTTTTAACA
This sequence comes from Phrynocephalus versicolor, assembly GCA_023846285.1. Classification (NCBI taxonomy): domain Eukaryota; kingdom Metazoa; phylum Chordata; class Lepidosauria; order Squamata; family Agamidae; genus Phrynocephalus; species Phrynocephalus versicolor. The sequence continues at coordinate 1,785,130 of JAHTLZ010000019.1, read as the reverse complement.
GGGCTGGCCCTGCCATTAGACGGAGTGTGGCACCTGCCTCAGCTGGCAATTAATGAGGGATGACGATGGGTAGGTGGACAGGATTGTACCGGCCAAGAACCTGCTGTTCTTTGATGTAGCAAAAGGTACTGTTTTACAACCAGTCTTAAACTGGAAGTTGAGTCATGGCTACTGGACTTCTGTTTGAGAGAAAGAAACGTTTCGCTGTACATCCAAACAGCTTCATCAGTCTGAATGCAGCTAGTGCCAGTCCTCCATCTTATAGTCAGTCAGCTTTGATCTCTTGTCACCCTGGTCTGAATCAGGCTCATGAGATGAACAATGGCCTGAATAGGCTCGTTAGGGAGACAATAGTATCCATAGCCTGAAGGTGAACAATGGCCTAAGGTGCTGAAACCTATCAAGAACGGGTGGTTAGCTATGGCCTTGGTGGTAAAGGTAATCTAATTAAAATGCTGGCCAAACAGGAAGGTCTTTGCCTGGCGCCGAAAAGCCAAAAGTGTTGGTGCCAGGCGGATCTCCCTAGGGAAGGCATTGCAGAGTTGAGCAATCGCCGAGAAGGCCCTGCTTCGACATGCCAACCCCCCTTATCTCTTTGAGGGATGGCACCTTCAGCAGGGCCTCCTGGCCTATCTTAGAGTACGGGCAGGCTCATATGGAAGAAGACGGTCCTTTAGGTAGCCAGGTCCTAAGCCGTTTAGGGCTTTATATGTAAGCATTAACACTTTGAAATTGTGCTTTCCGCCTCGCAAGGCACACCAGCCCCGGTGGTTTCCACTTGAGAAACGGCAGAGGAGGAGGAGGAGGTGGGGAACCAGGGTGTTCTCCTTTTCCCCTTCCTGGGTGCGCCATGAAAAAAAAGAGGAAAAGAAGCAATAATATCCCCGTGGCATCTTTGTGGCGCTGACCTGCGGTGCCCTGTATGAAAGCATCCACTGTGTAAGCACTGATGCATTAAAGGAGCCTCTGTACTTGACCGTAGAGCAGAGGGCTTGGAACAAGGAGAGCCTTATCTTTCTCTGACTGAGTTATAAGACAAGGGCTTTAGAAGTCTGGGTCATTAATAAACCACACACACACACACACACACACACACACACACACACACACAGAGAGAGAGAGAGAGAGAGAGAGAGAGAATACTTTTTTTAAAAATCAGACAAGTGCCTTTTTGTGTTTTACTTCCCAGATCAATAAATAACAAAGATAAAACGTGGAACACAGGATAAAACAGTAAGATTCGTAGACCGCATGAATTGCAGGGCATGTCTATGAACTTTGGTGCCGGCTCCAATCCCTGATTCCTCTAGGCCAGTATTGTCAACATGGACTGGCACCGCTCTCTGGGGTTTTGTATGTGTATTCCAGCCCAACCCAGAGATTCTGTAGTGAGAAATGTTGCAAAGTGAGGGTGCAATGCTGACCCACGCCCCTTTCCAACATCCATAAAATGTTATTCTATTATTCTTTTCCTGGTGATGGTGGGCGTGCTCACTTAAAAATGCCACTTTAATGCATGCATTCATGCTTTGGATACCTCCTTCTTCAAATTTGAAATACTACTAATAATAAAATAAAAATAAAAAGCTCCCTCCCATGCCTATATAAGAGCACTATATGTAAGAGGATGCACTGGATTTAATTACTGTATATACTCGGATATAAGCCTAGTTTTTCAGCCCTAATTTTGGGCTGAAATGTTGGCTGAAATATCAGTTTTGTACCAGATATTCATTGGCTCTTGGCTTCATGGTACACTTTATATGCAGTGATTTGACTTGTGTTGTTTTAGGACTCTCTCAAGCTTTGCATTATTATTTTTTTTTTTTCATTTTGTAACCCATTTGTGCTCTATCCTGCAGCACTGCGTGGCTGGTCAAGACCTTTCAGATGAGTATAATAAGCTTTTGTGCTTATACCCCCTTTTCTTGAGAGTTTTTTTACACGCCTTTATTCGCCCTCTGCCAACAGCAGCAGCTGATGCCACAATGATAGGTTATATTGCCTGCGAATAACGTTAATGAATGCACCGCCTTCCAGCTCAACACACCTGATAAGGCAGGTGAAGTGGTAAGATGAGGGGCCGGAGAGGCCGCCGGAACAAGAGGGTGACAGAGGAAGAAAAGGTCAGAATAGAATGAAATAAATGCTGCTCCCTCTGTGTTTATGCTGTGCTCCAGCCTTTGGTTAATTTGTGTGCCGTGAGCATCATTTACAAGGGTGACATTTTACATGGGAGCTGGTTTCGGCACAAGGGGGGGGAATGCGCTCTCCTTGGTACCTGCAGCATTTTTATAACCCAATAAAACCATCCCTGCAACTCTTCTCATTGTAGTCTTCTCCTTCTTCTTCTTCTTCTTCTTCTTCTTCTTCTTCTTCTTCTTCTTCT
>JAHTLZ010000019.1:1742360-1782547 GCA_023846285.1 Phrynocephalus versicolor | reverse complement strand
TTCTTCTTCTTCTTCTTCTTCTTCTTCTTCTTCTTCTTCTTCTTCTTTTTACTGTGTGCTCCGCCCCTGCTCTTATTTAAAAAAGGAGAGGGGGCTAATTTTTAAAAGAGACCTTTTAAAAGTGAAGAGAACAACTGGACAGTGTATTCCGCAACAGCATGTCCAAGGGAACCTACAACCCTAGCTTCAGCACATAACCTACCCTGTTTCCCCAAAAATAAGACATCCCCTGAAAATAAGACCTACTTAGAGTTTTGCCCCTCACTGAAATATAAGGCATCCCCCCAAAAATAAGGCCTCCCTGATAAAAAGATAACAATAAATTCTTCTTCATGGAAAAATAAGATCCCCTGAAAATAAGACCTAGCACATCTTTGGGAGCAAAAATTAATATAAGACACTGTCTTATTTTCAGGGAAACACGTTATCACCAAAAGAACCCTAGCATTTCAGTGGCAACGCAGGTGGTTTGGCGACGAGAGAGGCCAATACTTCCCTATCTTTACGTCCCTCTAGATTACGTTTGTTTTTTCTGGTGCAGAAAACCGGAGCGTTTTTTTCCAAGGATCATCTGCAATTTCTAACCTTCGTCTGGTCACACACTGAATATCACTTTGCAGCTGCTAGTAGAGAGGTTTTCGTGTTTTTTTGAAGAAATGTTTTTTCAGCTGGGAGAATGAAAAGCCCCTTTCTTCTCCTCCGTCAGGTTAAAAGCAGCTGAGGTCTAAGGCTCAATGAGAAAGCTGAGAAAAATTGTTTGCACTAAGAGGGTCTCTCTCTCTCCCCCTCCCTCCCTCCCTTCCTCTCTCTCTCTCTCTCTCTCTCTCTCTCTCTCTCTCTCTCTCGCAAAGAAGGAAGTGGCAATTAAATCCAAATTAAAGCAGCACTACTTGGGGGTTCCTCTGCCCTCATTGTGTATTTTGTGATTTCCGGGCTGTTTTGCATGTTTGCTGTTCATACTAGTAACTTCACGCCAGTTAGAATCATAGAATCATAGAATCAGAGTTGGAAGAGACCTCAAAGGCCATCTAGTCCAACCCCCTGCCATGCAGGAACCCCCATCACAGGACTCCCGACAGATGGCCATCTAGCCTCTGCTTAAAAATCTCCAAAGAAGGAGATTCCACCACCCTTCGTGGCAGCATATTCCACTGCCGAACAGCTCTAACCCTCATGAAGTTCTTCCTAATGTTTAAATGGAATCTCTGTTCCTGTAGTTTGAGACCATTGCCCCGAGTCCTAGTCTCTGAAGCCATGGAAAACAAACCTGTTCCCTCTTCAATATGACATCCTTTCAAATATTTAAACATAGCGATCATATCCCCTCTCAGTCTTCTTTTTGAAAGGCTAAACATTCCTAGCTCTCTAAGCAGCCAGAATTCTATATGGATTGCACAGTAGGAAAATGGAACTAGGGGAATGAAATAAGAGCAACTATTTTTATCTGGATAATCCATGCACACAAAGTGCTGACCCCAAGCTTTTCTAAATAGGGAATCGGGTGTTAGACTTGTCCATCCATGCGTGAGTCTTGCCCGACGCCAGGGTGTGAAATTTGTTTGGGAGGCATGTACAAAAACCTCCCGAGAAATCAGGACAGGCTGAGCTTAGGGTGAGCCCACCAGCCATTGGACAATTTCCACTTGCAACCCTGTTTTATAGGATGTTTCAGGAAGAGGAAAGTCTTGCTGTAAGGCAAGAAAGAGGAGCCCGTACTTTTCCTTCAGCCGACACGACGTGACGCAGGGGTTTAGGTGAACTCAGGCAAGCTATGTGGGGAATTTTTGCTTCACGTTAATTGGATCTGACAGGGAAAGGGCAGTGCTTTTTCCTGCCACATTTAGAAGACCGGGGCATCTCTCCGACAGGAGATTTGTTCAGCTGTGTCAGTGTTTCCAAAGGACATTTAGCTGAAACCAGACTGTCTAAAAGCCTGTGAGGAGGGGGAATAAGGAGCACTCGTGTCACTCATCATCATGAAGAAGAAGAAGAAGAAGAAGAAGACTACAATGACTATGACAACGACGACGAAGAAGAAGAAGAAGAAGAAGAAGAAGAAGAAGAAGACTACAATGACTACGACGACGACGAAGAAGAAGAAGAAGAAGAAGAAGAAGCAACTTATTTGTGGGAAGGCACAAAAAGCTATTAGAGGGCAGAAGGGTGGTCTCTTGTATATACGCTGGCCATCTGCCTTGGTGGTGCCGGAAGGGCAACCCTTAAGTCACTTGAAAGATGGTTTGATTCCTGGTGGGAGCTCCCTGTGGCTTTGTGGTGGGGCCAAACCAAATGGGTAGAAGCTAGGACAAGGGCCCTTCTACTTCCACCCCGACCAAACCTTTCTAGGTGAAGGAAAGAAATATTTGCACATCGTAATAAGGCAGACCTGCTGGCTCAACACAAGACTAGCAGGTGTTCTGATGCTCTCTGGCTTTGCTTCTCTTTCCACCAAGAGTAACTCAACCAAAAGTAAGGAACCTCAGGCCCTGGGGACAAATCTGGACTTGCCAGAGGGGGCTCTCTGGAAATCTGAATTCAGCCTTTGGTCTTGGTTGCCTTCCACAAGCCTGCTCTAAACCCAGCTACTGATTTCTGTCCAAAGCCAAGCTTGGAACCTGTCTAGAGGAATTCTGGAAGTTGTAGTTTAAAAAAAGAAGTTCCAAAGTGTGGTCTTAAAGCAGGCATGTCCAAACTTCGGCCCTCCAGATGTTTTCAAACACAACTCCCACAGTCCTTTGCCATTGGAAATACAGGCTTGGAATTCTGGGAGTTTTGGTCCAAAACATCAGGAGGGCCGAAGTTTGGACATGCCTGCCTTAAAGGCATTCAACCAGAGTCCTTCGAATTGTCCCGATAGCTCAGAGACTCAGAGAGCTCAGAGAGAGAACGGGGCCAGTCTGTGGCGCATTCTTTGTGTTGCATTTTCGTTTTTATCAGGAATTGGGCCTAATATCCAGTTCCCCCTCATGTCGTTGTTCCCTTTGGCCCCGAACAGGAGGCTAAAATCAGGGAGATGCCGGAGCGGCTCTCGGTGGCTTCGCTCACATTCCATTCGTCAACGTAAGCCTTTCTCATTTCTGGAGAATTAATTTGGCCAGGAATCTGGGTGTTCCTTGGCCAAGACGCAAGCTACAACGACCAAGTTTGGGTCTGAGCCTAGCCCACAGCTGGGGCGGGTGGGCTGCTGAGCTAGTAACCCATTCCCCCCCCTACCCTGCCCCAAAGACCTCACCCATGTGGAATGTTGAGTGTTGAGTAATGTGTCCGCGAAGGAGAGAGTGTGTCTGCCGATCCAGCCTACCCCTTGAAAAAAAAAACTCATAGGCCACACCGTTTGCGTGCTCCATTCCGAACATGTGTGCAGCTTACATGGTTTCCATGCGTATCAAAGCACAGGAAGTGGGTCTGCAATGAAGCGTGTTTGATACGTATATAATCCCAGCACATAGGTAGGCTTTTAAATAGAGAAGTAAGGACCCTGGTCAAAGGATATGTTATATATTTCTGGGGAAACCCATTTATATATCCAGGGAAATGCATTTAGAGACAGTGCAGGAGGAACAAGGAGGAGTCCTCAACTTAGAGGCGGAAACCCTAGCGCTGGGTGATTGCCTGTCAGGGAAAGTGGGGCTTGTAGGAAAGATCCGAAAGAATGCTAATCTAGGCACGTACAGTAGTTGGAATCCGTTTTGAGCAGACTGTATTCCACTGCCCCCAACTTGGCAGTTGCCAAAGGGGTAAACAAAGAGGTGGGTCTGTGACTTCTCTTTAATGGGGCAAATGGGGAGGGGGTGTCCTCTCTGGGAGAGGGAACCCAAGCCAAGCTGCTGTTTATTCCAGGGAAGCATGAGGGGCAAACAGAAAGAGGCCTCTTTTTAGAAAAACGGGAGTTTCCCTTGGTGGAGGCCCATGGTGGCTGACCCAGTGCTCCTTTAGGTTTCGGTAAGAAGATCAGAGAACCTGAGAAATGCCGACACCGCTGGACTGCTCCGCGTTGGTCACATCTGTCATCTCAAGAGGGCCTGGGGGGGAAAGCAGAGAACAATTGTTTAAAAGGCAGAACTGCAGACCTAGGCAAGCTGTTTGGTTAAAGAAGGGGCAGCCTGTCATCTGAGCCAAGAACAGAACCACCTTCTCTCTCTTTCTCTCTCTCTCTCTCTCTCTCTCTCTCTCTCTCTCTCTCTCTCTGGGTATTTGTACACGACCCTTAAACTCCGCAGCAAATGGCTGCCACCAGCTCTGGAGCTTACAATTGTTTCCCTACCAGCTCCGGACTTTGCAGGAAATTAAGTGCGACCACGCCCACCTAAGCGCGTCCCAGCGCACTTTTCATGTACCTGCTCTCGGAGGGTGAAAATCCCCAGATCCGGATGTAATCTGGTGAGAGCCGGGCTCTCCTCGCTTCTGTTTGGGTTTTTTTGCCTTCCGCCCCTTTAAGAGAAGGAATCAGGACGGCGATGGGGCGGCTTCGGAGGTGAGCCTGCATTTTTTCCTCTCTTTTTTTCTCCCTCCCCTCACGCAGACAGGAGCAAGGAAGTGCGGAGGGGTGTGGACGCAGGAAGAGCAACGAACCCCCCCTGGTCCGAATTTAAGTGGCCAGCGCATCTTAAGGGTCGTGTGAAAAGGCCCTTCTCTCTCTGTGCACCCCCATTTCCTAGATCACAGGCTGTCAGCAATTCCAAAGGCTTGCAAGAAAAGCACTGAACAGGAGCAATGAGTGCCCCTAGCAAAGAACGTCAGAGGCACTTAAATCAGAAGAGTCATTACAAGTGGGAACCATGACACAACGTTGGGGTGTTGTCAGTCCCTCTTTTCTGCATTAGGTAGCGCTGTGGCCTGCACACAGTGAGTGGCCTGCATATATGGCACCGAGGAGGGAACACAATGTACGTTTTGGCTTTGGTATGCTAAAGGACGCAGCTGCATGATTTTAGATGGCTCGATGTTTAGGAAACACACAAACACACAAATCAGAATTCCTTATTCAGTTGCTGTCTCCGGTTCTGAACTAGAGAAGGAACCAGGATTGAAAATAACAAAGGACAGGCATGTCCAAACTTTGGCCCTCCAGATGTTTTGGACCACAACTCCCACAGTCCTTTGCTGTTAGCCATCTAAGCTTAGAATTCTGGGAGTTGTGGTCCAAAACGCCAGGCGGGCTGAAGTTTGGACATGCCTGACCAAAGAGGAACTCAGAACCGGCTTCAGCTTGACATCTATTTTCAGCCACCGATCTGCTGAGTTACGGCCTGAAATTTTCTTGGCACATTGAATGTGTGTGTCGGTTTTAAATCCGCTTGTCAACCTCCCTCCCACGTTGCTAAAAATGAGGTGTTACACTGGGGGAAAGCATCTAAGCCCCAGAATTTTGTGCAAAGCTGTAGCAGGAAGGTGGACGGTTCGGCTGAACCTCAAAAAGCATCCAACGCATGTTTTGTGTGTGCATTTGAGTGCGCACAGGCCTTCTCCGCATCTTTCACTGGCAAGGTTAGAACAGTTAACAGGCGGTTCAAGTTCCCCTTTTCTGTAGGGAAAACAGTCATAAAGGAAGCCCACGGTCTCCGCTTTGAACAAGGCAAGTTCTACTTGAAAGAGGCCAAGTTATACAAAAGGTTGTGTGAGGATTTCCTGGTGGAAATTCCATGAATGCAGCCTCGAACAGAAAACTTCCTGTGAAGTTCTTCCTCCTACATTTTAATGCTCTTTTATATTCCCACACAGTTTTTTTTTTTTTTTGGTATTAAAATGGCCATTTATCAGCAAACTTCCCCTCTCTGGGTCCTCCCAGATCTGAGATCCCAACTCCCTGATACTTTAAAAATTTCCCACAATATCACAGGGAACCTTAGCCAAGCACTAGCCTAAGATGTTAAGCAGGCATGTCCAAACTTCGGCCCTCCAGATGTTTTGGACCACAACTCCCACAGTCCTTTAGCCATTGGAAATGCAGGCTTGGAATTCTGGGAGTTATGGTCCAAAACATCAAGAGGGCCGAAGTTTGGACATGTCTGCATTAAGGGGATGATGAAATCCGTAGTCCCAGCTGGAGGGGGCGGCTGCCAATGCTGATCTACTGGAGGGGCGAACTCGTAGGGAAAAAGTCAAAGGTTGTAGAAACCACACCAAAGGTTGCCTCAGAGCTGGCCTCGAGCCGTGTTGCAGAGCTGGCTTTAGCCACAATAACTAAAAATAGAACCCATTTGACTGGCAGTTTTCCCCCGGTCGAGATTACATGGAGTCCAGTGGTCAGTTTCTAGACGGATGCTGAGCATTGCTGAGAAGCAGGCAGAATCAGCAAAGTCCATCCTAACCATGCTTAGGAAAAGAAAAAAAGACTGTCATTTCTTGACGGAAGCCTAACTTTCTTCCCTGACAAGATGAGGAAGTGGGGCGTTTGTACTGTAAGAGGAGACTTTATTTATTTATTTATTTATTTTTATTTTAATACTTATATACCGCCCGTCTTAGCTGCCTAGATGCCCTAAGCACATCCGATCTCGCCTGATTTCGGAAGCTAAGCAGGGTCAGCCCTGCTTAGTCCTTGGATGGGAGAGTACCAGGGAAGACCAGGTGCTGTGGGTGTCTGGAGTAGGAACTGGCCAGCCCCTTCGGCATTCCTGCGAAGAAAACTCCATGGACATGGGGGCCACGAAGAGTCGGTCACGACTGTAACGACACAACACACACACGCCGCCCGTCTTCCGGAGGAACTCCGGGCGGTTTACAACAAAAAGAGAACAACAGCAATAATAATGAGCTAATTAAAGAAAACATCATAATAAAACAACAAAAGAAGTCATTGGTGTGATGGCGGAACAAGAGGGGGGGGAAATCAGACATTTAGCACTTTAGCATATCCGAGGTCCAAACATTTTTTAAAATGTCATTACAACCTCTCTTGCTTCTTGCCTTGGTTCACCCACAGAAACCAATGTTGTAAGTTGAATAGAGCTACTTCTCCTGCCCCCCCTCCCCAGTTTCTATCCGGTGTACAGTAGGACCCCTGTATCCGCAGGGGATTGGGGCCCCCGTGGATACTGGAATCCATGAATAAGAGCAAACACCCCAAAAAAATCAATACCAGCACCCTTTTGCAGCAGTAACTCGCTTTGCGGCACCCTTTTGCAACAGTGATTTATTTAATAATTATTTAATTGTTTTTTGGGGAGGCAACCACAGATAACTGAATCAGTGGCTGCCGAATCAGTGGATACGGGGGTACTACTGTATAGCAACAATGCAAGCTGTATTAACAAACCTTAGCCCTTGCTTTTGTTTTGTTCACCTAAACCAGGCCTGCCCAAAGTCCGGCCCGGGGGCCAAATCCAGCCCGCCAGGCCATTCTGAGTGGCCCGCGGCTGGCTGGCCCACCCCTCCCTCCCCCTCCTTCACCCTATGTTTTTTTTTTAAAGAAAGTGGGTGGGGCTTCCAGTGGGGTGGCAGGGTTGGGGAGCAACCGGCCCCTGACACATTCTCAGCCACCAAATCTGGCCCTCCTTACAAAAAGTTTGGGCACCCCTGACCTAAACTCTGCTCCGGGAACTACTGGGCATTACGCCGGGCAGTAGACACAGAGGGGTTTCTTAGCACTGTCGTGACCAGCTGCCATCCACCCCATGAAAAGCATACAATTAATGGTTGCCCTATGTCCTGCCCTGAGACCACGGACAATTATCCAGACCTGGTTTGTTGGGTGCGTAGGTTTTTTTTTTTATTTTATTTTATTTAAAGAGCATCATTTTTGGATTGCAGCCGGAAAAGCTCCAACCAAACCCTGTGCCCGTTTGCGCCAAACCCTGCCTGGCCGCTGTGCCCGTCGACTTACCATTATTGCCGGTGACTAAGCCAAAACAGAGACGAGATCCCCTTATGGCTTATTGCATTTCGTGCACGCTGGCTTCATCCAGTGATCAGGTCGGAGACCGGGGGGCGGGCGGGTGGTGGGGAGAAAGTGCCGCTGTTCCCAGAACAAAAGGTCATCTGTTTGAGAAGTTGACTCTGCTTTCCTCTCTGTTTTAGATGAAGGAGGGCAATTTTTTTTTAAATCTGCCCTATGAGGAAAGGTGGGGAGGGGGTGGAAGCAAGCAAATTCTTGCAGTAGGCCTTGTGTGTTTTGTCATGGATCTCTATAAAGATCCTTTTGGTAGGCATTGGAGCAGGGGTCAGGGAGGTTTTCTACCCACGGGCAGAGCAACCTGCAACAAAAGGCTGCAGCATCTCTTGAGTGAAGGAATGGAATGTTACGCCGATGTTTAACATGTAGTTTTTGGTTAAAACTTGTATCTGTTATGTAACACTGGTCAGTGTGTTTGCAAATTTTATTGACTGTGCCCAGTGTCTTTGAATAATAATAATAATAATAATAATAATAATAATAATAATAATAATAATAATAATAATAATGTTGTTGTTGTTGTTGTTGTTGTTGTCGTCGTCGTCGTCTTCCTGCTGTCATACATGATAGGTATGTGAACATTGGTGTAAGGCTGGGTATTGGTATCAGATAACTCAGTCAAACAAAATTAGCTCCTTGGTTGCTGTTTTTAAACCAACCAAAGCAAACATTAAGGGCTTTGTGTAAACCGATCTCCTTGATGGCTGCCTCTAGTTTATTTATTTATTTATTTATTTAGCTTGTATGCCGCCCACTACCCAAAGGTCTCTGGGTGGCTCGCAATCAAAACAGACAATAAAAACATCAAAATTACAATAAAATTAGAATGAAAACATATAAATACATCGGTGCCTTGACTTACGAATTTAATCCGTTCCACACGCATGCTCTTAAGTCGAACTACTCTTAAGTGGGGGTGCCTATCCAAATAATTGAAAAAACAAGTTAAACAATGAAAACAAAATTTGTAAGTTGAGCAGACCATATCTAAAATTTGTAAGGCGGCAGTTAAAATGTCAACAGTTTTCCGCTCTTACGTCGAATTGCTCTTAAGCTGGGGTACCCCTGTACAATAAGCACAATACATTAAAAACACATTTATGTGACTGACCAACAGAGAACGGCCAGGTCAAGGCTGCACCCCAAAACTCTGCTTCCAGGGGGGAAAAATGGTCTGTCCTTAAACACGGATCTCTGAATTTGACAGTAAGGGCGATCCTATAGCTTCTCTTTGAAGGACCTGCCTCAAACTCAGTTGTCCCCCAAGGCTGTTTTGACTGTTGAATCCAGAGAGGGAGAGGAAGGTATAAACCAGCCGCCGCTGCTCTCTTTTCCTCAGCAGACGCCGATTAACCTTTCTCATTTTTAACATTGACTTTCGAATCTCATTCAGCACTGAGGTGAATGTGAAAACGACACACTTCACTGCAGTGTAATTAGAGCACGCACACGCAGGCACGCACACGGAAGAAGGTGGCTGGGCTGTTTTTTTATTTTTATTTTGCATTATCATGCTAATGAATGTTCTCACTAGAAGCTTGCAATTATGCCTCCTTGTTTCTCCTTCCCTCTTTCCCACCAAGGAAAGTCTAATTAATTATAAACAGATCCCAGGGTTGGTACCATTGTATATAAAAAAATTTTTTGACTCCTTGATCTTTTTTGCTTTGGTCGGAATGGGAAGGTGAGGGTAATTTTTATGGTGGCGAAGATTGGAGATGAGGAGAAGTTATTAAAATATTTCACGATGGCTCTATGAGAAGGAAACAAGGTAGCGATGAGATTGCTTTGCACACTTCTGCCTATCATATTAAAGCACTTATTCCACTGATTTTTGGGAAACATCTTTACACAGCTGAATAAGGGAAGGTAGCACAATATTTATTTATTTATTTATTTATTTATTTATTTATTTATTTATTTATATAGCTTGTATGCCGCCCACTAGCCGAAGGTCTCTGGGCGGCTCACAATCAAAATAGACAATAAAACATCAACATTACAATAAAATTAGAACAATAAAAACATGTAAATACAATAAATACAACACATTAAAAACACAACACTAAAATTACCATCAGGACCCACAATCATCAGTTAAAAAACTTCTGGAACAGCAATGTTTGTACCTGGCGCCGGAATGTCATCAATGTCGGCGCCAGGCGGGTCTCACTTGGGAGGGCGTTCGGTAATCTGGGGGCAGCTGCCGAAAAGGCCCTGTTCCTACAAGCCACCCCTTTCACCTCCTTGTGGGATGGCTTTTTCAGGAGGGCTCCCTGGCTAGATCTTAATTGCCGGGTAGGTTCATACGGAAGGGTGCATTTAGGTCCTTACATATTCGTACTGTGGGCAAGACATGTGAAGGACAGCCGGATTTCATCCAGGGGTTCACAAACTCATGTATCCATCAGTTCTTGGATGAAAACTCCCAGGGGCCTTCAGCACAAGCTGTGCTGGCCAAGATCATACTGTGGTGTGGTTGTTAAGATGCTGCACGGCAGCTGTAACTGCCCTCACCACCTGGGGGTTCAATCCCAGGTAACAGGCTCAAGGTTCACTCAGCCGGCCCATCCTTCCAAGGTCGGCAAAATGAGCACTCAGCTTGCTTCTTGGGGCAAGGTGTAACCTTGCTTGAAAACTGCCCAGGGTGCTTTAAGCACTATGGAGATGTATATAAGCTGCACACTTTGCTTTTTGCTTTGAATGTGGGGGGGGGTGGAGCCGGGAGAGAAGCCCTCCCGAGTGATTCCATTAAGCAGCTTGGTAGCCTGGATATGGATTTCTGGCAAGGGGGAGAGGAACCCAAGGAGCGGATGCAGGAATGTGCTGGAGAATACATGCCATGCGCCCCTAACAGTTCTGCATCAGGGGCCACTGCCCTCTCTCTAGCGCCCCATGCTAAGCCACTGAAAGACCTTGCTACAAGTCTGAAGGTATGTGATAGCACAAGACCACCACGTGGTAAGCCGTATTTCAAGTTTTATCTTCAACCCTCTTCCTAATAAAGATGGCGCTTGGGTCTTCTACAGCTACTGAATCAAAATTTTCACCGAAGGATTAGATTCGTTCATTCGTTCATCCACAAGGACCCCGGCTGTGCGACCGATTCCGTTCCCTATTTATTATTTTCCTCCTTTGCTCTGTTTATTAATAAGCCCCCCTCTTTGTTCCCAACTGGTGTGGACAACGGCACTGTATTGTCTCGGCCCGCAATGTGCAGACGCTACACAATGCGGATTCGCCGGTCTTTTGTTGGTTCGTTGGGTTCTCGGGTATTCGGTCTGGGGCTCCACGTAATGGCACGGTCCACCTGCCATAAATAACGTTGGCAAGGCCAGCCAACCTGAGCGGGTGGTGTGCCCCCTAGTTCCACCCTGCTGCCTTCTTTATAAGCCCTTATCAGCCTGCCCTGTTCCCTACCGCCGCCACCCCCCCTGCATGATAACCAAATCAGTTGCCTTGTCAGTGGAAAGTTTATGTGCCCTATTTATAGTACCCCCCCCATGTCTCTCTGGGCTTTTATATCCCTGCATAAGGAGCTCTTGGCTTCTGTGTGCCAGCAGCCTCACATGAGTCAGAGCGGAATATGCGTCTCCATAATAGCTCTTTTGTATTTTGAATTTTTTTTTTTTTTTGCCCTGCCTCTGCGGAGGGAACGCACACCCTCCCCTTTGGAGAGACGATCAAATGCTTTTGTGCGGCCTTGGCAGCCGTCCACGGGCACAGGAGGAGGCTGCCCTCCGTTGCCCGAGGCCCCTGGACCTGCTTGTGCCCCCCCTCCCCACCGGCCGCCTCCACAAACAGTTCACAACCGTCCCCACCCTCTCCCGTAAAACGGCTGAGTCAGTGGCTTCTTTAGACCTTGGGTCATAACCAGGCCACAGAGACACTACTGTTGCCGACCAAGGGCAGTCATTTAAATCTCTGTGTGTTTGCTTGTGTGTGTGTGTCAGAGCGCCCGCGATCAAAGACTAATCGGTTTTTAAACCTGTGCAATTATTCCTGGAACCTAGTGAGCCTGGTTTGTTTTTTAATGTGTGTGCATATGTCAGTCTCTCTGTTGCCGCTGCTGCTGCTGCTGTTGTTGTTGTTCAGTCGTTCAGTCGTGTCCGACTCTTCGTGACCCCATGGACCAGAGCTCGCCAGGACCTCCTATCTTCCACTGCCTCCCAGAGTTCGGTCAAATCCATATTGGTTGCACTGATGACACCGTTAGGGCCGGCACATCCATTAAGGCGAACTAGGCAGTTGCCTAGGGCGCCAAAATGGACAGGGGGTGCCAAAATGGACGGGGGCACTGCCCAGCCGGATGCCCCCCACCACCGCCGCTGCCGGACCCCCCTGCTGCCACTGCCTGACGCCCCCTGCTGCCGCCGCCAACGCCCAACCCCCCTACCACCACCACCGCCCTAACCCCCCCACTGCCCTAAACCCCCGCCGCCGCCCTACCCTCCGCCCCCGCCTGACCCCCTCCGCTGCCTGACCCCCCTGCTGCCACCCCCGAACCCCCTGCCACCGCCGCCACAAATTTTGAGCAGCCCGCCGCCTCTTCTCCCCACCGGCTCAGCCTGTCACGCATCCCGCCAGCTGGCCCTTCCCCATACCGAATGGGGACGTCAGCTTGCAGTTTTATGGTTTGCCTGCCCTCCCTGCCTCTGTCCACCACCACCCAGCCATCTGCCCAGCCTCCCCGCCCCCGGCTTCATTGCTGCAGCATCCTCCCTATCTCCTTGCATGTCCTAGAGACTTGTCCAAAGTTTGCTCAGTTAGTGTTGCTGTTACCGTCCAATGCTTTTAGGATGCCTATTGTTTTAATATTGTTGTTTGTCTGATTGTACTGTTAGCTGACTTGTTCAGCCTTGTAAGCCTCTTAGAGTTCCCTCGGGAAGATGGGCGGGGTATAAATCCAATAAATAAATAAATAGATAAATAAATAAATAAATAAATAAATAAATAAAAGTCTGGCCTGGGGGGCCAAATGCAGCCGAATGGATGTTCTCCCCACACATTTTCACCTCGCCCAATCTGCCCCTGCTTGAGAAAAATTTGGACACCCCTGCTTGAGTATAAGAATAGTATAATAATATAAGTCAAGGTGTCCATTCACATGAACAGATGGACAGGCTGCCTTTGAATGGTGGCCTGAACTGCCCAGAGTGGCTTTGCTGCCTAATGCGCAGCATACAAATCCGATAAAATAAATACATAAATAAACCTCAGGACTTCGGGAGCGACTTCAGGGCAGCTGCCAAAAAGGAAATGGGAAGATAACAGCTGGCGGGTCCTGTTGTCACACAGTGCCTCCCACCTCCCGCCCTCACCCCTGTCCAAAAGGAAGGACTCGAAACCCCCTCCCACGCCCGAGCCTTCAGAAGGCCCTTTTTGTGTTTGTTTGCATCATTGTTCCAAGTTTTCTCCTTCCAGACTTGGTCCCAGTTGCTCCTCACAGCTGCTGCAGCATCCAAATTCCATCTGTGGAATTTATGACACCCCTCCCCGGGTTTGCGAAAGTACACAACGAGCCTTTAAAACGCACACGCTTAGGCACAGCCGGTGTGTGGGGGGGGGGGCTCTCCTCCCATCGTAAAACGGGATTTCATTCATGACGTTAGTGGGTGCAGATTTGGAAAGCCTCTTTCTAGGCATTAGGAAAATTGGATTTTCTCCAAAGGAAGGTGGGGGTGGGGGTGGGGGGAGCCATATGAGAATGAAATAAATATGCCAGCTCAGAGCCAGGCAAATAACTATTCTAAAACCCCAGAGGAGACCATCTGTGTAACTTGTTTTGGAACGAACCGCGGGCTCCCAGGCAGATCGGGGGGAAAAGAAGTGTTCCCACAACGTAGCACAAAGGAATGCTGTTTTTAAAGAAAAGAGAACAAATGTGTGGCTATTCCCGCCAGATCACACGTTGGACAGAGCTCTAGAGTGTTTGAATGGCTCCCAGTGCTATAAATGGGGACCCAGCAGCAGCTTAAGGGATTCATCATCATTAGAGATGGGCACGAAATGAACTTTTAGTCCGTTTCGTTATTTGTTATTCGTTTCGTTACCTAACGAAACGAATAACAAACCCCAGAGCAAATTTAGAACGAACTGAACCGAACTGAAAAAAAAATTGGTTCAGTTTGGTTCGTTAAGGGGGGGGCGGAGATGTCTCCTACCTGGTGCTGGTCTTCCTGGTCCAGTCTTCCTGGCTTTAGGGATGGCCCAGTAAGAGTTTAGACTAGCTGGTCAATGTGATCTTACCCTCTGAATCAGGCTCCTAAACCAGTGCGGAAAACGCCAAGCAAGTTAACCTACACGGCAGGCCGTATTCTGACCAACAAGACACACAGAGAGAGTTGTATCTAGACGACCCCCTGAACATCCTCCAGGAGATTGTAGGATTTTCATGCAGGTTGCCTCTTTGTTGTTGTTGTGTTGCTTGGGTGAGCCACAAAAGGCCTTGATCTGCCTGCTTTGGGTGGATCATGAGGCTTTATATAGGATCACTCTGGAGAATAAAGCCATAAAAGGACCATAGGCACCATCATTTTTTCAGTACCTCTGACTAGCTACTGCCTAAGTCCCAGAGACAGCTTGGTTACCCGTTTTTGCTGTTTCCTACGAACCTGTCTCCATCCTTCTGCCTAGCCTTGCTAACAATAAAAAAATACAAGTTGATTGAGGTCTGAGCATTTTCATTCTCCCTCTCTCTGCATTTACGAGCCTTAAAAAGACATTCTGGGAGGTGACCCTATTTCTTTTTCTTTTTTCCTACACGTTTGGCATCAATTGTCATGTGTGTGCGTGCAGACTTATTGACAGCCTTGAAAACACATCCACAGAGTTATTAATTTTACCAGCTTGCCTTGCCTTGCCTTGCCTGCCTGCCTACGCGTACCTTATGTTAGTTATTTGTCCCAAAAATGGAATGGAAAAAGACAGAGCAAAAAAACAAAAAAAAAATCCCGAAGCAACCGTGCCTGACTCTCGGGAGTTGATTCTTAAGTCATTGCAGAAAGCCAGATAAACGGCTAGAGTACAAAAACTTTCCAGACAAGGTTAAGAAGACCCCCTCCAAACCATCATCATCATCATCATCATCATCAACATCATGTTATGAAAGAATGATCATACATCACTGACTTAACCCCCCCCCACACACAAATGTATCTTTTAATTTGAAGTCTGGGCCAAAGTGTAAGACAGACTTTTAAATGGATTACTAGCCATGCTTTATTAGCTCTCCTTAATTCACCTCACAGGGCTGAGGGAAAAGTTATTAGCAGATATATGGGCAGTAATAAGCTAATTATAAATCTGACAGATGGGAGGTTTTGAAGAGACGATAGTTTTGCGTGCGAGATAGAACTGTAATTGTGCGTTAAAGATTACGAATTAATATTGATTTAATAAAGCTGCAGCGATTTATTTCTGTGGCGGGAGACCGCCCTTTATTCTCTGGGTGGGCTCACCTACGAGGCAAAATGTCTCGTGGAGCTCTGCTCTTAATGGACCTCCACTTCCGTTCTGTCTCTCTTGCTTTCTGAAATTAACTCCAAAGACATTTGAGGGACCTACTTGCATGGTAGGTGCAGTGGTTAAATGCCTGTACTGCAGTTAAAACTGTGCTCACGACCTGGGGTTCAATCCCAGGTAGCTGGCTGGCTCAAGGTTCACTCAGCCTTCCATCCTTCCGAGGTCGGTAAAATGAGGACCCAGCTTGCTGGGGTGGGGTGGGGGGGCAATGTGTAGCCTGCATACTGTAATTAAAACTGTAAACCGCCCAGAGACTACTTGAAGTGGTATAGGGTGGTATATAAGCAGAACACTTTGCTTTTTATAAGCAAGTGCCAATGCAGAGTCTCTGTGAGACTCTGAGATGCAGGATGCCATTCCGTGCTGAATGTTAACAGTCCATGCTCTCTCACTATTGCCTTTTCCCTGTACTTTTGAGTACAGAGAAAGCACTTGTATTGAACCAATAATCATGCATTGGTGCCATCCATTATTGCCTAAAGACTGAGCAGGTGTTACATGCTTTTTCTAGTTCAGTTAATGGCCATGCTGGCCTCTGGGGTTTAATAAGCAGGCTGGGTAGCTTAGTGGCTTAGAGTTATGGGCTGTGGAGTCAGAGGTTGCAGGTTTGATTCCCACACTGAGTAGTGCCAGCTTGGGTGGCCTTGGGCAGGTTGCACGGTCCCAGGGCACCCCAGAAAAAGGGAATGGTCCAGCCACATCGACCTAGGAAACCCTGCAGAGGGGTTGTCATAAGTCAGAATGGACTTGATTGCCGATGATGAGGATATGAAGAATAAAACAAGAAATAAGGGGGCATTTCTCAGTTCTCCTCTCCTTGCACAAGAGAAGCTGAGTTTCAGGATTCCACCGCTGTTGATCTTCTGGAATCCAAGCCTTGCCCAAGCTTCTCCTGCGCAAGGGTTTCAGGGTGGCCGTTCCGCTTTGGAAGGAACCATTCGTTTGTGCGAATCAGAAAGTGAGAGGGGCCGTTGGGGAATGAGAGATAAGGGCAGTAAATAACAAAGGGAGCGGGAGTGAGTGATCCTGTTGGCCAAAGGCCAAAACACGGTTTAGTTCTTACATTGAAGCAATCCCAAACATTAAGCCGGACATGTCCAAACTTCGGCCCTCCAGATGTTTTGGACCATAAGTCCCATAGTCCTTTGTCATTGGCAATCTAAGCTTAGAATTCTGGGAGTTGTGGGCTAATTGTGGACTAAGGATTAAGCGGATTGCTGTGGGATGTTAAAACTCATGGAAGGGCACAATCTGGGCAACCCTGACCTGATTGATGTCTCAAACATGCTGAGATTTGAAACATGCAAAGAAAGCACTTCCACCTGGGGCGGGGCGGGGGGGAGGCACAGGAGTTCCTTGAAGGCCTGGAGAGTAACAGATCTTATCTGATGTATAGTTGTAATCAGTAATTGGAATTATTCCTTCCTTCTCAAATGCTGGAGCAAGGTAAAAATGTTTGGGCAGTTCTGTCTTCTGGTGATGTTGGAAATGATGGTCCAATAACACCAGTCTGAACAGTTTTTTTTTTCAAACAAAGGAAGCAGTGAGGTTGATCTTGCAGTGACTATTATTAAGTGATTGTTTGGATGTGAAGAGTGAAGGAGCCGCTCAAAATGTACGCCCGCCTCAAAATATTTGCTTTAGTCAAGCACGTAGGACAGGATAAAATTAATCATTAGCACTTCAAGGTACATTGGGATTCTTTAGATTTTTTAAAAAATTAGTTTGTGTTCAGTTATGCACCCTGTAAAACAGAGACTTATTTAGAAGTGAGATGAAAGATATGTATGTAAAAATGCAAATAATATCCAGTTGCTCGACAAGTATGGTTGTCTAATTTTTTAGATGTGGCACACACAAGAAGTCTCAGATTTATAACCCCCTGTATAACAGGGAGCTGGCGAGCAAACCTACAACGTTGTGTTTCATAGAATCATAGAGTTGGAAGAGACCTCAAGGGCCATCTAGTCCAACCCCCTGCCATGCAGGAACCCCCATCACAGGACTCCCGACAAATGGCCACCCAGCCTCTCCTTAAAAACCTCCACAGAAGGAGACTCCACCACCCTCGTTTGTGGCAGCATCTTCCACTGCTAAACAGCTCAACGTTCAAATGGAATCCCTTTTCCTGTCGTTTGAAACCATTGCCCCGAGTCCTAGTCTCTGAAGCCATGGAAAACAAACCTGTTCTCTCATGAATATGACATCCTTTCCAATATTTAAACATAGCGATCATATCCCCTCTCAGTCTTCTTTTTGAAAGGCTAAACATTCCCAGTTCCCTAAGCCGTTCCTCATCAGACATTTCCTCCAGACCTTCAACCATCCTGGTCGCCCTCCTCTGCACCCGCTCGAGGTTGTCAACATCCTTTTTAAACTGAGGCACACAGAACTGGACACAGGACTCCAGGTAGGGCCTGACCAGAGCAGAATAGAGTGGGACTATCACTTCCCTTGATCTAGACACGATGCTTCTGTTTCTCCTGAAGTGTTCATCTCTACCTCTAGAGTGTCCACTGAAAGACCTCCTACCGTAGAAATAATATCTCGACGAGGTAGAATATTAATACAAATCTCTCAACTGGAGGCCCCCCCACATTATCCTTTCTCCCCTTGGTGTTTGCTGTTGTTCAGCCATCTCGTAAAATCCCCAACTGTGCCCCGAAGTTACATGGCTCCACTAGGGATAACTTAAATGGCGGCTTCCATGAAGACCGCCATGGCCAAAAATCCTGCAGGAGGCCAAGTTTCATTACCAGGGGAAGTAACATTTCACAGCCGCCACATAAACCCATGGGGGTGCTAGTTTTGGGCTTGGGATGAGGGGTTCTCCTTCAGTTGGAAGGGGTCCTGTCAGGCTAGATCAGGCCTGCCCAATAGGTAGACCGTGGGCTACTGGTAGCCCACTAAGGGTTCAAAAGTAGCCCGCTGGCCATCAATAAAAAAAGTGAGGGGATACGTTCTCCATCCCTCCCTCCTCCATCCCAAGGACCACCACTGCCCCAGCAAAGTTCTGGGTCTGCCAGCCCACTGTCTCAGCCGAGCAGGGCAGTTCAAGGGCCATGGCACATTGAAATCTGTTCCCTCCAGAACAGATTAATTGGTTTTCAATGCATCCCTATGGGAAACCGCTGCTCTCCTTACAAAAGTTTTTACTTACGAGCATGTGCTCGGAACAGATAAAATTCGTAAGTAGAGGTTTTAATGTAGTAGCCCTCAGGCACTTTGGGCTGGAAAAAGTAGACCTTGGCCAGTTCAACGTTGAACAGCCCTAGGCTAGATCAAAAGCACTGCACGCCCAGCCAGGCAATTTCGTCAACGTGCAAACGGGCTGCCCGTCCTTGCTAGATGTCGCCGGAGGCGCCAGGGGCAGTGCTCCAAAATGCAAACTGCATGGGCTGCAAAAAAAACAACCGGCAGCATGAGAACGCAAGCTCAGCATTGACAAACAGCAGCGACGACCTAATCTTGGGTTGTGCCAAGTCAAGAGCCCCTGCGATCTCTATCCGCCATGGCTGGCGAGGAAGAAACAGCCCAGCCAAGAGGCCTCTTTGCAGATGTGGGAGGGAAAAGAGAGCATAAGCATCTCAGGAATGTACACGGTGCCGGCTGGCCCGCTCTCTGGATTCAGCCCCCCTTCTCAACCCCCTTCTGACAGGCCTTGGGAGAAAGATGCCGTTACCCTCTGAACCCCACGGCAGCCTCTGCTCCACAGGGGAGGGCAGCTGCAGACCAGGTGTGTCAAGAGAAAAAAATCTCTTGGCTGGGGAATGCAAGGAGGATTAAGGGTTTGCTTGGCTTTGTTTTATGTAACTTTGCTGCACGATCTCTCCTCCAGGCAGGAATGTGACGTGCCAGCTGGCTCCGAAGAGGAGAAAACTGCCATGTAAACCTGCAAGGAGGTGGGGAAATATGGGAATCATCTTTCCTTCCCTGTTAAAACTAGAACCTTGAATGAGCAGAATGAACCAGTGGAGCGAAGGAAGCCGTCTCGCCCACCCGGTTACTAGCATACGAAACATAAGTGCATAATGGGGTGATGGTGTAGGTGGGAGAGGATCGCTGAGATATTCAGCAGTATGCAGCTCCGGAGTTTTCAAGCTATGTTCCAGGTAACCTGGAAGCCAAGCTGTTATTTATTTCAGAGTATTTTTACCCCGCCTTTCTCCTTGGAAAAGCACCCCAGGCGGCTTACAGTAATGAGGGATAATACAGTCCAGTACCATTAAGACATGTCCAAGCATTTGAGAACAAGGAATTGAGGGACATCTTACAGCAGTAATAGACATTACATTAAAGCGACAAGGTTATGTTTGGGGGTCACATAACAGCTAGAGTATTGTGTTGTTGTTGTTCAGTCATTCAGTCGTGTCCGACTCTTCGTGACCCCATGGACCAGAGCTCGCCAGGCCTTCCTATCTTCTACTGCCTCCTGGAGTTTGGTCAAATCCATATTGGTTGCATCGATGACACCGTCCAACCATCTCATTCTCTGCCATCCTCTTTTCCTTTTGCCTTCAATCTTTCCCAACATCAGGGACTTTTCCAAGGACGACTCTCTCCTCATGAAGTGGCCAAAGTACTGGAGCCTCAGCTTCAAAATCTGTCCTTCCAGGGAACATTCGGGGTTGATTTCTTTCAGGATGGATAGGTTTGATCTCCTTGCAGTCCAGGGGACTCTCAAGACTCTCCTCCAGCACCACAGCTCAAAAGCATCGATTCTGCGGCGCATCAGCCTTCTTTATTGTAGTGGTATTGTAGTGGTTAATTATTGGAGCGCATCATGGTTTCAGGTGCTACTGAACCAGGAAACTCATGCACACACTCATGCTCTTCTTATCAGACCTCCCAGGGCCTTTGTTATTTTAAAAAAACATGCACAGGAGGAGGGCAGTCCACGGAGCTTTGAACTTATTAAACCCTAACGAGGAAAACACAGAATGGTGGGCATTTGGTGTGTAGCAGGTCTTTGTTTTGGGGAGCTGCCTAGATGCCCTAAGCACATCCGATCTCGCCTGATTTCGGAAGCTAAGCAGGGTCGGCCCTGGTTAGTACTTGGATGGGAGACCACCAGGGAATACCAGGTGCTGTAGGCGCCTGGAGTAGGAACTGGTAAGCCACTCCAGTATTCCTGCCAAGAAAACTCCATGGAAATGGGGTCACAAAGAGTCGGTCACGACTGTAATGACACAACACAACACACACACACAGGTCTTTGTTTCAATGGGGCCATTCTGACATCCAATGGCTTTGGCCCATAAGCCACAGTTACTGAGCCCTATAATAGAGCGTACAATGTTTTCCAACCCACCCAAAATTCCATGTTAATCCCCACCCCAACACTCCTCTCTCTGCAGCAAATTCAGCCTGGGCCTTTCTGAAGGTGGAAGGTTTTAAAACTATTGGTTTAACGGCTAGCAAATATTTGCCGTGGAACACCCGAGGGAGGAAGGTGCACAACTTTAAGATGGCCCAAAATAAGAGGTGAGCTTTGTCAACAGGACTGCTCTCAACCAAAATCCCCAGGGAGGTTTTGCCAGGATCTCCCTGAAAAATGCTCGCTTGGACCGGAGGGAGGGAAGGGACGGGAGCATTCCTCAGGGCCAGGCTTTGCATGCATTTCTGCACTTAAAAGGAATCTGCATTAACCTTTAACTTCTGGAACGCGGACTGCTGAATTCCACAGCTGAGATAAAGAATTATTTCGCCCACATCCAGTTCTTTTCTTCTTTTGCAATTGCGAGGAAGGCGAGAGACTCGGGCAGTGATGGCGAACCTTTTAGACACCGAGTGCCCAAACTGAGATTCAAAAGCAGGGGGCCTCAAAGTTTTCAAACAGCGGGCCAGTCCACTTCTCCCCAGACACCACTGGGGGCTGGACCACAGTCCCCCCCTAAAAAGGCCGACATTTTAAATTGCCCCGCTTGACTGCAGCCAGTGCCTCGACCATCTGGGCGGCAGGTAGGGGGGAGCGGGAGACCTTTCCGTGGCCCTCCCACTTTGAACTGTCCCACTAGCTAGCATGCCGATCATCTGGGCGGTGGGTGGAGGGAGTGGGGGAAGCAACATAGCCCACCGCTTTGAACTGCCTCAGCAATAGAAGCAGCTGCGGAGGCGGGCTTGCTTGCGAAGCAGGGGGTAGGTGTGGGGGGGTCTGCAATTGGTCTTGGGGGACGCATCTGGCCCCTGCACCTTAGGTTGAGGACCCCTGTTCAAAAGCCACTCGTTTTTTGCAAAGTGCCAATATAGCAATTTAACCTGAATACAGGTAGCTGTGAAGGGGCGATGTCAGGTGCCCACAGAAAGGGGTCCGAGGGCCACCTTTGGCACCCGTGCCATAGGTTCGCCATCACTGGACTAGGGAGATGTCGACAAGGTGAACTGTCCTTTCTGAGCGACTGGGCTCCTACTGCTTCAGAAGGAATCTTGGCGGTGCCCCCAGACCTACCATGGGTGCTCCTCACCAGTATTTCTGGGTAGTGGATGCTTGGATGGAAGGCAAGACGTTACATCACAGGAGAAGGCAGCCATGGCTGTCCAATTTTATTCCGAGGCTATTTTATTTTATTTTGCCCCTCTAGACATTGTCCCAACATGCTCTAGTATTTTTTTTTCAGCCTTAAGGACTAGGATCTTAGCCAGTACAGCTCTGTTGCGTTATTCCCATTCTTGAGCAGAACTGCCCCACGACGTAAGAGTCGGTTACAGCCCTGTTTGCGTTTCCAACAAGCGGCGCAACTAGACCCTGCTCAGGTTTAGCTAGAAAGTAACTTCAGGTGGCTTGCTAAAACGCCCATCCTGTCATGTAGCACAGGTTGTTGTGAGGAAGAAAAGCGATGTGGAATGCTAGTCTTGAATGCTTTGGAAAGCGGGCGACATGGTAGTAACATTGATGTATTTTTAATTCAGAAGTCAAACATGAAAACCATGGTCCATAAGTTATATCTGTTGAAACTAAAAGTCTTGCACTGCCACAAAGACTACTAAGTTTTATTTGGCCTAAGCTTTCATGGATTCTAGGCCACTTCTTCAGAGGCAGCGCCCTGCGGACCACGGTCCCACATAAGCTTATGTTGAATAAAACGTGCTGGCCCTTCAAATGGCCTGATCATATACAGTATTTTCCCATGCATAAGACTGTATTTTTGTCTAAAATCGTTTTATGCATGGAAGCAAGCTGAGGAGAAAACGGCACAGTTGCGAGATTAATTTTGGGTTGGAAAAATGAGGATCGTCTTATACACGGGGCGTCTTATAGACGGAAAACGTGTGTGTGTGTGTGTGTGTGTGGTTGTTACCAAGGTACCGCATGCATGCGTTTATGAAATGTATCAATCCATGCCGCCTTGATGCCAAGAACCCCTCACTCCCCCGCGCGCCCTGGGTGGAGAGGCAGGTGCGCTCTGCACACGGGCAGAGGCGCCCTGCGCCTCAAAACCGATCCCTCTTCCCCATCCTCCCAGCGCGAAGAAGCTAGGATGGCGCAGCTTCTTGGAGAGCCCCGGCGCACCGGCTCTTGGAGAGCCCTCGGCGGCTACCGGGCGAGCCCCGGGCACCCCCGCCGCCTCGTCTTCCGAAGCGGCCCCCGTCCCCTTTAAGAGCAGCCGGGAGGGAGGAAGGAAGGAAGGAAGAAGGGGGGGTAAAGAGAAGCAGGCAGGCGAGACTGAGTGGCGAGCCAACGCTGCGCCGCGCGGAGCTTTGGTGTGCGCCTGCTTGCTTGCTTGCTCGCTCGCAGGGGAGAGCGCGCCAGCGGCGCGGGGAGGGGGGTTCCTTCCCTCTCCTTGCTCCCCCCCAACCCCCAACCCCCTACCCCACCCCACTGGCCTCTCTTCCTCTCCCAGCCGCGCAGCCCCCGGGAGAGAAGCAGCAGCAGCAGCCCCAGCAGCATGAGGAGGGTCGCACAGTTGGCGCCCTGCACCGCCTCCGGAGGAAAGCCGCGCCGCCACCAGGAGGACCCGGGGAGGAGTTGGCGCGGAGGCGCACGCTGCTGCTGCTGCCGTTGCTGCTGTTTCCCCTCCTCCTCCTTTTGCTTGTAGGTTCAGACATCTTAGAGGAGAGAGAGAGAGAGTTCCGGGCACCCAAAAGCAGAGCCCCCCCTTTCCTCCTCCTCTCGCTTTCCGCACCAAACGCCCGGGCTCTGCCTCTTTACGCGCGCGCCCTCTCCTCCTCCTCCTCCTCCTCCTCGTTTGGATTTGCAGAAGGCGCCCGGCAGATGGAAAAGGAGGGGACCCGGGCCCGCCGTCGGCTCCTCCTCCTCCTCCTCCTCCTCCTCGTCTGGTGATCGGAAGGAGCTCCTCGATCCCGGCCGATCGATCCCGGCCCCGGTTTGGATTGGATTGGATTGGATTGGATTGGATTGTTTTCGGTTTGCTTGCAGATTACCCCTCCCCCCTCTCGCCTCCTTTTAATTTTTAATTTTTCCTTGTTTTTCCGGGGGAGGAATTCACCCACGCTTGCAACCCCCCCTCCCGAAGACTCTTTTTTTCTTTTTCTTTTTCTCCTCCACTTGGCTGGGCTTCCTGAAATCAGAACGAGGGAGAAATCTTTTTGATTAAAAATAAATACAGTACGGAGACGCACGAAAAGGGATTAATACTGAAGAAGAAAGAATCAAAATAATAAAGCAGCCAAGAGCGGCCATGGAGTGGAAGGCGGCGGGTTTTGGAATAAGGTAAGGAGTGAGATGAACGGGGGGTCCCCTTTCTCTCCCACTTTATTCCCCCACCCCCCAAAAGTAGGTGCACTCCCAGTTCTGAAAGGGCGGAAAGGCAGGGGAGATTTGAATTTGGCGACGGGGGGGGGGGAGAAGCCCCCGATTCCTTCCCTTCGTCCCCAGTGTCTTCAAAGGATGAACTTCGGTCGTGGATGTTTTTTTTTTGGAGGGGGGAGAGGGGCGAGGACGTTTTTTCTCTCGCGGTGGGGGGGGCGAGCGACAGATCCGGCGTGACCTTGTTTTTTACGCACGGTGGGAAATGCAGGTTTGTTTTGGAGGAGTTGCAGGCTGCGTGTCGAAGTTGGAGAGAGAAGAGGGGCGAAGTTGGAGGTTGGGGGGGACAAGCAGGGAGAGCCGAGGCAGAGAAAACCCAACCCCCAGCAAAACAAAACAAAACGCGGGGCTGGTTTCTGTGCGTCCTTTTTCGCCCCTGCCGGCTGATGGAGGCCAAAAAGACACAGCCCGAAGGGTTGGGGTGGGGGGAACGGGAGCTCCCCCCCCTTGCGTCTAGACCAGGGGATTCCCTGCGCCACTGAGGTGTTTGTGATTTCGTCTGGTGTCGACGTGTGTGTGTGTGTGTGTGTGTGTGTGTGTGTGTGTGTAAGGTGGGGGGGGATGTGAACGCGGCAGGGGTGTTGAACACTGCCAAACTCCCTTAAGTCTGTCTGCTTAAGCCAGGGAGGTCCAAACTTCAGCCCTCCAGATGTCTTGGACCACAACTCTCCCAGTCCTTTGCCATTGGCAATCTAAAGCTTACAATTCTGGGAGTTGTGGTCCAGAACATCAGGAGGGCCAAAGTTTGGACCTGCCTGGCTTAATTAAGCCCGTCCTCGCGCCTGCTGGTGCCCGAAGTAACTCACTCGCCCTGGGTTGTGGTGGTGGTGGGGTTTGTCTTCCCAAGTAAAAAGGCTGCAATCATCAACAACAACAACAAACAACAACCTTGCCATGTCGAGCTTGCCTCTCCTTCGAAGGCAGGGCCCACTGTGTTTTGGGGATGTTGACACACCCTGGGCAAGTGCATCGGGTTGCAGCCTTGCGGTCCCGGGTCGCAGGCCAGATCCTGCCACCACCACCACCACCCTTTTGCCAAGAGATTTCTCAGGGCTGAAGCTTTTTTTGGGTTTGGAAAGCTTGGCTTTGAACCTTCAGCCGGAGAGCCACTTGCCTCTAAATCGACTTTTCGGGCAGTTTGCTGGAGACGGATTAATTATTTCACCATCTTTTTCTGGCTTTAAAAGGTTCCCCCTCTTCTGAGTGGTAAGTGCCCTAATTTAGCCACCCTTGCTGCTTCCCCCCCCCTCGCGGTGGCACTGTGTAAGAGAGGAAAGAAAGGTTCCCCATCTGAAGGAAAGGAAGCGGTTTTTCTCTCTGTACAAACATTTGCGGATTAAATAAATAAATAAATAAATAAATAAATAAATAAATAAGGAACTTGGCACCGATTTGTGATGGCTCCTGGTTATTCCGGAGTGGGGGAAAACCCCCCGATGATGCTCTGAATCACAACCGTAATGCGATAAACATCCCTTGGGTCTATTCCAACTCTGCAGATCTAAAATGATGATGATGATGATTTATTTGGGAATTGTTTTCTTTCTCTTTAAAAAAAAGCCCCAATATTTACAAAGGGAACTCTTTGAGTTGGAGAAAGGAAGGAGGATGAGCAGTTGACCTGCACTGTTTCACCTCCCAACCCTGTCCCTCCAGATGTTGACTTCCTGCGGTTTCTTCCGGTCGATGCTCTTATCTCATCATCGGCTTGGTGTCAGAGAGCCATTGGCCTGCTTATTTTTTTCCACCAGCCACATGGCAGGTTTGTGACGGTGGGTGATGGGTAACTTAGGAACTTGGGCCCTTTTGGAGGAGGAGGCCCTCCCAGGCATGTGAGAAATGTTTAAACTGGCACAGGGAAAGCCCCTGGACTGTAGACCTGCTCTTATCTTTATATATAGCTAGTACTTGGAAAACATCTGAACCAATGCCTCTTCCTCTCTTCTGCGCCTCCTCCCCTGAAGCCCTGTTATTTCATGCGTGTCTGTGTAGCAAACATATTTATTTTGATAGGTGGGCTTGCTTGGTTAAGTTTCCAGAGGGTGGCCTTGCGAGGCTGTAGCCTGTGGCAGCCAAAACACCCCGGGAGCCTTTTTAGAGCCTTAAAAATGGACACGTTTCACTTGGCACAAGCTTTTGCAGAATGTGAACTACTTGCATTGGATAGTAAGTGGAAGAAATGGGCCAGAGCCCACGGAAGCTTAGAATAAATAAAATATTTTAATTTTCAAGGTGCAGCAGCTCTCTTTGTCTGTTTGCTGAGTTGATCCGGTTTGTTGTTGAACGAGGCTTCTATGTTGTCCGGTGGTGGTTGATGTGTTAATCTTTCTTTGGTGAGCCGGGTTGGGTTTCAGAACATCTGTCTCTTTAGGAAACTTGCTAAAGGCTGTCGGACCTGGAGTGCCAACACTGAAGCACTGGTTAAGAAGGCCCAACAGAGATTATATCTTCTGAGACTTCTCAGGAGGGAACAACTGTCTAAGAAACTGTTGGTAACCTTCTACCGGGGCTTTATAGAAAGCACTATCACTTACTGCCTCTGTGTCTGGCTCGCAGTTGCCCAGTGGCAGATAGAAGGGCACTCCAGAGGGTCATAAACACTGCTGAGAAGATAGTGGGCTGCATGATTGCTTTAAAAGATGCAAGCACCCCATCATAAGAACATAAGAACATAAGAAGAGCCCTGCTGGATCAGGCCAAGGGCCCATCTAGTCCAGCTTCCTGGATCTCACAGTGGCCCCACCAGATGTCTCTGGGAGCGCATGAGACTAGATATCTGTCTCCTGACACCACTCCCCCTGCATCTGGCCCTTGAAGTATCCTGGTTTTACACACACATGCACACACACACAAATATTGAGCAGCGGTATCTCCCCACCCCACCCCACCCCCTTCCAAATACTTGGCATGCGCACGGATTCCTGACATTTGCCGACTTCTGTTTGGTTTTGGGCTGCCAGGAGGCTCTTCGTTCTGCCAAACTTTTCTCTCTTTATCTTGGGCCTCTTATTGTTTTTTCTCTGAAGGGTCAGGGGGATTGAGGTTCTTTATTGGGTTTCCGATTGCCAGCAACGTAGTGATAGTCTCCTGAGAGGAGCGCAATGTGCTTCGTAATGGGATGCTCAGTTTGGGGACAGAATTTAGATTTTTTTTCCCCACCCATTTTCTGTGCATTCAAGGAAAGGCGATTTTATTCTCTGTCTCCTGGGTTCACACCTGAATTGTCATAATCCGACCCCTTCCTGTTGCTGTGATCTTGTTATTTTCGTGTTCTTTGTTTTTGTTGTTGTTGTGTGTGATTTTTTTTAAAAAAGTTTGGGAATGTTTCAGCTTGGGGCATCTTAGCGGGAGTTGGACCATCAATCCCCAAAATAAAAGTTCAAAAATGCTTTTGTGCTCTTTCCTTGCCCCTCCCCCGAAACACTCTTCACCTCAACAGATATTCAGGTTTTTTACCCTTCTAGGCAGTGGCCACAGTGACAACGAGACCCATACAAACTTATTTATTTATTTATTTATTTATTTATTTATTTATTTATTTATTTATTTATTTATTTTGCAACTTATATGCCGCCCACTCCCCAAAGGTCTCTGGGCGGCTTACAATCAAAAGAATTAAAACAGCTAAAAACAGTTAAAAACAGAATATCCATAAATAATCAAAGCAACAATAAAAACCTCATACTAAAAACTTAGGTGCTGTTGAAAGAATCAACCAAGGTTTGAAGTGTGTTTTCCCACCAACTACGGTTAGTTTTGAAAGGGGGGGGTTTGAGTGGGGGGACCCACTATAAGTCTTTTCAGCGATGTTGTGTCTGCACCCCCCCATTAACTTCCTTCTGCCCTTCTTCAGGTAAACTTTTGCTGAAGGTTGCATTATTTCTGCTACAGTTTCTTTCCACTGGCGTTTTGTTTATAGTTCAGTTCTGTTTGTTTTTTAAACCCAGGTGTGTTGATATTAGAGGTTACATTTTTTCCCCACTTCCCCTTGGCTCTCTTTCTCCAACTGTATCCTGACAACAGCTACCCCTTTGAGAGCGTATCAGAGCGGGAATCGCTCCAGGACACCCACGAAAGCCTTTTCTCAAAACCGGGATTGGAACGCAGGTCTTTTGAGTCCAACCCTGTAACTACCCTGTATGGGTCTGCAAAAAAAGGCGCCTGAGGGGGGATATGATTGAGACGTACAAAATAATGCAGGGCATGAGTCAAGTGGATAGAGGGACGCTCTTCTGCCTTTCACAAAATGCCAGAACTAGGGAGACATCCACTCAAATTACTGGCTGGGAGAGTGAGAACAGACAAAAGAAAATATTTTTTCACCCAGCGCGTTGTTAGTCTGGGGAACTCCCTGCCACAGGATGTGGTGATGGCATCTGGCCTGGAGGCCTTCCAAAGGGGATTGGACAGATTCCTGGAGGAAAAGTCCATCCCAGGTGACAAACCATGATGGAGATGTGTCATCTCCACGCTTATAACTGGGGTCCTTCAAGGGCCAGATGCAGGGGAGTGGTATCAGGAGACAGAGATCTAGTCTTGTGCGGTCCCAGATGCATCTGGTGGAGCCACTCTGAGATACAGGAAGCTGGACTAGATGGGCCTTTGGCCTGATCCAGCAGGGCTCTTCTTAGGTTCTTGTTACCACATCACGGCTGCTTTCCAGGAGATTTCTCTTTTGATGACCTGAGTCTCATTTTGCTTTTGATGGAAAGGTAGGGTGTACTTCTTATGTATTAAAAAAAATAAACAGGCAGGCACATGAAGCTGTCTTGCTATATTCCTTACCGTGACTAAGATGGGAGGGCGTCATACCAAGCTAGCCGTTCTTTGCTCTACTTCCTTTTTCTTAACCAGCCCTCGGGTTGCCTTTCTTCTTAAGCAACCCAGTGTTCTTGGTTCATCACCTTGTTTGGGGAGTACTGCTTTTATGCAGTAACACCCCCAGTGTGGGAGTTGACTGACAGTTATTTTGCTGGAATGCCTCCGTGGCGGCCTGAAGTGCGCTTAAGCAATCGCCTTCAACGGTTAAGCAATGGCCCCCGTGCTGCAAATACGCACATATATCAATAAGCAGATTCTTTCAACTTCCTCAGAGCTGTGGGAAGAGGGAGAAACAGAGGAGGGGAAAGCACACACTAAGCTGCTTAGCCCTGCTTTGCTGTTACACATTACGAATATACATTATTCATGGGCCACAGTTAACTTGGGGTGTGTTCGTGCCGGCGTGTGGGAGGAGAAAAACGCACAAAACAAACCAACAGTGCTGGTTGTCTCAGCCTCGAACGGCCAACAGTCCTTTCGCCTTTTAAAATTACCCTTCCTCCTTGGCCGCCATGTTTTATTTACAACTGGTCAAAAGGCTCCAGACGCCAACTCCTCAGGCTTTGCCTTCTGAACATCCCCTTCATTACCAGCCCGTTTTTCCATCCGAATTAATATATATATATATATAAACAACAGTAAAAATAATAGTGTGCCGTCAAGTCTGTGGAACTCGCTGCCACAGGAGGTGGTGATGGCATCTGGCCTGGATGCCTTCAAAAGGGGACAGGACAGATTCCTGGAGGAGAAGTCCATCCCAGGTGGCAAACCATGATGGAGATGTGTCATCTCCAGGCTTAAAAACGGGGTACTTCAAGGACCAGATGCAGGGGAGTGGTATCAGGAGACAGAGATCTGGTCTCGTGCACTCCCAGATGCATCTGGTGGGGCCACTGTGAGATCCAGGAAGCTGGACTAGATGGGCCTTTGGTCTGATCCAGCAGGGCTCTTCTTATGTTCTTATGTTCTTAAGTCAGTCGTAACCTATGGTGACCCTCTTCTGAGCTTTACCAAGCAAAGCGTGCTCAGGCTTGGTTTACCAGTCCCTTCGTCTGAGGGCACCCTGCCAGCTGGGCAGTTCACCCAAGGCTTCACAGGTCAGGTCCTCCCCCCTCCCCCCCACAACCGGGACTTGAACTCCCAGCATTTGGCTCTGCAGTTGGGCCTGCGAGGTATCTCCGTAGGAACAACTACAGGACTGCTGAATAGGTTTGAGTGGGCAAGCAACTTGAAAATCATCGGAACAGATTAAAGAAAAAAATAAATGAATGTTTGGGCTATCGGTGGACAGATGCGAGGCATGTTTTAAATTGATTCATTATTGATTCATTCATTAAATTGATTCATTCGCTTTTAATTGATGCATTAATGGACAGAAATTGCATACCGCAGTTGTCTGCCTTAACTGGAGGTGATAGTTCCGGAAACAGGCAAAGACCTTTCTCTTCAGGCATGCTTTCCCTGAATGATGAACTACCATTATGTGTCTTTTATATGAATCTATAGGTTCACATAGACCAAGCATGTCCAAACTTTGGCCCTCCTGATGTTTTGGACCACAAGACCCAGAATTCTAAGCTTAGATTGCCATTGACAAAGGACGGTGGGAGTTGTGGTCCAAAACATCTAGAGGGCTGACGTTTGGACATGCCTGACATAGACTTTGTGTTTATAACTACTTATAACCTTGTAGAATTAATGTAATGTTGTCTATTAATGCTGTAAGATGTCCCTCAATTCCTTGTTCTCAATACTTGCACAGACATGTCTTAATTTTATTGGACTGTAAATTATCCCACATTACTGTAAGCTGCCTTGGGTCCTTTTCCAAGGAGAAAGGCGGGGTAAAATACTCTAAAATAAAAATAAAAAATAAAATAAAAATATTTCAAGGCTAGGTAATTGAGGCAATACGTTCTGTCCTGTGATGCAAACCAGCCGTTTAATTTGTTCGAAATACACTTTTAAACTCAGAGCTGGTATTATGGGAATTAGGGTGGTTTAAACATCAGCACATTTGTGGGACTTGAGCGAACTTTTTATTGAGATTTGACCTGGGACCTACCTCATTGACGCTTGGCTTTATTCCGCACCCACTCACCCCATAATATGGAGGGGAGAAATAAATACAGTAATCATAGGGAGTGACTGAAAAGACTGCATTAAGATAAGTGTGGGTTCAGTGTCTCCAGTCCAAAATAAGGCTGCAGTGGGTATAATAATTTCTCGTTTATTTACCGGCGAGGGTTCTTTAGTCATTAAGAGTATCTGCGCATCTCGTTTTGTGGAGATAGGAATTTTCCTGCCGCTAGAAAAAAAGAATTCGCCTTTGCTCTGGCGTCAAGACCTCCGCGGTGGTTAGTCAAAATTTGCTTTGATATATGCACGTTTTTTAAAAGCAGGAGGGTGGGCGGGAGGGATAAAATCCCAGGGTTGTAAAAACTTAACTGAAGAGCCTCTTGAGTCGGGTGAGGCCTAATGCGTCAGAGAATTCCATTTTAATTGGCTGTTTTCTCTTAAGCTCTGATCGGAATGTTTGCCTTCCAGCGACTCCTCCTTGAACTTTAAAAAGAAAATAGGCAGTTCGTTCGGAAGGCTTAGCCTTGGGAGAGCAACCCCTACATCATCACCCTTGAGAAAGGCTAACTCTTCTGCAACTCCGCCCACCGCTTCGCTTGGGTCCAGCGTGGGGAAAGCATACGTTCTGGCGCTTTTTGCCTCTAGCGCCAGGGTGGGGAACCGCCGGCTCTCCAGATGTTTGGGACCGCAGCTCCCAGAAAATACCGAGCCTGTGCTGCTAGGGGTCGAGGGCTGTAGGAGTTGTTGTCCAAAACATCTGGAGGCCAAAGGTTCCCCGCCCGTGCCCTAAGAGAGGCATGTCCAATAGAGGTTGTTCTCGAGGCTCAGGCAGGAATTTCCAAAGTGTCTCCCCTGACCCTCATTTTCCATCTAATTACAGATTCCAGGGACAGAACTTGACGCCATTTTGTGTCAAGCGTAGGCTCTGCAGCTGGGCCCTCCTGGCTACCCAATTACCTGCAGGCTATTAAGAAAAGAAAAGCTACCAGGGACATTTTAACAGCAGCATCTTCCTATTAGGGCAGGCACATCCAAACTTCAGGCCTCCTGATGTTTTGGACCACAACTCCCAGAATTCCAAGCCTGTATTGCCAGTGACAAAGGACTGTGGGAGTTGTGGTCCAAAACATATGGAGGGCCGACGTTTGGACATGCCTGCTCTACTGGGTCACTGCTTTCTCCTCACTGCGATGAACTTTGCTGACACCGTGTCTTTCATTTCAACCGTGCATTAACCCTGCTGACCCTACGGGCAAAACTGGAGAGGCATGCCAAGTTTACATTCTTTCACCCCTCCTCCCTTGGGTGACTTTTATTATTTTTCTCTCTCTTTTTCCTTGAAAAAGAAGGAGAAGAAAGCAAAGTCCAGGTGACACTCAAAAGAAAGCAAGCAAAGTTGATAGGAAGTGTCTGGACAGAATACAAATGAGGAACTCGGATTAAAAACAACAGCAACAAGGGAGCATTGTAAACAGAAGTGAAAAAAAATTCTGAACAGGCTGGTGAAATGGAGTTGCTTCTTCCTTTTCCTTTTCCAAGGAGAAAGGCGGCGTAAAAATACTCTAAAATAAAATAAAATAAAAAATCTTTAAAACCACAAAGGTTTATTTTTTTAAAAAAAATTGTCCGTGTGGTTGAGGGAGTCTATAGTCGCCACTTTGAATGAATGAATGTTTATGTACGGTTATTAACCAAATCACATAATACAAAAATTGTAATACAACAGATTTAAAACCCAATCCCTTACTCTGCGGCTTATGCAGGTGTAACGCCAGAGAGTTGCCTAGCTTTGGTTGGGGTAATGGAGGGAAAAGGGCAGCCTCGATCCCTTTCCCCTTGAATGGGTGTCTCTCCTTGTGGCGCAGTGGTTCAATGCCTGTCCTGCAGGTAAAAGTGTGCTCACGACCTGGGGTTCAATCCCAGGTAGCAGGCTCAAGGTTCACTCAGCCTTCCATCCTTCCGAGGTCGGTAAAATGAGTACCCAGCTTGCTGGGGGTGGGGGGCAATGTGTAGCCTGCACACTGTAATTAAAATTGTAAACCGCCCAGAGACTACTTGTAGTGGTATGGGGCGGTATATAAGCAGTATACTTTGCTTTTTGCTTTGCTTTCTTTCCATAACTGCCGGGTTTGCCTGGCGTTTGAGCCATAAGAGTTTTCAAACCCACTTCTCGTTGTGGTTTCAGTCACTTGGTTTAGGCTGATGAAAGGATAACCACAGCCACGCCGCTTAAACGTAACAGCGCGGAGGGAAACTTCTCTGTTGTTGTTCGCAGGCAATGAAACTTCCTTTTCAGGGAAGCTGTGTCTACACTACAGACAAAGGGCTCCTTATTCTGATAGTCTGGTGACCCCTTGCTGAGTTAGGCTTCTTTAACTTTATGGGGTTCTGCTCCGGTCGACCCCTGGGTGTGTTTTTAAACTGCAATCTGGTGCTTGTTTAAATATGCTGAGTTATGTCATTATACAGTATTTAAATGTCTTTTGAATCTTCTCCTTTTCTTTATACTCCTTGCTTTATTGAGGGGGGGACAACAAATACAGTGGTACCTTGTATAAAGGAATTAATTCATTCGAAATGAAATTATGTTAAGCAAATTTTCCCTTACACAAATTTCCCATAGGAATGCATTGAAAACAGAATAATCCCTAATCGTGACTATTTTTATGTTGTATGGATTCGCCCCATAGGCGATTCTGTTAAGCAAATTTCCCCTATCTCCAGAATTTTTTATGTTGTACAGATTTTATGTTATACAAACCGTTTGTTATACGGTTTGTATAACATAACAAACCGTTTGCAGTTATACAAACCGTTTGCAGTGCTTCAAATCATTTTTTTTCCATGTTTCTTTCGGATGCCGATCGACAGGATGCAGTCTTAGAGGGTATGCAGGCAAAACCTGGAGCCTTCAAAAAATAATAATCAGATAATGCATCTCTTTACCTGGAAAAAGATTTTGTATGATGTGGTCCATCCTGGATATGAATCTGCTATTTCACTTGGTTGGCAAATGTGATTTCGTATGTGTCTGGTAATTTATTTATTTATTTATAATAAAAATAAACAATTCAGACAATTAAAACATCAAAATTGCAATAAAATTAAAACAATAAAACATTTAAATACAGTAAATACAATATATTAAAACACTACACTAAACTCGGCATCAGGACCCACAATAATCAGTGAAAAAGCTGATCAGTTAAAAAATTGTTCTGTGTATATTGCTTTCCTGTTGTTTGGCTGATGTTGCTGCAGTAAACAAACAAACAAAAACCCTCCCTTTTTTTTTTGGATTCATTTTAAATGAGCCTGAGCCACTGTTGGCGTGTTTGACATGAGCCGATAGGGGTGGCTTGTGGTGGCCGAACGCGCAACTCTTTTGGCAGTCTTGGTGATTTTGAAAAATAGATACCTCATTTCGTGCTGATGTTTGAATGGAAAGTGTGTTGTTTTGGCCGAGAAATGCAGAAACTGGATTTTTCTTCCTCTTCAAGGCTGTGCCGAGATTGCTTTAACACTCTTGGGAGCATAAGTTTTGTGCGTTTGGTTGGTATGCTGCTCCCTTGGGCATGTGGAGACCTGCCGGTGACTAGATCCATCCAGGCTGGTGGGATCTAATCCTTGAATATTAGTCCTTCCTCCTTGAAGCATTTCTTTTTAAGCCAATTGACTTCAGGTTCCACTCGCTCTCCATTGTATCCATGAGAAAACTTGGTACCAAATAAGCCTTTCCCTTTGACTGATAAAGTAGATTTTTGGTTTCCTCTGGAAAAAATGAGCATAGCGGTGAGCTGTTGGAGGTCTCTGGAAGTCGAGTCATGGCAACTGGATAGTGTGTTTCCTAACAAGCTTGATCAAATCAATTCTGAACTCTCCCTGGAAGGAAGAATGACTGAACTGTGAGGCTGTGAAAAAAAAGAATGAGTGGGTAAGACTGTAATGATGGGAAAAGTTGAAGGGAATAGGAAAAGAGGAAAATAGGAAAAGAGGAAGGAGAGAAGGATCGATTCAGGAGAGGAAGCCTTAGAGTTGAGGTTTTGCAAGACTTGAGCAGAGCCGTTAATGATAATGGTCACTACAGTAATTAATAGCATTGCCATAAATTTGGATGTGATCTGAGATCCGGAAGGCGCGTTACCGTTCCTGGTGTGTTTTGGCATCTCTCTAACATCAACACGAAATGAGTTAGTTTCAATTATTAGGCAAGGGGCACATCACGGCCCGCCATGTGCCAGCATATTGCAAGTCCTTGGTGTAAGCTGGCATTTCGTGTGTGTGTGTGTGTGTGTGTGTGTGTGTGTGTGTGTGTGTGAGAGAGAGAGAGAGAGAGAGAGAGAGAGAGAGAGAGAGAGAGAGAGAGATAACATGCGGAAATTCATAAAATGTTGTTGCAGCAAATCCTAGTGCTGGAAAGGAGCTGGTGGTAGAATGTTCTGTACTGGAGCCGACCTGTCCCAGGAAGTTTATATAAGGCTGGGCTAAGAGCCAGTCGCACCTCGAGAAATTCCTAAAGAAACAGGGGAAGATTTCTAGTGTATCTGGAGCAGTGCCCTGAGGCCTCCCAGTTTCTTCTTCAAAGGAGCTGGGTGGTAAGTCCGATCCTGGGCTGCCGGTAGAGCTGATCCTAAATGCATTTTTAAAGAAGGCATTAATATTCCTGACCTGCTTGCTCCATCATGTAGGTATGTGTCCCAAAAACAAAAAATATCAGTCACCGAATGCAGTAAACATGTAAGACCTGAGTCAAGGCCTCACTTTCTCCTCATTGGGACTCATTTTTTTAAGTGGTGGGTTTTATGGCTCCATCATCTGGCCTGGTCTTGGGATTGCTACACTCATTCCACACCGTCACTCCTTCTTTTAGGCACTGGAGGATGAAGCATTCTTAAACAACAACAACAACAACAACAACAACAACAACAACAACCAACAACCAACAACCAACAGTCAACAACCTCTACAACAGGGGTGTCCAAACTTCAGAGCCCCAGATGTTTTGGACCACAACTCCCAGAATTCCAAGCCTAGATTGCCAGTGACAAAGGACTCTGGGAGTTGTGGTCCAAAACACCTGGAGGGCCAGAGTTTGGACACCACTGCTCTACAGCTTGTGTCCTCTTGTGGGATTTTAGCTGGCTGCAAAGAAGGCATTGCCTACTTCAGGGGATTTTATTATATCCCGGTAGCCCAACCTTTGTCTTTGTGGCTGCAGGCATGTGTGGTGTGTCTTTTTTACAGCTGTCGAAAAGGCTTTGCTGCAGTTGTTTGTCGCTCAGTCTCTAGGATTCAGGCAGGGCGGCAGGGTGCCGTTGGAGTGGCAGCTGGCGGTCCCAGGTGGGCGGTGTGTGTGCCTGGCGGTGCAAAGAGGGAGGGCGTTTAGACTTCATCTCTGTAATCTGGGTTTTACCGAAGATATTGTTACCGATAGCCCTGGGATTTGGCATCTATATAAATACCCAAGCCGTGTTCTGATTAAGCCGGGAGTTCATATCAGTTCATTTGCCTTGGAAAGGGGCAGGCAGCGCCCTGCGTTTCCTGGCCTTTCGCCCGGCTGCGAACATTTTTCTGCCTGGTGTTGGGCAATCTTTGAATGCTCGCGTTTCTTTCATGTAAAAACACAAACCGCCACGCCAGGGGGGGGGAGGAAATGGGACCGCCAGAATTTTCTCGAGGGATCCAACCCAGGTTTTTCGAGTTCAGAATCAGAATCAGAATCAGAATCCTTTTATTGGCCAAAGGCGGTTGGACACACCCAGAATTTGTTTTGGTAAAATATGCTTTCCATATATAAAAGGAAATATAAGAATCATATAGTCAACAATAAAAACACAGTACACCAATACAATATAACCTATTATTTAAAAAGGAAGAAGAGAAGTAACAATTAATTATTCGACAGTTTGATAGCACTTGGAAAGAAACTATCTTTATATCTAGTTGTCCTAGAGTGTAAATGCCCTAAAACATCGCCCTGAGGGTAACAATTGAAACAGGTTATGTCCAGGATGAGTGGAATCTGTATATATTTTCATCGCCCTCTTTTTAGCTCGTGTGGCATACAATTCCACAATAGATGGCAGATTAGTAGCAATAATTTTTTCTGCAGTTCCAGTTATCCTTTGAAGTCTATATCTGTCATGCTCAGTCGCAGAACGAAACCAGACAGTTATAGAGGAACAGGTGATAGATTCAATAACACCTCTATAGAATTGAATCAACAGATCTTTTGGCAGTCTGAACTTCCTAAGTTGACACAGAAAAAACATTCTTTCTTGTGCTTTCTTAATAATACTTTCAATATTCAGCGATCTGGTTTTGGCTGTGGGGCCAACCGGAGGCTTCCCTGGCCATCCACCATTTTGCAACGTTGGGGAGGGCGTTGGGTGAGGGTTCTGGGCCCTTAAGCTTGTGGCTCAGAGCTACTGGTGGTTTTCTGTCATGATTTTTTTACTTTTTTGTTGGGAAAACCATCCACGGGCCTCCGCCTCAGAGGATCATTTATTGATCAAGCGAGTTAAGCATTGTGCCAAGTATTGCTCAAAGCACATTTAACCCAAACAGGTTGGTTTTTGTGTGAGCTCTTGTGGATTATATTACATTTCATCTTGTCCTTCCCCCACCCCCTGTTACAGACATATTGTGAGTTGCCTTTGTGGGGGTATTCTTAAATTTTAATACTTGTTATGAGAGAAGTGAGACAGTCCCTACAATGTTCATGATTTGATACAAAATGAAATAATATAATACGAAATGATGTGATATGGTATATGATATGATATATAATATTATGACACTTCTGGTTGTTTATTTTTATTATTCGAAAGTGCTATTTTAGTATTGGATGCGATGAGTATATGCTTTTAACTTCCCCAGAATGCGAATTAATACTCTATTTTTCCACCTCTAAGACTCCCCCACATATAAGACCACCACTCCACTTTTCTAACCCAAAATTAGACTTTTGTAATGGCATAGTTCTCTCCTTGGCTTACTCCTGTGTATAAGACAACCCTCAGTTTTTAACCCAACAATTTTAGGTACAAATATATAGAGTGGTACTGTACCCTGACTTAAGCGCAGAAAACTGTTGGCATTTTAACTGCCGCCTTACAAATTTTAGATATGGTCTGCTCGACTTATTTTTTTTAATTTTTTAAACTTATTTTTTCAATTATTTAGATAGGTACCCCAACTTAAGATTAGTTTGACTTAAGAGCATATATTTGGAACAGATTAAATTCATAAGTCGAGGTACCACCGTAGTCTTATACGTGGAAAAATACTGTAATTTACATGTACTAATTGAATATAGAGTCTTTGAAGCAGTGTTGATTAAAGCATAACAATTACAAGACAGATTCTAGGGCTGCCTGTTTCCAAAATCACCCGTTCATTCTCACCTCCTGGTTCCCCCTCCAGCCCAAAATGTGGGTGTGCATCTGTGGAAATGAATTGTATGGTGTTTCTTCTCCCCCTTTAAAAAAAAAAAGAGAGAGAGAACTTCAGCCTGCCTTTAGGCCTAAGAGAGCGATATTCAAGTGTCTGCTAAATTGAATTAGATGAGGAGGCAGGTTGGGGAAAGAAGGAAGAACCGCTTTTAAGCCTGCCAGGAGAGCAGAATTGCCTGCCACTTGTGTGCCTGGCAGGGCACGGCTTCTAATTGAGGCCAAGCAGCTGGAAATCTCTTTTGTAGTTCCAGAGTTGCCGGTCTCTGTCATGATAATTAAACCCCTGAGATACACAAGCCTGCTCCAACTCAGTAATGCTCTTTATTTTGACTGGATAGATTGGGCTCGGGATTAAAAAAAAAGAAGAAGAAGAAGAAGAAGAAGAAGCAAGCCCGGAGACTAAGTTTGGAGGGATGTTTTCGTGTTTAATGAAAACTTGATCTTAAAAGGAGAAGGGAAGACATTAACTATAGTTTGCACATTACATTGCCTGTCATGAAAAAAGAGTGATCCTAGAGCTAAGGTAAAGGCAATGGTTTTAGGCATCATCTTAAGCAATTTTCAAGCAGTGTTTTAAATTTTATAAGTGGTTTTAATAGTTTTTAATATTTTGCATGGTGTTTTATGTGTTTTGCATGGTGCCTTGTTGTTTTGAGTGTGTAGTGGAACAGCACTCTAATTTCGTTGTGCATTTCTTGTATATGTATAATGACAATAAAACTCTATTCTATTCTATTCTATTCTATTCTATTCTATTCTATTCTATTCTATTCTATTCTATTCTATTCTATTCTATTCTATTCTATTGCTTTGCACGCCTTCCATTTCAGCTCCTGATTTAAGCTTTAGGAGTAAAACTAGAATCCTGGGTGGCTGGTGTATCTCCCCAACCCCAATTCATGCAACTGTCTGTTATAAGAACCAGACATATGCAGCACAATAGAGAGCTTGTGTAAGGGCTATCCTGTCCCAGCTTGAAAAAAAAAAAGAAGAAGTCTTATTATAGTTCTTGTGAGTTTTTCGGGCTGTTTGGCCGTGTTCTGGAAGTTTTTCTTCCTGACATGTCTGGATCCCACCGAAGTTGCTCTCAGAAACATCTAAGGGACTTCTGTCCATGGAGAAGACTAG
Source organism: Phrynocephalus versicolor (assembly GCA_023846285.1). Taxonomy (NCBI): domain Eukaryota; kingdom Metazoa; phylum Chordata; class Lepidosauria; order Squamata; family Agamidae; genus Phrynocephalus; species Phrynocephalus versicolor. Next base: position 1,742,880 of record JAHTLZ010000019.1, on the reverse strand, counting down.
ATAAGTGGTTTGAATTCCTTCTGGATTGGAGAGTTTTTAACTGCCCTTCTCACCAAAGAACTGTTTGCTTGTTAGTTAGTTAGTTAGTTTGCTTATTTATTTATTTATATTTATACTTATTCACTTATTATACTTATTATTCTGGAAGATGGTTTGGCAATTGACGGTTGCAGCTGCTTAACGGGCTGTTGTTCCCCTCCTTATTTTGATATGTATTTAAACTGCTTTTTAGTCATCTGATACCGCAACTTGATTGTCTTTTAGTGACACCTTTTTGCTCATTTCCTCTGCCTTTTATCTGCACCCGCTTTTAATCTACCTGCGAGCTGCTTTGACTGCTTGTCTTTGGGAGAAAAGTGGGATACAAACAAAACCAGCCGATAAACCAATGTTTGTAGACGACGCTTAATCAGTCCTTCACACTCTGCCATGATGACTTCCTTTCTTTTCTTCAAACAGGCATGTCCAAACTTCGGCCCTCCTGATGTTTTGGACCACAACTCCCAGAATTCTAAGCTTA
>JAHTLZ010000019.1:1724814-1740968 GCA_023846285.1 Phrynocephalus versicolor | reverse complement strand
GGATGGATGGATGGATGGATGGATGGATGGATGGATGGATGGATGGAAGGAAGGAAGGAAGGAAGGAAGGACTAAGCTGATGGGAGGGAGGGAGGGAGGGAGAATTGAGCGGAAGGCAGGCAGGCAGGCAGGCAGGAAGGAGCTGGAGATGAGTAAATGGAAGGAAGGAAGGAAGAAAGGAAGGGTCGGTCGGTCGATCGGTCGTGAATCCTCACTCTTCCCAAAGGAAGGACAATAGCAGGTCTTCAGGGACTCCTTTTCTAACACGACCTTTGAAATTGATTTGCAGGTATTTGTTGGTTGACCTACAAGAGGTGAACTAGAGCAAGGATGCGTGTATTTCTTTGAACTTCTGGTTATGAGCAAAGGTCTAGTAGTTGCAGTCTACCGATCCCATTTCCATGGTTCTATGTATGGGCCCCTTGCCTTCTGGAATGCAACCATTGCTTCTACCCCCCCCCAACCCCCACCCCAGGGTAGAAATGTATTCTTTCCGTTTGGATGTGATTGTGTATACATCCATGGATCCATGTTGCTTTTCCCTAGCATTATGTTTCAGTCCTCTCTAATTATACTTTGATCTTTTGTTTCACGCGAAAACCGCAACATTGGAAAGATTCATCAGGCAACACTATTATCCTTTCGGAGTGTAATAATGTGACGACGCTGTGTTGGTTGTTGTTATTGCTGCAGAAAGCTGGAGAGTTTATCCTTCTTTCTAGGAACAGCTAGGAGGCCTTGTTTATGCAATCTGGAGGTGATTGCTCAAGTCAGCCAGTGTCAGGTGTTGTTTCTCTAGGCGGCCGTGGGCCGCTTGGCCAGAGACTTAGGATCACAGACAATATGTAAGATATTCCATGCAGAAAAAGCTGGCGTTGGAAGGCTTTGACAGGAGCCGAGGGCTGGAGGGCTTTTGCCTCTTGATCACGTTCGTGGAGACAGAAAGAGACGCAATGTCCTTTTGGAGACGGTTGTACGTTTCCATCGTCGGAGCACATAATTTCCAGGAACAGCATGTTTCAAGGTGAGCGAAACTTGTTGGATTGCCTCCTGTTCTTGGCGCTTCACGACTTGCTGGCTGCACACATAAATTCAGTACATCTGCCTCTCGGTGTGTCCTGTCCGTGAGATCAAAACGAGGGCTGTTCTCACTGTCAGAAGAATCGAAACGTAGCAGAATTGGCCAACTGGGATGAATTCTGATGGCAGCTTCCTGCACTGTTGGATAATAGGACCGGCTTTGCCCAGCTGTGATTTCTTCCTCCTCGGTCTTCCAGGTGTGCGTTTCGGTTCCCCTGTGATCCTGGAAGGTTTTTTTTTTTGTGGTTGAAGAGATTTAAAGAGTTGAAGAGCACATCCAGGAGGTGAAGAGCCCTCGGCAGCTTGCAGTGGCTGGGGACGGTTTCTTGGCGGTGTGGAGGCACCTGGGGGGGGACCCTTCCTGCCTCCTCTCATATTCAGTGCAGCGATAAATCATTCATCACCCCAGAGTCGCTGGCTTCCCCTCCACGGCCCTGTGTACACAAACAGCCTGAGCTTTGGAAGTGGGCCTTTTAATAAGGTTGAGATAAGGACTGTGACAGGGTGGGAATTTCCCACAGGTTAAGTCAGGAGGGAAGCCTCATGCGGATAGTTACTCTTTTCCCTTTTGCTATGCTTTCCTGTCATGCCCTGTTTATTTATTTAGTTATTCATTCATTCATTCATTCATTCATTCATTCATTCATTCATTCATTCATTCATTCTTGTACTTATTGACCGCCCGATTTTCCCATAGGGAACTCTGGGCGGTGTACAACACGTCAGCAAAACAGCGACTCCCCAACTACATCCCCATAGCATACCCGACCCAAATAATGAACTTTGTTTTCTGTTTTTTGATGTAGCTTTATTGTGATATGTATATCGTGTTTTTGTTTTTGTTTTTCCTTTGTTTTTCCTTAGTTTTGTTACTATTGTTATTGTTGTAAACTGCCCACAGTTCCTCCGGAAGACGGGTGGTATATAAATATTAAAACAAACAAACAAACAAACAAACAAACAATGCCAAGACCTAATAAAATACACATCAATATACAAATACAATATGGAAACACTAAAAAAAATGGCAAAAGAGAGAGGGGGGGGGAGAGAGAGAGAGAGAGAGAGAGAGATTATATTCCCTCTCTGTTCTCTCTCTCTCTCTCTTAACAAATGAGTGATAAACAACAGCAACCACTGTGTGCTGTCAAGTCCATTCAGATTTGTGGTGACCTTTTTTTTCTATGCAAAAATCAGAGAAAAATAAAACAAAACAACAGACAAAAACATGGGGCAGCTTAAAGACTAACTTTCATATTTTAAAAGCAAAGTGTACTGCTTATATACCGCCCCATACCACTACAAGTAGTCTCTGGGCGGTTTACAATTTTAATTGCAGTGTGCACGCTACACATTGCCCCCCCCCAGCAAGCTGGGTACTCATTTTACCGACCTCTGAAGGCTGGAAGGCTGGCTGAGCGAACCTTGAGCCGGCTATCTGGAATTGAACCCCAGGTCATGAGCACAGTTGCAGCTGCACTACAGCCGTTTAACCTCTTCACCACGAGGCTCTTAAGGAAGAGTTCAGAAGCATCCATTTGCTACGAAGTGCAATTTGAGGGGTGGTCAGAACCCGGGATATTGTCTGATGCTAACAGTACCATTGCTTCTGAAGATGACTTGTCATGAAGTTGAAATACAAACTTTGTTTCCGTGTCTGTCATTGTCATGAGATGGCTGTGAATGCCGGGGCTCAAGTCAATAATTTAATATTTTTCTAATTGATTAAAAATATCTAAATTGGATTTTTTGATATTTATCCACCCCGCAGTGATTTCAATCGTGATTTACATCAATTTGATTTTAATCAAGTCATCCTCCAGTTTTTTTCCCCAAGCAGAGGAAACCTGTACAAGAGACCCGTGAGTTCTGATAGAATCTAGTGACTTGCCAGCTTGCCTCTGATTCTGGATGAATTTTATAGCACTGCCTTTTGCTGTTGTGAATATTGTCCTGAGATGTTCCATTGGGTGTTAATTTCTGTATTTTATTTAAAACTAGCTTCAGCTAGCAATAGGGCGTACTGTGTTTATTGTGTAGTTTTAGTGTATGATGTTGCTGTGTGTTGTGAAATGCCCAGAGAGTGGCAACACAAATGGGGCGGTATAAAAATGAAAATAAACAAATATAAAAGTAAATAAATATTGCCGACGAAAAAGCGTGACTTCTGGGAAAAGGTATCTTAGTGCTTTCTGAACTCAAAGCGCAAGCTGTCAAATTATACTTGAATGCCGTTACAGCTATTGACTCAGATGCTTGGGGGGGGGGATTCGGAACAGAGGGCAGAGGAAGGAAAAAAATTCATCTTGAAATCTGTCAGGGGTGGCAGGAGGTCTGGTTAGTGGAGGGTATTGATTGCCAGCCTATCTTGGTTCCCCCTCTGCCTCTTGCTGTTTAAATTCTAGCAAGAAAGCCAGAACTAAAAAAAAAAAAAGCACCTATAAGACAGACTGCTGTATTTTAATGCAAGCTTTCAGAGAGCGTTCCCACTTGGTCAGACATAAGAGTCAGAAAACAGAGACTCCATGGTAGAACGTTTGTGCAAGGCTCTATGATAAAGAGACAGTTGTGTTTCACACCAAGTAATGTGTAGCCTGCATACTGTTATTAAAACTGTAAACCGCCCAGAGGACTACTTGAAGTGGTATGGGGCAGTATAGAAGCAGAACACTTTGTGTGGCTTGGCTTTTTAGGAGCCCTGTTTGATTTCCAGGTCTTTTGAAGCTTGGTTCCGTAAACAGCAATAGTAATTAAAGGAAACAGCAGCATAAACAACATGTCATTGGAGAATAGCAGGTGCTAATTTTGAGCTTTTGTTCTGAAAAGGCGGGTCTGGCTAGTGGTGAAGGAAAATAACAGTAGGTAACAATGATCACATTGGGTAATGGCTTTAAAAACCTTGACTAACATTTAATCCATTGAGATGTGCGTCCAGTATGTATATCTGTTTTATTTCAACCGTTTACCTTACATAGGACGTGGATCCTGGCTGTGGTGGGTACTGCAAGGCGAAGTGCCATCCACCGCGGGCCCAATCCATCTTTGGACTCCCTGTGGCTGTTGTGAAGCAGGGAGGATTTGATTTACGCCAAACTGTTATAAACAAAAAGTGTTGTGTTTTCCCTCATTTAAGTGATTTTAAAAAAATCAAGAAATAAAATGGATTTAAACATAAAATGGGTTTGTATCCACCCTGCTATTAAGTAAGAAAACAAGCATGCAAGGGCATACAGTATATTGTTTGGGTCTTGTTTGCTGCAGAAGTCAACGACTGAGGTACCTATAATGGGAAAGCTTAGTTTTTTTTGGGGGGGGGGGGGATGGTAGGATTTCCTTGGCTGGCTGAGTGTCTCTGCCCTATTTTAACTCAACACGGGACAGTCCATTTTCGATCAACCTACTGTTTATCATAGCAGTGACATGCTGTCACGTCACGGGGATCCTTTGAACAGGGGTCCAGGTAGAGAAGAGACCGCCGTGCTTTGCCGTCTGCCCTGGGGCTGTGCTGCGTCCCCAAAGCTACACAGGCTGGCTGTTTTCCCAGGATGCGCTGCGGGGAAGCGAACCGCCAACCTTTGACTCCACAGCCGGATACCTAAACCACTGAGCTATCCAGGTCGCTTATTATTTAGCCACACGTATTTTGCCTCCTCTTAAAAGGAGGAGATGTAATCCTTGTCTCTTCTCAACTGAGCTGTTGATGAGCAGATAAGTGCTTCCTCCTATTTATTCAGCAGCTGCCTGTTTTCTCTCTCTCTCTCTCTCTTTCAATTTTTATTTTCCTCCTGAGGGAAGGCAGTTTTATTTTCAAACAAGACAAGACACAAGGAGGAAGCTCGGTGGAGTCCTTGACGTCTTTATGGATGAACGCATGTTCTTTTCTCCTCTGCCAGTGTAATTGTGTTTTTGGGCTTTGTCTAATGTTACAACGGTACACTGTGTTGCTGTCTATTTTTAGCCCAGCTCTGTATAGGTAATTAAATTGTCCTCTAGCATCATCAGTCTCTTGGCGGGGATGACTCAATAGAAAGGCAAGGGCCACTTTTGCAGGCCTAGCTTGGGAGAACAGCGAGTTGCAGAGTTATGACATGTTGGCAAAATGAAGTGTAAGTGTGTGTGTGTGTGTGTGTGTGTGTGTGAGAGAGAGAGAGAGAGAGAGAGGGAGGGAGAGAGAGAGGGTGGGGGGGGGAGAAAGAGAATAGATTTAATTTCTCTGATTTGTCCATTCAACTTCATGCACTACATTGCATTCTAAAATGAACTTATTTCAAAAGTTTAGATAGATGGATAGATAGATAGATAGATAGATAGATCTAGATACATATGTGTGTGTTGCGTCATTACAGTTGTGACCGACCCTTCGTGACCCCACGTCAATGGAATTTTCTTGGCACGAATACTGGAGTGGTTTGCCCTAGTGGTCTCCCATCCAAGTACTAACCAGGGCCTGACTCTGCTTAGCTTCCGAAATCAGGCATAGATAGATAGATAGATAGATAGATAGATAGATAGATAGATAGATAGATAGATAGATAGATAGATAGATAGATAGATAGATAGATAGATACATACATACATACATACATACATACATACATACATACATACATACATACATACATACATTCTTCTTCTTCTTCTTCTTCTTCTTCTTCTTCTTCTTCTTCTTCTTCTTCTTCTTCTTCTTCTTCTTCTTCTTCTTCTTCTTCTTCTTCTTCTTCTTCTTCTTCTTCTTCTTCTTCTTCTTCTTCTTCTTCGAGATTGAAACGTTCCACTACTCATCCAAGTAACTTCCTTGGTGCGAGGCCTCCAATTTATAGTTTACCTTGGCTTCATGCCAGCTTGGTCTGAATAGGCTCGTTAGGTGGACAATGGCTTGACTAGGCTCATTAATGTCCAGTGGCCTGGGGGGTGTAAAAGTTCCACCTATTCAGCCTTCCCATCATCCATTGGCCTTCATGGTGGAGTTGTGAAATGCTTCTTAACTGTCTATGATCATGTCTGAGATATTTCAGGAGGTATTTTTTTTAAACTAGTGGCACACCCCCTCTCTCACACACACATACACACAGTGAATTTACTTGGTGATCTGAGGATTTGAACCTGGATGGTTGTTGTTCAGTTTGTCAGTCGTGTCCAACTCTTCATGACCCCATGGACCAGAGCTCGCCAGGCCTTCCTGTCTTCCACTGCCTCCCGGAGTTTGGTCAAATCCATATTGGTTGCATCGATGACGCCGTCCAACCATCTCATTTTCTCTGCCGGCCCCTTTTCCTTTTGCCTTCCATCTTTCCCAACATCAGGGACTTTTCTAAGGAGTCCTCTCTCCTCATGAGGTGGCCAAAGTAGTCCTAATCCATCACTCTGTCCTCTGTTGCATCTCAAAACGTCATTGTTGCCATCAAGTCAGAACTTAGGAACCCATAAGTGTGGGGCTGTTGCCAGGGGGAATCATTCCTTCCTGTAGACACGGATTTCCTACTTCAGGGTTGCGTTACATAGCATTAATGTTTTGTTTGTTGCTTTGTGCTTATGCTGCAGAAGGGAGAGTTCCCATGCCTTCTCCCATTGTTTTCCTTTTGAATTGTATATATTTTGAAGAAACATTCTCCTTGTTATATCGGCTAGTCCCCAACCACATTGTTAGTTTTTACCCCCCTCCTCTGTGTGCAAGCACTTTTTGTATTTGTAATGCTAATGAAAAGACTTAATATTCTGTCTCTCAAGAAGTTATAAAAATTTTGCCGGATTTCATTCCTTGGTGTATTCCAGCGCTTCTTGCTGTTCAATTATGAATAGTTGGATTATTAAACATGAAAAAGAGCTGCTGTGTCGCACGGTGGCATAGAGGCTGCAAACGTGACAGATAATGAAGCCGTTTCTAATTTAATCGTCTTGAGTTCATGGAAGGTTTTTCTCATTCAAAAAGAATTGTAGCACACAAACATTATGCTTCCCCCCCCAACTCCAATAACCTAGAATTGTGGTGTTGCAAGGGACCCGTGAGGCTATCAAAGACAACCCCCTGCACCATGCAGGAATCCAAATTAAAGTATATCTGGTTCATGTTTGTTTAATTTTCTCTTGAATGCTTCTCCTTTTGGAGCACTCGCCGCCTCTTTAGGTAATTGGTTCCATTATCATACTGCTCTAACAGCTGGAAAGTTTTCCTATTCAAGACTGTTGAATGGGAGCAGCTTTTTTTTTTTTTTTTTTGCTTTGTGCAGATAGGTAGATGATTGGGACCAGAGTACCTGTCGGAGCGTATCTCTCAGAGGTCAACTGGGACCAGACCCGCAAGAATGGTGCAGGCGCTCTCTCTTAGGGTGGCCACACCCAGGGAGGCGCGGGAGGCGCTCACGCGTAACCGCGCAACCGCACCTTCTCTGTGGTGGGCCCTACGCTGTGGAACCAACTACCTAGTGAGCTGCGCCTTGCAGCGTCCCTGCCCGCCTTTAAAAAAGCCTTGAAAACCCATCTGTTCAAGGAGGCATATGGTAACCTTTTTGTTTAATTTTGTTTAATTTTGTTTAATTGTTTCTCTCTCTCTCTCTCTCTCTCTCTGTTGCTGTCCGTGCCATTATGTGCGGAGGGTATGGTACCCTCTTATTTTTACTAATGTCTCTGGTTTTATGCTTGCTTGCTGTGGTTTCTTTTCTTTTTATTGTACACCGCCCCGAGTTCCGTCTCAGAAGATGGGGTGGAATATAAATATAACAAACAAACAAACAAACAAACAAACAAATAAATGATTGTTGTTTGACGCAGTGGAGTGGTGTTGCTAGACTAGGGTGCTCGGTTGATTGTCCTAAGGGTGAGAGGGTCTCTGTCAGCAGACCGGGGTTTCTCTCAAACAGGCTAGACCACATTGTGAGGTGCTGCACTCTTACTGTTTTTGTTTTCTCGTCTCGCCCTCGAAGGCTTCTGTCGTAGCTTGCGCCCTCCATTATTATTGTTATGCTTGGGAAATGTGTGCCAAGCGCTAATCTCCCTTGAATGTAAAATTGTGCAGTGGTGGTGTTGCCTCTTCCTAGCACGAGCCAGCATGGGTGCAGCAAAGAGGACTTCGTAACGCAAAGCATAACTTGGCTTGGTGGAGGGGGGTTTTCAGGTGATTTATCGGGGAAACCTATGCCCGCTGCCTCCCATTTCAGGCCCCACGTGATGGGTTGTGGAGAAATCTCTAGTTCTGCGGTGAGTCACTTGCTTATCTTAGGAAGTCACTGGGTGGCTGTAAAGAGTAACTCTCCTATTATGTGTGATGCTTTTCAGTTCACACACAAGGCAAAGGGGAAGGCAAAAAGAACTATTCCCCCGACCACCACCTGATTTGGGTTACACTTGGGTTACACAACGTTCATAAATTATGGGAAAGATGGAAGGCAAAAGGAAAAGAGGACGGCAGAGAATGAGATGGTTGGACGGTGTCATCGATGCAACCAATATGGATTTGATCAAACTCCGGGAGGCAGTGGAAGACAGGAAGGCCTGGCGAGCTCTGGCCCATGGGACACGACTGAACAACTGAACAACAACAAAAATTATATTTTAAGTTGCTTTCAGGAGAACTGGGTTAGACCACGGATTGGTTTATGAAAACATAAGGCCACGCGGCCTTAACCTGATCCAAAAGAATGCAGAGTGAAAGGTCAACGAACCTGTCAGTGCTCCAATGGCAGAATGGAGCATATTCCTCCAAGTGGAGAGGATTTTGTTTTTAATGCTACTTCACATAAATTCCTTCCATGTAGGAAACTAACAGGCCAGGCCCATGTATTGCTACATTGTTTAGTTTACAAGTTTTTTCCGTTTCTACTTGCGGGATGTTACTAGGTTTCTTTGTCCTTTAACATGGGAGAACAAGTGTGATGCCTCCCATCTCATAACATAAGAACAGAGTCGCTCTCTTCTGCACCTTTTCCAGTTCCACTGTGTCTTTTTTGAGATGCGGTGACCAGAATTGTGCACCATACCCCAGGTGTGGCCTTACTATCGTTTTGTATAATGGCATTATAATGTTGGCTGTTTTATTTTCAATCCCCTTTTTGATAATCCCTAGCATGGAATTGGCCTTCTTCACCGCTGCTACACATTGGGTAGACACCCTCATGGAGCTGTCCACCAACACACCAAGATCTCTTTCTTGATCCATCACGGATAGCTCAGAGCCCATGAGTTGATAGATAAAGTTTTGTTTTTTTGCCCCAATATGCGTTACTTTACATTTGGCTACATTGAAATGCATTTGCCTTTTTATTGTTTTGTACGCCTGGTGTTCAAAGCCATGAGTGTGACGACTTCGGCGCGGGGAATTTGGTTCTTAATCTGCCCCAGTTGAATAGCAGGAAATTATACAGCAAAAATCTACATAGTTCCCTGGCCTGCAGTCTTCTTGTTGCTACGCTGCATGTCCACCCATGCTGTTTTTTCCACAAATGAACGGGTGATTTTGGAGAAAGATGCAGAGAGGATTGGAGAAAGCGGCCCCCTTTCCTCTTGGCAATGTTCCCGCTGTGACTGAGTTGCTTGGAGCAATTTTGTTATTTGCCATAGGAGACTAGGTAATAAAGTACTGCGTTCAACATTTTCAAGGTCTCTGATTTAATACAGGGCTGTTGAGCGGCAGGGGTGGTTTGCCAAGCCTGCAGCGCCCGGCTCTGATGAAAAATACAGGACTGCTTAGACGCATTTCCTTCCTTTCCCCTCCTGTGTTTGTGCTTCTGCCTCCTCTTTAAATGTATCGTATCACATCCGATAAGCTGCCGGGCTTAACTGTATTCTCCCGGTGCCGCTGCCATGGGGGCAGGTGACAGGCCACAAAAATAAGAGACTGTCTTACTTACAGGGACGAAAATTGGTCTAGACGGCACTGTTTGCACATTGTCTCTCCAACGCCCAGAGTTCCGCTTCTTATTGCTTGGATGGTTTGTTTAGAAGCCAAATAACCTGTTGATGACAGTGACCAGCTGCTGGGAGGAAGGGAGGGGAAGGGAGACAAGCAACAGAAGCCCTGTCTCAAAGTGTGGCACATTTTGTGGGTTTTCTAATCCTGACAGTGGTTTATCCTTGGCGAGGGAACTCACTGGCGCATTTGGAACCGGAAAGACTGTTGGATGGTTGTTGGTTTGGGTATAATATAAGATGATGATGTTGTTCAGTCGTTCAGTCGTGTCCGACTCTTCGTGACCCCAGAGCTCGCCAGGCCTTCTTATCTTCCACTACCTCCCGGAGTTTGGTCAAATCCATATTGGTTGCATCGATGACACCGTCCAACCATCTCATTCTCTGCCGTCCTCTTTTCCTTTTTCCTTCCATCTTTCCCAACATCAGGGACTTTATCAAGGACTCCTCTTTCCTCGTGAGGTGGCCAAAGTACTGGAGCCTCAGCTTCACAATCTGTCCTTCCAGTGAACATTCGGGGTTGATTTCTTTCAGGATGGATAGGTTTGTTCTCCTTGAAGTCCAGGGGACTCTCAAGACTCTCCTCCAGCACCACAGCTCAAAAGCATCGATTCTGCGGCAATCAGCCTTCTTTATAGTCCAGCTCTCACTTCCACACATCACTACTGGAAAAACCATAGCTACATAGATACTCCAGGTCAGTGGTCCTAGGCTGAGGGTCAGTGTACCACGACTGGTGTGCAGGTGCAGGGTTTTCATAATAATGGCTGAAAATTCTCTCTCCTTTGGATCTCATGTCCCCCAGCAGTTCAAAGAGTAGGTATCTGTATGCTACTTTTGTATCTCTGTGTTGTGCATTGCAGCTATGTTTTGCTTCCATTGCACTAGCAGCAAAATGTTATGTTTAAGAGTGATACCGTTTTTGCTTACTAACAAAAATGTGTTTAATCTCAACAAGATTACTGTGATTTTCCTATCTCTAAAGTTTAAGAACAACCCGTATAATAATGATGAAATAACAATCCCTGTAGACATATCAATATGTCTTTTTTAGAACATCTGTGAAGATTCTCAGTCATCCAGGTGAGTTTATCTGGAAGTTGAGTCATGGCTACTGGACTTCTTTTTTGAGAGAGAGAACGTTTTTGGATGATAGAAAGATAGAGAGAGAGGATGTTTGGATGATAGAGAGATAACAATGTTTTTTTAGAAACTTTGTCTCTATCATGGTGGGGAACCCAGCGAAATATGTACGTGTAAACCTGGCTTGTATTGAGACAAGATTCAAGTCTGTCTGGCCCTGCCTAATCCCATCTATTCTGATCAGCCTAAATCCCCGGGGGCATCAGACAAAGGTCTTTTCTCATCGCTTGCTACCTGATTCCGTAACCTGGTGCCGAAATTGAACCCGGAACCTTTTGCCTGCAAACCGCTTGCTCTGCTCTGAACTGTGCCCTCTTTGTGGACTGATCGCCTATAAATATTTGTCTGGCAAATGCCAAGGCGTTGGTGGAATTGTGTACAGCGCAGAAGGACGAGGAGCCAGAAGCATTAGGATGGAATTACTGAAAGGAATTTCTTAACTGGCTTATCCTGGTTTATTTTTAGCACTTTGGCGGCCATGGCGTGTTTTAGCTGTTGATCATGAATATTGAGAATGCGATTGCTTCTGGAAAGACGTGTCGCTTGAATGGGGAGACGTTAGGACAGGCATGTCCAGACTTCGGCCCTCCAGATGTTTTGGACCGCAACTCCCGCCCTCCTTTGCCATTGGCAATCTAAGCTTAGAATCCTGGGAGTTGTGGTCCAAAACATCAGGAGGGCCGAAGTTTGGACATGCCTGCGTGAGGAGAATATCACGTAAGCACACACTCCCCCTTGGCATTGGGGGAATCTCCTCTGGAAATCCAAAAGAGATTGGCAGTAGTTTACTGGACATGGCTTTTCCTTGGAAAAATTTGGGAATGTGCTTCGTTTTCAAGCTGAATCACCAATCTTCAGTCCCTAAAGTCCCTTTGCGTTAAGTAGGTTTGCACTGTGTTGTGGGCTTAATAATGTGTTTATGCTCAACCTCTGTGTTAGTTTCTGAGCAGCGGTGTATTCTAGACATTACTGTATTCTCATCTCTTTCATAAGATGCCCATAAAAGTCTACCTGAGTCTTGCTGGATTTTATCCTCACAACAGTCTTGCGAGGGAGGCTTCGGAGTAAGAGTTAGTGAGCAACATATGTTAACCAAGTGAACTAGACTGGATAGGGTCCTGTCTCGAATGGTGTCCGCTAGGCCAGTGGTGTTGAATCTTCAGCACTCCAGATGTTTTGGCCCACAACTCCCAGAATTCCAAGCCTGGTTTGCCAATCACAAAGGACTGTGGGAGTTGTGGTCCAAAGCATCTGGAGGGCTGAAGGTTCGCCATCACTGCACTAGGCACATGTTTCCATCCTGACTCTTGATATATTCATCTTATGTAATGGACGTGCATCAGACAACCATCTGGGAAGCTTGGGTTTCACTTCTGTTTTTTTTTAAAGTCAAGTTATAAGCACATTTGATCTCTCCTGATTTTGGAAGCTAAGCAGGGTCGGCCCTGGTGAGTACTTGGATGGGAGACCACCAGGGAAGACCAGGTGCTGTAGGCGCCTGGAGTAGGAACTGGCAAACCACTCCAGTATTCCTGCCAAGAAAACTCCATGGGCATGGAGTCATGAAGAGTTGGTCATGACTGTAACAACACAACACACACACACACTTACTATTAAATGTGCACATCTGGCAGACTCTCAAACCTTTGCAAATGGATAAGATTTCTGGCTTTTGGGTTAACCTGCTCCATAGCTTGTTGACTTTTTCCTGTCTGCTTTGAGAAAAGCCAAAGGCGTTGTGACAAGACGGGCTTGTGAGGGGTGGATTTTCAGAACAACCGCGCAGAATGCAGCATGCATCTTTCCTTGGGGCTGCTATGTCAAGCCCCTTGGCCCTGTGAACGAGCGAGCCGGTCAGGAGGAGTGGGCACATCGTATCGTCAACAATAGTTGCTGCCTGTTTTTGTATTCATCATCTGTCAGTATCTCGGAATTGTCTCCGCAAAGCTCTGTGGGGGGGATGCCTGGAATGGTAACCTGCCTATAAGACAAAAGCAACACAAACAATGAGAAGCAGCCTTTCCTGGAGCCAGGAAGCCAAAGTTATTTGCAAGGCGACATAACAGTCTGTTCTTGTTAATAGGCTTTTGAAGTGAAAAAGAAATCAGTGGAGATGGTTATTCTAGGGCTTTTTTCTCCGCAGAAGGGGGAACCGTACAAGAAAAGGAGAAAGAGGCCCGAGGCGAAGGGAAGGCTGAGGAGATGAAATCATAACCGTGGTTCCCGATGCGGTGCTAAGTTCCCTGTGACCTGTCGCAGTCCTGGGAAGGAGCAGCCTCGCAACATGTCAATTGTAGGAGTAGGCGATAACCGCTAAAGAAATCATACCGGCGGCTAGGTTTTGTGAATTGGATATCTACACCCTTGGGACCAGTGCACTTGTATGGTTGAGTTAAAAGGTTTGTGGGAGTTGGATTTCGCCAGATGGATGTTTGAGACGGTGCCTTGGAGTAGTGGCTTTAAAGTTAGGGCTGAGGAAGCTCTTGATAGGATATCACGCCCTGGTTCTCCAAACAAGCAAACACAGGTATATATGCACACCTGCCTGTGTGTGGCCTTCCTTTGAGACTATATCCTCTAAAATATATCCTGTCCTGCATAGTCTGCCACAGTTTATTTTTACACTCAAGGCAGTGGTTTCCATCTCATATTTTCGGCTCTCTTCATCATGCAAAATGTTCCAAAAAGATTTTAGTTTTCACCTGGCATAATGTTTAGAAATGGGGGAGGGGAATGATCCTCAGTTTTTGAAAATGTGAAATCCAAGTTGAATTTCATTGTACAGAAGAGATTCCTGGATGAACAGAGCTACTCCCAAGTCAGCTACACAAATTTATTTCTCAAAGAAGCTTTCAAGCTGGTTTTCCCCCCCTCCTATAGAATTCTTAAGCCTTCTATAGAACTTCAGGCCTTATAAATCTTTGAACTACAGCTAGTTGAAATCTGCATTGTAAACAGAGAGCTGAAGAACCTGTCCTTTAGACAAACAAGAAAGATTATCTATTCTCAGACATGGATCTGGAAATTTTTGTGGGTAAATATTTCTGATGTGCTTTTTTTCGTGCCGAAACAAGTTTTCACCCTTGATCTAGAGACGGGAATACAAATTTCCTGGTGGTGGTGGAGAAAGTTGTCTTTAGTCATGTGCGATCACCCAGAACGGAGATACAGAGTTAAGTGCTGCAGTGGGAAGGTGACAGCTGTTTTTTGGAAGAGAAGCACAGTTCTGGTCCTCACCATCCAAACAGTTGAAGATTCAGGTGCCCTTGTTCACCTCCATCATGATCCCAACAGCTGTTTATGCCCATAAGACTTGGAAGGCATCAGCTAGCCTTAGCATGAGGCTTGGCATCTTCCAACCAGAGGTGCCTCCTCCACATTCTAAAGATCTGATATCGGGACCATGTCGTCAATAAGAAGGTTCTCCTAAACCAGGCATGTCCAAACTTCAGCCCTCCAGATGTTTTGGACCACAACTCCCACAGTCCTTTGCCATTGGCAATCTAAGCTTAGAATTCTGGGAGTTGTGGTCCCAAACATCAGGAGGGCCAAAGTTTGGACATGCCTGTCCTAAACCAGTGATGGCGAACCTTTTAGAGACCGTGTTCCCAAACTGCGATTCAAAACCCATGAATTATTTGCAAAATGCCAATACAACAATTTAACCTGAATACAGGTGGCAGGGGCGATGTTGGGTGCCCGCAGAAAGGGCTTCGAGTGCCACGTTTGACACTCATGCCATAGGTTCGCCAACACTGGATCATGTAAACTTCATAATATTGTCGCACATAAAAGACTCCCGCTTGGCTGGCCACATTTTCCAAATGGAGAACAATTGGACTCCTGAGGCAGCATTGAGTTGGACCCCTCTGGCATCAAACAACAACAACGAGGACAATCTTGAATAACATGGCAAAAACAGTGACCTGTAACACGACATATTACATAGGGGGATGCCAAAACACTTGCACAAGACCGAACAGGCTGGACAATCCTCGCTGTCCGATATGCTATGTAGCATGAAGTGGATCATCGGTCAGTCAGGCTTGGCATAATAAGATTCAAAAGTATATTGTCTGACAGGTTACTAAGACCAAAAAAGAGGATTCCCCATGAAACTATATTGAAGAGACCAACCGGCAGTAGACTAATGCTTCCGCTGAAACTAAGGATGTAAACATGCAAGTTTTTCATAGAAAGGTCTGGGTAACTTTAAGATAAATCAATACGTGAGAATATCCTTCCTCTGGCTTTCAGTTTATATTAGTTAAAACTGCTTTCCGCATGTCAACATTTTGTCAGCCGCTTTGACCATACAACTGTACAGTGGTACCTTGTATAAAGGAATTAATTCGTTCCAAATGAAATTACGTTAAGCAGATTTTCCTTTATACAAATTCCCATAGGAATGCATTGAAAACAGAGTAGTCCCATTTTTGTGTTGTACGGATTCTTCCCATAGGCGATTCTGTTAAGCAAATTTCCCCTCTCTCCGGAATTCTTCATGTTGTACAGATTTTATGTTTTACAAGCTGTTTGTTATACGAGGGTCCACTGTACTTTTTTTTCTAACAAAATGTGTCTTCTGGCAGCCACTTTTTTACGTGTATCTGTCTTTTGGGGTTTTTCTGATTACTTCTGATTTAATATAAATATAAATAAATAAATATGTGTGGGGGGTGTTTGTGTGCCTACACACACACACACACGCACACACACACACACAGAGGCTTTATTTTTGGCTGCTGCACATGGAATATAAACCTCTTAGTTCTATTTTTAGGCCTCTTTAGTAAGACCAAATTGGGTGCACTGATGCCTGGCAGACCAGCTATTGAAGTGAAATGGCTTTGACGTCTCTAGCCAATTTCCTGTCTTCATGAAACGTGCTGATCCATCTTGGTCATCACTTTTATCTTATAAGGGCTTCTTCTCGTGTTCTCCGCGAAGGATGAAATGCCCTGAAAACCACAATATGGTCTTTCTTTCTTTCTTTCTTTCTTTCTTTCTTTCTTTCTTTCTTTCTTTCT
>JAHTLZ010000019.1:1714214-1724804 GCA_023846285.1 Phrynocephalus versicolor | reverse complement strand
TCTTTCTTTCTTTCTTTCTTTCTTTCTTTCTTTCTTTCTTTCTTTCTCTCTTTTCTTTTCTGTTGTGTCGTTACAGTCGTGACTGACTCTTTGTGACCCCATGTCCATGGAGTTTTCTTGGCAGGAATACTGGAGTGGCCTTGCCAGTTCCTACTCCAGGCGCCTACAGCACCTGCTCTTCCCTGGTGGTCTCCCGTCCAAGTACTCACCAGGGCCGACCCTGCTTGGCTTCCAAAATCAGGCGAGATTGGGTGTGCTGAGGGCATCTAGGCAGTTACTCAACTTTTATACCGGTTCATAAATTCACTTGTGGCTACTTTTCATTCGTCTCACCTTTTTCTGGGAGCACTTCTAAAGTTCTGTCACCAGAATGTTCTGCCTTTGATCCTAAAGGCCCACCACCACCAGCAGCTCCAAGGACGGCCACGGCAGCCTCCGTGTCAGTGCTCCACGATCCTGTGAACTTTATATCAAGTTGCTTGCCTGAACAGACCTCTCTTGGGAGTGAAGACTCTCAGCCCAACGTCATGTCGGAGTTTCCTTCAGCTCGTTACTGAGTGCACCGCATGGTGATTGATGCTGTTAATTACCCTTCTCATCCTTAGCTTGTGACAAGCTGGTGTTTTGCTAGGGGAAAACCTTGATTAAAGTCCCTCCCCCCAATCGCTGCTAATTGCTAGGAATTTCATTCTCTCTCCCTCCTTGCTTTTTAAAATCCCTTTTATCAATCTCTTTAGGAACACACATGACTGAACAATATAATTTGATGTAGGAACTACTTGAACTAATTGCACGGATTTCCTCCATGTCCCGGTGTTAGCTTCTTCCTGTTCTGATAAACACATATTTTTTTCATCATGGCTTGGGTTTAGTAGTTTAAGAAACCACTTGGCTATTTCAGAGCTAACAAAAGTGCATGGACTCCGTGTATATCCTGTGCCACCTTGGAAATAGGCGTTGGTGGGTTGCTTTGCCTTTTGACAAATTTCCTCTCTGGGCGAGTTCACAAATTAATCCCTGCTTGCTTAAAATTTAAGCAGATCAATTCCGTTTAAAAATGTCTGTGTTTCATTGTCAGCTGAACCCGAGACATACGCAACCATCATTGCATTTTAAAGGAGTTACTGTATCTATGTATATTTGTATAAACACAAACACTCTGTTTATGGCATCGCCCCATAACTATAATAAACGTAGCAACCAGCACCGAAAAGTGTTGAACTTTTGGTGGAATGTCATGAATCCATTTTCCTTCTACCAGAATAATTGTAGAGGGGTTGGTTGCCCGCACTTCCTTTTTGATGCCATTTTTCTCGGGGTTTGCCAGTCCGACCTTCCTTGCATTTGATTTCGGAAGGACCATCTTATGGCTGCCTTGTGCAGCTTTGCATTCCACTTGAGACCCTGAACTTTAGAGGCCGATTGTTGGGCCATAGGAAACATCCTGTCCAATGCCCCAGAGACCTACAGGAATGGGGGATTAAGCCAAGACCCTCTGTTTTTTCCTATTTGCAACAGAGGAGGGGGATGGATAATTTAGCACATCGTTTTAAGATACTTTTGTGTTCATAAACCATGAAAATGCACACAACTAAGTCATTGCTATCTTCAGATGAACCAAAAAGGATGCAGCTTAATACAATACCCAGACTTGATTTGTGGCTTCCTATCCTTATGAAATCAGGATTTGTAAGCGGATAAGAAACTTGGGTTTATAACTGGCTTATGTATGGGTGCTCTAAATCAGTGGTGTCCAAACTTCGGCCCTCCAGATGTTTTGGACCACAACTCCCACAGTCATTTGTCATTGGCAATACAGGCTTGGAATTCTGGGAGTTTTGGTCTAAAATATCTGGAGGGCCGAAGTTTGGACACTCTTGCTTTAAATGTTACCTGCCTTCAGGTATCAGAAAAAGTCTCTCTTTATTTACCAGCCTGGACAAAACAGGAAAAGATACTTTGTGTGCTCACCTAGGCTGTAAGCTCAAAGTGCAGCGTTTTTCTCTGGACAGAAGGAAGCTATTGCTGCAAGTACATTTGTTCTCAGAAATACCCCTTTGAGGTCAGTGGCAAATGCTTCTCTCTTTACCGAGCTCGTTTTGTTCCCTGTGAAGTTATTTCATACTCCAAAATGTCATCAAAACCTTTCCCTTGCAATATAAAGAGGGCACCTTTCCATTTTCTGATTTTTGAATAATTGGGGGGCTTGAATTTCCCTCTCCCCAGGTGGAGGATAACACCATGCTGATGCACGCTGGCATAATTGATTCTATGCAAATTTCCAGATTCTTTGATTGTACGTGGCTTTGAACTCTTCGGCGCCTTTATGCTGGTCTGTCTTTTCAAGTTTGCAGCTGGGAACCCGAAAGACGAATTTTCGGAAAAGCAGTGGCCGCATGAAAGCATTAAACACATGTTCTTGGGGAAGGAAGGGTAAATGCTGAATATAAATATTGGCTAAAAAGATAAAATACCTGGTTGCTCTCTAGGCTGTGGAGCCTTGGTAAACCACTTCTGTGTATTCTGTCTATTCTCTGCCTGGAAGACCCTGGAAACCACTAAGTCTGAATTGACTTGATGCCACACAGTTGTTATAATTAAATCCCATAATTGCAACTGCCTCGTGGCGCAGTGGTTAAATGCCTGTCCTGCAGGTAAAACTGTGCTCACGACCTGGGTTCAATCCCCGGTAACAGGCTCAAGGTTCACTCAGCCTTCCATCCTTCCGAGGTCGGTAAAATGAGTACCCAGCTTGTTGGGGGGGGGGGAATGTGTAGCCTGCACACTGTAATTAAAATTGTAAACCGCCCAGAGACCACTTGTAGTGGTATGGGGCGGTATATAAGCAGAACACTTTGCTTTGCTTTTTGCCTCCATTGAAGAAGAAGAAGAAGAAGAATACTTTACTGGCCAAGTGTGGTTAGACACACCCAGAATTTGTTTTGGTAAAAATGCTCTCTCTATATAAAAGGAAATATAAGAATCATATAGTCAACAATAAAAACACAGAACAATACTACAATATAACCTATTGTTTAAAAAGGAAGAAGAAATGTAAAAATTAATTATTCAACAGTTTGATAGCACTTGGAAAGAAACGATCTCTATATCTAGTTGTCCTAGTATGCAGTGCCCTAAAACGTCACCCTGAGGGTAACAATTGAAACAGATTATGTCCAGGATGTGTGGAATCTGTATATATTTTCATCGCCCTCTTTTTAGCTCGTGTGGTATACAATTCCACAATAGATGGCAAATTAGTAGCAATAATTTTTTTCTGCAGTTCCAATTATCCTTTGAAGTCTATATCTCTCATGCTTAGTTGCAGAAAGGAAAGCAGAAGCTTGGTAGTTCTTCCAGTGCTGGGCAAAGCTGTTTATAATTACATCTCGGCCACCTTCCCACCTAGTTCACGGCAACTTCCTTTTCTAGCTGACTGGGGACATCTGGTATGACCTGCACCATGATTCCTGGGGGTGGGGTGTTGTGGCTTGATGCAGGAGAGAGAGTGGAGCCCATTTTTAGCTTGACCTCTCAGGTTGACGGCAGCATCCTGATCAATTAGAAAACCCCTCGTTTATCTCAACGGTCCTGGAACACCCGAGAAGGCAGCGCCTTGTGCGAATGAACGCTCGATAAAATGCACGGCTGGCTGAAGCGAAATCCTTCATTCCGCGGTATTGATTTGTAGATCTTCCGTGTCCAAATAATATTTCAGTCCTGTCACTTAAATGGGAAAGCCAACCCGACACAACAGAGTGAAGTATAGTTGAATGGAGGGGTCACAATGGCATGGGTGGGGTGGGTGGGTGGCAGGGGTCAGTCAGGGCAGCCTTCTTTAACCAGCAGCCTTCCAGTTTTCTTGGACTACAACCCCCATCACCCTCGCCTCACATGGCTTTTGGCCCCTCTGCATCTGTGCTACCGTGTGTAGTTTTTTTTGCGATGAAATGGCGCGTAGTGGACACAACATGCCTGCAATAGCTGTCCAGTCGTGGCCTTGCATAAACCAAGGACTGAATGCCAAGTATATTTTTAGGTGCACTATAAATATTGAATGATGCAGGCTCTGTGTTTTTCTGTTTCTTCTCTCTCCCCCCCCCCACCCGCCACTTCCTTTTCCTTCTTGAAAAGTATGGTCTTTGCCAAAAGTAGGGTTTACACTGGGTGAGTTTGAAACTGTCCTTTAGGGCCCTGGTTTTGTTTCTTTCAGATCTACCAGTTGTTTGTTTATTTTCTCTCTCTCTCTCTCTTTCCCTCCCTCTTCTCTGGGAAGGATGGAAGCCTGAGTTGACCTTGAATCAATTACACTGGTACCTTGTATAAAGGAATTAATTCGTTCCAAATGAAATTATGTTAAACAAATATTCCTTTGTACAAATTTCCCATAGGAATGCATTGAAGACGGAGTAAATCCTCATCACAACCATTTTTATGTTGTACGGATTCGCCCCATAGACGATTCTCTTAAGCAAATTTCCCCTCTCTCCGGAATTTTTTTATGTTGTACAGATTTGATGTTACACAAACCGTTTGTTATACGAGGATCCACTGAATTTGTTAGGATCAAACTCAGACCGGGAATGGAGTCTTGGCTACAGTATTGCAGTTTATCTGCCTTGCCATGTTTTTTTTTTTTTTTTCCCCCACTGAGTGGATTCAAGCCTTTTGGAACGTGTGACGGTTTCTCTCTATTCCAGGCTTATGTTTGCTACATCTTCAGAGCTAGCGGGGGGGGGGGGTTCTCCCCCATGTTTGGTGGCACTTCCATTTTATGGGAAAGATCTTATTGTTTTAGACTCCACATTGTTTGCAGTTCGCGGCCCTCCATGCCACTCACACACCTCCAATCATCCCACCCCCTCAAAGAGAGCGAGCGAGCAATGACAACACTGAGGTAAAACCATTCGTGAAGAAAGCAGTTCTTTGCCTGCAAAATTGCAGAGGTAGCACAAATGAGTAGCTGGCTGATAAAAACCTCTTGAAATGAATATTTGCTACCTCACAGGAAATAGTTTTAAAAGAGGGAGAAAGGATTATCTTGGCCCGGATTTCTCCATAGGAGGGGCGGGGAATACTTCGATATATGGTTTTTGTTTTGGCGGGTAGGGTGGTGGTGGTGGGGAAAGAGCAGAGCTATTTAGATGAACAGTGACATAAAACGAGGCCTGGCGGTTGTGTTCGCTTCGCCCACAGTCTGCTTGGAGGACAGCCAGGGAGGGTTACCATAGCTACAAAGAGTTATGAGTTGCTGCTAAAAGCAAAAGGGTGGAATTTGGATGAGGAAGGTTAGAAGAGTTGATGAGGGTAGCTGGGACAGCCATGGCGAAGCTGGGGTGTGTTCCTGTCTCCGCTCTTCATTAAATAAACAAACAAACAAATAAATAAAATATCAGATTTATAGAAGTAGAATGGTTTTGTAAGTTCACAGCCCACGTGGCGAGTTGGTGTTTCTGGGTTGCAAGCTACCAGTAGCCAAGCGAAATGCTTTTGGATGTTCTTCATGGTTGTTTCTCGTGCTTGGTCAATGAGACCTTAAAAGATTCGCTTATTAATTTCAGTTTTATTTGATTTTGGACAACTTCCATACTGGCCTACTCAGCCTGAGAGTTATGGCCCAGGAAAGAAATTTACCGAGCTCTGATGTGTTCTAAGAGACCTACCCTCCCTAAACTTTGCAATTATATTTAGCAGTCATGGCTTTTAAGTTGCAAATACCCCTGCCGCAGGCTATGAATTTTGCTTGGTTCTATATTCTGTTCTATGCAAAGAACTTATTAAGTACTTGTATGTTATGCTGTCTTTTTTGGCAAAGCCCTCCCAAGGGAATGTGAATACGTATTGATTCGAATAATAGAACAAATTCTAAAATTTAAAAACAAGCCATCTAGTAACAAAAAACCCAGTTTTCTGCATCTCCTTTAATGGAATACAACTCAGAACTAATCTTTAAGGACCATCAGTTAGAACTAACATGTTAAAACTTACAGATGGGGCGGCACATTCTGTTTTTCAGCCAGAATTGCAAAAAAATAACATAAAAATATGAGGGGACTGACGCCTGAAAAGGTCCCATCACAAGTGGGTCTGGTCGAGGGCCTCAAGAACCGGTCTGGCATCCGATACTCAACTGACCCGTTCCAGTGCAGCATCAGTTGGCGATTTTCCTGTAATGGTGTGATCAGCCTTCTAGATTTTTGTTCTTGTGAATTTTTGAGTCCAGAGCTGGATTAGGTACCTGTGCTTTTGAGCCCAGCAGCAGCAGCTGCTGCTTCTGGCTGCCTTGTTTCGTTTTAAACTTCTAAAATTAGAAATGCTGGAGCATGCGGTCAGGACCAGAGTGAGAGGTGAGAGGGTGTATTTTCTAGGCCAGGTGCCAGTTGGAGCCTGCAGTGTGGAAGCCCCCGCCATGGGTTCAGCCTCATGAAGCCTTATTTTTGGGGGAGGGGGTATCGTTTCCTCCCGGTTATGGAGTGGACCCCAAGAATTGAAATAGAGAGCATATTTAGGTCCTTAAGAACATAAGAAGAGCCATGCTGGATGAGGCCAAAGGCCCATCTAGTCCAGCTTCCTGGATCTCACAGTGGCCCCACCAGATGCCTCTGGGAGGGCATGAGATTAGATCTCCGTTTCTTGATACCACTCCCCTGCATCTGGCTCTTGAAGTACCCTGGTTTTAAGCCTGGAGATGACACATCTCCCTCATGGTTTGTAACCTGGGATGGACTTCTCCTCCAGGAATCTGTCCAATCCCCTTTGGAAGGCCTTCGGCCCAGATGCCATCGCCACCTCCTGTGGCAGGGAGTTCCACAGACTAACAACGGGCTGGGTGGAAATTTTTTCTTTTCTTTTGTCTGTTCTCACTCTCCCAGCCCTCAATTTGAGTGGATGTCCCCCTAGTTCTGGTATTTATTGAGAGGGAGAACATCCCTCTATCCACTTGACTCATGCCCTGCATTATTTTGACTCATGCCCTGCATTATCCTCATTCGACTTAATTCCTTTTAGGCTGAACCTCCATCTGTTTGCCTCTTTCTCTCTCTCTCTCTTTCTTTTTCTCTTTCGCCCTCTGTCTCGCCTGTTCACAAGGAACAGAAGCCGATCTAATAATTCCAGAGAATCACGTTATTCCCCAAGGCCCTTGATCTGGAAATAAAAAGACTCCTCATATTCCCTTCACCTCCTTCGGAGTACAACCGCTTTTCCCCTTCTCGGATTTCCCTGCAGGCCCGTCATACTGCTAAAATTGAAATATCAAGATGTCTGAAGCAGCAGGATGCCATAGCCGTGTGTTGACACCTGGAGGAGCGATTTTTCTATTAGCTTTTATTTAAACTAAAATAGGCCTTTTGGCGTACGGAGAGCGGAGTCTGCCTTACATAATGTATGAAGACCTTGTTCCTGACGTGAATTGGCTCCCTCCCTTCCCTTTATCTCGGATTAGGGCTTGGGGGCTAGTTCTGAAATGAATTCCGATTAATGAAGGAGGTGGATCCGGCCTTAGCAGGTAAGAGCCGAGCTTAGAAGAGAGATGGTAGCGGCAGGGTAGAGGCTGAATTCATACCGCGTTTCCCCGAAAATAAGACAGTGTCTTATATTAATTTTTGCTCCCAAAGATGCGCTAGGTCTTATTTTCAGGGGATGTCTTATTTTTCCATGAAGAAAAATACGGTACACATTTATTGTTATCTTATTACGGGGAGGTCTTATTTTGGGGGGATGCCTTGTATTTCAGTGTGGGGCAAAACTGTAAGTAGGTCTTATTTTTAGGGGATGTCTTATATACGGGGAAACAGGGTAATTCTCTTGTGTAGCTTGCTCCTTTGGTGCGTTCCACCTGTTTCAAAGGGAGGTTGCGGGGTGCAACGGTGTTTTTAAGCATACGAAGCATGCTGGCAGGGCTGCAAACAAGAGTTAGGTGTCAGACCAAGGGCCAAATTCCACATAAACATGTCCATAGCTGGTGATGGAATGCTACATGGGCTCCATCCATCTACCCCCCTGTGACAAAACCCTGGAAACAGGAGTAATGCATATGCAGATCATCGGCCAATCCCAGCAGGAGGGCGGGGAATGGTATGATATAAAAAGGGTGGAGCCTAGTCAGTTGAGGGAGTTCAGTTGAGTTAAGCTGAGTTGAGAGTGAGTGCTGGGAGAGAGCACTGCTCTGTGAGAGTTCTGTCAGGCAGTGAGGGCTATACTGTTTACTAGTTATTGAAGACAGGGAGGCTTGTAGAGCTGATTAAATCTATTATATGTTAAAGGCAACGCATAACATCCTCAGATATTATTATATTTATTATTTTCTCAATAAACTTCGTCATTAATTTTATATTATATATATCTCTGAGTCGGTCCCAATTCATGAGGCGACGATTTTAAAAGGTGGCAGCATTACCAAGTGTATAAAAGGTGGCAGCATTGCCGTTTCCTTCACAATTACACGTGTAAAAGGGAGGTGTCGTCACAATTTGGTGGCACAGCAGTGGGATATCGAAATAAAACCCGGTTGTGCCTCTGAAAACTCAGTCTGTGAAAGGGGTGGTGTCACCCCCCCCCACTCCTTTCTTCTCTCCCTCTCTCTCCCTCTCTCTCTCTCTTTCTAACCACCTTTAGAAAGTTACTTTTAAAAACAACAATTCCCTGCTCCTCATAACACAGAAGAAACGATTCAGTGTTGCTACTTGTTTCGAGTGCTTTAAAAGCAACATAAAAGCATAACAACAGCCCTGCTGGATCAGGCCAAAGGCCCATCTAGTCCAGCTTCCTGGATCTCACAGTGGCCCCACCAAATGCCTATGGGAGCGCATGAGACTAGATATCTGTCTCCTGCTACCACTCCCCTGCATCTGGCCCTTGAAGTACCCTGGTTTTAAGCCTGGAGATGACACATCTCCATCGTGGTTTGTCACCCGGGATGGACTTCTCCTCCAGGAATCTGTCCGATCCTCTTTTGAAGGCATCCAGGCCAGATGCCATCTCCACAGACCTGTGGCAGGGAGTTCCACAGACTTAACAACGCGCTGGGTAAAAATTATTTTCTTTTGTCTGTATTGCTTGATTCTCCTTTGTTGAATCCACCAGATTTCACACACCCACACACAAAACTGTAACTTAAAACCTTGAACTAAAAGCTGCTGTATAAATTGGGTGCTGATTCCTCTGGGTCTACCCTTTCCCTTCCCTCTTGTCCCCGGGATTTGTGCATTTGGGCGGAGGAGTAGGGAGGGAGAGAATGTCTGGAAGAGGAATGTGGATTCTACTAAGCCTGAGATTTGCCAACTGAACATGTGAGCTGACTCACAGCTATTCCATTGGGTCTTTGGTTGTTCTTTCCAACATTGGCCGTGGCCCTTCCTCCAGCCGCCCGTTTTCCCAGTCTCTCCCTATTGCTCCGTGTCCGTGTGTCGTTACAGTCCTGACCGACTCTTCGTGACCCCATGTCCATGGCGTTTTTCTTGGCAGGAATACTCTCATGTCTCCTCCTGTGGCTGCTGTCGGGAGGAGGAGGAGGAGGAGAAGGAGAAGAAGAACAGCAAACTGCCTTGCTCTGAGAAGAGGATGGAGGAAAAAATATCCTGAATTTAAAATAGTTAAGCACAGGGGTGTCCAAACTTCGGTCCTCCAGATGTTTTGGACCACAACTCCCAGAATTCCAACCCTGTATTGCCAATGAAAAGGACTGTGGGAGTTGTGGTCCAAAACATATGGAGGGCTAACATTTGGACACCACTGAGTTAAGGGTTTTGTTGTTGTTGTTGTTGTTGTTGTGTTGTTGTTGTTGCTGCTGCTGCTGCTGCTGTTCCCTGAAACGGAGGAACTCACAAAAGCTGTTTAGACATGCATCCAGGTTCAAAGCAACCCCGACATATATTTTACCGCTTTTGTTCGGGGTGTTCAATCATTAAAAATATCGTTTTGTGATCCAAGCAATTATGTTCAACAAAGGGATGCTCTTAGCAGGCGCTCCTGTGACATTCCTGAGACATCAAGAAATTGTCTCTGCCAGCGGTACGGTTTATTCGATTTATTCGTGTGGAGGGAGGAGGGTGACTGAAATGTTGCATTTCCATGAAAGATACCCCCTACTGGTGCTTCAAATGGCAGGTAAATTGCAAAAGCATTGTTTGTCCTAATATGCCGACGCAAGGGACCTGCAAATGGAGCGTTATCATGTGCTGGTGGCACGCAGTGGAGGTTGTTGTCGTGCTGTTGCTTAATGTATGTGAAGATTCCAGATCCCTTGGTAAACAACACTTTGGATTTTTCTCTTCCTCTCTACGGTAAACCCATCAGTGCACTTTGATATTGTGCTTTTCTGTCCTTATTTCCCCTCTTTTGCTTGCGTTGATGAGGTGCACATATCACTTTTTCTAGTCATCTTTCGTCCATCATACCATTGCTTCCGAATCTGCTCCACCAGGAGAGCAGGTCGCCTTTCTTAAATCTTGCTGATTTGCCCTGTCTCTTCCTAAATCATTTTCCAGCTGTTCTGGGTCCCAGTTTTTTTTTTTGGGGGGGGGGTTGTTTAAAACGTATTTGTACCCTGCGGCCCTGCAAAAATGGAAACACCCAAGTAGTACGAAAAAC
>JAHTLZ010000019.1:1703875-1714174 GCA_023846285.1 Phrynocephalus versicolor | reverse complement strand
AGTCCATCCCAGGTGACAAACCATGACGGAGATGTGTTATCTCCAGGCTTAAAAACGGGGTACTTCAAGGGCCAGATGCAGGGGAGTGGTATCAAGAGGCAGAGATCTAGTCTCATGCGCTCCCAGACGCATCTGGTGGGGGCACTGTGAGATCCAGGAAGCTGGACTAGATGAGCCTTTGGCCTCATCCAGCATGAGTCTTCTTATGTTCTTATGTTCCTTTGTTGTTGACGATACAGGCTTGGAATTCTGGGAGTTGTGGCCCAAAACATCTGGAGTGCCGAAGATGCTCTAGTCCAGAGGTTCTCCACCTGCGGGTCCCCAGATGTCCCTGGACTGCAACTCCCAGAAACCCCTTCCAGCACACCGAGTGGTGGAGGCTTCTGGGAGTTGCAGTCCAGGAACATCTGGGGACCCACAGGGTTGAGAACCACTGCTCCAGATGTCTTGGACTACATTATCTCTGATTAGCCCTCAAACTCGCTGAGGCTTCCGTTGGCCTCAGCCCTGAAGATTTCAAGGGGTGCGACATCTAGGGAATGCTAGCCGCCTTGTAGTGTCTGGGTGGTCATGAGAGAGGTTAAAATATTATGTGTGGTGAAGAGTATGGCGTCTCTCTTTCTCTCTCTCTCTCTCTCTCTCTCTCCGAACCAATTAAATTGATTGGCAGTTGATTCAGGGCAGGTGAAGGGAAAGCCTCCCCTCCTTTTGCAGCATATAAATAATTTGGGGAATTGGCAGCTACGAGATGAGAAGACTTCCATGTCTGGGTTTGAAAGACATATTTGGAGGAAATGGAATCGATGCTTGTCAAAGCCCCCTCTGGTCCCGACGGCAAAAACAGAACTTCCAGCCTTGGAAGTGGGTGGGTGATGCTGTGGGGCTTTCTGGCACAGAGGGCAGCTTCCTTGCGGACTTCTCAGAGCCGCTGAACTGGTCCCTTCGGGGCAGCAGGATGCTGTGCCCAGTGGATGGCGATGGGTCGGTGCCCTTCTTCTGAGGGAATTTTTGCACCCCTTGTTTGTTTAAGATCACTGCAGAGAGCAAGCATCGCAAGCTGGAAGAGAACGCAACTTGGGTTTGTAAGTTGCAGAAGGGATGAGCAGAACCCTGGAGGGAAAAAGATATGGATAGATAGATGTATATTTGCTAAGGATTATATTAACTATATTCCCAGACTATGGAATGCCCTCCCAAGTGAGACCCGCCTGGCGCCGTTGTTGGTAACATTTCGGCGCCAGGTAAAGACCTTCCTGTTCCAGAAGTTTTTTAACTGATGATTGTGGGTCCTGATGGCAATTTTAGGGTTGTGTTTTTAATGTATTGTATTTATTGTATTTACATGTTTTTATTGTTCTAATTTTATTGTAATGTTGATGTTTTAATTGTCTGTTTTGATTGCGAGCTGCCCAGAGACCTTTGGGTAGTGGGCGGCATACAAACTATATATAAATAAAATAAATACATAAATTATAAGCGGCTTCACATCTCATAGACTTAATTTTTGCCCATGAAGGTAGGAAGCTGCCTCAGACCAAGGCTCAGACCTTTAGCCCGTCGGTCACAGGAAGTTTTACATCAGCTTTCCTCGTCTTGGGGAATCTCCAGAGAATTTGAGACTGCACTTCCTATCTTCCTTAGCTGGCACGGCCTTGCACTCTTGAGCAGCTGGCCTTCCATCCTGGAATCACAGCATTCCCCCCCCCAACTCAACAGCTTTCATGGATGTGTAAAACTTGTTTCTCTTTGTTTTCTCTTTGCAGCTGCAACGCAAAGCGGCCAGCATGCGCGTAAGGAGGAGACATCCCACGATCCTTTAAGGCGTCGTCACATCACAGGTTCTGGGGAATTGATAGGCCTATCACCTCTATCTGCATCGGTCTACAAGAGGAGACAAGGAACCACCGCCCACCCAGATTCTTCCGCCATGTCTGGATCCACCCAGCCTGTAGCACCGACCTGGCGAGGAAACGAACCCCGTTACCCACCTCATGCCATGTCCTTTCCGGTGGCCGTCAGTCAACCCCACGTGGTAAGCAAGCACTCTCCCCACCCCCCTTTTCTCTCTTTTCTACTCTTGTCCAATATGGCTCATGTCTGTGAAGATTCTCAGTCATCCAGGCGAGTTGATCTGGAAGTTGAGTCATGGCTACTAGACTTCTTTTTGAGAGATCGAAACGTTTCGCTGTTCATCCAAGCAGCTTCATCGGTCTGAATACAGCTAGTGCAAGTCCTCCATCTTATAGTCAAGAGGTCAAAGCTGACTATAAGATGGAGGACTTGCACTATGGCTCATGTCCTTTGCGTTGTACTTAAACAGTCTAAAATCTAGGCGCCGTTGGCCTTCTTGGAAACCGGTGTTTCTTGAGGATTGGAAACAGGCGTGCCCGTTTGCAAAGGTGATGCAACCGAGCCCAGCAAAAGTGGATTTTAACTGCCTTCTTTGGTGAGAACCATTGGTTGGAAGTTTTGAGGGGTGGGTTGCCGGGTTCCCACCTCCAGCCTTCTCAGTTTCACAGCTGTAAGGATCTTTCTGGCGCTGAATGTCCTCTTTTTGGAGGTGTGGGGGGGGGAAAGTATTGTTAGGAACTGAGTTTTGGCTTCTGTCCTGGATTTTAAAGGAAAGGCTAAATCACTGCTGGGAGATATAACCCCCAAATAAGTACCCCGGATATGATCTGGTTGGATTAGATTTGGATTGGCAGTAGGTTAAATTCAGGTTGCAGATATGCCCGCTGTGTGCGTGCGTTTCAGACACATTGGCGTTTTTGACTGAAATAACTGAAGAAAAAAAGAAGAAAAATGAAGATGGAAATCTTGTGGCACCTTAAAGACTAACATATATTTTGATGCGAGCTTTCGTGGATAGATCCACTTCCTCAGATGCTTGTCCGCGAAAGCTCACATTAAAAATATAGCGGTTTGTTTTTGAGCTGACACATTTTTTGTCTCCTCAATTTGGGTTTTTTGTCTTTCTTTTTTTCTTTTGCCTGTTACAGAATGACCAAAGCGGTGTGAACCTGTACTGTATGACCTAGACAGAAGATGCAAGTTCAGTATTTGGCTTGGTTCTGTTTCCATTTTGAGAATAGCCATCTTCCTTGTCTGTACCCTTCCAAAGCATAGGCCTTCTCAGCCATGAAGTCCAGAATGTTGGGTAACTTTGAGCGGACGTTCTTGGTTTAACCCTACAGTCAGAAGTCACCTTTGTGGCTTTCATGATGGCCAACGCAGAACATATTTGTGGTGTGCCAGGGTTGCTACAACAGCGGTTGGTGCCTTATCCTAAGCAAACCTGGTGATTATTTTTTTTTGCCTGGAACTCGCCGTTGATTTTTTTTTTAAATTGCCAAGTGGGGAAAAAGCCTGGGTGAAAATGGAGAAATGCAGTTGACCACTTACGTTGGCTTAGAACTCTTTGCTTCTCTTTCTGCTTTCCGCCCAGCACTTTTGTTTCAGAACAATCCTTGCTGAATCCTGCGCCAGCCAAAACTGTTCTTTACCCATCCACTTGCGGCTTCCTGCCAGTCCCTATTTTGGAAATTACATCTCCCTCTCTCTGCGTGTGTGGGAGAAAGAGAGAGAACGAGATTTTCCCAAAGAAACGGACAATGGGAGGAGTTAGGAGAATCGTCTCTGGCAAGCAGGCTCTGAGGGTTTTGTCAAGAGTTCGGTCCCATAGAAACGGTGGCGTTTCCTCCTTCCGTGCTTACGCTGGTTGGCACCTCCTTTACACGTCGCGTGTGTTACCACCGCTCCTACGGCAGCCTTTATTAATTCTCCTCAGGTTCCCGACTGCCTCCTCATAATCCCTGCTTCGTGGAGCCATTGTTTGGGGACGATAGGTATTGTGGTATCAGAAAAGTGCTGGGCCTTGGCGAGCTTCCTTTGAAGAGCCTGCCCTGCGACCAGACGGGCAGGCCGAGCGTGGAAGGGCCTGGGGTCTGGTTTGGCTTTTTGTGTGCGACAAAAGGGCTGTTCGTACGTCCAATCTTCACAACATACTGCTACGGGACATTAGGCGGTAGAGATGGGCACGAATAAAAAAAATGGTGTTTTGTTTGTCGTTTAGGCGGTCCGTTTCGGTTTGTTTCTGTTTTTCGCGAATTTTTGCAAAAAAAACATTTTTGTTTTCGTTCGTTTCGTTACCGTCTTGTTACCATTTATTTCAATTTTTTGTGATTTTTTTTTAGCTTTTAAAGCAGTTCAATGTATTGCCGTAACGAAAACAAAACGGACGACAAAATTTCTGGTGTTTCTGTTCATTTCGTTTCATTTTAGAGATAAAATTCGTTTGTCATTTCGTTGCATAACGAAACAAAAAAAATGAAAACGGAAATGAAAAATTGTTCATTTCGTGGCCATCTCTATTAGGCGGCATTGGAGGGCACCATTTGGCTGTGCCTGCTTAAGCCTGCCAGCAGCTATATTCTCTGAGTGGGTGGCATTTATTTATTTTCCCACCTGGTGAACTTGGCTACCGTCCACAAAAGCTCATGCCAAAAAAAAGATGGGTCTGATTCTAAGGCACCACAACACTCGCTGTTTTTCTTGTTGCCAATACCACTTCTACCCCACCCCACCCCACCCTACCGCGGCCATATATATTGTCCTCCCTCCCCTTGGGGCCATGACAGTGTAGGTCAGTGGTGGCAAACCTTCAGCACTGTAGATGTGTTGGACCACAACCTCCACAGTCCTTTGTCATTGGCAATAAAAAGTGGTCTGCTTATATACCACCCCATACCACTTCAAGTGGTCTCTGGATGGTTTACAATTTTTAATTATAGTATGCAGGCTACACATTGCCCCCTCCCCCCCCCGCAAGCTGGGTACTCGTTTTACCGACCTCGGAAGGATGGAAGGCTGAGTCAACCATGAGCCTGCTGCCTGGAATCGAACCCCAGGTCGTGAGCATAGTTTTACCTGCAGGACAGGCATTTAACCACTGGGCCACGAGGCTCTTGTCCCACTCATAAAGGCTTGGAATTCTGGGAGTTGCAGTCCAAAACATCTGGAGGGCCAATTGTCCCACACCCTTGAGTTAGAGGCATCTTCTCCGGGCAAATGTCATAAGGGGAGCAAAGTGGTGCATCTAACTAGACATGGAGGGGGGCCCTGAGTCCCTCAGGTTTTGTCTGGGAGTAGGAAGGAAGGAAGGAACAAAGGAAGGAGAGAGAGAGAGAGAGAGAGAGAGAGAGAGAGAGAGAGAGAAACTCCAACTCGCAAGCTCTGGGGATTGACAGCAAGGTCGGTGGAACAATGAGGCTGCTGTTGTCTCTCCCTCTGCCTGTTGCTGCTTTCATGAGGATAAGAGCCAAATGAGTAATTCAACCTCGTTTAAACCGCTGACCCTTACCTGAAACAACAGCTTTGATTACAAAGGAGCTCCAGAGCCCTTATTTTATCTGGAACCTGAAATGTGTCTGTTTTGTTCGGCTTTCGGTTTTGGTGACCTGCTTGTCTCAGGGTTCAGTTTGTAAGGGCTGGGAATTATTTGCATTCATTTTCCTCCCTAAGGAAGTGGTGTCCAAACTTTGGCCCTCCAGATGTTTTTGGACCGCAACTCCCTCAATCCTTTGCCATTGGCTGTCTAAGCTTAGAATTCTGGGAGTTGTGGTCCAAAACATCAGGAGGGCCTAAGTTTGGACATGCCTGCTGTACAGTCTTCGTTGGCTGGTTCCAACCAGGGATTTGCTTTAAAATGGAGTTGGTTCGGTGCCAGAATTTGTGCAGGGCCCGGTTACCATGTGCTAGAAAGCAAGCAAAATTGATACCCACCCACCTACCCACCCCAGCATCCAGTAACGCAGTTTTTTAGAGCTTCACGATCCCTTTCCAAGCTCTGCTGTTCTTTATCACCATAGCTGGCAAGGCTGATTGCGAATGATGGATGTTCACCTACGCAGCACAAAGGCACCGGTTTATTGCTCCCGGCTCCCCGGTTTGAGACCGTTGCTGCCTTAGACAGTGGGTCCGGGGAATGTTCATTCCCCACCCCCACCCCAAGCCTCCTTGCAGATTTAAAATGTGCTTTCCCAATTCAATACGTCTCTCTTTTTGGCTTTTCTTCTCCTAGGATGCTCTCATCTCTTACTCTTTGTAGCGTGCCAGTGTTATGGTGGCGTGCTGCGGCTCCGTTTACTCAGCACGGCCATAAATGATTCACAGGAAGCGATGTTGGCTTTGTACCTATTTGTCTGCCAAAGATCTTATTGCTTGGGTGCAGCAGGGCAGACTTTTCCATTTGCAGAGGGCTTGTCCTGAGGATCAGAGAGGACGCAGGGAGAGGAACAGTCTCCACAAATGGTGATGGGGTAGGGTAGGGGTAGGGGTAGGGGTAGGGGTAGCGTATCTTCCAAAGATCAACTGAGACCCAGCCCACTAGAATGTTGCAGGCGTTCTCACTCCGAGTGGCCACGCCCAGGGAGGCGCGGAAATCTATCACCCGTAACCGCGCATTCTCGGTGGCTGGCCCCTCGCTCTGGAACCATCTTCTGAGCGAGTTGGGCCTTGCACAGTCCCTGCCCGCCTTCAAAAAAAAGTGTTAAAAACCTTGCTTTTTAGGGAGGCATTTGGCGACCTGGATTAGTTGTTTTTTTTTTCTTTTTGCCGTCTTGCCGATGACTTATCGACTCCTTTCCTGAGTTGTTCTATATTTTATACTATATTTTCCTTTCTTTATTTAGCTTTTTATTTTTGTCTCAATTGATGTATTGTTCCTTTTGGGTTTGTCTTTCCCTCTTTGTTCACCGCCTGGAGTTCTTTTGGGAAGACGGGCAGGATGAATAAATAAATAAATGGGCACGAAATGATTCGTTGAGCTTCGTGCTGGTTTGTACCTTCTGGCCAACATGCTGGCCGGGCAGCCCTCTCACTGTTCTTTGGGATCCCAGGAAAAGGAGATTTGTTTTAATCCCTGGCCTTTTCCTTCATTCTGCGCTTCCTTGTTTTAAATGCCAAAATACAATAAAGAACATGGTGGCCTCTCCTGGTTACAGTAGCTCTGTGGCAGAGCCCCCCCCCCTCTCTCTCTCTGTGTGTGTGTGTGTGTGTGTGTGTGTGTGTGTGTGTGTGTGTGTGTGTTGTGTTGTGTTGTATCATTAACTCTTTGTGACCCCATGTCCATGGAGTTTTCTTGGCAGGAATACTGGAGTGGTTTGCCAGTTCCTACTCCAGGCGCCTACAGCACCTGGGATTCCCTGGTGGTCTCCCATCCAAGTACTCACCAGGGCCGACCCTGCTTAGCTTCTGAAATCAGGCGAGATCGGATATGCTTAGGGCATCTAGGCAGCACCCATATGGCAACAAATAAAACAGAACATCAAGAGATGAAGATGTGTTGCAAAATCACACCATCCCCCCCCCCCCAAATTGTCATCTGAGTCTTGAAGGTGAATAGGGATATTTCTACATGGATCTTCCTTGATCTCAGTAGCAGGGTGCATGGTATATATTTAGGGTAAAACAAATACACAGTATAAAGTGTTTTGGAGGTAAGTGAGAAGTTTTCAAAGTGACAATAGCCTTGTTAGAACTGGTAATGAGCTTTGAAAACGGCAATTACAGAAGAAATTCCGGTAATAGATAGGGCAATTAGGTAATGTAAATAGTCTGTTGAGCAATGCAAAGAGGGTATATTAAGTGGTTGTTGTTGAAGCAATCCCTTTTGGCTTTCCTGATGTAGTCTGTTGTACATGGGCGGGGAAGGGGATGGAACCACAATTTGTGACTGTTCACATAATACAGTATTAGAGAACAACACCTTATTAATACATCTAGTGTGCTAAAAAAAAAACCCGGTCTCTGTCTAAGACTAGATGTTTACTGAAGTTAACAGTTGTAATTTTTCTTACCCTACAACTCTCATTTTGTCATCCGGACATCACGGGAGGTTGAACTATTCTAAAAAGACCCCCTCTCTTCCTATCTTTCCATCTCTAAGGCCATTTTTTTGGTGTGTCTGCTAATTTTCTTTTGTCAAGGCGGTTCTGTCTGCCATATTAAAGTGCTAAGAGCCACAGCGGGTGGAGAGGGTGGCGTACATCGCAGTGTAAGGAAAGCAGTAAACAAAACTCTGAGTAACGTTGTTGGGGTCTGTAGTGGTGCTGTCAGAGGCCGCGGTCTCACCAAAGTTTTCTGCGCATCTTAATTTGATGCATAGTTTTTTTTCCGGGTGGTCACGTGGCGTTTGATGCGTAGTTAGTGCCCTGTCGACAGGGTAGTATTTTACTGCTCTCTGCCCATCTCTGCTTGTTTACTGGCCATATTTTCCCTATTTTTCTGGGTCGATTTTCTAAGTCCGTTTCAGGAAAAGGGGTACGAAGCTAATTACTGCGTATTCTCTGGGGTCGGACCTCGCTAGAGTAGCAAAGAACTGCGCCATCTTTAAGGGAAGTTTTTAAAACCAATCCCTAGCGGTGGTTTAAAAAACTTCGGTGAAAGTGCACTTCCGGGGGCATGGTTGGTTGGGGCACCAAATTACGTCCCTTCGTGGTTAGGACACGATCTTTTACTGCGCCGTTCACTGCAGCAAAAATGTGCAGAAAACTCTGGTGAGACCACGGCCAGAGTTGGATGTCGGTGCACTAGGCTGGTGTCTAGTTTTTTGGTTACCTGGTTTTGAGTTTTTCTCTTTTACTTGTGTCCTTTTACGTCTCAACAGCTGGGACTCCGAGCAGCTGGCCTGTTTTTTAATGTAAATGTTTGGTGCCGTTCCAGTACAGTAATACCTCGGATAACGAATGGCCCTGTTAACAAATTATTTGGATAACAAATTGCAATTTCCAGGTATAGGGCTGCCTCGGATAACGAATTTTCTCTATGGGCTGCCTCAGATAACGAACTTTCCCTATGGGCTGCCTCGGATAACGAATTTACAGCATGCATCGGTAAAAAAGAGTTATCCAGGGTGGCATTGCATCTGTACCTTTAAAGTGCACTTTATAAAGTCTTTTGAGCAAAAAAACAGGTGTCTGTGTCATTTTCCTAGGCTCTGGAATGGATTAATTGGTTTCCCATTCATTCCTATGGAAAACTATGTTTCGGAGAAAATTTTTTTTCGGAGAACGAATTAAATTCGTTATCCGAGGTACCACTGTATTTGCATTCTGAGCCAATTGGATCTCTCCCAAGTGCTCCTCCTCTCATTTGTGTTCTTTCCTTCCTTCTCCTTTCAGGATGTGGGGCTCTTGGAGTACCAGCACCACCCCAGAGACTACCCTTCCCACCTGCCTCCCGGGTCTATCCTGCAGCCTCAGCGTCGGAGACCCTCTCTGTTGTCGGAGTTCCAGCCGGGGAACGAACGGTGAGGAGCGGAGGGAGACCCTTGGTTGTGTGTGACCCTGCAGAGAGCTCCTTAATGCTGTTAGTGCAGTGGTTCTCAACCGGTGGGTCTCTAGATGTTCCTGGACTACAACTCCCAGAAATCCTGGCCAGCTCAGCTAGTGAAGAAGACTTCTGGGAATTGCAGTCCAGGAACATCTGGGGACCCACCGGTAGAGAACCACCGTTCTAGCGCTAGTGACCATCTACCAAGAAAGCAAATTTACAAGAGACAAAATATTTATGTCTTTTTCTCTAGAAGGAGGAGGTTTTCACCAAATTATTGTGTTTTTTTTGGGGGGGAAGGGGAGTTTAAGCCGTGAAATGTGTACTCAGAGAGGAACTGGGAGTGGTGCAGAAGTTGGCATTCCTTGCTGTAGAGAGCTTTCCGGAAGGCTGGATGGGCAGTGCCAAGGGAGGCTTGCCGTAGGCTTCCTTACACGGTGAGGTCATTGAATTGGGGACTGTTCCAACTTTATGATCTACGATCGCCTGAAGAAATTTCCCAACCATGTTTTTTCGGGAAGCCTTTGCCAAAAGGCAGCCTGCAGAGTTCCTTCCCTTTCTCCCTCAGTGGAAGGGATTATTTTAAAAACCCCCCCCCCCCCAATCCCGACTTTGCATTTTCTTTTTCTTTCTTTCTTTCTTTAAATATAGCCTGCGTCAACATATGTCAAGGGCGGCTCAGGCCTAATTAATCCCGCTTTGGTGCAGCCGGGGCCGGACTTAGATGGCCCCCCGCTGAGCTTTCCCACAACCCCCCCCCCGTGGTCCCTTCCCTCTGCTCCTTGAACCGCGTGGTGGTGCCCGGAGGCTGCCGCTGGTGGCAGGGAGGGGAAGCTGCGTGGCCCGCGGCCTGTCACGGGCAAATACAGTACTTGGGGGGTTGGTTACTCTGGCACGAAAGACATCCCCTTGTTCTTATGCACACACACACACACACACACACACACACACACACACACACACACACAC
>JAHTLZ010000019.1:1689001-1703865 GCA_023846285.1 Phrynocephalus versicolor | reverse complement strand
CACACACACACACACACACACACACACACACACACACACACACACACCTCCACAGCCCACACATTTACCTCCCCGCCTCCTTTTACCGGAGGAGCGAAGGAGAGCAGGCATCCGTGCAGCTGAGCCCCCCCTTGGCGGATTCAAGCGAGATGCACATCTGTAAAAGCTTTGGCCTGGTGCCCGGGTTCTAATTGCTTGGCTTCCAGCAGAGGCAGCTGGCTCTCGTGGGCTGGTGGAGGGGGGGGGGAAGAGGAAGAGAACGAGAGGAGAGAGAGAACGAGAGAGAGAGAGAGAGAGAGAGAGAGAGAGAGAGAGATGGAGAGCAGGGAGAAGCTGTGCGCCGGAAGGAGGAAGGCCCAACGGCAAGCGCGAAACTCTGAAGGGGAGCCTACGCTCCACAGCTGAGGGCCGAGCTACAAGGGTAGCCTTGTTGCTAGAGACGGGCGGTATGGAACTTAAATAAATAAACAAATAAATAAAAATAAGCAAGCTTGGCATGGGGCCTGCACTCATGGCGCAGTGGTTAAAAGGCTGTACTGCGGCGCTGACTGTGCTCACCACCTGGGGTTCAGTCCCACCTAGCCAGCTCAAGGTTCTCTCAGCCTTCCATCCTTCTGAGGTAGGTAAAATGAGCGTGTAGTGTGTGTCGCCTGTGTCATTACTTGTAAGCTACCCAGAGAGTGCTTACGGGGAAGTGTATAAGCTACACGGCTCAATCGAGGTTCGCTCAGCCTTCCGTCCTTCCGAGGTCGGTAAAATGAGTACCCAGCTTGTTTCTGGGGGCAATGTTTCGCCTGCACCATTACATTGTAAACCGCCCAGAGAGTGCTGTAAGCACTATGGGGTGGTATATAAGCAGAACACTTTGCTTTGCTTTGGGGAAGAGCTGTCTGCTTGTATGTCCGTTTGCCAGCCAGAGCCAAAAGCTCTGGATCCACCTCTCCTTCCAGCCGGCAGGAGGGATGGGCCACCTGGAGGAGAGGGCTGCATGTCCTGATTGACACGGGCTTGGGTTCAAACACAAGGGTGTGTGTGTGTGTGTGTGTATTATGATTTAGGCTGCAGGGGAGAAATGGAAGCTACATGATTATGTAGCATGTTATTTTGCATATTCATTAAATCCCTGTATAGGCCGCTATCCATAGCAGTCAAGCAAAGGTACATATGCCTTGTACATATATGTGTCTGTGTACACACACACACACACACACACACACACACACACACACACACAGGAGATTGGATTATTCCAGTAGTCTTATGAGTCATTCTTTCTTTTGAGTGGGCGGTGGATTTTGGATTGGTTTGCCCCTCCCCCCTCCCTATCCTTGCCACTTCCCTCCCAGCAATTAAGGTTTCTGAAGCGTTTGTCCCATGGTAACGAGAAGTATGGTCGTTTTTTTGTCAATAACAATATATTCCGCTCACGTTAATAAGCTGACGTACCCTCGCAGCCCTCCAGAGCAGACACGCAGGGTGGCAGAGAGGGGAGGAAGCTTAATTGCTATTCTTATTGAAAGCGATTAATCCTCTTGATTGAGGAGCCGAGAACATGGTGTGCGCCCCAGCGGCGGTGGAGGTAGAGGAGAGGAGGGAGAGAGAGAGATGGGGAAGAGGTAGCAGTCCTTACAGTGCTAAAGTGGAAGGAGATGGTTTCCCACCCTTAAGATGCAGGTCAATGGTTGGAAGCTTCCAGCCAGATGCATCATCTGCAGCTTATCTCTGAGGGCCATGCACTTGAATTTGGGCACCAGTCATGGGCCTCTGTGTGTGTGTGTGTGTGTGTGTGTGTGTGTGTGTGTGTGTGTCCTGGGGTTTCTGCTCCTTAACTTCGACCTGCCCATAGCTACGCACCTTTGATTCAAGTTGTATGCATCCTTGTAGATAGCTGAGTTTACAAGGGGGGGGGCGTTGCTTGAGTGTGGCACAGTGCCACGACCGTGAACGATGGTTAGAACAAGCCCGGCTGTTAGATGGCACTTCAGACCATGGTTTAATATCCTGGCTTGTTATAGCATGGGTAGCGATCCTTGCCAAGTTAAGACAAATGGGATACAGTCACACACACACACCCTGCCGATCGCAGGGGTTAGGGACCCACCCCACCCGCGATGCATGAAAATCCGCGATATGCGAAAGCGGCTGGGGCGGGGCCTGGGGGCGGGGGGGACGATCGCGCACCTGTCCAAGGCTTCTCGGAGGAGCGCGGGTGCGGCACGGAGCGACCCGATCGCCCCCCCCGCCCCCCCGCGGCTCCGAGGTGCAGGTACTGCGATCCCGCGATATAGTGGGACCGCAGTACCTGAACCGCGAAATGGCGGGGTGTGTGTGACTGTACTGTATATTAGAGGCTTCCTAGCTTCAACTCAGCTGATGAGAAGTGAGGCTGAAGGTGATTACAGAAGGCTTTTGCCATGTTGGAGGTCATCCAGAAGGGTGCCGCCAAATTGGCAAGTATCTCCAAGGGGTCGGTAGTGAGAGGGCGCAGGGTTGACCTAGTCCGTAGGGCAGGGAGCCCTCCAGGAGGCAATGTGACCGGCTTGGCTTTCAGGAGTTTGCTAGATTTTGGAGTTCAGGGTGATTCTAGGTGGCGAGTCGTTTCTCTTGGCTTGGAGGCAGGGAGCCGAAGAAGGACCCAACGGCCTGAATGCCACATTTGAACCTAGCACTGCAGGTGCATGTTCTACATCTTTCCCCTCTCCTTCACTGTGCCTTCTCTGCGTCTCAGCACATGGTGTCTCTGTGACAGCTCCCTCTCCTCTCCTCTTGTTCCTCCTTCCCTGCCTCCCCGTTGTCCCTCAGGTCTCAAGAGATGCACAGCCGATCTGAGCCACATTCTTACCTCCCCGACCTGAGCAAACAGTCGGAAATTGAATTCATCGAGACGAAACGGCCCCGCCTGGAGCTTCTGCAGGAACCCCTGCTGAGACACTCACCCATGCTCAGCCAAGGTCAA
Source organism: Phrynocephalus versicolor (assembly GCA_023846285.1). Lineage (NCBI taxonomy): Eukaryota > Metazoa > Chordata > Lepidosauria > Squamata > Agamidae > Phrynocephalus > Phrynocephalus versicolor. Next base: position 1,700,909 of record JAHTLZ010000019.1, on the reverse strand, counting down.
CAAGGAGGATTGGATGACCTCGCCAAGGTAAGACAAAGCCCCCGATACAACGGGGCGCAGCGGACACGACTGCCACTTTTTTTCCATTAGAATCTAAAGATGGTTTAGATTCTAATGGTTCTTCACCGGTGGGTCCCCGGATGCTCCTGGACTGCAACTAAGTCTTCATCACTAGCTGAGCTGGCCAGGATTTCGGGGAGTTGCTGTCCAGGGACATCTGGGGACCCACCGGTTGGGAATCACTGATCTAATGGTTCTCAACCTGTGGGTCCCCAGATGTTCCTGGACTGCAACACCCAGAAATCCCTTCCTGCACAGCGAGTGGTGGGGGCTTCTAGGAGTGGCAGTCCAGGAACATCTGGGGACGCACCGGTGGAGAACCACTGATCTACACCTATGCACACGTCTTCTCCATTTCGCTCTTGGGTCTTCTCCTTTGCATGTGGGAGGGGGGAATTGGGATCATCTGTCTGTTGCTGGGATTAAGGGCCGTTTGCCCCTCCCTCCCTGACCTGACTCCCTCCCTCCCTCCTTGAGCTGGATCTTGCCGTCATTAAGGAAACTGGCGGGAGCCTCCGTTGACCTTGGCAGGCCTCCCAGTTGGCCAAGGAGTGAGTGGCGAAGGCCTAATCTCTCATTGAGTAATCTCACAGTGGCGGCAGCGGGGGGGGGAGCCGGGGGGGATGAGAGAAGGAGGAAGCAAGCGCAACACAACCACAGTAGCACACCCAGAGGGAGGGGAGGGGACCTATCCGGTAGCGGCGTGACTGTTGACAGAACTCTCCGCCTGTCACCCACAGGTTGAGGGGGCGGATGGAGGTCTTCCTTCCTCAATGGTGTTTTCGGTCCAGCCGTTCTCAGCGGGGGCCTCTGGCACATTTGAACGGGGGGGGCACACCCTGGAAACCTGGATTCACCAACCACCGTCTGAGGTTCCTTATCCAGTGCTATCAAACTGTTGAATAATTAATTTTTCCTTCTTTTCTTCCTTTTTAAATAATAGGTTATATCGTGTTGTTGTACTGTGTTTTTATGATTGAACATATGATTCTTATATTTCCTTCTTATATACGGAGAGCATTTTTTTACCCAAAACAAATTCTGGGTGTGTCCAACCACACTTGGTCAATAAAAGGGTTCCAATTCTGATTCGGATTCTGAAAACTTGATAAATGTCGGTACTGCTAGGGAGTAACAACTTGATAACAACAACAACAACAACAACAACAACAACAACAACAACAACAACAACAACAACAACAACAACAACAACAACAACAACAACTTTATTTTTATGCCGCCTTTCTCCCCGGAGGGACCCAAGGCGGCTTACAACAAATTCATAAAAGTACAATAAAAGCAGTACAATGTAAAAACAACACAATACCTATAAAATACTATAAAAATACTATGCAATATAATACAATAAAAACAAGATTAAAAAACAGTAGCTGCAGCAGAGTGAAAAGCTCCCCAGCCAATGAAACTAAAGTAAGATGTTATAAAAGTTGGTGAACGCTGGAGGCTCAGAAGGCCTGCCTAAATAAATAAGTCTTAAGAGAATTGTATTTGCCTCATATTTTTCTGGGTGCGCACCCACTGGAGCCTCGTGGCGCAGTGGTTAAATGCCTGTCCTGCAGGTAAAAGTGTGCTCACGACCTGGGGTTCAACCCCAGGTAGCAGGCTCAAGGTTCACTCAGCCTTCCATCCTTCCGAGGTCGGTAAAATGAGGACCCAGCTTGCTGGGGGGTGGGGGTGGCAATGTGTAGCCTGCATTACTGTAATTAAATTTGCTAAACCGCCCAGAGACTACTTAAAGTGGTATGGGGCGGTATATAAGCACAACACTTCCCGTCTTCCGGGCTACCTCTTCCTCTTTGCCCTTTGAGGGACATTGGCAGCTGCGCTTGAAATTATAATTCAAGCAGTAGCCGTGTGATCCGTCATGATTTTCTTCTCTTCCCATCCTCCATCCAGCCGCTGCTCCTTGCTATGGCTGGCTGCCTCTTGGTGGCAAAAAAGAAAAAACCAGCTCATCATTTACATAATTAGACCTTTCTGTTCTCTTCCATCAATATTACAAGGTGACATCTCGCCCAGTCTTCTCTGGGTGGAAGGGAATCGTTGAACATTATGCCTTTCACCTCGGTAATTGGAAGAAATGTGGGCTTTCGTGTTCCACCCCCACCGTCAGCTCCTGATAAGGCTTTCTTTATCCACACCAGGAGGACGGTTGCCCCCCGCTGTATTCGGCATGAGTCAAGTGGGCAGAGGGATGCTCTTCTCCCTCTCACAAAATGCCAGAAATAGGGGACATGCACTCAAATTGAAGGCTGGGAGAGTAAGGACAGACAAAAGACAATATTTTTTTCACCCAGTGCGTTGTTAGGCTGTGGAACTCCCTGCCACAGGATGTGGGGATGGCATCTGGCCTGGAGGCCTTCAAAAGGGGATTGGACAGATTCCTGGAGGAGAAGTCCATCCCAGGTGACAAACCATGATGGAGACGTGTCATCTCCAGGCTTAAAACCGGGGTACTTCAAGGGCCAGATGCAGGGGAGTGGTATCAGGAGACAGAGATCTAGTCTCGTGCCCTCCCAGATGCATCTGGTGGGGGCACTGTGAGATCCAGGAAGCTGGACTAGATGGGCCTTTGGCCTGATCCAGCAGGGCTCGTCTTATGTTCTTATGTTCTAAAGCTATCCTCACGGTGTCGTGGTTAAACTACTATCCTGCAGCTGAAACTGTGCTCACGACCTCGGGTTTAGTCCCAGCAAAAAAAGCTCCTGGAAGACACCACAGTTACTCACCCCTATGTAAGGGGGGGAAAGTATTTTCTTTTATCTTTTAAGGATCTCCCTGTCCCTCGTGACTTTCAGCACCCATCCAAGTGCCAGTAACTGAGAATAATGATGTGGTGTCTCAAGAGCCGCCATGTTCTTAAGGTATATATTAGTAATTCTCAACCTGTGGGTCCCCAGGTGTTCCTAGACTGCAACTCCCAGAAGCCTCCACCACTTGCTGTACTGGAAGGCGTTTCTGGGAGTTGCAGTCCAGGAACATTTGGGGACCCACAGGTTGAGAACCACTGGTATATATGATCAGGTCCTTAGCAAGGCCAGCTGTGGAATGATGGGGGGGGGTGACCTGGAAGGGTGGGGTGGGGTGGGATTGCACTGAACTTGTTTCTGGAATTGACCAACCAAAGCGACGCTACCACCACCACCATCCGTGGCTGGTCAGTCCGTTCCCTTTGCTATCTTTCGCATCCTTTGCCGGTGCTGATGAATGGTTCAACGAATCTCTTTCAAAAGATTTCTCCCCCCCTCCCCACCCCAATTTCCAAACTAGTCACCTGGGAGCCTGCATTCAAGGGTATGCACACACCCCTCCCTTGGCCCTCCTGAAAATTCAGTCTTTCCAAAGAGCGACATTTCCATTTCAAAAGCGGTTGGGCTCAAGTGCGTCTCAAGTGGAAATTCGTTTCCCTCCCTTCCTGTCTTCTTCCCCGCTTTGAATGGGAGTATTAGAAATCTCATTTCCGTGCTCTGATAACGGAGCGCTGAAAAGGGCAGTCCGGGTGTTCCCTGCACTTTTATTTCTTCCCGTAAATGAGATTATAGGAAAGGGAACGAGGCTTATAATAGCCTCCCAGCCACCGCCGCCGCCACCTCTGTGCTTCCCTGGCTGCTGCCGTGTAAAAGAGGATGATGACAACAAAGGTGTACCAGCTGACAAATTCTAGCAAGGTAGCACCTCTTCATCTGTTAGACACAGATAGAGACTCCGGAGGAGCTTAAGGGCCAGTAGAATCGGGGGGGGGGGGGGTGGCATGAAACACGAATCCAAGATTCGGGGGAATTTTGGACTGTGCTAAACCAGCAGTGTGCTCAGACACATGGCGGGTTTGCTCTTGTTTGGCCCTTCTTTCTGACGGTGCAAATTTGGAAACGGAAGGGCCTTAAAGTCTTCTGTTCAGAGCCTAGGCCAGTGATGGCAAACCTTTTAGAGACCGAGTGCCCAAACTGCAATTCAGAACCCACTATTTTTTGTTTGCAAAGTGCCAATACAGTAATTTAACCTGTATACAGATGGCTATGAAGTGGTGATGTCGGGTGCCCACAGAAAGGGCTCCGAGTGCCACCTTTGGCACCCGTGCCATAGGTTCGCCACCACTGGCCTAGGCCTAACGCACAAGACTCCAGGGGATGGTAGATCACAGAATACTCCTTGCAAATAAAACGGATCACAGAAGCCATGTCTTCGTCAGCTCTTGGATTGCACCGACTCTCAGGGGCTCTCCCGGGGTTTCAGAATCATTCCCAGATGTACCTGGAATCATAGAGTGGGAAGAGACCTCAAGGGCCATCCAGTCCAACCCCCTGCCATGCAGGAACCCCCATCAAGGCACTCCCAACAGATGGCCATCTCGTCTCTGCCCAGGTTATCTGCAAAGCTGTCTTTCCAGCTCCCTGTTTCCAATGAAATCAATTTTTAAGCTCAGCGCTCTATGTGCTGCCTGGATGGCCTGAGCACATCCAATCTCGCCTGATTTCGGAAGCTAAGCAGGGTTGGCCCTGGTTAGTACTTGGATGGGAGACCACCAGGGAAGACCAGGTGCTGTAGCCGCCTGGAGTAGGAACCAGCAAGCCACTCCAGTGTTCCTGCCAAGAAAGCTCCATGGACATGGGGTCCCAAAGAGTCAGTAGTGACTGCCACAACCCAACACACATCCGGTGGAGTTTGGCCGTAGCCAAATGGTGTGTCATTTCTGCATGCAAGTGTGTGTAAGACTTGGCTGCAAAACCTCCCCTTCGTCTCTCATTTGAGAAGAAAGATGCCAGCCGCAAAGGTGTGAGGAGAGCAGCACGAAACAGTGCAAAATGCAGCTGCCTGGCATGGAGGTGCTAAAAATAGCAGGCCTTGGCTTGTCCTTGGGGCATTCCTGTGGTGTGTTGTCTCTCAAGGCGGCAGGGAAGGTAATGACAGAGGCTTTTCTGTAGAAAACAGGGTGGGACTCAACCTTCTTTACCCAGGAAGCACCTCAATAAGGACTGGAAAGAGATTGTTCAATGGTTACTTTGAATAACTAATTAATCCAACTCGGGGTCAGTGAAAAAGAGTGCAGGCGCATTGCGGTTTTTCATCCTGGAGAGAGAGAGAGAGAGAGAGAGAGAGAATTGCAAGCATCAATTCTTTTAGTCTTTTTTTTTTCTCTCTCGCCCCTCCAAACCACTTGCAAAAGGAAAAGCATGCAGTTGGGGGGGGGATGCAGACATCACCAACATGTGGGTAAAGGTGATTTTCGCCAGTGGAAAGGATATATTTGTTTTACCCAGCTTGTTGTTAGTCTGTGGAACTCCCTGCCACAGGAGGTGGTGATGGCATCTGGCCTGGAGGCCTTCAAAAGGGGATTGGACAGATTCTTGGAGGAGAAGTCCATCCCAAGTGACAAACCATGATGGAGATGTGTCATCTCCAGGCTTAAAACCGGGGTACTTCAAGGGCCAGATGCAGGGGAGTGTTATCAAGAGACAGATATGTAAGTCTCATGTGCTCCCAGATGCATCTGGTGGGGCCACTGAGAGATCCAGGAGGCAGGACTAGATGGGCCTTTGGCCTGATCCAGCATGGCTCTTCTTATGTTCTTATGAAGAAGGTGTTTCCAAGAAAAGTACACTTTTACAGGTACAGGTTGGGAATGTCTGAACCCAACAAATCAAGTGCAAACTCAGATGATGGGACCCTTCATTCCGATCCCGACCTTCAGGTTTTCTGACCTTTTGAGGCTTCATGAAAAGACTGTCTCCGCCAGGTCGAGCAGCTCTAAAGGAACCCGGGTCAACATTTTGCCTTGCCCACCTAAGATCCTGACCCCTGGAGCGGCTAGAATTATATCTGCCAAAGACTGGCTCTGGGTGTCGGCAAAGAAGCCAAATGAATCCACGCCTCTGCTGTCCAACACAGCGTTTTTGGCGGTGACGGATGTCTCCCTGGGCCTCTTTTGTTTCTGGTTCCTGATTTAAGGATTATGGGTGTGATGTTGTCATTTCCAAAGAAGCCAGCGGGAGGGGCAGCGAAGGGAAGCCGGATTGCCATAAAACCGCCCTGAGCTGTGCCAACAGCTGTTGCAGAGAACAATTAATGGGAAAGAAGGAAGAGGGGGGGTGTGAACTGTGGCAGGAGCCCCCCCCCCAACCTCTTTTTTTGTAACCCTGCTTATTTTTCCAGACTGCCTCCACTGTTCGGGGAGAGACTGTAACTCCATGATAGATTATTTTTTTAAAATGAAAATGTGGTTTCCAGTTATTCACCCTGGTTGATTGCGGTTTCCCCCAATTTGTTACCTCCTGGAGATCTGGAGTCCAGCGTTCAGAAGTTGGGACATGTATGCTCCACACCTTGAGGGCCTCAAGGCGGTGGAACTTGCTGTACCATTAACGGCGCTTGAGTATACGAAATGACAGCAATCTCCTTTTCTTCCCTCTATTTATCCCTCCTCCACTTCTCTCTGCTGGATTGGGCCTAAGGCCCATCTAGCCCAGCTTCCTGAATCTCTCAGTGGCCCCACCAAATACCTCTGGGAGCGCATGAGACTAGATCTCTGTCTCCTGATACCACTCCCCTGCTTCTGGCCCTTGAAGTACCCTGGTTTTAAGCCTGGAGATGACACGTCTCCATCATGGTTTGTCACCTGGGATGGACTTCTCCGCCAGGAATCTGTCCAATCCCCTTTTGAAGGCCTCCAGGCTAGATGCCATCACCACCTCCTGTGGCAGGGAGTTCCACAAACAGTACAATACGGGCAGTTGTAAAAAGCTGCTTCTTAAATCACACCCCCGTTCCCGTCTGCTTCCGAGCCTACTATTTTGCCCTCTCCTTTGTCAGCTCTTATGTAGAAGCACCTAAGTTTCTCCATGGGGAGAGAGCTGAAGTTGGCCCGGGGTGGTTGGTTGGGAGGAGATTGGGACAAGGCTGAGTAGATCTGCAGGAATCCGTGTCACATAGAAAAGGCTGCCTGCCAGCAGAGAGGTCGAGACCGGCCACCTGCTGATGGGCCCCAAAACCAAGAGCCTGGCTGAGGTCCAGAAGCAAGGATCTGCCATGGGGAGAGGAGGAGGAGGAGGGGGAAAGGAGGAGGAGGGGAAAGCATCAGTTGGCAGGCCTGAACAATGGTGTCCTTGTCTCCCTCCTCTCGCTGGCGAGGCAGCCGGTAATTAAGGTAACCCACTTGGATGGGGCCTCTGTGTGGCGCGCAGCTGCCCGAGTGACGGCTGTGCGCCCTTGTTTCGGCGGTTTAAGGTTACAGACCAAGCCCCACCTGCCTGTCCTCTGGGGAAAAGAGCACCAGACAAGGGCACGGGTGACGAACATCTTAATAAAAAGGTTGTGCCGAAATGCACAAAAGAAGGCTGCCAAAACATAGCAAAAACATAGCACTTGTTCGTCCGACAGGGAACTCTTGGATGTTTAAGAGGCTTCCTGAAGGCGCTCCAGTGAGGTGTGTGATGGCCGTTCAAGGCTACCTGCTAATTCCTCTTGGTTCTCTTTTCCTTTAAATTTTTTTTTAATTATTTTTTTTTAAAATTCATTCATTCATTCATTCATTCATTTTATTTATTCATTTTAAGAACTTATATGCCGCCCACTACCCAAAGGTCTCTGGGCGGCTTACAATCAAAAAATTAAAACAGTTAAAACATAGGATATCAATAAATAATTAAAACAATAATAAAAACCTTACACTAAAATCATTACGCTAAAATGGCCATCAGAGGACCCACAGTCTATGTTGTGTCAATTAAAAAACTTCTGGAACAAGAAGGTTTTTCCTTGGCGCCGAAATGTCCTCAGTGTCGGCGCCAGGCGGGTCTCAATCGGGAGGGCATTCCATAGCTTGGGAGCAGCTGCCGAGAAGGCCCTGTGTCTGCAAGCCATCCCTCTCACCTCCTTGAGGGATGGCTCTTTCAATAGGGCCCCCTGGCTCGATCTTTATTGCGGGTAGGTTCATATGGAAGGAGGCGGTCCTTCAGGTATCTAGGTCCTAAGACATTTTATTTATTTATTTATTTATTTATTTATTTATTTATTTATTTAGCAGGATCGGAGCATCGCTGGGAAGTTGGAGCCGGTTTCCCCCGTCAGCCCGGTCCACCCAGAGTCGGAACTGGATTTGTTACCCTCCAGGCTCTCCAAGGAGGAACTCATCCAAAACATGGACCGGGTGGATCGCGAAATCACCATGGTGGAGCAGCAGATCTCCAAGCTGAGAAAGAAGCAGGTAACTCTTTCTCCGACGCGTCGATGGGGCCAGCTCACGTCTCCCGTTCAAGTCACCAGTGGCGTTTCTACCCGTTTGGTTTTGGGGCAGAACCCACTGGGAGCAGGGACTGCTTTTCAACCTTTCCAACCGAGCAAAGCTGGAGCAGATAACGCTATAAACGGGCAGCTGCGTCCACAGGCAGCAGAATGTCTTCCCTTGGTCCGGTTGGCCCCCACACGGGCCTGTTACTCTCGCCGCCTCCCTCTGCTGTCGAGATCGCCCCGAAAAATACCTCCTCTCCGTTCTGTGTGGCGGGAAGGGACCCTTCGGCCCTCCGCGCTTCCTCGCATGTGAAGACGAGGCCGGCGAAGGCACGCGAGCCTCGAGCCGAGGGGCAGGCTCCCCCGTCTCCGCCGGTTGGCGTCTGCTCCTGCCAAGCGGTTCCAAGGCCCTTTTGCCTAAACTTGACTTCCTGGACATTTCCCCCCTATGCTGATGGGGAACGGAGTGTGTGTGTGTGTGTGTGTGTGTTGGGGCGGGGGTTCACGCTGTCGCCTCCCTCCGGTGGAGCGGCAGCAGCAGGGGGTTTCCTCTCGACGGCAGTGAAGTGGCACGCGATGGCCGGAACCGCAATTGGTAAACTGTCAAGACTCATTCTGATTATAAAGGTCACCAGCTTGGTCTCTTCCTTTGTTCCTTCCCTCCTTCGTTCCTTCCTTCCTCCCCCCTTCCTCCAGGTAGACCTTTACACACACACACACAGAGAGAGAGAGAGAGAGAGAGAGAGAGAGAGGTACATGTGAATACAGTGGACCCTCGTATAACAAACAGCTTGTATAACATAAAATTTGTACAACTTAAAAAATTCCAGAGATAAGGGAAATTTGCTTAACATCATCGCCTATGGGCCGAACCCGTACAACATAAAAATGGGATCGCTCTGTTTTCAACGCATTCCTATGGGAAATTTGTATAAAGGGAAATTTGCTTAACATAATTTCATTTGGAACGAACGGATTCCTTTATACAAGGGTACCATTGTATATCCCTCTTGGCTGTATCTCAGTCCCTGAGAGGGCCGGGTGGGCTTACCCAACTCTATTTGGCAGCAGGCAATAAATTTCGCACTCGATGCTTTTTCTTTGGGAAAAGTTGAACTCTTTCTTGGCAACGAATCCAGGCCTGTACTCAGGGAGGTTCTCGGTGATTTCGTAAAGGCTGTAGAATTCATTCTCCAAACTCCCCTGTGTAATCTTGAAGGGATATTCGTTTTGGCCATCTACAAATAATCTCTGGAATGACAAAGGTCAGAAATGGGACTTTTCTTAAAACAAAAACAAGAACGAAATCCGAAAGGGACAGGCAGGAATTGTTCAGGAGCTCCACTTAGGCCTTGCTTTTGTTTAACCTCAGTCTCCGCCCTGCAGGTGCTAAGGAGCTGTACACTGTCATTAATTTAATTTTAATTTTTATTTAGTTTTGTTTTGTTTCATTTAATGTTACCATTGATTGATTGATTGATTGACTTGGCTTTTAGATGGCCCATCTGGCGGCAAGGCCACTTGCGGATGGTTGTTAAGCCGCAGGTCGTGTCTTGTAAACCACCCATCTTACCGGTTTCCCTTTTTGACCCTTCACAGCAACAGCTGGAAGAGGAAGCTGCAAAGCCCCTGGAACCGGAAAAGCCCCTCTCGCCTCCTCCGATTGAGTCCAAGCATCGCAGCCTGGTCCAAATCATCTACGATGAGAATCGGGTGAGGTTTTATTTATTTATTGGGGGGGGGATAATCCTCTCCCTCTCCCTCTCCCCCCTTCTCTCTCCCCCTCTCTCTGTTCCCAGGCACCCGGCCAGCTGACTATTGAATGGTTGCAAGCTGCTCCCCCCCCTCCCCGTAGGATTTTACAAATACAGGCTGGTGCCATCGACCCAAGAGTGCTGAGCACCCCACACCACCACCCCGTGTGGTTTTCCTTACAAACCCTACGCAGCGGCGTAGCAAGGGTTTGGAGCGCCTAGGGACAAAGTTGTTTTTGTGCCCCAATGGCTCTCCCCAAATCCATTGCATCCACCCAGCAAGGGGGGACAATCCTGTGTGCGTGTGTTTGTGTGTGTGTCTGTGTGCGCACCTTACATCTCCCATGGTGGGCCTAGAGATAGGCGAGGAGGGGGAGGAGGAGGAGGAGGAGGGTGCACCCCACAAACCCTGCCTGCCTGCTTCCTTTGCCCCTCACCTGGCGCACGGAGGGGGCTGTGGCGAAGTAGGTCCCATCGCCAAGCCTTAGCCCCGGGGAAAGGAGGACTGCTGGCGGTAGGGCGCACGGCTTCCTCCTGCTCCCCCTCCAGGCGCCCCCAGATTGCTACGCACCTGGGGCAAATGCACCCTTCCGCACCCCTCCCCAGCTACGCCCCTGACCATACGGTTTCGTGTCCCAGACCCTCCACCCTCCTTCCTTTACAGGTGGCACCCCCTTCCCGGCCCCGCACATCCCAGGCATGGCTGACACCTCCTCCCCTCTTCCCCCGCCACCCCACCCCTGTTTGGCATTGATCCAGCTCGGTGCCCTCGTATGAGAAGGTCTCCAGGGTGCCGTAAAACAGACGGCGCGGACGCAGCCTCTCCGGAAGGCTGGCTGCTTTCTCCGGTGCCTCCCCAGCGGCTGCAGTGGCGTCGCTCCGAGGCAGGGAGCGAAGCTTGCAGCGAGGGGGCTTGTCAGCTTCCTTTTTTGAGCGCTGACCTCATCCTTTCTCTTCCTCCCTCCCTCTCCTCTCCTCTCTTTCTCTCCCCCACCTCCCTTTGCCTTGTTGGAGAGGGAGAGTTCACACAAGGACACCCACTGCAGTGCTTTGGGCGCCACCCGTTCAGCGCTTCTGCTGTGTCAAGGAAAGGCAGGGCTCTCGGTTCGAAGCCTGCCGTGCGGGTGTGCTGCTCCCCAGCTCCCGGGCCCTTTTAAGGCTGATCTCTGGTGGAAAGGGGGGCAATGCGTGTATGGAGAGTTAGGGTGAGGTGGGGTTTTTTGCAAGCATCCCTTTTTATGCACGGCTGTCGGCTGTGTTTGGAAAAAAAGAAAAGGAAAGAAAAGGATAGAGGGGGAGGGGGAGGAGGCAGCAATGTCTTTTTGCCTCCTGGGACCCCCGTCTGTAGAAATCAATAAGATTAAATTTTAATTCGCTCTCTGTGCCGGCGCTTGTACCTCCGAAAGGGCATTGCTGGCTCGTCTATAAATACACGCCGCGTGAGGCTGAAACATTGGAACTGGGAGGACTGTTTTTCTCCTTCCTCCAAGTCATGCTTTTTTTTGGGGGGGGGGCAGGAATTGATAATAATGGGTGGGGTGTGGATTCTGCAGACATTTTATAGGGACATCTGGCACGCCTTTGTGCATCGGCCCGGTGGCACGGACACACCATTTTACGGGCGGGTCCGTGGAGGATTTATCTGTGGGTGACAGATAGCCGCGATAGATAAATTATCCTTTGAGGTTCGGAGGAGATGGGTTGGATCTAACAGCAAGGCACCAGCAGCTGGTCCAGGCTGTATCTCAAAAGTCAAGTACATGATTGCATTTATGAGGTTCCAGCACTCATTCCTCAAGGCATTATCTATCTATCTATCTATCTATCTATCTATCTATCTATCTATCTAT
>JAHTLZ010000019.1:1674166-1688158 GCA_023846285.1 Phrynocephalus versicolor | reverse complement strand
TGTGTGTGTGTGTTCTGGCCCTTGTTAAGAGGTTCATTTCTCTCCAGCCATGCGGCAAAAATCTGATCCTGAGTGGAAATGCTTTATGTTCTGTTCCGAGAGGCATGGCAGAGCAGGGCTTGGAGAGATGCTATAAATAAAAGAACCCTGGAGCACGGTTCAGTGGCTGGCTCTTTGGAATGGTGGCTGGATGAATTCCAGGAAAGAAACGCCTCCCTCTTTAACCCCAAAATAACCTGTGAAGTTTCCTCCTCTTCCTTTCCTCTTGGCTCGCCAGCCCCCCCCCCCCGTCCCCTTCCCAGCCACCCCCCCCCCCCCCGATCCCTGCGGTGGCGCAGGAGTGACTCAGAGAGCCAGTCTTGTGTATGCTTACCCAGAGGCTGGCTTGCACCGGGCCCTGCTGGGATTTGCTCCCTTGGAAGCAGGGTTGGGATTGCAGCTTCGAACAGACCGAATCGCTTGGGAACCCAAGGGAAAGCGGGGGGCGGGGGGGGGCGGAGAGCTGTGCCATTTTTTCCTGATGTTTTTGGATTTGGTCTTTTGGTTTTCTTCGTCCCCCTTTTTTGGTATTGTTTTACTTTTACTGTTAGCCCATAGTTATACAAAGCAGCGTTAAAAAAAAAGACAATAAAGCAGAGTGCATTTAATAATAATAATAATAATAATAATAATAATAATAATAATAATAATAATAATAATAATAATAATAATAATGAAGTGTTCTGCTTATATACCGCCCCATACTACTACAAGTAGTCTCTGGGCGGTTTACAATTTTAATTTACAGTGTGCAGGCTACACATTGCCCCCCCAGCAAGCTGGGTACTAATTTTACCGATGATGATGATGATGATGATGGAGGAGGGGGAGGGAGGGAGGAATGATGGATAATAATAATAATAATAATAATAATAATAATAATAATAATAATAATAATAATAATAATAATAATAATAATAATAAATAATGGAGGAGGAGAAGGAGGAGGGAGGGAGGAAGGGAGGAAAAAGGAAGGAAGGAATTGGAGTTGACAAAGTCACCATCAGTCAGCTGCAGAAGGCCACCTTACTGGGATCTGCTCCCATAATTCACTGATACCTTACGTAGTCCTAAACGCTTGGGAAGCACACCTATCTTGTTTGCTGTGTGATAATTTGCTATAACAACAACGACAGCAGTCGATTATTTCTGATCTATCTAAGCAGCCCACTCAGAACTTTCCCAACTAACTCATTTAAACTCGATGCAAGAGAGTGGAACAAGAGAGTGCCAAAAGCTCTCTTTTTAAGAGAGCTTTTGGCAACCACGGTGCCACACCCCAAAAGTTAGATTTTAGATTTCAGAAGAAGATCCTGCGGGGGGGGGGCAGGTTTGTCCTAAAAACGGCAAAAAATGGGAGCATCTCAGGTCCTATGTTGCGTAGGGTTCTTTTTCTAAAAATGGCCCTCTGAACAGTTCATCAGCAATTGCCAGATGTCCTGGAAAGGAACGGGAAACCTCTCTTCCTTTCCGGAAAGAAGGACTACGGGGTTGGGGAGTCCTTTCCGTGTTTTATTTTCTATTAGTGTTGGATTTGTCTACGCCCTGACTCTGTAGGTCTCAGATATTTTGCTCTGGTAGCAGAGAAAGGCGACCAGTTAAAACTGGACCACCAGCATACACTGGATATTTACATTCCAGCTATAGTGTTTGTGTATAGAACGAATACTAGGAGAAATATTTGGTCTGGTGTTTCTAGAAATAGGAGTATTTTGCAGGCCCGGGTCGTGTCTGAGGGTTTAGGACCCAGCTGCCTAGGTCTGGTCGGGACCTACGCGAGACGCCCCCTATCTAGGGTACCCTATGATGAGAAATATATTTCCCCTCTGAATATTAAACCAAGGCAACATTTTTTTAAAAAATGCAAATTCTATATGAGACACACTCTAGTGTGATTAAGAAAGAATCAAGTTGTTCTTGTAGTTTGTGCTTCTGTGGATATAAGTCCAGTGGTACCCGACTTAAGAGCAATTCGACTTAAGAGTGGGAAAATGTTGCCATTTTAACTGCTGCCTTACAAAGTTAGATATGGTCTGCTCAACTTACATTTTTTTTTCATTTTTTCATTCTTTAACTTATTTTTTCAATTTTTTTTAGATAGGTACCCCAGCTTAAGAGTAGTTCAGCTTAAGAGCATGCATTCGGAACGAATTAAATTCGTAAGTCGAGGTACCACTGTAGTTGGCTTAATCATCCAAATAGGGTCTGGTGGTGGTGGTTTTGTCGTGGGGCCGTGGGGCCTGGGGGGTGGGGGAGTGTTATAGGATTACCTGCCAGCTCTGGCCAGCTCTTTGCAGGATTTGTTCCGGGACGAGTGGAATGAAGCCGAATTGTTTCAAAATGGCGGATCTTAGTCATGGCTCGTGGCTGTTGGGACGCTCACGCCATCTAGTTACTCCAAGATGGTTTTCCATCTTTTAAGAATCTGCTGGGGCAGGGGTTGGTGGTGGTGGTGGGAGAGAATCAAGTGTTGTTGATAATTTGCAAAATGCTCCCTGTCTTTAAAATGGCTTTAAAGCTGTCGGAAATAGTCTCCGTGAGGCACCAGATGCATGTGCGGAAGTGAGCTCCTTTGAGGGTTTTGACACAACAAAACCGGTTGGGGAGTCCTTGAAATAAACACACACAAACGCCCAGCCCAAGCTTTTGCTGACAAGGCTTGTCAACTGGGAAGGCGCCCCTGCTTTATCACACTGCCTTTGTGTGTGATGGAGAGGCATTGGCTGTTGTTTTAACAAAACCCGTACAGTAGTACCCCGACTTAAGAGCAGCTCGACTTAAGAGCGGAAAACTGTTGGCATTTTAACTGCCGCCTTACAAATTTTAGATAGGGTCTGCTCGACTTACAAATAGTTTTTTTCTTTTTTTTTTGATTTTGCAACTTATTTTTTCAATTTTTTAGATAGGTACCCCGACTTAAGAGTAGTTCAACTTAAGAGCACACACGCGTAAGGGATTAAATTCGTAAGTCGAGGGACCACCGCATTCTTATCCCCGGGGCTGTTTTTGAGAAAAAGGTGCCTCTGCCGTTTGAGCTCGGTGAAATTGGAACCGCTTTCGCCCAGATGTGGTTGGATGACGCTCATATTCACACTTCCCTCCTCCCCCCCCCCGCTCTCCTTTTCTGGCAGTGTGTGAGTCATTCGTTCCTTTGGCCTGTCGTCTGTGGTTGTGTTGAGTCAACAACCCCGGGCTTTGCAATCTGGGCACCATCACTTTTCCTTTCCTCGTTTGATGTCCGGGGTGGCAGTGCGAGAGTCAGCCACAGGGTGGCTTGGATGGTTTTCCGTTATCTCCAAAAGAGAGTTGTTGGGAAATGCAAGAGAGAGAGAGAGAGAGAGAGAGAGAGAGAGAGAGAGAAAAGACCTGATTCTCACTGCTGTCATGTTTGCGTGAGATGCATGCCCCCATGGGTTGCTTCCAGAGGCAATTTTTAATTTTTTTTTGATGCCACTTGCCGATGATTCTGTTTTTTACCTATTTTTTTTCTCCTTTAATTTCCCCCCCCCCGGATTCTTCGCTGTACTGATGTATTGTATTTTTAATGGGTTGCTTCAACCCCTGTTGTTAACCGCCCGGAGTTCCCTGGGAAGACGGGCGGTATATAAAACAAACAAACAAATAAACAAACAGAGGGACTACCGCCCACCTGGTGCACCCGTGTTCGTGTTGTTGCATGCCTGTGTGTGTAGTCAGTAGCCCTGTGTTGGAGAATCGGGTATAGCCCAAAATTCTTTGTTGAGGGAGGGGTCTCTTTTTTGTCAGGACAGCCGGAAGAGGGTGCTAAATCGGCGGGCATCCTTCACACCCTAGTCCGAAGCTGTTGTTTTGCTCAAACCATGCTCTGAGGAGCCCACTGTTGGGGGTGAGGGGGAGGGGCAGCAAGAACCCTCCGCCTTTATGGAAGGAAGGGACCCCTTGGATTCTTTGCAACAGGATGCTGCCTCGTTCGGCGGTTCCGCTTTGGGTGCGGGTCCTTGGAGGGCATGCCGGATGATCCCCCCCCCACCCTTTCAGCGTTTCTGTAGAGCACTCAGTCAAACTCAGTTGGGAGTGGTGGGAGCAGGAATAAGGGGATGGAGAGGGGACCGGGCACCCCCCCCCAAAGTGTGTGTGTGTGTGTGTGTGTGTGCGTGCGTGCGTGCGTGTGTGTGTGTGTGTGTGTTGGGGCAGGTGAAACAGTCACGTGCTGTTTTGAGGAGTCTTGCAAAAAGGGGGATACGACCAAACCCGTATTCCTCCCGCCTCCTGTTCAGAAAGCCACTGAGACAAGTGTGCGCACACAGCCGACGGGCGCCTTGAAAGTGGAACAGAGGAAGAGAGAGAGAGAGAGAGAAAGAGAGAGACGGGGTGAGCAACAAGAGAGAAAGAGAGAGAGAGTGAGAGAGAGAGAGAGATCGGTCTGCAGCCAGAGTGGAGGGCCTCTTCCCCTCTCTTCCCCTCTCTTAATTTGTCTTCCTCTACCTTCACGTGTGTGTGTGTGTGTGTGTGTGTGTGTGTGTGTGTGTGTGTGTGTGTGTGTGCGTGCAGCCTTGGGGTGCTCTTCGCCTTAGGATCTCAACTATCCCCTTCTCCTCTGCCCGGGGTGCCCAGGAGGTTTTGTACCTCCTACTCTTTTTTCCCCTCTCCGTTTCCCTGTTGGCACTTTTAACTTCGCCCCCCCTCCCTTTTCCCCTGCTGTATCACGGGGTTGGGGGAAGAAGATAAAATTGCTCTGATTTTCAAAAGGACCTTGGAGGGAGTCCGGGCACCGGTGTAGGCAGAGAGGGAGTCTTAGCAATACCGTCTAGCTCAGCTAGTGAGCCCCACTCATAAGAAATAAGCTTTTCTCTTCTCTCCCCCCCCCTTTTTTTTTTAATTTTTAGAAAAAAGCTGAAGCTGCCCACCGTATCTTGGAAGGACTGGGCCCTCAGGTGGAATTGGTAAGTTCATTTATGCTTCCTCCTACTCCTCTTTAAAAAAAAAAACAACAATACCACATGCATGGTTTATTTGCTTTTTCCTTCGGTCTGTCCTTATCCTCCTTCTGGCTTGGAATTTGGGACGGGAGGAGGGGTGGTGGGTGGCCAAATAAATGTTTGAGGGTGTGGTCAGGTCCCAGGATCAACAAAGAAAGTTTCTCCCTGGCTTAGGGAGTTCTTACTGACCTGGGGGTTAGGAAGTTTCAGAACGTTCCACATTCCGTTTTAGGAGCATCATCATGATTTTTGGCTGTCGTAATTCGTTTCTCAGTTACTACATTGATCCTAAAGTTTTTCCTCCTGTTGGTGCCAGGCTTTGTGTGCTTGCCTCCGCTTGTTCGAGACAAGCAGACAAGGAGGATTTATCTCGCTGACCCTGTAAAGTGAGGGGTGTCGTGCAGCTTCCGACCTCATGACAGATATTGCACTGTGGAAGCGCTGGCTTGCATTACTCATCTGGAAACAGCCCAAGTATGGTCATAATTTTAATGAATGATCCGCAAGGTTAAATGTTAGTCATGTCTGAGGAAGCCGGGTGGTGGACGAGAGGAGGCTGCAGCGGCCTCGAGGTCACCAGCTTCCTCCTTCTTGGCTAGTGCGGCTGTGGAATGGATTATTAGATGTTTAAATCAGAAAGATTCCACTCACATTTTTGCGGCTAGGGTTTAATTTTTTAGAAATGCACAGCCATTCCTCAGCGTGAGTCAGACCTGCATTCTTCCTAGCTTGGCGTTGGACTCCTGAGCTGTGATAAATTAAGCAAATTAATTACAGCTGCATATTTCCACGGTAATGGTGGGGGGTGCCTATAGATTTATGCCAATGGTGGCCAAACGTTGGCCCTCCAGAAGTTTTGGACCACAACTCCCATAGTCCTTTGTTATTGGCAATACAGGCTTGGAATTCTGGGAGTTATGGTCCAAAACATCTAGAGCAGTGGTTCTCAACCTGTGGGTCCCCCCGATGTTCCTGGACTGCAGCTCCCAGAAATCCTGGCCACTGCAGCTAGTGATGAAGACTTCTGGGAGTTGCAGTCCAAGAACATCTGGGGACCCACCGGTTGAGAACCACTGGTCTAGAGGACCAAAGTTTGGCCACTACTGGTTTCTGAGATACTTGTGTAGACCACCCCCCAATACCCCCCACACGGGTGTGTATGTTTGGGAGTTTGAGATACTGTTGTGCGGCTGAAGGGATTACGGTGGTCCCCCACCCATTTGTGGTTCAAATACTGCGGTCCCACTCTATTGTGGGACCTCAGTATATGAAAAAAGGCCCCCTGGGGTAAGGGGTAAGGCCTGTTTCAGGCCTCCCGTGCTTATCCCCAGCCTGGCGGTGCCCCGAACTGGCCTGTGGGGGCCTTCCCGGGCCTTCTGGAGGCCCGGAAATGGATTTCCTGTGAACCGGAAGTCACTTCCGGTTTGCGGGAAGGCCCTTTTGGTGCTAGGTGCTGATCGGCGACCCGGGTTATCTGAATGCTGGCCCCTTGAGTGTCTGCCATGCCCACCCGGGCAGCGATTAAAATCTTCTTTTTTTCCTTTCAGCCGCTCTACAACCAGCCTTCGGACACGAGGCAGTACCATGAGAACATTAAAATGTAAGTATGCGACGGTCCAAACTCTTCGGTCTCTCCCCACCGTCACCGCCTGCGCCTGCGCCCAAATGTCGTTGCATGAATGTGGCAAAAAAAGGAAAAAGAACAGAAAAAAAGCAAGCAGGGAGAAAGGGCACCTCCAAGAGAGTGAAAGGACAGCTTCCGAAGCCGAGTGCAACAGAGTGTCTTTAAAGAACACACTGCTTGGAGTCACCTGGAGAGCTCTAGAGCAGCAAGCAGGAGTGGATGGAACAATAGGATGGGTCCTTGAGGCAGGAGAGGCGAGGAAGGGAAATAAGCTGATGTGTGTGTGTGTGTGTGTGTAAATGTGTGTGTGTGTGTGAGAGAGAGAGGAAATGTCTCTTTTGTGAACAACAGCCCTCAAAATACAGTAGGACCCCGGTAACCGCTGGGGATTGGTTCCAGGCTTGTCCCATGGATAACGAAAACCGTGGATAAGAGGGAACGCCACCCAAACTCCTGTTTTCCGACAGTAGCTTGCTTTGTGGCTGCTGTTTTGCGACAGCTTGCTTCGGAATTGGTGGTTAATGAATCAGTGGATACAGGGGTCCTACTGTGCTGTAGTCTTCTGGGGGCTGAGCAGTGCCCCAAGTTGGTCTGTGCGCCTTTGCGTAGCAGGTTCTGGGAGATGGAGAAAATGCTGAGTGTTACTGAGCTTCTGTTTCCGTGGAAGCATGGGGTCCCTCTTTCAAGTGTGTTTTGATGGCTTATTTTTGCAAATTCAAGGCTGGCTGGTTGGCTGATTTTTGCCCTGCTGTGATGTTTGTCCTTAATGGGGTTGTTTTTGTTGGTATTGATCTTTCAAAAATGTTGTGTTTTCATTTGCACCCCGGAGTGTTGCAGTTTGTGTGTCTGTCACCTTTTCCTCCTGTGGCCCTAGAAATACTAAAAGGATTTTCTCTCTCTCTCTCTCTGTGGCATATGTGTTTTCAGAAGAAGGCCAGGTGATGTCCGTGAAAAGCTGTCTGGTTTGAAGAAAAGGTGTATATAAAGAAATAAACATATATACTGTAAAGAGAAAGAGAGAGAGAGAGAGAGATTATGGAATTTCCACATAGGGAACAGTCAGGAATAAATGAATGATAATCAGGCATCTTTTTGGCTTGAAAGTGGTTACCGTCTGCCCCTCTACATGTTTAACCCACTAAAGCCTTTTATCAGATGCCATAAGCACCTCGGTTTTAACTCTGCCATATTCCAGATGCAGGAGCGATTGGATCATTGGATTGGATCCTGTGGCGTACGGTTAGCTGGCAGAATTCCCTTACCTTAGCAGGGAGGCTAACCATTGCCTCTCTGCACGACCTTCTACTCTGGATCCAAAAGCAGCTTATAAAATGTTGACTGGTCTAAATACTGTACTCTATTTTCTTGTCTATAAGATGTCCTCCATGTATAAGACGCCCCCTTTCCACCCGAGAATTACAGTTTTGCAACTGGGCGGTTCTCTCCTCGGCTTACTCCTGTGTATAAGACGACCCTCAACTTTTAGTCTACACACAAAAATATGGTATAGAAGGGGAGCCTTTGCGGAGTTAAAAATGTGACATAGCATCAGAAACCAGAAATCCCATTTGTGCAGAAAGGCTGGGGATAAATATTTTGAACATTAATTAAAGAAACGAGGCGGCCCCTACGCATAGCTATTGAAAATAGTTACGGCGGTCTCTTTGACATTCTCCCCGGGCGGTTTTTTTAAAGGCAGGATGCGGAATTGGGCTTCCATGCTGTTGGCAGCTCCTGGTGGTTTCCCTCCTCAAAAACCACTTTAAGTATGGTTCTTTTCCGCGGCAGGTTAACTGCCCTGTCATTCGTTCACAGAAAGAGAGAGAGGGAGAGAGAGAGAGAATAATGCGGAAACTTGTCTTTGGAGGGCCCTCCCTTGCCGTGAAGAGTGGAATGCGCCTTGCGATCCATCTAAGAATAGCCACGGCGAAGGCCTCCAGTTTGTACGGGTGCCTGGAGGGAGTCAGCTCCTGCCCGTGTCGAGAGAGACAAAATCGGAACTGACTGTGCATGTGGCCCTGGGAAGCTAGGAGTTGGCAGAGCACAGCAGCAAGGGAGTAAACACTCTAGACGAGGGGGCTTCAAAGTTTTCAAACAGCGGGCCAGTCCACTACCCCCCCAGACACCACTGGGGCCTGGACCACAGTCCCCCCCTCCAAAAAAAAAGCCAACATTTTAAATTGCCCCGCCCGGCTGCAGCCGGTGCCTCGACCATCTGGGCGGTGGGTTGGGGGGAGCGGGAGACCTTTCTGTGGCCCTCCCTCTTTGAACTGTCCCACTAGCTGGCCTGCCGACCATCTGGGCGGTGGGTGGAGGGAGTGGGGGAAGCGACGTAGCCCTCCGCTTTGAACGGCCTCAGCAATAGAAGCAGCTGTGGAGGCGGGCTTGCTTGCGAAGCAGGGGATAGGTGTGTGTGTGTGTCTGCAATTGATCTTGGGGATGTGTCATCTCCAGACTTAAAACCAGGGTACTTCAAGGTCCAGATGTGGAGGAGTGTTATAAGGAGACCAGATATCTAGTCTCATGCGCTCCCAGACGCATCTGGTGGGGCCACTGTGAGATCCAGGAAGCTGGACGAGATGGGCCTTTGGCCTGATCCAGCATGGCTCTTCTTATGTTCTTACGTTCTTACCACCCCAATTTTGTTCTTGACAAGCGGCCCAGGTAGAACTGCTGCCCCCCCGCCCTCTTAACCCTGCCTCTCCTCCTCACTAGGCAGCCTTTTGATCCACCTCCCGATGCCTGGATATTTGTGTCTTTTAGCTGTGCATGATTAAAATTAATTTCATGCCCCAGTTCATTTTGGCATCTGCGGTTTGAGAAGCTTCTAAAACATATCCCGCTCCTTGGGAGATCAGAGTGCAGCCGAGCTGAAAGGGGCCGTAGTCCCGGTGATACCTCAGCGAAAGCTGCCTCGTTTCCGAAGGCTGCTCTCGGTTTTTGTCTGATTCAGGGGTTTTGTCTTCTTTGGGGTCTCCTTTGGCGGCATCCCTCCCATGATCCATAGAGTTGGAAGAGACCTCAAGGGCCATCCAGTCCAACCCCCTGCCATGTAGGAACCCCCATCACAGTATTTCCGACAGATGGTCACCCAGCCTGTGCTTAAAAACCTCCAAAGAAGGAGGCTCCACCACCCTCCTTTGTGGCAGCATCTTCCACTGCCGGA
This sequence comes from Phrynocephalus versicolor, assembly GCA_023846285.1. Lineage (NCBI taxonomy): Eukaryota > Metazoa > Chordata > Lepidosauria > Squamata > Agamidae > Phrynocephalus > Phrynocephalus versicolor. Next base: position 1,678,371 of record JAHTLZ010000019.1, on the reverse strand, counting down.
CAGCTCTAGCCGTCATGAAGTTCTTCCTGATGTTCAAATGGAATCTCATAGAATCCTAGAGTCATTGAGTTGGAAGAGACCTCAAGGGCCATCCAGTCCAACCCCCTGCCATGCAGGAACCCCCATCACAATATTTCCGACAGATGGCCACCCAGCCTGTGCTTAAAAACTTCCAAAGAAGGAGACTCCACCACCCTCCTTTGTGGCAGCATATTATTCCACTGCCGAACAGCTCTAACCGTCATGAAGTTCTTCCTAATGTTCAAATGGAATCTCTTTTCCTGCAGTTTGAAACCATTGCCCCGAGTCCTAGTCTCCGAAGCCATGGAAAACAAGCCTGGTCCCTCTTTGCAACAACCTCTGGAGGTGTCGGTTTCGGAGCAAGGACCCTCCTCATACCCCCTGAGCTGCCCTCTTCAACCTGGAGGCCCCAGCCTTCGAACCCTTGCATCTTGAGTGCGGCTTTGTGTATGGTGGCTGACTCCTTCTCTTTGCTTGAAGATCTTTATTCCAGAGCTCAGGAAAGCTACTCCTTTTTGGCAGGGGGGAGCAGCTCCCTGAATTATCCAACCAGTGGACCACAGGTGGGTGGGGGGCGGCAGCTACTATCCAGAAAATTTAATCCCCCCCCCCCGGATTGCATTGGTGGAAACCTACGTGGATTTGCACAACCACTTGACTCGGCCCCAGGGACTTTTTTGGGGCCTGCTGGTAGGTACGGAATGCAGCATCCCAGAAAAAAGGATGAAACCGTCAACAAGATCACGCCCTTCGATATTTGTGGACTCATTTTTTAAAGCAAACACTCGTTGGCACCTTTCCCCCTTTGGCAATTGCCCGTTGCCCTGGCCAGTTGTTGCTTCTTTACAAACACACCAGGGGACATACACACACACACACACACACACACCCCTCCCGAAAATACGATCCACAGGCCTTCCTGTTCCTCTCCCCTCTTTTACCTTGCCAGGCACTCTCCTAGTGTTGATACTGGCTTTTGGGTTAATCGCAGGGCTTCCTGTGTATCATAATGCCTGCCATGAAGGTTTTGACTACCTAACAAGACTCCTTTTGTCTGGCAGTTGGCTCTGGATTCGATGTAGGAAAACAGGGCCTCTCATGTATCTCTGCTGCTTTTATCTCTCTGTGTCTCTCCCTCTCTCCTTTCCCTTCATCCACTGCCCCTGTGGGTCGGGCTTTTTCTTTCTTTCTTTCTTTCTTTTTAAATTCTGCACAAGGCTCCCGTTTATACAACCCGCTCAGGCTGTTAACCCTCCCTGGAGTCAGTCCAGAAATGCTTGGGTGGACCGTAGCCAGCAGCGGCTCTGAAATCTAGATTTCTCTACCCTCTCCTTCCTGGAGAAGTGGACCCCAAAAGGAATTAAAGTGGAAGGGTTGTCCTTCAGCAAGGAAGACACGAGGTTGAACTGGAATTTTTTTTTTCTGACGTTTTTAAAAATAGTTTTCCGAGGGAATCATCTTCCGTTCGGGGGTTTGATTCATTCCAAACTAATTTTTTGGCATTGGAGCTCGAGGACCCATTGCTAAGCCGGTGGAGTTCAAGAGTTCCGAAAGGGGGAAAAGAAAGGTTTCGACACAGTTACACTATGATCAAAATGAACATCCTCGATGCAAGTCTTATGGGAACGGTACCCCTGCATGGGCGGTTATTGCCTGGATCGTTCCCTGCAATTACGTCTGGATCCACATAAATAAAACCACTATATCCTCTTCAAATGGTCCTCTTTCTCTCCTTTTATATACTGGAGCTTTCTTCAGGCCGGGCCTTTCCCTTTTATTCATCAGAAGTAGGACTAAACCACCTGCCCTAATCTTTGCCTTTGGATGCTGTTCTTTCTAGCAAAAAAAAAATGTAGGGGTGCAGGAGGAACAGGTTGTTCCAATAGTATAAGAACATAAGAACATAAGAAGAGCCATGATGGATCAGGCCAAAGGCCCATCTAGTCCAGCTTCCTGGATCTCACAGTGGCCCCACCAAATGCCTATGGGAATGCATGAGACTAGATCTCTGTCTCCTGATACCACTCCCCTGCTTCTGGCCCTTGAAGTACCCTGGTTTTAAGCCTGGAGATGACACATCTCCACCATGGTTTGTCACCTGGGATGGACTTTTCCTCCAGGAATCGGTTCAATCCCCTTTTGAAGGCCTCCAGGCCAGATGCCATCACCACCTCCTGTGGCAGGGAGTTCCACAGACTAGCAACGCGCTGGGTGAAAAAATATTTTCTTTTGTCTGTTCTTACTCTCCCAGCCCTCAATTTGAGCGGATGTCCCCTAGTTCTGCTGTTTTATGAGAGGGAGAAGAGTGTCCCTCTATCCACTTTACTCATGCCCTGCATTATTTTGTACGTCTCAATCATATTCCCCCTCAGGCGCCTTTTTTCCATACTAAAGAGCCCCAAACGTTTTAGCCTTTCCTCATAAGGGAGGTCCCCCAACCCAGTCATCATTTTAGTCGCTCTCTTTTGCACCTTTTCCAGGTGCAAAACAATAGCGTCGAAAAATAAACTGTAGGTGATAAACCTCCAAAATGGTTCCAGGCCTTTGAAAACGCCCGGGATACTCTTGGTGGCCTTGAGAGCAGCCCTCAACCTACCACACGTGGTCCTATCACACAAATACAGTGGCGCCCCGACTTAAGAGCAGTTCGACTTAAGAGCATGCATTCGGAATAGATTAAATTCGTAAGCTGAGTTACCACTGTAGTTTTGCCCCCCAAGGAAAAGGGGGCCTCTGTGGTCAGACACCCCTGGCGATGGCAGAAAAAGACCCCACCCCACCCCAAAATGGCTGGTTTTGCGTGGTCTATAGCTACCACCCTTCTGGTTTCATAGAATCATAGAAGAGTGGAGTTTGAAGCTACCACCGCCCCCCATGCAGGAACACAAATCAAAGGATATATTTTAGTTTTTTGTTATGATGTTCTATTTAATTGCCTTCTGTTCTTATAAATAAATAAATAAATAAATAAATAAATAAATAAATATTTGGTGTTTCAGAAAAGGAAAAGGGGAAGAAAACAAAAAGCTCGTTAGGGCCAAAATCGTAACCTTCTTTGCGAAGGCGAGTCCCCGTTTGCGTCCTTTGAAGGCTCCTTCTTGTTTTTAACCTGTCTCTGATTTTCCTTCCCTCTTAATCGATGCAAACAGTAAGAGATGTTTGCTGCCGTTGGGGGTGGGAGGTGGAGATGATGTTGTGTTGCTGTCTTGACCTTTCTAAAGTGCTGTTTGCAAGGGCTGAATGCCTCTCTTGGGGGTTCTCTCCCTCCTCCCCCTTTCCTCGTATGTGGTGTGTGTGTGTCTGTACTGTTGTCTACCTTCTGCTGGCGGAGCTGTTAGAAATTCTGCAGCCTCTCGCTTTCGTTGCTGTGCCCCCCGGGAACAGGACATGTGCCTCCTCCTCCTCCTCCTCCTCCTCCTCCTCCTCCCATAGATACGTGGCCCGATTTAACCTCCTTGCAAATGGTTTCTAAGTAACAGGAGGAGCACAAAGCGGGGGTTTGTGGGGGGGGGGGGAGAGAGAGAGAGAGAGAGAGAGAGAGAAGCCACTGTCAAGCCGATGGATGCATCCGAAGATATTTGGAAGAGGATCGCGGGAATCTCCGTGTTTTGTCGGGAGGGGGCCCCACAAGAGGGAATTAAAGAAAAGAAACAGGGAGATCACTGACCGATGGGGGCCTTTTTTGGATCTTTGCTAGCCTTTTTCAAATGTGGAGAGTCGGGGGGTGTCCCCTGCACCACCCCCTCTTCAGCATTTTGACGAAAAAGGACAGGAGAACACAGAAGCAAAGTCGGGGATGGAGCTGAAGTACATGACTTCTTCTGCATCAGGCCGGTTGCCTTAGCATGGTGATATTTCTCTCGCCTGGGGTGCAATATATCTCTGCAGAAATGACGGTATCTCACTTTTTTTAAAGCAAGCTACAAAATGCACAGGCTTCTCTCCGAGAGGGGGGGTGATTGGTCCAAAGGATGCAAACAACCTATGCCTTGCTTCTGATTGTTTAAGACCGCTCCGCAAGGCGGCCTTTGTAGGCATCGAGCGATTGGGTTTGCAGACCTGACACTGTTTTGTCCGACTCGGTGTCGCTTGTGCAGAAGATCCCGCATAGACAAAACTTGCAGTGAAGCTGAAAGGAGATAGATAGATAGATAGATAGATAGATAGATAGATAGATAGATAGA
>JAHTLZ010000019.1:1655682-1669739 GCA_023846285.1 Phrynocephalus versicolor | reverse complement strand
AACAACAACAACAACAACAACAACAACAACAACAACAACAACAACAACAACAACAACAAGGGTCGTCAACTGCTTAAGGCTTGCGCGCCAACAATTTGGTTCTCATAAGGCTACCATGGAATAGTAGAAGCATACATGGTCCCCAACCGACAGGAGAAGCCAGGAACTACCAATCCGCCGGCAAGGTTTGCCATTCTTTGCAACTCAAAGCTGCAATATTTATTTATTTATTTAGTCGATTTATATCCCATCCATGGTTGGACGGTGTCATCGATGCAACCAATATGGATTTGACCAAACTCCGGGAGGCAGTGGAAGATAGGAAGGCCTGGCGAGCTCTGGTCCATGGGGTCACGAAGAGTCGGACACGACTGAACGACTGAACAACAACAATCTGTCAGTGAAGCGCAAGGCTTCTGCATGCAGTGGCCAAAACCCTTTGCTTATTCTGCCTCAGGGTAAGGGGGTTGGCATGGCCAGTAGAAGCAGAGAGCGCATAGTTAAAGAGTTCCTGCTGTCTTCCCAGGGCTTTTGTGAGTCACGCACAATCAATGTCATGGCGTGTGAGTCATGCCAGCCCTGGGAGCAAGGCAGGGTGTCTTTAATTAGCCGCGGTCTCCCAGTGCCTCTAACGGCATCCTCCAAGGAGATAACTGGTCATTAAAAGAGTTCCTGCTTCCATCCCAGGAATCAGGTGGATGAACTCGGATCAAGCAAACCCCACGACCAAAATAGGAAGCCCTTTTAACCACCAGTGCGGCTGGTGATGGGCGTAGTTACCCTTAGGCGGTCACGGTTTTGCAACTGGATTTTGGCCACAAAGCGTCCGGTTTAATTGGTGGTTTAATTGGATCGAAGCCGATGGACCTCCGTGGACAGCCTGAAAGGGAGCTAGGAGTTTTAAACAGTCACACCGAGGCAGCATCAGCCTGAGCTCTGGCATGGAGGGTCACAGAATCATGGAATTGTAGAGTGAAGATGGAACTAAAAGTTCATCCAGCCCACCTCTTTCAGAATACGAATTCGACAGCCCAAAGGAACCCCAACAGAGGTCTCCAACCTTCAACAGTGAAGAGAGGTCTCCTGCGAACAGTTGAACAGACCTTGCAAATACAGTATTTAATAAAAATACTCTTTGATATCCTTTGAACCCACTGATTCAGGTCCTGTCTTTTGAAGTGGTGGTGGTGGGGGAGAGAAACACCACCCAAAGTTATTCCACCTTCCATGTCACGGCAAGACAGCTTTTCAGCTGATGCAAGGAGGCTGTCATATGGGCTACCTCCTTGGAGCGCCATGAGACTGCCTTCTTGCCCGCCGTCCGGCGATTTCACCAAGTCAGTGGATATTTTAAAGATGGCGTCATAAAAAAAGTGTGTGCCTAAATTGTGCAAGTGTGCGTCTCAGGGATGGAAAAACCCCGTCTTAGGGATGTTGGCCTCAAGCCACTTGGGGTTCCAAAAAACAGAGCCCAAATGACCATTTGGTGGGTGGGAGGCCAGAAGGTTCCAAAGGGTTGATAATTTGGCACTCATCTTTGAACGTCTGGGCTGGGGAGGATCCGATAAACCATCAATCTTCCACATCCAGCGGCCGAGACTAGATAATAGTAAAACTGCAGTGCTGGAAGGGACCCAGTAGATCCCTGAATCCAGCCGGCGTGGTAGACACGCTGTCGGAAATCAAACTCCCAAGCTCTGTATCTCAACGGCTCGGCTATCCGGCACCGCCGATAGCTGCCAGGGGTTTGGGGTCTGAAAGGAACTGCCGGCGGCCGTCCTGCCTGATGAATTTTTCATGCTCTTCTTCAGCGCCAGAGTTTCGGCTGTGCTTGCTGCGCGCAGCAGAGCCGAGCGGTTCCAGGAAGACTTAGAAGATTAACGCAGGGGCGCTTGGAACAATCTCAGTTCTTCCTTTTCGTCCCTCCAGCCATTTCCTCAAGGCGTGGATCGCTGCCAGTACATCGTGCCGATGTTTTGTTTTCATGTGTCCTTTCCTCTTGAGCCATCGGCTCAGCTCCCACACGGACGCTTCTCGGTTCCCGATTCGTACTCCTGTAACGTCCGTGTGTCTGTGTGCGTGAGCACGCATGTGGACTTCTTTTCCATTGAGATCGGAATGTTTTCGCTACTCATCCAAGTAGCTTAACGAACCTTAACATAGACCGACAACGCTACAGTTCTTGGATGAGCAGCGCAAATTTTCAGTCTCGTGAGGAAAGAAGTCCAGTTGGCATGACTCAGCTTCCAAGTGGCTTCAAGATTCTCTGTTATTGATCCTTTGAGACCTCACTGCTCCTCAAGTCTGAGGAGAGATTGGAAAATCAGTATATAAGGAATATGCCTGTGAAGATTCTCCGTCATCCAGGTGAGTTTATCTGGAAGTGGAGCCCTGGCAACTGGACTTCTTTTTCTGGAGGGTGACAAGAGGTCAAAGTGAACTATAAAATGGAGGACTCGCAACTAACTTCAGGCATGTCCAAACTTCGGCCCTCCTGATGTTTTGGACCACAGCTCCCAGAATCCCAAGCCTGTATTTCCAATGGCAAAGGACTGTGGGAGTTGTGATCCAAAATATCTGGAGGGCCGAAGTTTGGGCATGCCTGCTTTAGACTGACAAAGCTGTCTGGAGGAGCAGCGAAACATTTCAGTCTCTCAAGAGAAAGAAGTCCAGTTGCCATGACTCAACTTCCAGTATATAAGGAACCATTTCTTGAACTCTCTCTCTCTCTCTCTCTCTCTCTCTCTCTCTCTCTCTCTCTCTCTCTCTCTCTCTCTCTCTCTCCATACTTCACGTCCCTTCCGCAGGAGCAGAAATTTTGCCAGCGCTACGACCAGCTGATGGAAGCTTGGGAAAAGAAAGTGGAGCGGATCGAAAACAACCCCCGGCGCCGTGCCAAGGAGAGCAAAGTCCGCGAATATTATGAAAAGCAGTTCCCAGAGATCCGGAAGCAGAGGGAACTCCAAGAGCGGATGCAGAGGTTAGTGGAGGCAGGTTCAGGGGGTCGGAAGAGGAGGGCAGAGAAGCCAGGCACTTCGGAGGCTTAGAAGTTGGTCGAAGATTCTGACGGCCGAGCGATGAGCGTGTTCCGTCTCTGGTCAAGCAAGGATACCTTTTGTTTAAAAGGAGGTCTCTGTCTGTGTCTGATTTCTTGAAAAGCAACCACCTCCAGAAGGAGGAGATGGCTTTCGCCAGCCTTCTCTTCCGGCTGAACACTCTTGCTGGGTTCTCATTTTACCGACCTCAGAAGGATAGAAGGCTGAGTCAACCATGAGCCTGCTTACCTGGGATGGAACCCCAGGTCATGAGCACAGTTTTACCTGAAGGATGGGCATTGAACCGCTGCGCCACCAGGTTCAGGGCGACTGGTAGCCTGCCAGAATGCCGCGGGCCAATCGTCTTGTGCAGGAAGGGTTTTATCAGATGTCCCGTTTGCTGGGAGACCAGCAGACCGCTGGGGGCGGAATTCCTGGTAGACGTGGAAGAAATCTGGCCATGTCTGGGTTCTGCCAACGACCACATTGAGAACCCCTGGTCTAGATCATTGGGAAGGTTTGCTCTCCCCTTGAGGCCTCTAAGGGGCAAGGTTACCCCCCTTACGCCCCTACACTTCCCCTGCTCCTCTCCTCCATTTATTTATCTATTTGTTAAATTTATATACCGCTCCATCTAGCTGCATGGCTACTTTGGGCGGTTTACAAACTGAACAGAAATCAAACCGTAAACAGTAAAATACCATATAACAGATAAGCACACGTATATAAATAAAAGCACTCTTAACGAGTCAACAGTATAGAACAACAGCGTAGTACAGGAGCAAGATGGGCTGCAGATAAAAGCCAGGGTTCCCATCGCCCGACCTCTCCTCCTCCGTCACACGCAACTGGCTTTGCGGTCATTGTCGGCCCGGGGGGGGGGAGGGGAGATGCGATGCCATGTGCAAAATGGAGCATCAAGGTTTCAGCACTGTTCTCTCTGCCGTTTCCCAGCAGGGTCGGGCAGCGGGGCAGCGGCCTCTCCATGTCTGCGGCGCGCAGTGAGCACGAGGTGTCGGAAATTATTGATGGTCTCTCGGAACAAGAGGTGAGTTTGGGTCGCCGTTTTATTTTTCCCCTTCCTCTCCTCTTGCATTCTCTCCTCCTCTCTCCTTTTACTTTCCCCTTCCTTCCTTCCTTCCTCCCTAACCCACCCCCTTTCCCTTCCCCCCCCTCCTCCAGGGGAAACCGATGAAAGCCACAGCAGGCCTTGCCATTAGAACTTGCTGTTGATGCTGCTGCCAGATTGCATTAGCTTCAGTGCTTGCTGCGTTTAGCAAACACTGTCTTGCGTTGGGGAATGTGATGCCTTGATGGGTTTGGCAGGACCCTAAATAAGGACTTGGGAGGTCTCTCAGTCTCTCTCTCTCTCTCTCTCTCTCTCTCTCTCTCTCTCTCTCTCTCTCTCTCTCTCTTTCTCTGCTTCCTCCCCCCCCCTTTGCCTTCTGGGTCCTTAACAAACACCACTCTATTGCCTGCTGTGATGTTTGCTAGGCGACACTTCGTAGGGACGGTGCCGTTTGAACAGGGTGGAACTCTTGGCTGGTTCATACAGTAGTACCCCCCCATATCCACTGATTCATTATCCACTGATTCAGTTATCCACGGTTTGCAGGGAAAAAAATTAAATAAATAAATCAGCCGCCGTAAAGCAAGCTACTGCCACAGACAGCAGCTGTAAAGCCAACTGCTCTCATAAAACAGCAGGTGTCAAGCAAGCTACAGCCACAAACAGCAGCCAGAAAGCAAGCTGCTGTCATGAAACAGCAGTTTTGGAGGTGGAGGTTTCGGCGTTCTCTCTTATTCACAGATTTCATTATCCACAGGTAGGCCTGGAACCAATCCCCAGCGGATACCGGGGTCCTACTGTATTTTGAATGCGCCTTTTCATGAGATTCAGGCGCATCCTTGAACCAAGCTTTCGGGCTTCTTCAGAGGCAAGGAAGAGGTTTATCTTGGGGCGCCAGTCCTTGGCCCCTCCTGTGTCTGTGTGAAGATGAAAGTCTTGGCCCCAGAACATCGGGGGATTGCAAGAGGACAAATCCCCTCCCCAATTAGACTGCTTGGAATCTTAAGAGAATAGTCACAACCTTATAACTGCAGTGCTGGGAGGGACAGTGGTTCTCCACCGGTGGGTCCCCAGATGTTCCTGGACTGCAACTCCCAGAAATCCCTTCCAGCACAGCGAGTGGTGGAGGCTTCTGGGAGTTGCAGTCCAGGAACATCTAGGGATCCACAGGTTGAGAACCACGGCTGCAGAATATTGAGTCCAGGCCCTGTCAAAGAGGCACAATGAGGACTCAAACACCCAACCCCACAGTCAATGACCTGAACCCCTGAGCTGTCCTGTATGGATACATCGAGAGTACATACCGTGTTTCCCCCAAAATAAGACAGTGTCTTATATTAATTTTTGCTCCCAAAGATGTGCTAGGTCTTATTTTCAGGGGATATCTTATTTTTCCATGAAGAAAAATACGGTACACATTTTTGTTACCTTATTATGGGGAGGCCTTATTTTCGGGGGATGCCTTATATTTCAGTGTGGGGCAAAACTGTAAGTAGGTCTTATTTTCAGGGCATGTCTTATTTTCGGGAAAACGGTATTTGAGCGGATGAGCTAGAGATGGGAATAGTTACTGCTTTTCAGAACTATGTGTCTCATAATACTCCTATAGTTTTCTTGGAGTCATCATCAAAAACAAGTCATGTTTTCCGTCTGTAGGAGGAGTTATTAGATCAGATTGTTCTGGCCTGTTTTTTTTTTTTTTAAATCCCATGCTGAGGTTTTACTCGGAGACATTTCGTCCTGTAATTCGTTGTCTTTCGTGCTTGGCTGCATTTGAAGGTTCTCAATATTCTCGTAAAACACCAAAAGAGACCCTGCAAGGCTGAACTCTCATTTATTCCGTTGTCAGTTCAAGCGTTGGGCCAGTTGGGTTGGGTTTGTTTTGTTTTGTTTTTTGGTTTGGCCTCGTCAGTCTTGTTTTCTCCGGCTTTTCCGCACCAGAACCTGGAGAAGCAGATGCGTCAGCTCGCCGTCATTCCCCCCATGCTGTACGACGCGGAGCAGCAGCGCATTAAGTTCATCAATATGAACGGGCTCATGGACGACCCCATGAAGGTCTACAAGGACCGGCAGGTGATGAACATGTGGAGCGAACAGGAGAAAGACACCTTTCGGGAAAAGTGAGTTGGAGCTGGGAAGGAGTCTTTTGTTGTATTGCTGAGATGGGAAAACCGGCGGTCCGAGTGGAGCCTAAAGGCCTCTGTGTGAACCTTTGTCTTAGGGCGCTTTTACACGATCTCTAAAATCCGCTGGCAACTTAAATTTGAACTAGAGATCGTGGGGCTTTGTTCTGCTTCCTGTGTTCCCACCCTTCTGCACTCCATTGCTCCTGTCTGTGTTGAGGGGAGGGAGGGAAAAAGGGAGGAAAGAATGCAGGCTTACCTCCCTCTGCTGTGGAGCAGCCCCGTAGGGATTCCAGGCTGTTAAAGGGGCGGCGGGGATAAAACAACAAACAGAAGGCGAGGAGAGCTGGCACCCACAGCTTTACAATCCGCATTGAAAATTTTTTATCTCCAGAGACCAGGTACTTGTAAAATGCACTGGGGCGCGCTTAGGTGGGCGTGGTCGTATTTAATTTTTTTTAAAGTCTGCAGCTGGTGGGAAAACAATTTTAAGCTCCGCATCTGGGAGCCCTTTGCATTGGATTTTAGGGGTTGTGTAAAAGCAGCCTTAGATAAATTGGATTGGATGGCTTGAACTGGGCATGGGTGCTCCTGGCAACAATTCAGGGCCAACCCAGCCCTCTCTCCTCCCTTGTAAGCCAGGCATGTCCAAACTTCTGCCCTCCTGATGTTTTGGACCACAACTCCCAGAATTCTAAGCTTCGATTGCCAATGGCAAAGGACAGTGGGAGTTGCGGTCCAAACCATCTGGAGGGCCGGAGTTTGGACATGTCTGCTTTAAGCCACATGCCATGGCTAAGCTGTTCGTATCAGCGGCACCGGGAAGTATCAGCTCGTCCTCAGAAGCTGCAGCCAGAAAGCGGAGGGTCGGAACTGAATGATGCCCCCCCCCCTTCGCCGGCAAGTGGGAGGCAGCTCCGAGGACGGGCTTTCTAAGGCCACGAGCCCCCTGGCATCGGCCCGTTTCTTTTCTGGATGGCTGGGGCTAGAGCCTGGCTGTTAGGAGTAGACATGGGCATGACTCAGCGAAATTTTCGTTTTCGTTTTCGTTTTTTCGTTTCGTTACGCAACGAAAATGAAACCGAAAATTTTCCAAAAAACAAAACGGAAACGAAATGAAAAACTTTGCTGTTTCGTTGCGGCAAATACATTGAACTGAAAAGAATGCTAACGAAACAGAAATTTTTTGTTTTTGTTTTCGTTTTTTGGTTTCGTTACGAAACGAAAACGAAAAATTTGCAAAAAAAACCCCAACGAAAACGAAAACGAACCGAAACGGACCCCTCAACGAAAAACAAAAAAACATTTTTTTTTTTTAGTCGTGCCCATCTCTAGTTAGGAGCCAAAGAAAGGGGGCTGCCTGATCGTCCATAGAGGAAAGATCAGATGGATTTCATGGACATGAAGCAAATGTTGGCTGGACTGGGACTTTAGACGGGGAGTGAGCGAGAACTGTTTGCCCCCCCCCCTGCAAAATTTAGGATTAGTTAGGAGCTACCGGAATGGTCTCTTAATAAACACTCATTCCTGTCTTCTTTCTCTGTCCGTTTGTCTGTTGTTGTTGTTTTAAGGTTCATGCAGCATCCAAAGAATTTTAGCCTGATTGCTTCCTTTCTAGACCGGAAAGTAAGTATCGCTAAGTCTTTCTTGCTTCATTCCCCATGCTTGCCTTCCAAACAAAGAAACCTCATAGCAAAACTGTCCCAAAGGAGGTGGGCTTTCGTGCGTGAAGGGAGAGTAGTTTTGTGTCTGTTTAGCATCGAGTCCAAAAGCATGGCTTTGCTTGGGCAATCGAGTTCCCTGGAAGGGCAACACGGGGTGGCAGTATGTTAAAACCAACCAGGGAAAGACAACGGATGCCAAAATTAAAAACACATGAAAGAATGCACAGGTGGAGACAGCCTTGCTTTGAGGCCCAGGCAGTTTCCCAGGAGGAGAGGTAGGGGATCTGGAAACAACTTTTCCCAAGAACAGACAAACGAAAATATTTTTTAACCAGCGTGTTTTTAGTCTGTGGAATTCCCTGCCACAGGAGGTGGTGATGACATCGGGCCTGGATGCCTTCAAAAGGGCATGGGACAGATTCCTGTAAGAAAAGTCCATCCCAGGTTACAAACCACGATGGGGATGTGTCATCTCCAGACTTAAAACCAGGGTACTTCAAGGACCAGATGTGGAGGAGTGTTATGAGGAGACCAGATATCTAGTCTCGTGTGCTCCCAGACGCATCTGGTGGGGCCACTGTGAGATCCAGGAAGCTGGACTAGATGGGCCTTTGGCCTGATCCAGCAGGGCTCTTCTTATGTTCTTATGTTCTTACCTTGAGACTTCCTAAGCCTGCTGGCCGTTTCAACTCTCCGCAAGCAGCTGCAGAATAGGGGCTCCCGACCATGGCGAAACCACAGCACAGCCTGATACCATAAAGATAATGGCAAATCCCAGAGATGTGGCTTCATCCTGGAAGTCACAATAGCTCTGTGTGGCCAGATCGGAAGAGATTTCCTCTGGATGGGTCCAAATCGGGGTCACTCTGCCAGCAAACCAGCCCTGGCATCGTTCCTCTTCTTTTCTCTCCTCCTTCTCCTGCCCCACGAATATAATTTTTTTTCCCAAGGCCGAGGAGCACCACCCAGGAGGTGGTTCTTCTGGCTTCCTCTGCAGCCAGCTGGCATTAGAACGCAGCCCACTGGCCCCGAAAGAGGGATCGCTCCATGCATCAGCTTGCAAGCAAAATGCATGCCGGAGAGAAAGCTTAATGGTTGGAAGTAATGGTCCCTGACAGTTGTATGGCAGGTTAGATGTAGCGTTCGGCTGCGGCTGAAGGATGATAGACTTCCCCTCTCTTTCTCCCCACCCCAACCCTTTCTTTTTCGCTCTTAGTTGCCGTAGTCATCTAGGGTCACTCCACCTCCCCACCCCCCGGCACATCCCTCTTTAATGCTGGAACTAGTTCTTGATGCCAATACACAAGGATGCAGCAAGGATATGTAATTGCATAATGCAGTGCCTTTACCGTTGGCAAACAGTAGATCCCAGGGCAGAGTTGCTTTTTCCTCCCCTTTAAATGACAATTCTTGGCTCCATCAGAATCTCAGGGGTGGGTCGGATGGAGGACACATCTAGAAAAGCAAACCGGCTGACCTGAAGCCTTTTGCCTCCGTGGATCAGAGCTGAGAGAGGAGCGTGTATAGCCAGGAAGCCACAGCGGGGATGGATCAGACACTGCGTTGGTCACAGAGAGAACAGGATACCACTGAGATTGCATAGGCCGCAGAGGATAGGATGGCTATGATTGAGACGTACAAAATAATACAGGCCATGAGAAAAGTGCATAGAAGGACGCTCTTCTCCCTCTTGCAAAATACCAGAACTAGGGGACATCCACTCAAATTGAGGGCTGGGAGAATAAGAACAGACAAAAGAGAATTTTTTTTCACCCAGCGCATTGTTGGTCTGTGGAACTCCCTGCCACAGGAAGTGGTGACAGCATCTGGCTTGGATGCCTTCCAAAGGGGATTGGACAGATTCCTGGAGGAGAAGTCCATCCCAGGTTACAAACCATGATGGAGATGTGTAATCTGCACGCTTAAAACCAGGGCACTTCAAAGGCCAGAGGCAGGGGAGTGGTATCAGGAGACACATATCTAGTCTCATGCGCTCCCAGACGCATCTGGTGGGGCCACTGAGAGATCCAGGAAGCTGGACTAGATGGGCCTTTGGCCTGATCCAGCAGGGCTCTTCTTATGTTCTTGTGTTCTTACTATGTCCCAACACTCCCAAAATTACAGAACTCCGAAGAGGAGGACTTTCCAAAAGGGCTGGGGATATTTGCCACCGGTACCTGCTCGCTCTTGGTGCTGGGGTTGGTTGGTTTCAGGTCAACAGTTACTGCTGAGGTGGATTCACTGTGTAGCTCAGACTCGACTCAGGCTGCTTCTCAATTCTCCCATCTAAGTGTCATCTCCATCCTTGCTGCTTTGTTCCAGACGGTGGCCGATTGCGTTCTCTACTATTACTTGACCAAGAAGAACGAGAACTATAAGAACCTAGTGAGAAGGAATTACCGGCGGCGTGGAAAGAACCAGGTAAGAGGAAACTTCTGTTGCTTTGCCTCGCACCATCCAGGTAGAACCTAGATAGAGTTGTCGTGTTTTTCCCCTTTATTTTGTGTACAGTGGACCCTTGTATAACAAACAGCTTGTATAACATCAAATCTGTATAACATAAAAAAATTCCAGAGGTAGGGGAAATTTGCTTAATAGGATCACCTATGGGGAAAATCTGTACAACATAAAAATGGGATTACTCCATTGTCAATGCATTCCTATGGGAATTTGTATAAAGGAAAATTTTGCTTCACATAATTTCGTTTGGAACAAATCAATTCCTTTATACAAGGTACCATTGTATTAATATTCCATGCATTGTTGTTCACGCCTTTGCTGTTTGAGATTATTTGTGTGTGTGTGTCTGTATTACGTTTATCACGTGGTTGTTCGCCGCCCAGAGTCGCCTTTGGCTAGATGGATGGGATATAAATCGACTAAATAAATAAATAAATATTGCAGCTTTGAGTTGCAAAGAATGGCAAACCTTGCCGGCGGATTGGTAGGTCCTGGCTTCTCCTGTCGGTCGGGGACCATGTATGCTTCTACTATTCCATGGGTGCCTTATGAGAACCAAATTGTTGGCACGCAAGCCTTAAGCAGTTGACGACCCTTCTTCTTCTTCTTCTTCTTCTTCTTCTTCTTCTTCTTCTTCTTCTTCTTCTTCTTCTTCTTCTTCTTCTTCTTCTTGTTCAATCGTTCAGTCGTGTCCGACTCTTCGTGACCCCATGGACCAGAGCTCGCCAGGCCTTCCTATCTTCCACTGCCTCCTGGAGTCTTGTCAAATTCATATTGGTTGCATCGATGACACCGTCCAACCATCTCATTCTCCGCCGTCCTCTTTTCCTTTGGCCTTCCATCTTTCCCAACATCAGGGACTTTATCAAGGACTCCTCTTTCCTCGTGAGGTGGCCAAAGTACTGGAGCCTCAGCTTCAAAATCTGTCCTTCCAGTGAACATTCGGGGTTGATTTCTTTCAGGATGGATAGGTTTGATCTCCTTGCAGTCCAGGGGACTCTCAAGACTCTCCTCCAGGACCACAGCTCAAAAGCATCAATTCTGTGGCGATCAGCCTTCTTTATAATCCAGCTCTCACTTCCATACATCACGACTGGAAAAACCATAGCTTTGACTTTCCTGACCTTAGTTGGCAAAGTGATGTCTCTGCTCTTTAGGATGCTATCTAGGTTTGCCGTTGCTTTCCTCCCAAGAAGCAGGCGTCTTTTGATTTCGTTGCTGCAGTCGCCATCTGCAGTGATCAAGGAGGCCAAGAAAATAAACTCTGTCATTGCCTCCATTTCTTCCCCTTCTATTTGCCAGCAGGTGATGGGACCGGTGGCCATGACAACCCTTGGTTTTGCTAATTCTTTTCCTGTAGTAGGGTGAGCCGTGCCCAGCCGTGTGTCTGGTGCCAGGAGCTGAGTGTGATACCTACCAGTGAAGAGGCAAGGAAGGCCTACAGATGAGTGGCAGAGCACTCGCTTGGTATATGCGTAGTGCTCCTAAGTTAGCCCCTGACAGCACCCATTCCAGGCATGTCCAAACTTCGGCCCTCCTGATGTTTTGGACCACAACTCCCAGAATTCCAACCCTGTATTTCCAGTGGCAAAGGACTGTGGGAGTTGTGGTCCAAAACATTTGGAGGGCTGAAGTTTAGACATGCCTGACTCATTAGAAACATCTCAGCATGTCTATCAGTCGGGGGTGGTTGTTGTTTTTTTTAAAAGAGTTTAGGCTTTGAACACTGGCCTGGTTTGGGGTGGCTGGGTCTAGCCAAGAGTGTTCTTTTTTTCTTTTTGACAACGGCTGCCGAGAACAGATTGGGTTGGGAAGCGAGACCATGTAAGGGAGAAGAAAGGAGCTAGACCTCATGTCACAAGATCACCATGGAGAACACAGAGGAGGAGAAGGGAGGTGGAGGACACACAGCACGCACGGTGTTGTTTGCCGAAAGCCTGCTGTGAGGACTAGCAGAGTGTGTGTAGGGGGGAGAGAGAGATGCCGTCAAAAGTCATTGCCGGAGGAGGAGACAGGGGAATGTGTTTAAGCAGCGTTGGAACGGTTTGCTCAGTTGCCTAAGTTTTGTTTTTAACCTGTTAAAGGCTCTTTCAGTATTTCGTTCGGGGTCTGTTTGTATGACGATTGGAATTATTTATTGGGATATCTGCTCCCTGTGCCCGCCTACACCAGCCCTTTCTGTATTTGTGTGCTCCATGGCCAACTCTGTGGCTACCTTGACTTGCTGTTGTAGGAAGGGAGAAAAGGCACCAAGCTGAACGTAGGGGGTGCAGTCTAGCGATCCCCGCCATAAAGAGGTCTTAAGGAGGACCCAGCTGGGGCAAGGCTCGAAAATGCGTTGGTTCGGAGTGCACTGGGTCAGTCCACCTGGGCTGTCCTGGGGCTGTAGGTCTGGAAGTTGAGTCATGGCAACTGGACTTCTTTTTCTTGAGCGATTGATAACGTTCCGCCACTCATCCAAGCGGCTGATGAAGCTGTTTGGAATGAGCAGCGACACGTTTCAATCTCTCAAGAAAAAGAAGTCCCGTTGCCATGACTCAATTTCCAGATAAACTCACCTGGAGGATGGAGAATCTTCCCAGACATCTGGGGCTGTTGGGTTTTTCTTTCTTTCTTTTTTCTTTTTTTTTTTAAAGGAATAATGTAGTTCCATTTGCTATCACGGGTAGAAATAGAAGGTGCTCCCTGATCTCAGCTGCTTCAGTCAATCTGGTACTTAGAGCGCGGGGCTTTTTTCAGTCTTATTCAAGAAATATATGAGTGGGATAATACGGCGCCTCGTCTTCAAAGTGGGAGAAATGAGGTAAACGTTGCCGGTGGCTTTTGCTGCTGGAAGCACTGCCTCCCTATCCTACCCCACAGATGATGGGATCCAAAAGATAAATGTGTACGTCATAGCTTTAAAACTATTTAAAACTTCCAACTTAAAAGCATTTCAGTCTTTCACACCAGCAGACACATCGTAAAAGATAAATGAGTCATTTTGCCTGTGGCAAAATGCTTCTTCTGCAGCCCGTTTAGTTGCGGAGACATTTCCAGGAGAGAGTGATTGCAGCAAGAGAGGGGCTTCCTTTGCCATTCCTAAAAATTAGGGTCGGAAGGTGTTGTCCTTGAGGCAACCTGGATTCAAGCCGTCTGGGACAGTGGTGGCGAACCTTCGGCCCTCCAGATGTTTTGGACCACAACTCCCACATTCCTTTGCCATTGGCAATCAATCTAGGCTTGGAATTCGGGAAGTTGTGGTCCAAAACATCTGGAGGTGCCGAAGGTTCGCCTCCGCTGGTCTAGGACTTCATAGGTGACAGCTAAACCCTTTGAATTGGGACCGGAGAAAGACCCCTACTTCACGGAGATGGGCATCGAACCGTCTTTCTCGCCGGTCCTAGTCAACAGCCAGTCTGCTGCATTTTGCACCGGCCGGAGCTTCTGAACAGCCTCCAAGGGCAGCCCCCGTCGGTTGGCTTGTTCCTAGCGCACGTTACTCGGTCATTGTCGCGAAGAAGCGTGCCAGCTTTGCGTGCGTACGTTACTATTTGCTGCGTGCAAATAGAGAGAGTTCTCTCCCCCCCCAGCCTGTCTCTTTGCTAAATTTTTTGCAAAGTTTTGAGGATCTTCTGGACATTTTGGAAGCAGAGGCCAGTGGCTTTTAGAAGAAACTCGACACACAAGCCATGTGCTACAGGGTTAAGCTTGGCATCCTTGGGGA
>JAHTLZ010000019.1:1627724-1639748 GCA_023846285.1 Phrynocephalus versicolor | reverse complement strand
AGAGAGAGAGAGAGAGAGAGAGAGAGAGAGAGAGAGAGAGAGAGAGACCCATCCAATCCCGCCCCACCACCTCCACCCAAGAGGACTCCTCTGCCAAGACAAACCCCTTTGATTCACATCAGAGCAAAGGAAGCTATTAAGAAAAGCTTTTGTTTTCCTGGAACTCTTTCGCGGGCTGTTGACATTCAGATGAGAGAAAGAGAGAGAGAGGGAGAGGGAGGAAGGGGGGGGGAGGAAAGGTTGCCAAGTTGGCCGCACCTCGCTTCGCCTTGGGCCCGCGCCACGCTGCTTATGAACACTCTGTCTAGAGGTCACATTCAGACGAAGCAAACTTCTGGGTCACCCTAGGGCAGGCAGGCAGGGCGGGAGCGAGCGAGGGAGGGAGCGCGCCAGGAGCAGCAGCAGCAGCAGCAGCAGCCGGCGATTACGCGCTCGCTCGCTCGCGTCGCGCCTGCCTTGGAGAGACGGAGGGAGGGAGCTTGGCAGGGAGGACGCCTCCTCTTCCTTCCTTCCTTCCTTCCTTCCTTCCTCCCTTCCTCCTCCTCCTCTTCCTCCTCCTCCTCTTCAGCTGACAGGCCCCGCCAGGAGACGAAGGGGCTGCCCCAGGGACTGAGATTCCCCCCTCCTCCTGCTTCTCCCCCCCTCCCCACCTCCTCCAGCCACCCGGGTTGGATTTTTGGCCACGCCGTGCGCTCCGGCGCGCTCGTCTCTCCCCGAGGCTGATCGAGGCGGAGAAAAACGAGATCTGGGCCGAAGGAGGGGGGTGTTTTTTTTTGGGGGGGGTCGTTCTTTTGCTGGGCTTTGAGGGGCCGGTGATCGTTCGTGGAAGAAGAGGAGGAAGAGGAAGACGGCGAGGTGGTGGTGGTGGGGTTGGGAATCGCCGGCGCGCAAAAACTTTCCGGCTCCTCTTGGGCGCGTTCCAAGGAGGCGCCGAGCGGAGGAGCAGGTGGGAGGCGAGCGAGGAGGCTGGCTGGCTGGCGAGCGGTGGGGCGGCTGCACCTTTGCCCGGGCTCCCCCGAAAGCCGCCAGCCCCGAAGAGAGCTCGGCCGGAGCAGCCGGCATGGCGTGGGAGCCGCCGCCGCCGCGACGCTGCTCCTGCTCCTGCGCCTCCGCCATCGCCACCTCCGGGGAGGACGGAGCCCGGCGCCGGCGCTGACCCGCCCGAAGGCTCTCCAAGGGCGGCCGCGATCCGGCACCCTAAAGGACCCCCTTTCGCCCTTTCCACCACCACCACCACCACCACCACCACCAGCAGCCTGAGCCCGTCCTGTGCGCTGATCTCCCCCGCCCGTCTTTTCTTCTTCTTCTTCTTCTTCTTCTTCTTCTTCTTCTTCTTCTTCTTCTTCTTCTTCTTCTTCTTCTTCTTCTTCTTCTTCTTCTTCTTCTTCTTCTCCTCCTCCTCCTCCTCCTCCTCCTCCTCCTCCTCCTCCTCCTCCTCCTCCTCCTCCTCTCTCTCTCTCTCTCTCTGTGTGTGGGGGGTCCCCTTCTGCCCCCTCCTTTGGCGAGGCTGCACTCTTCCTCCTCTCACCACCACCCTCTTTGGAGCAGCGCTTCTGTCTTGACGCATGCTGGCTTTCGACCTGCCAGCAGGGCCAGTGAAACCAGAATGTAAGTGCCTTTCGGGGAAAGCACCCAAGTGGGGGCTCCCGAGTCCAGATGTGTGTGTAGATGTGTGAATACACGTGCTTCGCTGGTGCCTGGGGGGTGGGGGGAATAGTTATCGCGCGATCGCTCCCTCTGCGCCCCCTGGGATCGGCTGCATGTCCCATCCTGTAGTTTCTCCAGCCCGGCCAGGACAGTTTGGGGAAAGGAGGTGTGTGTGTGTGTGTGTGTGTGTGTGCGCGCACGCGCGTGCTTCCTGAAAAAGGTAGCCTGATGCCAGCATCTGGCTGGAGAGATGCCAGCACTTGTGTTTATATGGGAAGCCTTGTGCCAAAAGGTGGGGGGGGAAGAAGAGAGAAGGAAGGGCAGGAGAATGGGCATCGGGGTGGCGGCGGCGGCGTTTTGGCCGGGTGTGAGATGAGCAAGCGGGAGGCTGGGTGTTTTCCTGGCAACCTTGCAGGTGGCCGTGGTAACTGTGGCGCTCTCTCCCTCCCCTCCGGTTGTGTGCGTGTGTGGATAATTATAGTTTTGGGAAGCAGGTGTTGGTGTTTTGGTTTTCATGGCTGTAAAGATAAGAGCAGCTGTGCGTACCAGTTTGTTCCTGCAGGGAAGCCTGGTGTGTGTGTGTGTGTGTGTGTGTGTGTGTGTGTGTGTGTGTGTGTGCGTGCGCGCGTGCGCGCGCACAAGTGTAAGCCTGAAAAGACCAGACCGCCCGGGCTGCTGCCCGAGAAGGGAAGATGGACACCCGCACGGCCAACAGACCCACCAGGCAAGGGGTCTCATTGGCCAGAGCACCGCTGGCCCCCACCAGGCCCCCCAGCGAAAGGGCTGTCAAAAGCTCTCAGTTAGGGAGAGAGCCCATTTGTCGGTGGTGTATACGAGCGCCCCGACATATGTGCCTCTGTAGGATCTAAGGTCAGTGAGATTTTTAAAAAAACTTTGAGAAAAATGAATTAAGATATGTAGATCTCAATACTTTTTTTTAAAATGGCACATGCCCTTTAGGTTTGGTTGGATCCCCTCCCCTTCTCCTTGTCCCAGGTGTGGTCTTGTACTGGGAGTGTCCGGCAGAGAAAAAGAGGATCACGAGATCCACAACCTGACACTCGCACCCCATTGAGTCACAAACCTCCCTGGTGATCTTGGGTCATCCCCTCTCCTCTGAACCTGGCCTCCCTCACAGGGCTGTTGTGCACATCCAGTTGGGAAAATGGGGGGGGGGAGGACAAAACCAAGAGAGAAATGTATTTTTTTCATTTTTATTTGCACAAGGGACCGAGAAAGGATCCACCACCTTAATGGCACCTTAATGGGCTGGGACAACACCCCCTCCCGGCTTGGATTAGACCAGTGATTTGGGTGTTTTGATAGGATGCCTTTGTCCGGGACACACACACACACACACACACACACACACACACACACTGCTGTCAAATCCTTAGGAAGACCGACAAGAGTATAACTGGGGTTAATGAGTAATCCTTAGAGCCCCACCTCAATTCCTAAAAAGCTGGTCAGTGTGCCTTCCTTCCAACCCAAGCGTTGGCCGTGGTTGGCCGTGGTTTGGAGAACCCACTATTTTTTCGCAAAGTTGGCCGTGGTTTGGAGAACTGTTTCAACCCCTCTTCCGTGCTGCCTTTTTTGGGGTGGGGGGGCAAAGCGTTTTGCGGAAGTTGTCAACTGGGAAACCCTCCCCTTTGCCAGGAAATGGAAGATTTGCATTTGGTAATGGAATATTTGCATTTTAATCGAGGAGTGACCGAAGGGGGGGGACTTGATTCATAGAAGAAAATGGTTGGGGGGGGGAGTTGGCTGACCTCACTTTGAACTTACGGCTCTCTAGTGTGTTCGGAGACAAAAGCGGGACGTACCCAGAGGAACTGTCCCCACTTCCAGGGCTTAACGGGGTGTGTGTTTCTGGCCAAAGCTGTCTTGCCCCAAGTCCAGATTTTCTTAAAAAGACGCCTGGGGGGGGGGTGGGTTGGTCCCTTTTGGGGCCAGCGATTGCACGGGAATCCCATAATCAGCGCATTGCCGTGTGTTCTCTTGGCAACCTTAAAGATGAGCCTTTTAAAAAAAAATTGGGGACGGTTGCCCGTTTCTTGCATTGGAAAAAAAAAAGCGTGGCTGTAGCCCACGAAAGCTTTTCCCAAACAAAACTCCTGTTGGTTTTTCCTGCAGGGCGCTAGCGCGGCTCTCCCTCGAAATCTGGAGCAGAGTGAGGGAGCATCTGACAGTCCCAGATGGGCCTGGCAGAGGGTTTGAGTTGAGGCAAGCCAGAGAGGGGCGTTGGGTCTAAATCTCCTTTGTGCTCCGACGATCGGAGATGGAGTCAGGAAAGTAACCAGTCCTCAAGCTTCTGGCTCTCTGGCCTCCTCCCTTGGGGGCATCTTACTTAGCCTGCTCAGGGATTGCGTTGAGGTCTTTATAAGGGTGTTTGAGGGCAACAAAGGTGATCAAAGGTGATCATCCTAGCCAACAAAGGTGATCAAGAGATGGGGGTTTTTTCTGCCTGGACTCCCCTCTGTTCCGCTGACCTGCCGTCTGGTGGTGGCATTCTAAGGTCTCCGGCAGTCTGCTAATCCCGGCCCTTTAACCTGCCGTGTATTTAACTGGTGGAGGCTAGCGGTGGCTTTGACGGCTTCCCATCCTTGGGTGGTATCCTGGCTTCCTCTACCCTTGTTGTTGGCGTCCTGACGTGGGAGCGCTCTCTAAAAGGTCCTGTCCTCATCAGCCCGGCTCCAGCTCTTGCGCATTCAAGCCTGCGCCTTCCTGGAGGGGAGTCCTCTACCTTTCCCCTACATTTTCTTTCTCAGTTTTGAAAGGATTCTCAGCTCAACCCGTCAGTTATTATTATTATTATTATTTTGCTCCCTAGCTGTGTGTTAAATTGTGCGGCGGATCTTATCTTAGGCTTCCTGCTGCGTTTTATACCGGTTTTGCCGCTTCTCTTGCCTGTTGGTTTTACGATCTTATCTGGTAGCGCGTTTCATTGTTGTGGACATGTTTGTTTTTTAATTTCAGCATTTCATTGGCGCCCTACGAGGCTTTGGAGTGGTTTTCTTTGGAAAGTGACTGCTGCCTCTCACCCGATGTTCTCCCGTCCTCATCTCCTGGCCCTGATGGGTTAGATCCAGACTTAAGCCATGCCCAAGTAGACCTGATGGCCTCAGTGGGAAGTTGAGCAGGCCAGGAGGACTAAGCAAATTCCCACTGATTCCGGTGGGACTCTTTTTAAGTACAGTTGCCCCCTGCCCTTTCGCGGTCCATATACTGTGGTCCCCGTATATTGCGGGTCCATAGTATATGAAAAAAGGCCCCTCTGGGGTAAGGAGGAAAGGCCTTCCCAGGCCCATCGGAGCCCCCGAAAGTGCTTCCCCGCAAACCGGAAGTGACTTCCGGGAAACCGGAAGTGACCTCCAGATCACTAGAAAGCACTTTTGGGGCCTCTGGGGGAATGGAAAGCCCCTTGCAGGCCCGTTTGGAGCAGCACCCGGCCTGGGGTTAAGTACAAGAGCCCCCCAGAGAGCCCGGCCAGTCCTATTGCGGATTTTCAATTATTGCGGGTTGGGTCGGGTCCCTAACCTCTGCGATAGGTGGGGGTTTCCTGTATTGATGAGTGTGATTCAACCTGTTCTAAAGATCTGTAGCTGTAAGGTGAGAAATTTCAGGCGGAGGCCCTTAACTTGCAGAAGCAAGCTGGCAAAGAGTCTGGAAGATTCCAGGGGCTTTCCAAGAACTAGGGTTGCCTTTCAAATCAGGAAGCAGGGAATTGCCCCCATTTGTATACTCGCAAAGGTTTCACCTTTACATGTCTGAAAGAGCTGGGAGGTCAACATAACTGATGATTCTGGTCGAACTTCCAAGCCAGCGGCTCCACTTTCCTCTGGATTATGCTGAGCTCCTTCTCTGCTTTCTAGTGGGTTTGGATCCGGGCAGTTTTTTCCACCCAAGGCAAGGAGAGCATCTGCAAATCCCAGGTCTCTGCAAAAGTAGAATGAAGCTCTGGTCTGTTGGCTTTGGGTTCTGCTTCTGCTTATATACCACCCCATACCACTTCAAGTAGTCTCTGAGTGGTTTACAGTTTTGATTACAGTACTCAGGCTACACATTGCCCCTCCAGCGAGCTGGATACTCATTTTACCGACCTCGGAAGAATGGAAGGCTGAGTGAACCTTGAGCCTGCTACCTGGGATTGAACCCCAGGTCGTGAGCACAGTTTTAGCTGCAGGACAGACATTTAACCACTGCGCCACGGGGCTCCTAACCTTTTTGCCTCTCTCTTTCTGGGTATTTTTGCAGGTCTCCTTGAACATGGCCGCAACTGGTCAGCCATTGCCAGGATGGTGGGATCCAAGAGTGTCTCCCAGTGCAAAAATTTCTATTTCAACTACAAGAAAAGACAGAACCTGGACGAGATCCTACAGCAGCACAAACTGAAAATGGTAAGTCCCGGAGCAGCAAGTGGCCTTGTGCCTGCAGGCGCATCTCCGGATATATATATATATATGTTTCTTCCGAAATGATGTTGTGGGTGTATCGTTTTTTTAGAAATGGAATGAGAGAGTGAGGCCCTGCTGTGGCAGAATCTGTTGGCCATTTTCGGAGAATGGTGGAGGTTTTGCAAGACTCATGTAGACACAACAGTTGATCCCGTGGAACTGGTGGTAAAGAACTTCTGTCCGCTTAAGAGCAGTCATACGTGGATTTGTGTCGGGGCGATGGAGGAAAGGAAAGACGGGACAAAATGTTTTATTATTTCTGCTGATGCCTCCATTACCAGAAGAGCGGTTCAGGGCTCAGGCGGTCGCGAAAGGAGTTAGTGATATATGGCCAGTGTTCCAGGCCACGCTGCCATGGAGGTCTGGCGGTTGTGTTGATCTTTGCGTAGTATCAGTTTGACCGGCTTCCTCTGTGGCCAACCTTGTGGGTCTTTCTGCCGACATTGTCTGCGTCCCTCTCTTGTTGTTGCAGTTGCCTCCCTTGGAAGCGTAAAAAAAACAACGAGTGGGTGCGACTGTTAGTGGCACAGTCGGGAACCCAAACCCCAGTTCTTTGAGCCAATTTGCTGCTTAAAGACTCCGGAGAGGAGATGGGGGCGGGGGGAGAAACGCAGCAGTGGCCTTCTTCCTCCGGTTGCCTCTACCAGGGGTTCGCAAGACCTCAGCTGGGCTGTGAAGGGCATGCATCTTGTAGAAATAATTCATCCACACAGTCTCCAAATCTCCTATCTTACGGGAACCCGTGAAAGGGCCTTCTCGGCTGCTGCGCCCAGACTCTGGAACTCCCTCCCACTAGAGGCCAGGACTGACAATTCGGAAATGGCAGTCTCTACCGCACTGGGGACAGATGTATTCTATTTCTTGCCCGGTCCTCGAGTTTCGTTCTTTCCGTGCCTGCCTCTTTTCCTCTGCCTGTTGGGGAAAAATAAAATATACATAAATCAACAACAAAAAAACTAAAATGAAGCTAAAATAATACAGGACAAATCAGTATTCCAAGTACAAAATACCAATACTAAAAAAAATTACCACGTAAAATAGACCTAGCACCACCCACCAAAACAGATCAGATCTGGCAAGAGGAACTGGTGCCAGCGGTTAAAAAAAAAAAAAAACACCATCGCAATCACAATGTGCTCAGGGGTCCTCAAAGCATTGCCTGAAGAGCCAGGTCTTTAAGGCCCTCTTTGCAGCACAAAATTTAGCCTTTTGGGGAGGGAAACTCCTCTTCCAGGGGAACTCGGGACCGTGCTGCCTTGGCAATGTAGAAACCTTCCCTTCGGATTGTGTCAGTGCCACAAAGGTGGGCGTAAGCGGGAGCCCAGCGTGGCTCATAGTTTGCAAAAGGCTCCGCCACCACTTTGGAGAACGCCGCGGGCTGGCTCTGGCGCTGCCGAGTGCTGCAATTATTACGATTCCATTTGGAAAAGCATCGTGGGGGTTCCCGGGCTCGGTTGCTAATAGAATTCTCCCGCCTCGCCCAAGGGGCCGGTTTCTGAAAACACCACCCGGGCTACAGCCGAGCGCAGGAATCCTCTCCCGCTTGCTTCTTAACGCGCCAGCGAAAAAGCCCATTAGTCTTGGCAGGAATTTGATTTTCTCCTGGACTCTTTGGGTTGGGGCGGGGGGTGGGGGGGAGGAGAGGGAGAATCGGGCCAGGAGGGAGTGCCTATTTAAGGCGGCAGACATGCCATCAAGAACGTTTCACAGGGCTATTTTACGGACCGGCCATGAGGGTGCTGTCTAGAAAGAGAACTTCGGCAGCAAACATCCTTCGTGAGGAGTTGAGCAAAATGCAAAGGAGGGTGCCCCATTAAAGGAAAGTTTGAGGCGCGCTGGCTGGTTGTTTCGGACGCCTCTGTGAGAGGCACTCTTTGCCTTGCACTGTTCAGTCCCATTTTTTCCCCTCCAATTCTGGTTCCCTGCTTGGATTTCTCACCTGGATCAGGCCAGAGGTCCCCATTGGCCTGTCAGAAGCCCACCAGCAGGGCCAGAGAGAAACAACCGTCTTCCCACGGGACGCCTTCCAGCATCACTCCCTAGTTATGTCCACTTTCCATAAGTTTGGCTCCTGCCCAACCCCTGAGGGGATGGTGTTGACCTCACCTGATTCAAACGTCACGATTTGAATCATAGAATCATAGAGTTAGAACAGACCTCAAGGGCCATCCGGTCCAACCCCCTGCCATGCAGGAACCCCCATTACAGTATTTCCGACCGATCCTCTGCTTAAAAACCTCGAACGGAGGAGACTCCACCACCCTCCTCTGTGGCAGCATATTATTCCACTGCCGAACAGCTCTAACTGCCATGAAGTTCTTCCTCATGTTCAAATGGAATCTCTTTTCCTGTAGTTTGAAACCATTGCCCCGAGTCCTAGTCTCTGAAGCCATGGAAAACAAACCTGTTCCCTCTTCGATAGGACATCCTTTCAAATATTTAAACATAGATATCATACCCCCCCCGAGCCTTCTTTATGAAAGGCTAAACATTCCCAGTTCCCTAAGCCGTTCCTCACAAGACATTTCTTCCAGACCCTAAACCATCCTGGTCGCCCTCCTCTGCACCCACTCGAGGTTGTCAACATCCTTTTTAAATTGAGGTGCACAGAACTGGATGCAGGTCTCCAGGTGGGGTCTGACCAGAGCAGAATCGAGTGGGACTATCACTTCCCTTGATCTAGACACGATGGTTCTGTGGATGCAACCAAGGATCGCATCGGCTCTTTCTGTGTCTGACTCTGTCCTCCCAGAAAACTCCCCCTCAGGTTCCTTGCAAGGGATGGTGTTATATTGGTGGAGTCTTGTTGGGGTGAGACTTTGTTGTCTGCATCTCAAGTTGAAACGCAAGTGATTCTTGTAGTCTTGCTACTTTTCTTGCTGTTCTTTCATATTCTCGCACCAACTTCAGGGCATCTGCCCCAAATTGCATAGTAATATGTCTGTGAAGATTCTCAGTCATCCAGGTGAGTTTATCTGGAAGTTGAGTCATGGCTACTGGACTTCTTTTTGAGAGATAGAAACGTTTCGCTACTCATCCAAACAGCTTCATCAGGCCGGCCAGCACAAAGGTGTTTTTTGTCATCCTTACACGCATTATTTATTTATTTATTTATTTATTTATTAACTTTATATACCGCTCCATCTAGCTACATGGCTACTCTGGGCCAGATGAATTGTGGAGTGGGTGGGGTGTTGTTTTTTTTTGCCTTTCTCTTTTTCCATTTTACTTAAGGAAATCTTGGAGTAAAGCATCGTTTCGTGCAGCGCCATTTGTTTGGGGCACACTTTTCCTCTGTTGCTTGCATTTCAGAAATTTTTACTTCACGTGCACACTTCCCTCCTCCCCCCCCCTCTGCAGCGCAAATTAATTTCCCCGTTCATCCGCTTCTCGGATGTCGCATCTAGACTCCTCCGTGCTAATTGTTCGGCGTCTCCATCTCGGTGGCTTGATGTCATTAGCGGGGATTGATCATGTTCGTTCGGCAGACAACTTGAAGCGCGGGTGGTTTGGGGACGTGTTTGCATACGAACAATGGACACTCAGCTGTTTCTTCGTGTTGTTCTCCTTTCTTTTTGTTTTTTCAAATTATAATTTGCTATTGTCTACCGGCAACAACAGATGCCCTGAAGCTGAATACAGAGGGAAAGAGACAAAAGCTTCGGTTAATCGTGCGCAGACCGTTTTTGGTAAACATTTGCTACTTTGCCGTGCGCATGTGTGCCCCGCCAACCGGAGTGGCCGCACTGGTGAGCGGGACGAGGTGGGGGACCTTAGAACCCCAGAGCATCTTTCTGCTCATTCAGTTGGAGTGAGAGGCAGGGAAGCAACTCATTTTGAATTAGAGCCTTTTCACACGACCCCTAAGATCCGCTGGCCACTTAAATTTGGACCAGAGATCTTAGGGGTTTGTCGCTGTTCCTGCGTTCCCACCCCCTCCGCACTCCTGGTTGCTGGCTGCGTGAGGGGAGGGAGAAAAAAAAGGAAGAAAAGAATGCCGCTCACCTCCGTTCTGCCATCCCAGCACTGCATTCAGATCTCTTAAAGGGGCGGGGGGGGGCAAAAAAAGAACAAACAGAAGCAAGGAGAGCCCGGCAGTCACTACGTTATATCCACATCAGGAATTTTCACCTCCGGAGAGCAGGTACCTGAAAAGTGCGCTGGGACGCGCTTAGGTGGGCGTGGTCGCACTTAATTATCTGTAAACTCCGGAGCTGGTGGGGAAACAATTTTAAGCTCCGGAGCTGAGAGCCATTTGCGGCAGAGTTTAGGGGTTGTGTACAAATACCCTTAGACAGGATGAAGAGAGAAGGCTGCACACTTCTCCAAGTCTTTCTTTTGGTTCCAGCTTGAGGTCGAAAGGGGCATCATTTGGCTTTGCATCATGCCTCTTCCCTTGAGCAGTGCCTGTCCCTGCTGGGGACTGGTGGCAGCGATGCTTTGAATCCTCTGGAACAGTGGTTCTCCACCTGTGGGTTCCCAGATGTTCCGGGACTGCACCTCCCAGAAGCCTCCACCACTCGCTGTGCTGGAAGGGATTTCTGGGAGTTGCAGTCCAGGAACATCTGGGGACCCACAGGTGGAGAACCACTGCTCTGGAGGAAGCTCCAGGCTGAATCTGCTTTCCTGGTCCAGCCTCATGGCCCGTGGTCCTCGACCACCTGTGGCCTACCACTCCCGCTCCTCCTGCTGGACGTGGCACCCCACAGCGTCCTCGTGGTTGGCTCAGAATTGCGCTCCCCGCCCAGGATGTCAACACCTTATTGACATTCAGTGTATAAGTTGCTTTCCTGTTGTCAGCACATGAAAAGTGTCAGACAGAAACATGCCTTTTAAACAATCTCTCGGGCAGATGGTTGGTTTTTAGAAGGCTCAGAAGCACAGGTTCGTTCCAGCAGGACTTATTGGGCAAGGAATCCTCATAGGGATTGGTTTGTTCTTGCCAAGGCAGCAAAACGGGTCCTTGGATGCTGCCAGCTGAGATCAGAAACTTGAAGGGGGGCAGAAAGTAACTTTTGGAGGGAGTTAATAGCGCCAGAGTCTCCAAAATAGCATGGCCGCTGGTATCTGGGATACTCTAGTAATTGCAACTAGACATGGGTGTTTCATTTTGGACTGGCTCCAGTTCCGAAATGAAACACGGTATTTATTTATTTATTTATTTATTTATTTATTTATTTATTTATTTATTTATTTATTTTAATACTTATATTACCGCCCGTCTTCCGAAGGAACTTCGGGCGGTTTACAACAAAACAAGAACAACAATAACAAACTAAACAATGAAAGGGGAGGGGAAAGCAATAATAATAATACAAACGAAAGAAAAAAAATCATAACATAAACATCGTAATAAATGTGGTACAGAAGCGGTTGGTGGGCCCCAGACGTGGCCTGGCTTTGCTTGAACCTTGCAAGGGCCGTCTGCCCTTTTCTTTCCAGGCCGCTTGCCTTGCGACAGAGGGCTTGTGTGTCTCCTGTTCTCAGCGAAAAGAACCTTTGATCAGGAGCCAACTGGAGCATCTGGCCTCCCGGCCCTACCTCAGAGAAGCTTCCTGTTTCTCTGTTTCCCCCCCCGGGCATGGACAGCTTGTGTGTTTCTACCGTTCACTTGCACCCACCCCCCCTCGCGCCACCTCCCAGCAGACACATGCTGTGAACATTTAGAGCTTTTTAAGGGCTGGTGCCTTTTGTTAAAGAAAATAAACTTCACCTGGAGAATGACGGGAGCCTCTTCCCACATAAAACAGAGTGCAGGAGGGCATTGGACACAGCGGCTGGCTTGTCTCTCCCTCATCTGGGCTCCATACGGCACATAAGAGAGTCCTGTGTTCTCGACATCTAGACCTTATTTCTCCTAAGAAGGAGGCCCCACCACAGGATGTATACACAATTGGATTTATAGCCTGTGACAGGTCTC
>JAHTLZ010000019.1:1604355-1617685 GCA_023846285.1 Phrynocephalus versicolor | reverse complement strand
TTTGTTTATTTATTTATTTATTTATTTATTTATTTATTTATTTATTTATTTATTTAGCTCGTATGCCACCCACTACCCAAAGGTCTCTGGGCGGCTCACAATCAAAGGAAACAATTCAGACAATTAAAACATCAAATCGCAATAAAATTAAAACAATAAAACATTTAAATACAATAAATACGTTATATTAAAATACAACACTAAAATCGCCATCAAGGACGCACAGTAATCAGTTAAAAGACTTCTGGAATAGGAATGTTTTTACCTGGCGCCGGAATGTCATCAATGTGGGTGCCCGGCGGGTCTCGCTTGGGAGGGCATTCCACAATCTGAGGTTGAGTGTCTTGCCCACCAGCGAGGAGGAGCGGCTGGTGCCATTTGGGGGTCGAGTCGTCCGTGTGCTTTATCTCCCCCCCCCCCAAACAACAAGATGCTTGGTGTGGTGTTATATTCAGCTTTGCTGGACTTGAGTTGCCCACATCCAGATGTTGAGTCGTGGCAACTGGGCTTCTTTTCTTGGATCGAAACGTTTTGCTCTTCGTCCAAGGAGCTTCTGCAGTCTGCGGAAGGTTGGTGGGAGACCTCCAGTTTATCCTTCGCTTTGGTTCCACTTCACCCTGGTCTGAATAGGCTCGTTAGATGGACAATGGCCGGGAGTGTGTGAAGGTCACACCTCTGCAGCCGTTCACACACCCCAGGCTGTTGTCCATCTATTGAGCCTATTCAGACCAGGGTGATATGAAACCTAGCACGGAGGATAAATTGGAGGTTTCCTCCCAAGCTTCCTCGGACTGAAGAAGCTACTTGGATGAGTAGCAAAACATTTCGATCTAACAAGAAAATAAATCCAGTTGCCATGGCTCAACGCCTGGATAATCTTGCCTGGATGACTGAGAATCTTCACACACACAAGAGTTGTGTTGAGATGCAACTGAAAAAGAGGTACACCGTGCATAAAGGCTGGTGCCAAGTTAAATTAAATTAAATGAAATGTATTGTACCACTTCTTTACCTCTGCTGCTGTCCAGCAACGCAGCTGTCCTGCCAGTTCTCTTGATTATTCCCTACATCAGGCATGTCCAAACGTCGGCCCTCCAGATGTTTTGGACCACAACTCCCAGAATTCTAAGCTAAGATTGCCATTGACAAAGGACTGCGGGAGTTGTGGTCCAAAACATCTGGAGGGCCGAAGTTTGGACATGCCTGCCCGACATGGTATTGTAGGGGGGAAGTGCTCCTGCATTGCCATCCCCCCCCCACAAATTAAAAGCATCTGGGGATGCTTGTGTGCTTGAATAGGATTTGTTGCCAGTTTCCCCTTCATTCCCCCTCTTTTCATCATCCTGCAGATTTCGGAAGTGTTGCTGGAGGGAGCCTTGCAGAGCGGAAGCGCGAAGCCTCCGGTGCCTCATCACGCCTTGGCCCTTTACCAGCAGCAGATCACCATGGCTCACGAGTCCGCCCAGGAGGAGGCCTCGCTGAACAAACAGGCACCCCCGGCGATGACCGAAAAGGACCCCTCTCTGAACAGCATCGTAGGCGATGGTGGCGGCGGCGGCGGCAGCAGCCCCCGGACTCCCAGCAGGAGTCCCGCTGTAGCTGAGAAAGAAGGTGAGCCTGTTTGGGGGGCCCAGGGGGGCAAAGGATAGAATCATAGAATCCTAGAGTTGGAAGAGACCTCCAGGGCCATCCAGTCCAACCCCCTGCCATGTAGGAACCCCCATCACAGGACTCCCGACAGGTGGCCATCCAGCCTCTGCTTAAAAACCTCCAAAGAAGGAGGCTCCACCACCCTTCTTTTCCACTGCCGGACAGCTGTAACCTGTCATGAAGTTCTTCCTAATGTTCCAATGGAATCTCATAGAATCCTAGAGTTGGAAGAGACCTTAAGGGGCATCTGCTCCAACCCCCTGCCATGTAGGAACCCGCATCACAGTATTTCTGACAGATGGCCACCCAGCCTCTGCTTAAAAACCTCCAGAGAAGGAGACTCCACCTCCCTCCTTTGTGGCAGCATCTTATTCCACTGCCGGACAGCTCTAACCGTCATGAAGTTCTTCCTAAATGTTTGAATTGAACCTCTTTTCCTGTAGTTTGAAATCTCTTTTCCTGTAGTTTGAAATCTCTTTTCCTGTAGTTTGTAGTTTGAGGATGTCGTGAGCACAGTCAGGCAGCCCGGGGAGTGCCTTTTTTGTTCCAGAGGTAACACCCCCCCCCGGTCCGTCTCCCAGGCCAACCTGGAGGCTCTTTCCCACAGGAGAGAGTCAGGGAAGGGCGGTGAATCGGAGGGAACTGTGCATCTCACTCCACATGCACCCCCAGGAGGCAGCCAGGAGATTGGGAGGGGGGGTTACTAATGTCCCTTCTGGTCTTGCATCTGGGCGGGGTGGGGGAGGGCAAGGAGAGGTGGAGCAAGGCGGAGCCACCCTCCTGCACGCCTGCAGGCTTTTAGCACTCAGCCCGAGCCATTAATTTCTCGGCCAATTGATGCTAATGCCCTGGCTTTCTGGAAGGGCCAATCTTCCTGTAAAAGACTCTCCCCTGCGCCCCCCGGGGGGGGGGGGGGAATGGCTGGGGGGGGGCATCTAATGAGCAATTTGCTGCTTTCCACTCCAATCCCCCCCCCATCCAACCCAGTATCTATCGATAGTCACACGCTGAAGGAGCCCCAACCCTGCCAGAAACCTCATAATGGGTCTTTAACAGTCTGCTGGTCCTGAAGCCCCCCCCCCCCCCGCAAAAAGCTTGACTGCCAAGGAAGAGGGTGGGGATGCAGATAAAAGACATCCCAGCGCCACTTGCCAGTCCTCTGTCTGTTCTTTGCTTAATGCACACGCATGCATGCAAAGACAAGGTTTCTTTGCATTCAGAGTCGCAAACCATCGCTCGGAAACACATGAACGACCTCTGGCATATATAAACTCGGATCTTCATCCGCCTGGCTTTACTCCTGGCCAAGTATTCCACTCCTGACCCACAACAATACGCACCCCACACCCACCCACCCACACGCACACACCTGCCATCTTTCTCTCTCTCTCTCTCTCTCTCTCTCTCTTTTGCTGGCTTGCAATATGTTTCCTATTGATTCAGTCTCCCTTTCCAGCCTTGGCTTTTGGAGGGCCGGTTTGGGAGCCAAGAGCATTCATTTGCCTGACAGGTCGTATAAACGATGTCTCTCCCCACCCCCCACCCCAGCTCCAGTTTCAGGGGCTTGATAAACGGTCATAGTAACCCCCTCTCAGGGATAAGTGCTATTTTATCCGAAAGGCCCTGAGTTATGGCCCCTCTTTAATGTCGGCCAGGGGGGAGGAGAGCCACAAGAAAGCAGCTGCCTTGGAGACTTCAAAGCTTTTCCGCCTTGGTGGTGTGTGTGTGGGGGGAAGACTTTGGGAGATCCATCTAGTATGTCTCTTCCCTCCATTCCACCCCACCACCACCACCACCACCTTTGCCTGCAGCCAAATATCTGACACAAAAACCACACCTTAAGTCTAAGAGATGGTGGTCCCATGCCAGGATCTAGAGCTGGTCGGGACCTCTGCCACCACCACCCCCCAGTTAGAAATCCCCTTCTTGTCTGAGACCCAGGTAGAAACCAAAACCACATGATGCGTGGTGGCCTCTCACGCTTGCCGTGTGTTGGTCGAAGGAGCCTCGGAGCTCTCTTGGGTTCTCTGACTTAAAAGAGGCACCCAGGAATGCCAACTGGCTGATCTCAGTCTGCTTCCCTTGCAGACAAACCTGTGCATTTCACCTCCCTGCCAGAGGGGCAGAAGCTGGAGAGCGAGCCCGCCCTCACCACCTGCTGGCCCCCGGTGCTTCCCTACCAAGGGTCCTCCTCACGGGACGTCATCCGAAGCTCTCCACATGCCGATCCGCCCGTGTTTCAGTATAACCCTCCAGGTGAGCCGGGGGCCGTTTTCAGTTGGGGTGCATGTGCGTTGGATGTCGCTAGTTGGGTTTTTGGGGGGATGAGGTGATACAACACAAATCAGGACCTCAGAACCTAAGGCAGTCGTGTCCAAACTCTGGCCCTCCAGATGTTTTGGACCACAACTCCCACAGTCCTTTGTCACTGGCAATCTAGGCTTGGAATTCTGGGAGTTGCGGTCCAAAACATCCGGAGGGCCAGAGTTTGGACAGCCCTGACCCTAAGACAAGCTCTGCTGGATGAGGCCAAAGGGCATCCAATGCAGCTTCAAATATCTTGCCATGGCCCCACCAGATGCCTTTGGTAGTATAGGGGGACAACAGGATGCCTGTGTGCTGGTGCCACTCCCCTGCACCTGCCAATGTGCAGCAATTCTGCCGTTCCAGGCTTTGGAAGCTCAGAACCAGAAAAGCAGAAGTAGAGATTCCTGATGATGAATGTTTGTCGATCGTTCGTTCTCTCTTTCTGCCCGCAGGTCACCCGGTCTCCTTGAACGTCCACGAAAGTTCCCGGCCGGTGCTCCAAAGATTGCCAACCATCTCCAACCCTCCCCCTCTCATCTCCACCAGACACCCGTCGGTTCTGGAACGGCCCCTTGGCTCCATTTCCCAGGTAAAAGCACTGGCCGTTTGCGCACAAAGGGTGGGTGGAGGCATGGGTGTTGGGCAAGGAGCCCTTGGTGGCCAGGTCTGTGTTTAGATCAGGCATGTCCAAACTTCAGCCCTCCTGATGTTTTGGACCACAACTCCCAGAATCCTAAGCTTAGACTGCCAGTGGCAAAGAACTGTGGGAGTTGTGGTCCAAAACATCTGGAGGGCCAAAGTTTGGTCATGCCTGGTTTAGATCCTCCAAGCAAAAAACTATGGTTGTGAGCAAGGGGCTGGCCATCAGTGTACAGAGCGCCTGCGAGAATCCTGTACAAAAAAGAGGAAATGGATAATTCCCTGCCATTAAGAAATTTAATATTAAAGATAAGATCATGGAGAAGACAAAAGGAATGATGAAGAATATGCGGAAAGCTTGGCCAAGCACCTCTGAGTTGGCTCAAGTTTCGATTTTAAAAGGATGAGAAGAATCGCATCCCTTCGCAGCTCACTTGACTAGTTTCTCCTGTTCTTGTATCTGGACTTTCTGAAATGGTTTCCTGTACAAGCAGAACTAATCTTCTTTAAATCATTCCTCCAGAAATAGCATCTTAACATGAGCTGTGAGACATGGTCAGAAGAGAATAACATTTGTTAAAAGTCCCAGCAAAGTAACACCGAATCCTTTGCCAAGAAAATTGGATTGGCCTGTTTTGTTTGTGACGGAAATGTGCATCTATCTGCTGTGGTTTTGTGCCATTATTCTTGGTTTGCTGCTCAAGAGCTCTGCAAGAAGGAAAACATCCCCCGTTGCCAGCAACCAGCGTTAAAAAATGCCGTCCCCTGGTAGTATCTAGTCCCGTTATGTGCTTCTAAAATTTGGTGGGCCCCAAAGACCAGGAAGTCTTAAGAAGATAGAATCCTGTAAATAATGCAATGCTTGATGTTAGTTTGTTGTGAGGTTGCAGGAGGAACCCTTCCTGATAATAACCTCTTTTTTTTTTAAGAGCCAAAACAACAAACAGTGCCTTTTCAGCATCCTCTGGGTCTGGTTTTTGGACGGGCCTCCCCTTCCTTCCTAGCCTTGTTTCTCAACCCTCGGCTCCTGTGCGAGGCCTGGCACAGTTGATAGGATATGAAATATCCTATAGCTATAGCAAGGGTTGTGGACTTCCGCAGCCATCCTGCTTCAGTGCCTTCCACACTTGGGCATCTCTGGTGCTTCTCTCTTCTTAAGAAAAACTCCTGTCTGCCTTTTTAGGGGGTGCCGCTCCAGCTTTCCACTCCCTTCACCTCGGAGCAAGCAAAAGTCCCCATTGGCTCCATCGCGATGGGCCTGCCTCTGACGATGGACCCTAAGAAGCTGGGTAAGTCCAAAGGCCCCTTCTGCTCGTGCCCTGTTTGTGACCGTCCCGTTGTTAAAACCGGAGGCCTCCTAGGCAAGAGGGGAGGAGGGCTTGGCCGCCGATTGGTTTGAAGGAAACAAAGTTAAGGACTAGCAGGGTCCGCCATCCGAACGACCCGTCCTGGGCTTTTGTTTTTGGCAGTGCCTTTTCCTGGGGTGAAGCAGGAGCAACTCTCCCCTCGGAGCCAGGCCGGTCAGCCGGAGAGCTTGGCGGTGCAGACCTCGCAAGAGAACTCCGTCCTTCGGGGTAAGGCTCGAGTCCAGGGACTAGAGATGGGCACGAAACGAGCAATTTTTCGTTTTCGTTTTTTCGTTTCGTTACGTAACGAAACGAAAAACGACATTTGTCTCCAAAATGAAACGAAACGAAACGAAACACCAGAAATTTTGTCGTGCGTTTCCTTTTCGTTGCGGCAAATACATTGAACTGTAATGAATGCTAACGAAACAACAATTTTTCGTTTTCGTTGTTTTCGTTTTGTTACGAAACGAAAATGATTTTTTTTGCAAAAAAAATCACGAAGAACGAAAACGAACCGAAACAGACCCTCTAAACGACAAACGAAACACCATTTTTTTGAGTCGTGCCCATCTCTACCGGGGACCCTATTTTGCAGCATGGCAAAGGGACACTTGATTCCTCTCACGTCGCCAGCAGTTCTGCGCAGTTGCGAGAGCGGCACCCGCTCCTTTTGTACGTCACTCTGGGGAGTGCTGCTGATGCCATGCCCTGCTTATTGGGTGACCCCTAAATCCACCACCCCGGCAGCCACTTCCGTGGCCTTTGATGGTCCCCCGGCTGGGTCTTTGTTGGGTGGATTAGAAACCAGTGTGCCCGGCGATTCAGGTTGCCATGTTTGCTGGGACTGGCAGAATTTGGATAAGGGAAACCATCCCTCGGTGATTATGGGGCCACTTTCCGCAGAGACTGTCCCAGATTCAATTCTGGATGTTTAGAACATAAGAACATAAGAAGAGCCATGCTGGATCAGGCCAAAGGCCCATCTAGTCCAGCTTCCTGGATCTCACAGCGGCTCCATCAGATGCGTTTGGGAGTGCACGAGACTAGATCTCTGTCTCCTGATACCACTCCCCTGCATCTGGCCCTTGAAGTACCCTGGTTTAAAGCCTGGAGATGACACACCTCCATCATGGTTTGTAGCCTGGATTTCCTCCAGGATTCTGTCCAATCCCCTTTTGAAGGCATCCAGGCCCGTTGCCGTCACCACATCCTGTGGCAGGGAGTTCCACAGACTTAACAACGCGCTGGGTGAAAAAATATTTTCTTTTGTCAGTTCTTACTCTCCCAGCCCTCAATTTGAGTGGATGTCCCCCTTTGGGTGTGCCAAAGAATTTTCTCCCAATCAAGGGAGACACGGGCTGGGCTAAAAGGAATGGCAGCTCCGGTGGACTGTCAGCTCCCTTCCTGTGTTCCACAAATACCATCTTGGCCTCCGGGCTGAGAAAGCCCAGCGGTTCTACCCTCTCGGGCTCAGCGCCCTCCTGCCCTGTTGCTCCTCCTCCAGACCGACTTTGTGGCCTCTTGCAGGGACGTCCTTGGGCTTGATGTCGGGAGGAAGCATCACCAAAGGCACCCCAAGCACCAGGCCCCTCTCCGAGTCGCCCATCACCTATCGAGGATCCATTATGCACGTAGGTGTCTTTGGGGTTCTGGGAGCTGCGTCCAGGGGTTTGGGGGCTCTTCCCTTCTTCCTCCGGGCTGCTGGGTGGCTGCAGGGGGAATATTGGGGGTGAGGAGGTGCCATGTGCCTAGATGCCCTAAGCACATCCGATCTCACCTGATTTCGGAAGCTAAGCAGGGTTGGCCCTGGTGAGTACTTGGATGGGAGACCACCAGGGAATCCCAGGTGCTGTAGGCGCCTGGAGGAGGAACTGGCAAGCCACTCCAGTATTCCTGCCAAGAAATCTCCATGGACATGGGGTCACGAAGAGTCGGTCACGACTATAACGACACAATACACACACACAGGTGCCATGCACCTCACGAGAACATCTTGGTAGACTTCTCTCGGTATACTGAGCTGTGTGGGATAAGATCTGTGAAATGGCTCCCCACCCCATAGATAACTGTTGCAAACCAACTTATCTAAATAGGACGCTGTCACTTCCCCCCGCCTTATGATAATTTTCTATTAGTTATTTTGAATTGGCAAACCGTTTTGATTTATTGTATTTCTGCTTATTGGTTTATTTGTTCTTTTTATTATGATGATTTGATTATTGGGGTTGATTGATTAGTTATTATTTACTAGTTTAAGTTGTTTAATCTGTTTTTATATTTTGTATGTGTTTGTAAACCTTCCAGAGTAGGTTTTTTTTTTTTACTAGATGGTTGTGGTATATAAATCAATCAATCAATCATTCAATCAAATAAATAAATAAAAAAATAAATAAAAATATGTCTGCAGCCAAATATATATATATATATCAGAAGCTCAGAGCACGATTCAGTTTAGGGACGGGCAATTCGTTTCAGAACCTACCGGTTCCGAAAGGACCCGTGCGAGCCCAGGTTATGTTCGGGAGCCTCCCACACCCAAGCAGCCAGTCACTTGCTCCATGCCTGGTGTCATCTTTGCTTCTCCGTGGTGCTGGCCAATCAGACAGGGAGGCGGAGCTTGTCTGTCCCTGCAGAGCTCCTAATCTTCACTTTGGTGGAAATCTAAAGGGATACAAAAAACTGGAAAAAACAATAATTATAATGGCGATCGTTGCCAAACCTATTCTCCATCTATCATCTGCGAGGGTAGCGGCGCGGTCACATTTCTGGCTGCCACGCCGTGGGTGTGTGGACGAAGTCATGCGGGGTTCCAAAAAGCCAAAGAGGGCACGGTATGTCTGCCAAAGGTGTCCAGGTCTCCTTCCAGGCTTTCCCTTTTAGATCCTTCTGAATGTGTCTCCACCCACCTCACGTCTGCGCCCAGAGTGTTCCGATTCCCATCAGCCCTCTCCAGCAGTGGGTTCCCAGCCAAGTGGGCAGCAGCTTTCTCCTGTGGAGTTAAGGGCTTTGTCTGGGAAAAGGAAGCAGAGAATTGGCTTCCCTTGGGGGGGATGTTTCCCTGGCCGGAGTTCCGATCTTTTCAAGCTGCTCGTAAACACTCCAGATTCCTCTCGGCTGCTGCAAGAGGTCCGTTGTGGAAAAGGCTTTGGGTGGCGTTAGATTGGCTTGCCTGGTTTTTGTTTTGGTTTCTACTCAACTTGCTTTAAAAAATAAAAACAAATTGGGTCACTTCAAACTATGACAGTTAAAGCATTTATCTTCAGGAACCCTCTTAAAAATTAACGCTGGCTGCTTCTTAAAGCCCTTTTTTTACCTTAGGCCGCCTCCCAACGCTTTAAATTTGCATTGAAATTTAATTTCCTCTATGGAGAGTTCAGTGAGTTGGATCTCTAGCTGCAGGACCTGAGGTCGAGAGTTCAAATCTCAAGGGTACCTCCTGGGAGAAGAGAAGAGAAGAGCCAGCCTGGGTGACCTTGGGCCAGCTGCACCGTCCCAGGGCGCCCTTCCAGAAGAAGGAAACGGGAAACCATACCATAGTGTACATTTTACCTTTAAAAACAAACAAACCTAAAGGGGGGGGGGACCCTGTACAAACGCATACATCTTCATCCAGTCTCTTCTTGCTGTGCAGAGGGCCGGCCGTACCTGGTTGCCCGACTTGGATCTTTGCTCTTTGGATCCCAGCACTTGTCATGCCCCTCTTCCGCCCGTCCTGGCTCTTGCCAAACCACCTTAGACGAAACTCATACCTTCTCCTCCTCTGCTGCCAAAGAAACCCCAGTCCGCTGTGATTTTGCGCTTCGGTAACGAAGCTGTACGTTTCTGGCAATTGGTTGTGACAGAAAGCGGCGTTCCGGGATAGTGTTGGCTTGTTCAAACCCCCCCCCGCCCTTTGTTCAGCCTCTTCTCTAGGAACAGAGCGTTCGTCTGTCTGTGTGTCTGTGTGTGTGCGCGCGCATGCGTGTTATGTCCGGGGTGCTTCTTCCTTAATTGCATGTGACACCGTTAAAATACAGATCTTGCTCTCCTTCCAAGGGCACGCCAGCCGAAGTGCTGTACAAAGGAACCATCACCCGGATCATTGGAGAGGACAGCCCCGGCCGAGGGGAGAAAGTGAGAGAAGATGCTTTGCCCAAGGGACACGTCATTTATGAGGGGAAAAAGGGACACATCCTGACTTACGATGGTGAGTTCGAATTCCACTCCGCTTGGACCTGGGTTCCTGCTTCCGAGTTTTGCGTGCGAGAGGCGGCTTCGAACCTCAGGGCGCCCCAAGGTGGGAATCAGGTTGCAAGGGTTTGAGGGTAGCCCAACCCTGGGTTTCGATGAGTCTCTTAAGGGTTTGAGGCTGCTTGAACCTCAGGCTCACGCCCGCCCCGCTGCCTTCTCGGGCACACGTTAGAGGGAAAAGTTGGGGGAAGCACCTTTTGGTTCTCATCCAACTGTATTTTTTTAATTCTCTTAACTGGACTAGGTTTTCTTTGAAATAAGGCAAGATCACACCTGGCTTCTTTTGGCCAAGCTTAGTTTAAACGAAACACTGTCGTGCTGGGATGTATTGGCGAGTCACAGTTTGTCCTAAGGCGTCGGTGATGTTACAACAAGCACATCATAACATAAACAGGGCCATGATGAATTTGTGGACAGTGGATGTTTCCTGAGGCAAGTCAGAAGAGGCACCTCAAATTATCTCTTTTCTATAGTGGCACCTTGACTTTGCGCTCCTGTTTCATTTATCAGCCCCTCTATTATCCACCATTCTGTACCTCATTTCCCTAGGTGTTTTCATAATAAAAGCAAAGTGTGCTGATTATATACTGCCCGTAGTGCTTAAATCACCTTCTGGGGCTGCTTATAATTTAACTAAACAGGCTACACCTCGCCCCCTTCCCCGACCTCAGCTGTCTAAACCTGGGATTGAACCCCCGGTTCGGAGTATAGATGTGGCTGCAGTACAGCAGCGTAACCAATGCACCACAAGATTTGGGGTGACGTTGAGGTTTTGTCTATCTCTTCCATTGCTCGGGGTGGTTATTTTTGTACTTAGTTCACCATGTACTGTTGCTTGTTAGTTAGAACAACCCACCTTGGTAATAAGATGACCCATTTTGAATAAAAAAAACAACCACAAAGGCTGTATCCGTATTTTAAACAGACAAATGAGCCGATGCATATTACGGCGGGCTATTGTTTTTAGATGTATCTGCTTGTCACCCTTGGCCACCGTGTCTGGCAGACTTACGAAGTGCTTGTGTGTCGTGGCACACTCCTCTGTCACACACTGAGCGACCGATCCGCTTCGGCCACAGCCTTGCGCAACACCCAAAGTTGAGCAGAGCACCCCTGGAACTGTTCAGAGCCAGTTGATCGAATAAAGCTTCCCTGACTGATGTTGACCCGTAGAGTCAATGGGGATGGGCAGATCAGCAGGGCTGATCTTAGAATGCCTGCCTGAGCCTAGCAAGGGAAGGCGGCAA
The DNA here is from genome assembly GCA_023846285.1 of Phrynocephalus versicolor. Taxonomy (NCBI): domain Eukaryota; kingdom Metazoa; phylum Chordata; class Lepidosauria; order Squamata; family Agamidae; genus Phrynocephalus; species Phrynocephalus versicolor. The sequence goes on along the minus strand of JAHTLZ010000019.1, from coordinate 1,606,263 downwards.
GATGAGCAGGAAGGATGCAGATCTCCGTAGCCAGGCTGCGTCACTTATGTTCCCAGTAGAGCCCTGGGGGCGGATAAGAACCAGATCCTCATGGCGGGGAAAGGGGGGGGGTTGCCCTTGTTTGCCCTTCTGTATCTGGCTCACACATCCACTGCCACACCACTCCTACATGTTCAGTGTCCCTCCAGAACGACACGGTTTCTTCTCATTCTTGTGCATCCACCCCCCACCCACCCCCGCCATCCCTCGGCTTGTCCTTGCCCCAAAACCAAAAGCCAGGGTGGCATCCCCTGGATGACCGGGAAGGAAGGAAGGTGTCTGCTTTTGGAGGTTTCCTACGTGTCCCCTGTCCTTAACTAGGAAGAGAGGCTGTTGATTGTTTAAGGACCTTGGGCACGCTTGGACCCCATGACAGTTAAATCCTGAAAGGAACAGTTGGGAAATAAATAAATCTCTGATTCGGAGTTCTGATGAGTAGGAAAGGGGTGGGGTGGGGGGGTGGGGAGCATCGTCAACACATGGAGGCCTTGATGATACTTCCCAATAAAAGAGCGCTAATGAGGCAAAATTTCTGCGGCGTCTCTTCGCTGAATGGCAGGAGATTGGTTATTCTTATTGTTAATGGCTCTTCTGTGAGAAAGGGGAATGTTGACAGAACGCTCTCTTTTTTTTCTTTTGTCCTTCATGGCCAGGAGTTTGCTGAGGGTGGCATGGTGGTGGTGGTGATGGGGGCGGGGGCGGGGGGGCAGCCCGGCACTGCTCTTTTTTGCACTAGAAGCTGTTTGGAGCAGATGTTCCTTGATAGCAGGATGCAACACACACACACACACACACCATGTGCCTCGCAACCCTCACTTCCATTCTCCATGCCGACTGCGTTATTTCAGCTTGCAAAAAAAGTGAGAGGTATCGGCGGCCAGTTGGCAAGGTCCCTGGCTCCTTGTTAGAACCGCCTCCCGTCGGGTGGCTGGGTGGAGTGTGCAGGAAAAGATGGGACCAGCCCACGAGAAGGCCCACGGCAGAGTCCTGGTGAGGCCTGTGAGAATCATCCCCCTCTCTACCTATCAGAGGGGCTGCTGTAGAAGAAGGCGCAGAGGGAGCCTGGTTCCTGCCTCTCGAGAGGATGGGGTCCCAAGTAGTGAGGTTCAATGCTAAGGAAGCATGCTGGCTAGCGGGGCATTCAAAGCGGGAGGGCGACGGCAAGGTCCCCCACTCCCGCCCACCCACCGCCCAGATGGTCAGGGTGCCTGGTGCAGCCGAGCGGGGCAATGTAAAACAGGAGGGCTGCGGCAAGGTCTCCCCAAGAGGAGTTGCTGCTGGGTGGGTAGGATGGATCCGGAGGGGACAGGTTCTCCTGCAAATGATATTTTTAAACAGAGGGGTGTTTGGTACGAGGTAGGTTCCTGCGAGGGGTGCTGTGGGTTCCCTGCCTCGGTTGAGCAAGGGAGACGACTACATCCCGTCCAGCTTGGCTGTCCTGTGCTCAGGGTCGCTTGGGGAAATTCTCCCCTCAGCGGCCGGCTTCTCCAGCAGGAGTTGATGGAAACTCTTCCAGATTTAAAAAGCTGCTTGCACCACATCTCCAAGTGGCTTTTTAAACCGTGTGTGTGTGAGAGAGAGAGTTTTTAAAGTACAAGATTTGGGTGGGCTCGCCGATTCCGAGTCACCGCTAGTCATCTCTTAGGCACCGGCAAGGAGAGTGGGGCCATACATGCAGACTTAAGACATTTATAAACAAAAATGTTTTTTTTATATAGTTTATATATATATATATTCTCTGAGAAAGAGGAATGTTGACAGAAAGCTCTTCTTTCTCTTTTGTCCTTCGTGGCCAGGAGTTTGCTGAGGGTGGCATGCCAATATAGATAGATAGATAGATAGATAGATAGATAGATAGATAGATAGATA
>JAHTLZ010000019.1:1586328-1604345 GCA_023846285.1 Phrynocephalus versicolor | reverse complement strand
GATAGATAGATAGATAGATAGATAGATAGATAGATAGATAGATAGATTACATGGCCTCAGTGAATGGAAGCAAAGTGTTTGGAACGTTCACAGAGAGAAGTGTCTCCAGGAGAATTTGCTTGAGCTTTAGAGGGGAGCTGCATTAGATGTCTTGATATTGTCCTGGTTTCTGGCTGCACAGGGCGTTCCTTGCACTGGCCTCTCCTGCCATTGTTAATTTTTTTTGTTCTGCCTCCCCCCCCCCCACACACACACTGGCCTCCTCAGGTTTCCTCCTTTGGCTTTTAAAGCTTGGAACGTTTTCAAGCCCATCTGTTGCTTCAGATTAAGGGGGGGGGAGTGTCGGTCTCCCCTTAACATCCCCCTTCGTTCCCTTCACGTATCCCTCAACTGGGATAAGTTTGGGCGAGGACAGAGGACCCTAAAAGGACATGCCGAGGAAATACGGTCTGGTTGGCTTCATTCTGAAGATGGGGCCAGAAAGTAGAGGCTGAGGCTCCCCTTCGGTGCTCCCTCCGTGCTGTAGCGCGGCAGGGCTGTCGGTGCTCTCCAGTTGTGGTGAGATGGCGGGGGACCCTCGGAGTTGCTTCCAAGCCCGTCTAGAATTGCAAGTTGGGAGAAAGAACAGCTGAGTCCCCGGGAGTTGGCTCCGGGGTAATGTTTACAGAGTCCGCGGCTTTCTGAGTCCAAGGTGGAGGCCTTGGAGAGGATCCCTCGCCGTGGGGCGGGGAAGCCCTCTCCACAAAGCCTTGAGCGTCGTGGCCAACCGGCGTGGAGGTCAAGCCCCCCCCATCACACACACTCTGATGTCTCTTCTGCCTTTCTTCTGACCCGATCCAGGCGGCGTCGCTGCGGCGGCCCAGTGCCCCAAAGAGAACAGCCGGAACCCCGGAGCCCCGCACGAGGCCGGCGGCACCAAGCGGACCTATGACATGATGGAAGGGAGGATCCCACGAGGTTTATCCAGCCGCGACCTTTCGGCGGCTAGCATAGAAGGTGGGCCTTCGCCGCGATCCTGACCCCAGTCGTATGCTGGTAAAGAGCCGTGCTTGCTTTTGAAACGGCTTCCTCCTTCTGTTAGAGGAGCTTTGCTTCCCGAGGAGAAGAAGAGGGGAGATAGGAGCCTTTCTCTCTCTCTCTCTCTGTCTCGACTTTTTGAAGGCTTTCATAGCTGGCCTAAGCTATTGTTTTGTCATGAGGCTGAGTCGGTCATAGTGATCAGCAAAATATAGAGCAGGGTCCCTCGAGTTCCGCCACTTCATTTCCTTTGGAAAACACAGCCCATTTCTCCTGCCACCCACAGAGCCGGAAGGCAGGGACTGGTGATGTACCCTGAATCCAGGACCACAGCTGGGGTGGTGGTGGTCTCTCCTCCCTTCTGGCAATCAGGCTTAGTAGAAGAAGCTTCTGTTTCCATCTTGGTTTAGCCTTCCTTCATGAGCTGGGAGACCTTTGAGTTAGATCATCATTTTTCAAACTGGTGCCCCTCTCGCAGATGTTTCTGACTAAAAATTCCTTTTTTCCTGGGCACCATCCCGATGTGGACCGGGATTAAGTTATGTCATCGGTTCCTACCTTGAGAAAAAAAAAAAAGACCTGCCCTGTCTTCCAAAGAAAACAAAACAGTGGAACTAGAGGTGGGAACTGGCGAGTGCAAACCCCTTGTAGGAGACCAGGATGGGGAAAGCTTGGGTAGAGGTAGACCCCTGATCTGATTTGGGTGTAAGATAGCTTCATGTGTCTATACAAACTTTGGCCCTCCAGATGTTTTGGACCACAACTCCCACAGTCCTTTGTCATTGGCAATGCAGGCTTGGAATTCTGGGAGTCGTGGTCCAAAACATCTGGAGGGCCGAAGTTTGGATACTCTTGCCATTACAGGCTCCCTCTGATGTGGCAGATTTGGGGAGGAATTCCCTTCTCCGCATGCCTCGTTGGTGGTTTGAGTTCAGGGCAGGAGGAGAGACGGGAGGGTGGGCTTCCTCCCCAAATGTAGACTTATCTGGCTGAAAGACGTCATAGACGTAGGCTCATTTCGTGGCCGCACATGGCCCAGAATGATCCTGTGGAAGTGGGTAAGAAAAGGGAGTGTTTCCGATTGCCCGAGGGTTACGTCAAGTTCAGTGCCCGGATGGGGCAGGAGATTGCAGAAACACATGTAGCATGAAATATCCTAATATCTTTTCTTTTCCCCTCCTTTTTTGTGGGACTCTCTAGGTCTCATAGGTCGAGCCATTCCGGCCGACCGGCACAGCCCTCTCAACTTGAAAGAAACACACCACATCCGGGGCTCCATCACCCAAGGTAATGGCGGCAGCCACGGAGCAGCATAGAAAGCCAGTGGGTCGTTCACGCCAGTCTCTAATCTGCAGCCAGATTCCAGTAGCTCTTTACTTCCTTGGCTGCTCTTGAGCTAAAGAGAGGGGGGGGGGCTGGAAAGAAGCTAAATGAACTGCAAATGCTTTTGTATGGAGGAAAGGGGAGTTTTGAGTGTCCGGAAGAGGTCTTTCCTAAATTCTCTTTTGTGGCCTGTTTGACTAGGAATACCTCGTTCCTACGTGGAGGCCCCCGAGGACTACCTCAGAAGAGAAGCCAAACAGCTCAAGAGGGAAAACACGCCCCCGAGGGACTTACCTGAGCCCTATAAAGTCAGGACTCACGAGAACCTCACCCCGTTGAAAATGAAGGCGGTGCACGAAGGCCTCGTGGCCACGGTGAAGGAAGCCGGGAGATCCATCCACGAGATTCCCCGGGAAGAGCTGAGGAGGACGCCCGATGTCTCTCTGATGACAAGGCCCGTAAAGGAAGGCTCTATTACCCAGGTAGCTGTGGCGCTGGCAGCAAAAAAAGGGGTGTCCGGGCACACGTCTCTACCTTTGGTCTGTTTTGAGTTCACGCCAGGGGGTAAGGAGGACATGTGAGCCTGAGGTTCAACTAGGTTTGTTAAACCACAGTCTGATGTCACATCTTGTTTGTTGCCCCCCCCACCCCTAAGAAACATGGATGGTTATAGAAGGATTTGAACTTAGGTTTGGGTTCAGTGTCGCCCTGGTTGAGCCTCGGGCTCCGGTTGTGAGCAAGGAATAGCCGGGCAGGTCCAAGTTCACAAGGTGGCGGCGAGTCAGTGTTTGGCTTCCATGCCTTTTTACCAGCTGGTGAAACATGTGGAGAGATCTTCTTTGTGGCCTCCGCGAATCACACATACGGGTTTTCCAGTGCAGACGCGCGAGGTAGCTTGGTGGATATTCCTAGGCTGTCAGTTGCCTCTTTTCTCGGTGCCGTTTGGAGCTGCGGAAACGTAACACCTTGTCTCCATTGGAAACGCCTGCTTACATGGAGCCCTCGGCTTCCCCGTGGGAGGTTTTTTCTGGTGTCACGTTGCAGGAACACGCTGCGGTTTCCAAGCCAACCCATGTGAGGGCCTCTGATTTTTGCCCACCACTGACTCTTGCCACCTCCTCCCATTCACCGGCGACATTCTGTGCAAGGAAGTGCCTTCGATTCGGCTTCTGTTTTTTTTTCTCCTTCTGGAGGCTGCTGCTCTTAATAATACTAAGGCGTCACTTGCCTCTCGCGGCACCTTAAAAGTAGATGCAGCTGTTGAGGAGTGAAAATAAACTGGGCGCAGGTCAGAACGGTGGTCCTCAAGGAGCTGGAGTTTGCGAGCATCCTTGGAGGTTGAACAGAATTTCCCCAAAGAGAGATTCTGTCACAGAGAACAAGATTCTGTTTTGCACACCTCTGCCGGCCTGACTTGACAAGCTTACGGAAGTGCTGGATAGGCATGGTTTTCTTTTAATTCTAGAGCACCTTCTGTCCTGCTCTTTGGATACCCAGAGCCTCAGTAGAAACATCGCACCAAGCTATGGTTTGGTGTTAGCTACAATGTAGAATCTACACCATGGTTTAAGTGTCCAGGTGAACTTTGGCTTTTTGGGGGGGTGTCATTCCTCTGTTGGCCTTCATGCAGCAGCCTCTGGAAAGAGAGAAATAGCTGTCACTGTGTACAGGGCTAGATCATGTCCGTTGCTTGCATTTGAACTGTGTTTCCCATTCTGGTATGGCAGCTTGTCCCAATCCATGACTTGTCAATCTAGGTGCAATTAATAATCCAACCCGAGCCTGGCATTCATCATTAAGATTTGATGCCATGCGTTGGAACGCGGCCCAGAGTCAGTGAAGCAAAATGGGATCTAAGAAAGTGCATGATTTTGAAAGCGGGTTGAGCTGAGCCGCCTTCAAAACTGGATCGTCCTCTGATCTTGGCTTCTGTACAGGCTCAGCATTCTGCAGAAATGCGGATATATTTTTAAACCTGCGGTCTTAAAATCCTTTTCTTTGGGCCCACGCTTGCGGGTTCCTTATATCAGGGCTGTCCAACTTTGAATAGGCTGAGGTCTACTTTTTTCCGGACGAAAGTGCCAAAGGGCTATTACACTAAAACCTCTACTTATGAATTTTATCTGTTCCGAGCATATGCTCATAAGTAAAAAAAAAATTTAAGTAGAGCAGCGGTTTCCCATAGGAACGCATTGAAAATCAATTAATCCTTTCTGGGGGGGGGCATATTTCAATGCTACTCAGTTGGTCATGACACAGTGGCGTGCCAATCATTTGGCCTGTGCCCTGGCCCTTGAACTGCCCCGCTTGGCTGAGACAGTGGGCTGGCAGACCCAGAGCTTTGCTGGGGCAGTGCTGGTTCTTGGTTGGGGGAGGTAGAGGTGGAGAACTTATCCCCTCACATTTTTATTGATGTCTGGCAGGCTACTTTTGAACCCTTCACGGGCTACTGGTAGCCCCCGGTCTACCTGTTGGGCAGGCCTGCCTTAGATTGTTGGTGGTGATCACCTTATGCAGTGCTGCAATTGACGCTGCTGCCGCCACCCCCACTAGCTCACCTCCCTCTCTCCTTCCTTGTTCTCCAGGGTACCCCGTTGAAATACGACAGCGCCCCTTCCACAAGTGCCAAAAAGCACGACGTCCGGTCCATTATCGGCAGCCCCGGGAGGACGTTCCATCCCATGCATTCTCTGGATGTCATGCAGGACCCGCGGGCTCTGGAGAGAGCGTACGAGGAGAGTTTGAAAAGCCGGCCCAGCCCGGTGGCCAACTCGGCCGGCTCCATCACGAGGGGAGCCCCGGTGATCGTACCGGAGCCCGGGAAGCCTCGGCACAGCCCGCTTGCCTACGAGGACCACCAGGCAGGCCACGGGGCGGCTTTTGGGGGTCACCTGCACCGAGGATCCCCGGTGTCCACGCGGGAGCCGACCCCCAGGCAGCATGAAGGTTGGTGCCGCTCCCTTCTCCCGGCTGTCAAGGAGGCTTCCTCTTGTTTGTTGATCTGGAAATCGAGCCATGGCTTCTCGAGATCGAAAAAGTGGAGGGGATGTCCCAGAATTCAAAATGTCGTGGCCATCAAAAGTGTCGGCACCAGGTGGGGGGGGGAAGACTTTTGTGTTGCCCTTTTAAGTGTAGAGACCTGTGCAGCCCCCCCCCCCAAGTGGCGATGGGAGGTCTCTGTTAAGAGAAGAGCATTGTCGTCTTTGCAAAACAAAAACAAAAAGCAAAGGGTGGCGCTTATAGACTGCCCCACAGCGTCTCAAGCACTCTCGGGGCCTTTTGCAAGTAATTATGCAGGCTGCACGGTACCCCCCTGGAGACTCGTTTTATTGACCTCAGAAGGATGGAGGGCTGCGTGAACCTTGATGCAGCTAGCTAGAATTGAACCCCAGGTTGTGAGCCCAGTTATGGCTGCGGTGCAGCAGTTCGACCCCTGCGCCACAGGGGACAAGGGGAAGCCTCCAAGCTCTTCCCTCATGCCTTCTTTTCACCAAGAGTTTTGTCTTTGACAGGAAGCATCGCCGCTGGAAAGCCTGTGTCTCAGGACCGGAAGCTTCCCCCGAATCCTAGAGATCTGGCCAGCTCCAAATCTCCCCACGCCACCGTGGCGGAGCACCATCACCAGATGTCCCCCTACGAGCACCTGCTCCGGGGAGTGAGTGGCGTCGACCTTTACCGGGGGCACATCCCGCTGGCCTTTGACCCGGCTGCGATCCCTCGGGGGATCCCTCTCGAAGCAGGTAAGGAAACAACACAGGGCTTGAGGTTTGGCAGGCACCCGCCGTTGAGCGCGCTCATGTGCTTGGAGGGCACCAGGCCAATGAGGGCGGCTGGGCACTGATTCACCTCTTGCTTCTCCTTCTCCCCGACAGCAGCTTATTACCTGCCAAGGCACCTCGCGCCCAGCCCGACGTATCCCCATCTCTACCCGCCGTACCTCATCCGCGGCTACCCGGACACGGCCGCCATGGAGAACAGGCAGACCATCATCAACGATTACATCACCTCCCAGCAGATGCACCACAACGCTGCAGCGGCCACCGCCATGGCCCAGCGGGCGGACCTGCTGCGTGGCTTGTCTCCTCGCGAGCCTTCCCTCGCCCTCAACTATGCAGCAGGTCTGGGAAACGTGGCACGCGAGAGAGGGAGGGGCAGAAGGGGAACGTTTGTGGGGAGGCGGAGAGGGCTAGGAAAACCAGGGGAGGTGTTTGGGGGGATCTGCCTTGGGAAAGGCCAGCCACAGTCCTGTGCCAGCTTAAAGAGACATTGGAGGGCATTTTAATCGCGTAAATCTGTCACGGGGCAGACATCTTTGGTACTCCTGCTCTGGAGGCAGACACCCGGCTCTGACCCCGCAGTGTTGACAGTCTGGTGAAGGAAGGAAGCCGAGCCGTTCTCGAAGTATTAGAGAATGCGTTGCTAGTCTGTGGAACTCCCTGCCACAAGAGGTGGTGATGGCATCTGGCCTGGATGCCTTCCAAAGGGGATTGGACAGGTTCCTGGAGGAAAAGTCCATCCCAGGTGACAAACCATGATGGAGACGTGTCATCTCCAGGCTTAAAACTGGGGTACTTCAAGGGCCGGATGCAGGGGAGTGGTATCAGGAGACAGAGATCTAGTCTTGTGCGCTCCCAGAGACATCTGGTGGGGCCACTGTGAGATCCAGGAAGCTGGACTAGATGGGCCTTTGGCCTGATCCAGCTTGGCTCTTCTTATGTTCTTATGTTCTTAACTTGTAGCCTTGCCCAGAGAGATGGTGGCAGGTGACAGGGATGCAGCACTGTTTGCCACCTCAGTGGTTCCACTGGCAGGGAGATCATGAACTGTTCGGCCTTGGATTTTTAGGATCCCCCCCTTTTTTTGTGTGCATTTCCAGCTCAGGCACAGTGGGGTTGGCAACCGATGGTCTCTCCGATCAAGACGTACAGCTCTTTGCAGTTCACTTGCTTAAAAAGTTAAAGGTTCCTCCTGCACATGCATGCTAGTGGTGTCGGACTCTAGGGGGTGGTGCTCATCTCTGTATTCAAGCCGAAAGAGCCAGTGTTGTGCAAGTCCGTGGCCTTGTGGCCGGCGTGGCTGCAAGGAAACACTGTTTTACCTTCCTTGCTTTTTGCAGCGGTACCTGTTTGTCTACTTGCATTTTACAAGCTTTCGAACTGCTAGGTTGGCAGGAGCTGGGGTGAACAGTGGGAGCTCGCTCCACTGCGTGGTACCCGGGATAATGCTTAATCCATCACTAAAAACTGCAGGTGGATTGGCCTTTGACCTGTGAGGAGTTTGCTGCCTTAAGGGAGAGGAGGCGACCAGGAAATAGCAGCGGGTGTTTCTGTGCACCTTGCAGAAACAGTGAGGGGGATAAAAAGAAAAAACTAAATAACACTCATGTATTACAGTTTGCCACCAGGCGGCGCTGCCCATTTGATTCTACACTCCCCTCTCCTGCTAACGGGCTGTTCCTCCCCTTGTTTTTTCCGAGCAGGGATCATTGATCTGTCTCAAGTGCCACACTTACCAGTCCTCGTGCCTCCCTCCCCTGGGACCTCGGCGGCCTCCATGGACCGGATCACGTACATCCACAGCGCCCCCCAGCCCTTCACTAGCCGGCACAGCAGCTCGCCTCTCTCCCCAGGTAGGCTGGCCCGGGTGCGGAGCCTCACGTTTTCAGGAGCTTCTCGAGACATCTCCCCTGAAATCTTTGGCAAGAGGAGACATTTTCCCTCCCACCCCCCCTAAAAATAAATAAAAAAGAGGTGGAGAGGTGGGTGGCAGGCAGGGCAGAAGGAAGAAGCAAGCTTGAAGAGCCAGTGCTGCAGCAGGAGGTTTGCATATCAGCAGATGGAGCGGGCAGGGTGCACCGGGGCGGCAGAATTCTGCTTCATATTGAGACAGGAAAGCTTTTCAGGGATCGAGGGGGAAGTGTCGGCCTCTGGCATCACCGGGTCGTAGCCTTGGGCCACGGAATCCTAACTGCACAGTCTGGTGGTGCTCAAATTTATTCTCTGCCAGGTTGGCACAGAATTTAGGGCACTAGTGTCTCGTTAAATAAGCCCTTCTTCCCCAGAGGTCATTTTGCTTGTATAGCTCTGTCACGCTGCATTTTTCATTGAGGAACAGCAAAAGAAGAGGTTGGGGATTGAAGGACAAGCCAAAATAAGGTGTTTCTGGAAACGAGGGAGAAGAATAAAATCTATCCTCCCTTCGTAAGATAGATCAGTTGTCGTAGCTGTTATTGTTGGCGGCCAATGTTTGTGGGGTAAGAAAAGATCACTTGCTTAGACGTTTGTACGGGCTGAAAGCATCGTTTATTTTAACAGGGGCGCACGCACACCTGACCAAGCAGATGGGACCTTCGCTTTCCGAACGGGAGCAAGAACGAGACCGCGAACGGGAGCGTGAAAAAGAGCGCAAGAAATCCGTCTTGACGGCTACGACCACGGTGGAACACGCTCCTATCTGGAGACCAGGTTGGTTGGAAATAACACCAGAGGCCTTCTTGATTAGTTGATTTATTATATTTCTGTCCCTCCCTTCTGGGCAAACGGCCACTCTGGGCGGCTGCCAACCATCTTGATATAAAGAAATAACCCGGTTTCTATGGGGAAAGGAAAGGTGCTTAGAAGGACCTTTTTCCCTGCCTTTGTCCCCCTTCGTCCCTTCTTCTGCTCCGGGCTTCTCATGATACTCCTTTGTGTTCTCTGGCAGGAACGGATCAGAACAGTGGCCGTTCGTCCGCGCACTCTAACAACCACAAACACTCCCCCGCCTCGCCCCGCACCCAGGAGAACATCCAGCAGCGGCCCAGCGTGCTCCACAACACAAACATGAAAATGATGTCCTCGGAGTACCTTGCCCCATCTGTCCTACGGTAGGTTCTAAGAAGGGGAGGCCTCTTCCTCACAGACTTCTGGGTGCCTGCCTGTTGGGGGCGGCTAGTGCAACTCTTGAGCCCATTTTGCCAATGTTCATAGAATCCTAGAGTTGGAAGAGACCTCAAGGGCCATCCAGTCCAACCCCCTGCCATCCAGGAACCCCCATCACAATATTTCTGACAAATGGCCACCCAGCCTCTCCTTAAAAACCTCCACAGAATGAGACTCCACCACCCTCCTTTGGGGCAGCATATTATTCCACTGCCGAACAGCTCTAACTGTTATGGAGTTCTTCCTCATGTTCAAATGGAATCTCTTTTCCTGTAATTTGAAACCATTGCCCCGAATCCTAGCCTCTGAAGCCATGGAAAACAAGCCTGTTCCCTCTTCAATATGACATCCTTTCAGATATTTAGACATAGCTATCATATCCCCCCCCCTCTCAGCACAAGTCAGAAGTGCACCCTATACCTCCCTGGTTGGCGAGAGCCTTGCAGAGAATTGTCACACAGATGGTAGTCCTACACCAAGGGTAATGTTGTATGGTTGTGGCTTGAGGTGATAATGAACATAAGAAGATGAAGCCCAGAGCCCTCCTAGTCAAGCTTCCTGTATCTCACAGTGGCCCCACCAAATCCCTCTGGGAGCACAGGAGACAATGAGATCCCTGCCTCCTGATCCCACTCCCCTGCATCTGGCAATGATGGGAGAATGGGGCAGAAGTCTCCCTGTAACTTTTACTTAAATGAAACCCTGCAAAGCCTCTTGGTGCAGTGATTAAACTGCGGCAATAACTGTGCTCATGACCTGGGGTTGAATGCCAGGGAGCCGGCTCAAGGTACACTCAGCCTTCCGTCCTTCCAAGGTCAGTAAAATGAGCAGGCAACTCACCGGGAGGGCAATGTGTGTAGCCTGCATAAATAAATTGTAAGCCAGCTGGAGAGTGCTTTAAGCATTATGGGGCGGTATATAAGCAGAACGCTTTCCTTATTTGTTTTTGTGTTTTTTTGCTTTGAAAACCTAAACGCCTGTCTGGTGTGGAAGGAAATGGTAACCACGAGCCCCTAATGGCACAAACTGTTCCATCCCCAACCCAGCCGGTTCCTTCTTCTCCTTTCTGCTCTTCAGGTCGTCGTTGTCGTCCTCCTCCTCCTCCTCCATCACCACCACGTCTCCCATCCGCTCCTCCAGCTACTCTTCGGCTTCGTCGCTGCGCAGCTCTGTAAGCGGCACGGACAGCTACGCCTCGGCCGCAGAGATGGCGCACGGGCAGAAGGACAGCTGCCGGGCACCAGAGGCCAAAACGGAACGGCTGCCCATGGATAGTAGCCCGTTCCCCTCCAAGCTGCCCACCGGGGCAGGTCTAGAACAGTTGCCGTCGCCCAGTAAAGCCCCGGAGCCCCGGCCTTTGCCCTCCTCTTCCTCTTCCTCTTCCTCCTCCTCCTCCGGGCCAGGTTCGAGCCACCCCTGTAACAGAGGACAGGGGAAAAGTCAGCCTCAGCCTCACCCGCCCCTGGACCCGTCGCTGCACGCCGTCTCGGCCAGTGAGCAGCAGCCGCCGCAGCCGCAGCAGCAGCCGCAGCCCAGTAGAGAAAAGAGTAGGACCTTTTCTGTACAGGAGCAGGAGCTCCGAGCACTCGGTAAGACCACCATGACAGCGGCCAGCTTCATAGATGTGATTATCATGCGTCAAATTTCTTGCGATCAGGGGAAGCGAGAGAGAGCCTCGCTAAGTAACGACGCCAATAGCAGCGATGGTAAGAAATTGGAGCTGGGGGGCGGGAGAGGGGGGGGTGCTACTCCCTAGTCCGTGGCCCTGAAACATACACCAATACATCCTTTTAAAGAGACCCCCGCCCTCCCCTAAATCATTTTTGAAGTTCAGTTTTTATTTTTGCGTGTGTGGTGATGGCCTGTTTTTGTTCTGTGTGGTTGTTGGTTTTCTCCTTTCGTGGGTAAAAGCAGTCTCGTATCTTCCCATCCACCACCACCTCAGCCCTAAATCTTCATATCCCTTCATGTTTTTTTTTTTGTTCTCCACTCCCTTTCGTAAGTGGTTGCTGTCGTGCGTGTTGCTCAGTTCTTGGGTGGATATTATTGTGGGGCCCAACTGACCAAGTGGGTGGAGTGGGGGCAAAGGGGAGAATCATATGTCCCCCCCCCCACGGGAACATGAGCAGGACAGAACATTGGGTAGCAACCCTGTCCTTCTGTATAATAATAACGGGTGGAGGGGCCTGGCTTTCTGGGGTTATTTTCTGCTCCCCAATAGGACTGAAAACGTTGGAAGAACCTATACCGTATTTGCAAGGTGCACACTGATTTTAACAGGCAGAACATGTTTTTGTCACTGTCAAGAGGGGTAGTGAAGTAGAAGTAATGAAATCACACACACACACACACACACACACACACACACACACACACACACACACACAGAGGTTCCAAATATTTCCATTCATGTTGTAATTTCAAAATGACCCCAGGTCATTTGCAGAATGTGACCCAGGTACCCTTTTGAGAGCTGAAGGAGCTCGCAGAAAACCAAACCACTGAATCATATCGTTAAAGGCCTCTTTGATTTTTTATCCTGGAGTGGCACCGAGAGCTGAGCCAAAAGCAGCTTGGTCTGCAGCTGAAATGTCAGTGGCGGGGTAATATTTCCTAGCCGACAGTACTCTCTAAGTGGTAGCAAAGCTCCTGTGCCATTTCATGGGGAGCTGTGGCCGTAATTTAACGTGGACATTGTTAAGGAAAGCAAAGGACATCTTCAAAGGAAAATCTTAAGCATGAGCATAAGAATCACAAACCACTCAAGAGATTCTGTAGCAGAGCAGGTGCCTCTCTCTACCTGTGACGGGAAAGGCATGTGGGTGATATTCCACCCCGCCATAGATCATAGGCTCAAAGCCACCACTCCCAACCTGGTGCTGTCAACATCCCGGTTGAGAATTATGGAGCGTGTCGTTTGACACACCAGCCGAGGGAAGGCCAGATAGTGGCACAGGAATGAATTTCAGCAGCTTTGGGTGAAGCCCGCCTGCAGGGCTTCGGGGATTCTTTGGTGGTTGGTCAGTCCGGTTTGAATCCGTCAACGATCTTCTGGCAGCAGCATGTAGCCACGCTCGGCTGTCGCTCAGTTTAAGGATCCCGGCTGCTTTTAATGCTCCGTAGGTTTCCGTGGAGGTTACAGCCCTGACGGCATCGAAGCGGTCAGCCCGGTGAGCTCCCCCAGCGTTCTTCACGAGAAAGGGGCGAAGCTCTCCCAGGAGATGGAGAAAGGGCGCGGAGAGGAGCAAGACGCACGCTCCAAGCCGTCAGGTGAGCAGCTCGCCACCTTTGTCCGTGGCAGCGTTTTGCCACACAAAGGTCGTCTCTCCTGCCCATCTTCTCTGGGCAGTGGGCGCTCTTCCTCATGCCATGCTTTTTCGGCCATTGCACCCGTGATGCAGCAACAAGGAAGCTCTGCCACCCAGCAGGTGCCAGACGGGAGCAGTGCCCACTCCTGGCTAACTGGTGCTATTTATGTATAGACAGATGCTTTAAAAGGGGGAATACTGTGTATACTCGAGGATAAGCCTAGTTTTTCAGCCCTAATTTTGGGCTGAAAAAAGGGGTCCTCGGCTTATATGGGGGTCAATACTTTTAGCCACTGAGGCAAGTTTGGGTCAGTGGCTAAAAGTCATTTTAAACATCGTGAGCCACTTCTCCTGAGCCCCCCCCCCACATGTTTAAAATGACTTTTAGCCACCAACTCAAGCACTTGCCTTGGTGGCTGAAAGTCATTTTAAACATCACACACACACCCAGCTCACAAAGGAGGAGTTGCCAGGCCCTGCTGTATTTCCCACCCTAGGCTTATACTTGAGTCAATAAATTTTCCCAGTTTTGGGGGTTTAAATTAGGGACCTCGGCTTATACTCGGGTCGACTTATACTTGAGTATATACGGTATATTTAATATTCCAGCTGTTTTTAATTTTCTCCCCTGATTTTCTCTCCCCCGACCCAGGTTCCATGAAGCCCTCTGGAATGGACGCCCCCCACATGCAGCAGCTACATCCGCTCCCAGAAGGGAGACCACAGCCCTGCCAGCCTTTCCCGGGATCCCAAAACGCCAAAGGCCACCAGCGAACCGTCACCCTGGCAGAGCACATTAATGTAATCAGTGCTTGCAATTTTACCACGGGGGGCAGTTCAGTCAATGAATGAGCCAAGGAGCTTTCCCATTCACCAGCCGCGTTCGGCTGCAGAAGAGTTGGCCGAGATCAGCTCTGGTGGGAGGTTTTGAAGTCTCGGCCGCACAAGGGGGGTCCCCTCGTTTTCCAGGCGAGAAAAACTGTCCAAGAGAGACTGTCTGCAGCCTCCCAGCCGGGGACAGTCTTTCTGCGCTTTGTCGCAGCCCTTTGGGGATTTTTCTTTGAAAGTACAAGTGGAACCTTGTATAACAAACAGCTTGTATAACATAAAATCTGTACAACAACAAAAAATTCCGGAGATAGGGGAAATTCGTTTAACATAATCGCCTATGGGGAGAATTCGTACAACATACAAATGGGATTACTCCGTTTTCAATGCATTCCTATGGGGAAATTGGCATAAAGGAAAATTTGCTTAACAGAATTTCATTTGGAACGAATTAATTCCTTTATACAAGGTACCACTGTACACAAAATCCACCCCCCCCCAGCGGTTCCGTGGACCTGAGGGTAATCCATCGCAGCACCTTGGAAGTGCGCGAGACCTTTGCAGCAGGGGTCAGCAAGCTGCTTTCCACCTCCTGCCAAGACCTTTGCCCGACCAGATGCACAGACACAACAACAACAACAACAACAACAACAAACAAACAAACAAAGAATCCAGATCCCCAAACAAGCCTGTTTTCCTCTTTTCCTGCAGGAGGTCATCACCCAAGACTATACACGTCGCCATCCGCAGCAGCTGAACTCTCACCTCCAGAACCCCGTCTACTCCTACCCGGTGGCTCCTTGCCCCCCTCTGGACCTCCGGCGAACCCCCAGCGAAGCTTATCTCCAGCAGCAGCAGCAAATGGAGCATCTCCCCAGTTCGAGAATTTCGCCAGAAATCGACGGAAGCAAAAGGTGAGGCTTTTCTGTTCCCGTCGTTTGCCTGCGTGGGACTGGTCTACAAAAGTACAAGTGGCACAAGCCAGAAATGGTTGTGTGTGTTGTGTCCATGGAGTTTTCTTGCAAGAATACTGGAGTGGTTTGCCAGTTCCTACTCCAGGCGCCTACAGCACCTGGTATTCCCTGGTGGTCTCCCATCCAAGTACTCACCAGAGCCAACCCTGCTTAGCTTCCAAAATCAGGCGAGATTGGATGTGCTTAGGGCATCTATGCGTTATTAAGTCAGAAGAAAATGAACTGTCCATTTGGTGGAGGTGCGGCGAAGCAGGGGAAGCACTTAGGATTAAGCCAAGGAGCCGCCAGCAAGAACTCCCCTAATGGTCTTCACCTGGGCCCTTGCCCTCCCCTCTCCTCTTGCCCCAAGAAGCCCGATCTACCTGCTGGCGTTCTGTCTGCTGGACTTTGGTTTGGTCAAATGATCCTTCCATTCTCAACCCGAGAGAGAGAAGAGAGGACATAAGAAGTACGTAGTTGAACCTCTGAGATGGTTCCATCCTCCTGTCCACCTTCTTGCCCACCGCAGTGATTAAGCTAAGGAAGCTGGTTTGGGTTTTGGTGGATCTCCGCAAACATGGAACTCAGAACGAGGAGAAAACGATCCAAAGATTCCCCCTATGTGCTTTCCTCTTCCAGATGCTATGTCACAAATGGAGAAGGCCCATCAGGACTTGGCTTCCACGCATTGCTCCTGTAATACCGTTTCCGGTATCCCCTATCAAGCACGCCCAGGGACCAAAGCTGCCTTGAGCATTCTGGGCCTTGCGGTCCACAAAGTAATGCTGATAAGCTCCAATTTAAAAGACCCCTTCTGTTTCAGGACTTTGGAGCCTTCCAGTTGTACTTAGGTAGAGTCCCGAGGTCCCTGTGCCTGGGTCTAGCAATAATTGGTCCCCATAGACACATTTGTAGACAAGCACAATGTCACAGTACCATTGGGAAGAGAACAATGGTCGTGTCCAAGCTATTAGACTCTCTTCTGAACTCCACGCGGGTTCATGTGAGGTTGGATTCCTCCCAGCATCGCAGTCCCCTCTTTAAGGACTTTTTTTTTTGCAGTCTAAACCCCGGCATTTTTAAAGCTTATCTGCCGATTTGTTATATGTGCCATCCTTCGGTTCCTCCTGCTTTCTTATGTGGGCGGCAAAAGGGAAGAGTGGCATGACTTAAGAGGGTCTTCACTTGTTCCTTCCTCAGGTCTCCGGAGCAAATCAAAGTGCCTGCTTCTGATAACTGCATAGAACCCATCTCGCCCCCAGACGGAATGGGAGAAGCGGATCACGTGCGGAACACGGCCTACTCCCTTCTGTATCGAGAAGGGGATCAGCTGGAGCAAAGGTAAAAAGCAGGGCCAGGAGAGCACAGCCAGTCTGGTTCTATGCAGTGTGCCATAATGTCACGATTCTGCATCCCCCCCTACTTGTGGTCGTTCTTGGTTTTGTCCTTTTCCTCTACCACCCCTGGTACTTCTTGGGATTCCGGTCATGAATAACACAGGGTAGAGATCAGACTTCCCTCTTTGGCATCCAAGGGCTGGCCGCACTCCCACCAGGATCACGGGGAGTAGCTTTCTGTTTTGTTTTGTTTTGAAATTTGGGGCGAGCCTCTAAAATGAGCAGCCAAGGCAGCTGGGCGTGAGAGTGTATCCAGGTAGGTTCTTGTGACCCCATAGAGGTCTCTGTGTGTGTTAGGAGTAGCTTTCGAGCTAGATGGCATGGTATACAAATCCAATAAATAAATAAATAAATTGGGACCTTTCTCATAGAGGGTTCGGGGGCCGCGCGTGCTGTTAGATGCCGGAATAATGCATTTTGCAACCGGGGGCCTCTAGGCAGAAGGACGCAAAAGAGCAATTTGCGCTCACAGCACCTCCAATGCGATGATGGGCTTTCTCTTTCTGCAGGATGGGTTCCAAATCTCCTGGGAACAACGCCCAGCCGCCAGCCTTTTTCAGCAAACTCACGGAGAGCAATTCCGCCATGGTGAAGTCGAAGAAGCAAGAAATCATCAAGAAGCTGGGCACCAACAACCGGAGCGAAGTGGAATACAGTAAGGATTTCTAAGGCTTCGGCCCTTATTCCCAGTACTCGGTAGGAGCCGTTTGTCAAGCCATTTAGGGCGGCGGTGCTGAGCTGACTTATGTTTTTCAAACAAGGGTAAAGGCATGAGGTGTGAACCAGTGCAGTAGATAGGATGAGCGCTCCGAGGAAGGGCACTGGGTTCAAATCTTCACCTGACCTTGACATTGCACTGGCAGGTGCCATTGGTCAAGCCCGGGGGTCCTCAAAGTTTTCAAACAGTGGGCCGGTCTACTACCCCCCCCCCAGACACCACTGGGGGCTGGACCACAGTCCAAAAAAAAAAAGGCCGACATTTTAAATTGCCCCGCTTGGCTGCAGCCGGTGCCTTGACCATCTGGGCGGCGGGTGGGGGGAGCGGGAGACCTTGCCATGGCCCTCCCACTTTGAACTGTCCCACTAGCTAGCATGCCCATCATCTGGGCGGTAGGTAGGTGGAGGGAGTGGGGGAAGCAACATAGCTCATCTCAGCAATAGAAGCAGCTGCGGAGGCGGGCTTGCTTGCGAAGCAGGGGGTAGGTGGGGGGGTCTGCAATTGGTCCCAGGGGCCGGATTCAGGACCCTGGGGGCCGCATCCACGCGCCCCGCCCCCCGGGCCTTAGATTGACGACCCCTGGTCAAGCCTCTCCTTGACTAGTTCACGTGTCTTGAAAGCTCTATTAGGGTTGCCGTTAAGCCAGGGATGACTTGGTGGCACATACTGCATACAACATGTAATTCTGAAGGTGTTCTTTTTCTTGTTCCAACATCAACAACCCCAGAGACCTCTGGGTAGTGGGCGGCATATAAGTTAAATAAATAAATAAATAAATAAATAAATTTCCAATATCTTTCCTCTGTGATTAAAAGTATGTTTCACTGGGATCGTCCCATGTTAGAACACTTAAAAGTGTTGCTGGAGGACAGCCGTCGTGATGGATATCCCATAAGCATCCTTCGGGTGCTGCTTGCTGCTTTTAAGCCTTTCCTTTCCTTCCAGATGTCGGGCAGCCCGGAACAGAGATTTTCAACATGCCAGCCATTACTGGAACAGGTAACTTGCTCTCCTCCCATGCCCGTCTGGCGCCGGACTCTCTCCTGAACGCCGCCTCCCCCCCCCAAAAAAAAAAAACACACACACATACTGTTTTGTTTTTGAAAACGACATCAAACATCTCGGGGCAGTTTAGCCAGTGACGTAGGTGCCCAAGAATCAAGGCGAGGCCCGTCATCTTGTTTGCCAACGGGATGACGGAGGTTGGGAAGTCCAGTTCTTAAGCTACATCTCCCAGAGATAAGACACCCAGTTTGAGCCGTGTTAACGAACGCCTCTTCCAGGTAACAGAAAAACATGAGTGAAAAAGGGAACCTCTTGTGATAACGTAAAAGAGTGGTTTAAGGCAGCTACATGGAAAATGTCACTTCAACCCAAGGGCAAAAGCCTGGAAGCTGGATTTCCTTCTTTCTTTCTCTCTCTCCCCTCCCTCCCTCTCCCTCTCTCTTCCCTCCCCCCTTTTTTTCTACAAAGACATCCCTTCACTGCCATATTGCTCGGTCTCTCTATTATTATTATTATTATTATTATTATTATTATTATTATTATTATTA
>JAHTLZ010000019.1:1548299-1586318 GCA_023846285.1 Phrynocephalus versicolor | reverse complement strand
CACACACACACACACACACACACACGTAACTGTGTTCTCTCTGCTCTTCCACCATTAGGGGACTGTACCTAATGGCCTCCGCCCTAAGAAGGCAGAATCAATCTGCAATAATGGAGCAGGGCAGTACCCTTGAGGGAACCATGTGGGAATATAGGATAGATGTATTCTCGGGATAGAAAAAGCCATATAAGCATCCCCTGCCATATAATATATCTGGAGTTTTCCTCCCGGCACTTTGAAGTTGGAGATAACCCCCTTCCTTCGGCACTTCCTTCGTCTTCTTTTTTTTTAGTATCAAATAGTCGGATTTAAAGTTAAAACACAAAATCCCTAATTTTAAAAAGGGTTGACTCGAGGATGCCCTCTAGGTGAGAAATATCCAAACTGTTCACTCAGATCAGGGCTTTTTGTACCGAGACTGTTTTTTTGGAATCAAGGCACTCATAAAGACCATCTGCCTTGCCCATGGGGTGAACTGTTTCTTGGCCATTTCCTGCCCAAGTCGGAAGGAAAACGCGACATGTCAGCGCCCAGCCCTTCAACAGCCCGTGGCCACTGTGACAAGAGAGAGACGCTGGCCGCCATTCCGGCACCCTGCTTAGGAGGGATGCCGTACGGCCGTCAGATGGTAGCCGTTCCTGCCTAAAAGCAGAGTCGCCCGTTTCTGACCTGCCACGTCAAGGGTGGCCAAGGGTGCTCCCCTGCCAGTAGTTGGGCAGGAGTGGCGCATCACTGGAGGCGTATTGGGACAGGGATCCACACCGAACCCCTACAACGGCTCCATCGGTGTGCGCGCCTGTGGATATCAAGCAACCAGACTCAGGCCAAAGCTATTGCGCCCCGTGCGTTCAGGAGAGACAGCCTGGTGGGATAGGCATCGAGTGGTGGACCCTTCAGCACAAGTTCCTGGGCCACAGCCGGGGAAGCCAGTGTGGGTGTTGGAGCAGATGGTGTGTGTGTGTGAGAGAGAGTGGATGTGGCATTCGTGAAACAAAAACCTGGGCATCGTTTTTGTTTCTGTCGGCGTCCCGGCAGCCTCTCTTAGAAGCGGCCGGCCAGGAGTGGAGAGCCGGCTGGCTTCGTCGGGTTTTTTTTGGGGGGGAACCGATATGACAGCCGTGACGTTGTTTGTTGCTATGCAAGAATGCACTGCTGACTGTTCGTTTATTCCCTCCTCCCTTGTTGCCTTCCCTCTTCCCCCCCCCATCCACTCCACCCAACCACCTACCCAAATTTCTCATCTGGCTCCTTCCTCCCCCCCCCCGTTTCTCCCTCCCCCCCCTTCTTTCTCCTTCCACACCTCCCAGGGTTAATCAGTTGTAGGAGCCAGTCGGTCCAAGAGAATTCCAGTACCAACATGGGGTTGGAGGCAATTATTAGGAAGGCCCTAATGGGTAAATATGACGAGCAGTGGGACGAGCGCTCTCCTCTCAGTGCCAATGCTTTTAACCCTCTGAATGCCAGCGCAAGCTTGCCCGCTGCTATGCCTGTAACCGCTGCTGACGGACGGATTGACGACATGCGCTCCTTGCCAGGTCTGCGGCTCCCCCACCCCCGTCTGCGTCACCCCCACCCCCTTTTTGTCGTTGTGTTATTAATCCCCTCTTTGTCTTTTCCGTGGACACCCTCGTGTCCGTCCCGCCTCTTTCCCTTGAAGCTTTGGGCGTTTCACTTCTGTATTAGTTCTTAATTATGCTGATTAATCCCCGTTCCCTTTTTTTTAAAAAAAAAATAAGCACTTAAACATGACAGACTGAAAATCGCTGTTTAGCTTCCTCTTTAAATACTGACCATTGTGCTGTCCCTTCCCTTTGTCCTTATTTTTTTTCCCCTACTGATAATTTGTCGTTTTTATTCCTGTGTTATTAAAACTTAAAAGGCTTGGAAGTGAAAGATGTGGAGGGTGGAAGAAGAAAGAAATATACAATTTACAGTTTCTCTGTCACACACGAGGCAGTGCGGGAGGGCAGTTTTAGAGAAGATGCCTACGGAGGGTGGGAACAGACTAGGGTTCTAGAAGACAAAAGGAGAAATTTGGCACTGTTTACTTGCATGTTTAAATCAGTGGTGCATTGGATTATATGTCAATATTACATGTAAATTGGGGTCTATAAAAAAAATGTCCACCGTTTCTGTCTTTGGGTTCCTCACATCCCACTCCTGAAGTAAACAGTAGGGTTTTATCCCGGTGTTCGAACTTAACCCTTCCCCGATGCCTTCTTGCCCATTCAAATCAGTCCTTTGCCGACGGAGCATCAGGTAATTCAGGAGCCATGGGGTAATTGTGAAGGAACGGCCCCGTCTGTCTGTCCATGCAAAGGCACTGCGTGCTTCGAAGGCGTTCCTTTGAGTAACTGAGTAGTGGTGGTGAGAGGAACATTTGGGGGGGGGGGCTCCCAGGAAGAAGGCCTCTTTGCCTGTCAGTCTGTGAATTTACTCCTGTGTTTGGCCACACATTTGCAATTGAGACAACACGTTCACTCAGATCCTCGTCTGTAATTCAGAGATGGGCCATCCGCTTAATTTGGCTGACTCAAATTGACCAGAATAATTTAAAGCAAAGCAAAGTGTTCTGCTTATATACTGCCCCATACCACTGCAAGTAGTCTCTGGGCGGTTTACAATTTTAATTACAGTGTGCAGGCTACACATTAACTGTTCCATAGCACCCAGTCCACAAAATATATCTCCGGGTGGCTTCAAAAAAGGGGCTCAAATTTTCTAAATACCGATTAGCTTTGCTAAAGGAGCAGCAGTCCCTGTTGATGTTTTTATATAGCCCGTCTTAGGAGTTGTTGTCCCATTCCAGGTGGCTAAGGCAGATGGTGATGGTGTTCATTTTATAGATAGGGCAGCTCTCCATTGGGTCAGGTCCTGACTGATGTGGGGGGGAAGGTGTTATAGCTGTGTTTATCTGACTTTTAAAATCTGCCAAGCGATCTGCTAAGCGTTGTCGTCCCCCCCCCCCATTCCTGCCACGAGAAATTCCGACTTAAGACAGTTCTTGGTGAACTCCAGCTGCCGCCGTTTCCAAAGGCTTAGTCTTCATGGGTGGTTTGAATTGTGCTTCTTTTGTCAGGAGGAGGGAAGCCAAAGATAGCAGCCCGAGCCAACAGTCGCAAGGCCAAGTCTCCGGGGCCGGGCCTGTCCTCGGAACGGCCGCCCTCCGTGTCATCGGTGCACTCCGAAGGAGACTGCAACAGGAGGACGCCTCTCACCAACCGAGTCTGGGACGACCGGCCGTCGTCGGCAGGTAAGAGACCCTGGTATCTGCGGTAGCAGTTGACTCGAGCTCTCAAAGGCTTGCATGTTAAGGACTCTGAAAGTGGCTAGAGAACAGCAGAGTTTGAGGGGACAAAAATCACTGGAGACATGTAAGTATTAAATTGGACAGAGCATATTACATATACAGTGGACCCTCATATAAGTTTATATCACATAAAATCTGTACAACGTAAAAAATTCCGGAGATAGGGGAAATTTGCTTAACAGAAACGCCTGTGGGGCGAATCCGTACAACAGCTGTGCTTTAGTTGTTTTGCCAATTATTGCAAGCCGCCCAGAGTTCCCACAGGAAGATGGGTGGGGTATAAATATAATAAATAAATAAAATAAATAAATAACATAAAAATGGTCGCGATTAGGGATGACTCTGTTTTCCCATGCGTTCCTATGGGAAATTTGTATAAAGGGGAATTTGCTTAACAGAATTTCATTTGGAACAAATTAATTCCTTTATACAAGGTACCACTGTATACGTATATCGGCAGAAAAAAATTGACAGCATAACAACGGATCACAACATAGCATTACGGAACGTGATGCAGAAAGAAACGATCCTAGTTACGGCAGATTCCGTCTGTTTCCAGGTTGCATTCGCTTATACTTCCCACGACTGGGCAAGATCCGGATTGCATGAGCAGCACTTAATTGCAACCGAGACATGCTAGGTCTTAAGCATTCTCCGTGACCTAGAACCTTTCAAACAGTTTGTACAATGTGACTTAGGGTTTTACGTCCGTTTCATACAACACCTGCAGCGCACGCACGCATGCACGCACAGAGAAAGAGAGAGAGAGAGATTAAAACCTCGACATTGCAACCAGCTTGCTGCCATTTTCCAAGGAGAAAGGCGGGGTAAAAAATACTCTTAAAATAAAAAAATAAAAAAATTAGGGGACAGAAGGAAGGAGATTTCGTTGTTCCTGCGAGGGGGCAATGACAATAAAGATTCCTATCCTATCCTAGATGGCTTCCAGGTCACACCAGGGGCCAGTGGGAAATCCTCTCCTGTTATTGGAAGGCCTGAGACAGCAGAGTGGCATCCTGCCTGTTGCCCACTGTGTTCTGCCCATCTCCTTGTCCTTTCCCCTCACCTCTTGAGACCCGTCACTTTGGATTTCTGGGAGTCTTCTGGGATTCACTCTCTTCAGGTCTCCACTCATGAGTGGCTGCTGGCCAACGTTTTTGACCTTTCTTAAAGATGCCCCGCAGTGAATCTATTTTAGTTCCGTTTATGCAAGCATCCTTTCGGGTCCTTTCCCGGTCAGCTTCCTAGGGGGAAAACAACTCCTGGCCTTTGCCGGTGGGGGTGGGTGGGTTGCTGAGCAAGGATCGTTTCCCCTTGGCTACCAAAGAAGTGCATTTTGAAAGAGTTAGGAAGGGGAGGCCTTAATGCAGGGGTGTCCAAAGGTTTTGCAAGAAGGGCCAGATTTGGTGAGGTGAAAACGTGTGTGGGCCGACCATTCAGCCGCACTTGGCCCCCAGGCCAGACTTTGGTCAAGCTTCTAGGACATGCAAGGAGATAGGGAGGATGATGCAGCAATGAAGCCGGGGGCGGGTAGGCTGGGCAGGTGGCTGGGGGGACAGATGGAGACAGGGAGGGCAGGCAAACTGTAAAACTGCAAGCTGATGTCTCCATCTGATATGGGGGGGGGGGAGAGGCCAGCTGGTGGGGATTCGTGGAAGGCTGAGCCAGTGGGGAGAAGAGGCTGTGGGCCGATCGAAATTTGAAAACGGGCCGCATTCAGCCCCCCCCCCCGGGCCTGACTTTGGACATGCCTGCCTTAATGCTTAGAGGGGTAGCTCAGAAAATGTCGAGCCCGTAGCTAGCAAGGGCGGTCTCCCGCACAGCCAAGCCTCTAAAATACTTGTGCCCCGATACAGGTTCCACGCCGTTTCCCTACAACCCCCTCACCATGAGGCTTCCGACGGGCTTAGTGACGGCTCCGCCACCGCCAGCCTCCCTTCCGCAGGGCGCCTCCAACAGCCAGCTTCACGGGTGGGAAGAAGAGCCCAAACCGCTGCTGGTCTCCCAGTATGAGACCCTCTCGGACAGCGAATGAAGGCAGAGAGGAGGAAGCAAGGCCAAGAGAAGAACCCACGGACGGTGCACAGACAAGATCAGGTGGAGGCGGACCTGGCCAAGGTTTTGACAGATTCTGGCTGCCCGTGGCAGGCCGTGGCTGGCCTAGGCTAGGCACAAGAGCGGCGGTGGCGTTGTAGTCCCAGAAGATATGTTCCATCGCATCTTGGAAGGGGGGGAGTCGGAAGTATCTTCAGTTTAAAGCCTTAAAAAACAACAACGCTACAACAAGCAAACGGAACCCGTGCCGGTCCCTCTCTCCAGTTTTTGGTGCTGATGCCAGAGCTTATTGTGGCAAGAAATTAAACCAAGGGTCTGCAGGGAGGGAAGGAAACGGAGCCTTGCAGGCTCAAAAGGGGAGATGGCGACAAAGTTGTTGGATCTCGGCGATCAATACTCAGGGGATTCCATCTGCTGCGGCCAGTTGTGTTCTTCAGCCCGGAGGACAGCAGGTGGTGGTGGGGAAGGGGGAGAGGAAGACCGTTGAGAGAAGGCAGTGTGTTTGGTTTCATGAAACCCTTCTTGTGTTGTTGTTTTTTCTCCCCACCTCGGTAGCGCATCTTTGTTTGTTTGCATTGTTGTGGCCTGTCGATGCAGTACTTGAAATAGGATTCCCTGACACGCTCCTCCTCTCTTGATCTCTGCTCCTGATTGATCCTCGCAGGGGGGATTACCACGCCAGGGAAATGGGCATGTTAGTTGCGGCGAGGGGAGAATAGTTGGTTTCTTCCATTTCACACAGTTAATCAAGATTGTTCTCTTCCTGACTTTTGGATAGATATTTAGGAGGGGGTTCCCTGCTCCCCCCTCTGATGCCCAAAACAAAGAAGAGTCGTGAAGAGCAATAGTCTGTCTCTAGAGAGCAGGCTTACGTGGGTTTGGGAGGCTGAGGAAGGGGTCCCCTTGACGAGAGGAAGGCTGTGTGTGAAATCGTAAAATTGGAAAAAATGCTTTCTCTATGCGTCGGTCACAGATGGGAGGAGTTGAGGGCAGGTGGCTGTCTCGAGCCTTGCGTCTTGAGACAGCATTGTGTATATGGTCTACAGGGTATGTTTTTGATACCTTTGGCAAACGGCGTCAAATGTTTTTTGTTTTTTGTTTATTTTTGCGCAAGAAAGGACTTTAAAACAGTATTATATGCTGCTTTTCGGTCTCTGCTCCTGTACAAAGAGGATTTTTCTATGTGGCCTAACCAACTATTGATGGGGTTTTGTCCATTGTATGGAAATGTCAAGAGGTTACAATGTCCCGACAAAATGACTCTGTAATTCAGTAGAATGTATTAACTTAGTTTTTTTTAAAAAAAGAAATATATATATATATATATATATATAATATATTATATATATTAAAAAATATAGTCACAATTGCTGGGCCCTATCACATCTAGTAATACTCTAGCATGGAGATACTTTTCACAGGGAATTTGTCTCGATGTGGGGAGTGAATGGGGCTGGGACACCACCAGGAAAGATTAGACAGATTTTTCTGACTCACCTGCAAGTTTGTGTTTTCTGCATTTGTGCATAGATGTCCTTTTTTTTCCATTTCTTTCTTTTTTTTTTTTTTTGCCTAATTTATTCTGAAATGCTGCCAGGTTTTAAACTATTTTAAGCATGGACGCAAGTCGGATCATAACATTCTGGACTTCCTTTTTTTCCCACCGCTTCTTTTTTCCCCTCCTTGTTATTCCATGAACACAGAAAAGCGACTATAAAGTGGATAAATGTTTTTCATTCTGTCCATTAAGGAAAAGGTCTTCTGGACAGCGGCTTCTTTGCTACAACTGACAACAATCAACTTCTTATAACCAAGTAAAAAGCCATCCGGGGAAGGGTTATATCACATTTAGCACTGTTACATTGCAGGAGTTGGACGTGGAGTATTATTTCCTTCCTGTTTGTCTTTTCTTCTGTACATCCCCCCCAGCTTTTATGATTTCGAGCAGCTTGTTACAGTACTTCAGACACATTTCCATTCTTACACCAGAACAGTCTAATCTTGAAATACTTGTCCCAATCGAGAGACACACTTGGCTCTTTCAGATTCCCCATCGCTACATCCTGCAAAGCTTTTTGTCAGCTATCAGATTGCAAAACCCTGGCCTTATCTCCTAGTCAGTTACCTTGGTGGTGGTGGTGGTGGAATTCCTGTAGTCACCGTGAAAGGTTTCGTAGTTTTGGAACTATGAGACATCAGAAATACACAGAAATAGCCACCTGCTTGTGCAAAGGCCCTCGCTTTAAAAGGAAAAGGCCCCTTTCGATAGACATCTGACCATGGAGGAGGGCATGGTATTTTTCACTTAATTGTCGCCCAAATCAAACAGGATATCCTCACATCCAGCAAGTTTATTTTACTGATTCTAATCAGTGTTACAAATTGTACTGGTTAACAACCAAACATACTCCGAATTTTGGAACCCAGTACAACGACAGTCTCCCTTGCCGCTACTTGCAAGTTGACATCAGAAATACATTCCACTCGGGGCGGAGGGGTTAGGAATAGCCCCTCTTTCCTTCCACACGGTCATTTCTGCATTACCAGATGGCGTCCATTCTCTCTCTCTCTGTGTGTGTGTGTGTGTACATACCCCTGGGTTCTGTGTGAACGTATTCCATTCGTGTGTGCATGTTTAAGAAGCACATGCACACGCGTTTTCTCGTGCCTCAGTCAGTGGCCTGGCACATGCCTATGTGCCTGTCTTGCATGCGCAAGCCAGATCTTGGTAAAAAAATACAAAAATTACTCACTAGGGTTCAACCAAATGCAGACGAGCCTCGTCCTCATTGACTGTTAGCTCTACATAAGGTGAGCGCCGAGCACTGTGCGTCAGCTTCAAAGGAAAGCCATGCTCCGTATACATTTGTCTGCATCGTTTGTGTTGGTTTCCATGACATATGGATCTCTATTGTGCTACCTGCTACCATTTTTTTAATTAATTGTGCAATCTAGAAAAAAAAAGGAAGTTACGTTAAACTATTAAAGTCTGAAGTGTTACCAACTTTGTAATTTGTACAAACACACACAAAAAATATTAAAAAAGGACAATTTTATTGTTTGAAATGTACAAGAGGGGTGGGAGGGAGAAGTCTCTATCTTTTGTACAACCAAATTGTGCATAGCTGTTTCAAAGCAAGTTGTATGATAGAACGGACTGTACATAGAAACTGCTCAGTTGTACATATTTAATGCAGCTTGCTCTTAAAAGGGTTGGGTTTTATTTTCTCCTTCTACTGAAAGTGAAGTTTTGTTCACTGTTGTTGTTCTGTTTTTTCTTTTCTTTCTGTTTTTGCTCTACATGCCCACTAAGCAAGCATTGTGGGGTTTGCAGTGTCGGAGCACTGCCTTACTGTTTAAATAATAAAAAGGAACCAAAAAAAAAAAAGAGGGAGAAAGCTTATTGTCAGCAAATGACAGATGGTCTGATCCTCGTGTGGTGTTTCAAACGTGTCTTGAAAGACGGCGAAAAGAGACCTGTGAATGTTATGTGACCTGTGGAATGGAGTGACTCGCCAGTCTGGGGCAGGGAACGGCTTTATGCCCATTTACATAGAACAGAAGAAGAGCCCTGCTGGATCAGGCCAAAGGCCCATCTAGTCCAGCTTCCTGGATCTCACAGTGGCCCCACCAGATGCCTCTGGGAGGGCATGAGACTAGATCTCTGCCTCCTGATACCACTCCCCTGCATCTGGCCCTTGAAGTACCCCAGTTTTAAGCCTGGAGATGACACATCTCCATCATGGTTTGTCACCTGGGATGGACTTTTCCTCCAGGAATCTGTTCAATCTCCTTTTGAAGGCATCCAGGCTAGATGCCGTCACCACCTGCTGTGGCAGGGAGTTCCACAGACTAACAACAGGCTGGGTGAAAAAATATTTTCTTTTGTCTGTTCTTACTCTCCCAGCCCTCAATTTGAGTGGATGTCCCCTAGTTCTGGTATTTTGTGAGAGGGGGAAGAGCGTCCCTCTGTCCACTTGACTCATGCCCTGCATTGTCCCTTTCTTGCCCAGGAGGGAAGGGCCTTGGACCAGAGCATAGGGGCCTCCCCTCCTGCTGTTGATGTCTTCCATTTCCCTTCTCTCTCCGCCACCCCATCTACTTGGCTTCCAGAGGGGAGGAAGGATGGATCAGGTTCAGAGGGAATCTGAATTGATTATTGATCCTTTCTAAGACTTACTAAGCCAAACTTCTGGTTGTAATTAGTTCAACGGCTGCAGGTTGACAACCTGCCACCCAAATTTAGCTGATTTAGACCTTGGGAATGCGCAAAAGAAATAGGCACTAAGTTGCTAATTTAACCCCATTCTAGTTGCCTGCTGTTATACCCACCCCATAGCACTTCAAGCACTCTCTGGGCAGTTTACAATTTAATTATGCAGGCTACACATGGCAGCAGATTAAATATTGCAACAATTTCTTTTAAAAGCTGACACGGGTTATGTGTGTGTGCCCAGAGCCTTTTTGAGAATAAACTTCTTTGACCTGAAAGCTAGCAATGTGGCAGGGACAATCTGTAAAAAGAGATTTTACAGTTGTTCAGTGCTAGCTTCTTTCCAGAAAAATTCACAATGGCCCTGTGTTCCTAGCGAGGCTCCTGGTAACTTCCCGGAGTGATCATTACTAAGCGCCTTCCATTTTTTAATGGCACAAAACAGTTCTCTATGCTGCAAAAGAAATGCCAGGGGAGCTTGTGGCCGTTTGTAGCGTTCATTCTTGGAAATACTATTGGATCCATTTTTTTTAGGTTTGGTCCCCCAACTGCCTCTGGCACTGTAGCCAGACTGCCATCTGGGAAGAGACAGCGGCTTTTTTGGCTTCCTTAAACCAAGCCCATTTTGCTGAATGACTAGCGACACGGACCCACGGCTGCTTCCTGCTAAAAATGCCTTTACCTGTTTACAAGAAGAGCCCTTTGGACCGTTGGCACAGAACTGATCGAGGTAATTCAAAAACACTCCCCCGTTCCATCACTGAACCTGATCCCAGAAGAGAAATATTTATTTTACCGGCAGTGACTCGAGTGTTGTGGGTTACAGAGACATATCTCCCTTCATGCTTGCCCGTTTGTGGCCATTTGCTGTCCAGCCTGCCAGGGGGCAGTATTTCACAAAGCCAAAACCCTCCAAATCCAGAAAGATGCCTTGAAGAACGTCTAAATAGTATGGCTGGCTTGGAAGGGAAGTAAGAACCATTGGGCCTTAGAAGTTAACACTGGCTTTATTAGGCATGGGGCCCTAAAGCTGCCAACACAGAAGCCTTAAAAAAATGCTTGTAGAAGAACTTAAGAAATGTAAAGGCTGAAAAACGGTCTAGAGCAGTGGTGGTGAACATTTGGTGCTCCAGATGTTTTGGGCCACAACTCCCACAGTCCTTTGTCATTGGTAATCTAGGCTCAGAATTCTGGGAGCTGTGGTCCAAAACATCTGGCATGCTGAAGGTTCGCCACCACTGGTCGAGAGTCTAGACCAGTAGTTCTCAACCTGTGGGTCCCCAGATGTTCCTAGACTGCAACTCCCAGAAATCCTGGCCAGCTCAGCTAGTGATGAAGACTTCTGGAAGTTGCCGTCCAGGAACATCTGGGGACCCACCGGTTGAGAACCACTGGTCTAGACCAAGGAAGTTTTCTCTAGAACAGCCAAGACTCTGGAGCATGTGGGAAGAGTCAGTTAAAAAACCTTTAATGGCATAAACACTTATACAAAATACATTCGGCAGCACCTAATTTAGGTTTTCTAGCAATACCTAAGGCAATAATTGCAACTGACAGTCAAACATAGCTCAGAGTGGGAGTACTGATACAGACTGTGGTGTTTCAGCATGGTTCGCTATGTATGCCATAAAACCTGCTACTTTCTTCACCCTGTTGTGGGAAGAGTCTTGTAAAGATCTAGTTTCCTTGGCGTGGAAGGATCACCACCAACACCCTGCTGCAAAAGTTTTCCAGAGAGAAAAAGGTTAAAACCAATCAAGGGGGGAAATGGAAGTAGGAAAGACAAATGCGATGCCAAAAGCTTTGCTTAGGACAGGAGACGCAACTCAGAAAAGCGGCTCTGCCACAGTCTCCCTATAGCAGGGGTGTCCAAACTTTGGCCCTCCAGATGTTTTGGACCATGGCGCCCAGAATTTCAAGCCTAGATTGCTAAGGACAAAGGACTGTGGGAGTTGTGGCCCAAGCCATCTGGAGGGCCAAAGTTTGTACACCACTGCCCTACAGCCACAAGGCCACTTGTTTCCCTGGAGTAGATCACCCTCCAGATGTGGACACTGCAGCTCCCACCCTTCCTTGCCATGGGTTTGGCTGATGTATAGCTCAGCAACATCTGGGGAGCTGCATACACCTGTCCTGCCCAGTGTTGGTGCTCCCAAGGAGGCCTGTTCCAGTCACGAGGGAGGAGGGGGAAAGCAGAGAGAGACAACTTGTAGCTTAACGTGCCATGTAAACTTGAGAGACGCTGAATGAGCTTGAAGGCCCTTTTTCTACACTGCCCTCAAGCCAAGTTTTGCTTCTGTTCATCCTACGTACGACATCCATCCAGCTTTGCACAGCTAATTTTGCTCAGTCCATTTCAGACCATCCTACATGCAGACTCGAAGCTGAACAAGCCGATGTCCAACACCCCACTAATCCAAAATGTTGTTTTAAAGAAATCCTCTTTTAACACACTTCGACAAAGGTGTTAAAAGATCTACACACCCACCCACCCCCATCTTCACATCTCTTCTTAACGTTCGTGTGAAATCCAACTGGGTAACCCCGACGCCACCCCCATGGAGAGTTCTCCAGTCCCAAGTAACAGAAAGTGCTATTCTTAGAGAAGGAATCAGACCTGCTTCCTAAGCAAAGGAATTCTGGAGGTGCGTGTGTGTGTGTGTGTGTCAAATGTTGGTAAAGGCAGTGTAGCACCTCTGTGTGCAACCCCTCAGGAAGATAACCAACAGGAGGGAACACGTGTGCCCTTGTGTAACTTGGCCTTTATAAATGAGGCTTTCAGAGGAGTTACCTCTGGGTTGATTTTTCAGGCTAGTCAAACAGCACAAGTGGAATAAGCAAGCAAAACCCCACCTTGTTAAAGCCACCACAGACAGGCACAGGGTTTATTTTGGAATGGCACTGGAGTGCAAAATCGTTCTTTAAATGGCTCCTTTCTTCTCTGGCGTTGCTTCAGATCGACTGCCCTTCTGAATAGCTTCTTCCATTTCTGGATGGGTTTTGCAAGAGCTAATAACCTTTGAAGCCTTCCCGTAAACTGCTGATGTGTAAGGGGCTTCCTGCTTTGAGAAAGGCAGAATTTGCAACGGGAACCACCAGAAACTCTGGCCTTGCGACAGACATCCCTTGGCACTGCCTGGTTGTCAATATGGGTCAGCAGAGAAAAATCCGCCAACCATGAATAAAAGCAAGGGATATATCTTGAATATAGCATGGGTTAATCGTGGCCAAATTTGTCGCCCGCCAAACCTGGTGTATCAGTCACAAAGGTGACAAAACACAGGCCAAACTGGTTCAGTTCCTCATGACAAGGTCGGAACAATAAATACCCCCCAAACAGTCGCATTTCTATCTGTAGAGAGAATTAGGTGACCTTGGCTGAGGACAAGCTATTTACCTGCTACTGTCAGGAGCATCCCTATGTATGTATATTCGTGCACAGAAATATCTTCCACCACTTTTTTAAAAAATAAAGTATTGATTTAGGAACCTAATTTTTGTTGTTGCTCAGAACTCCTCCTAAGAGGCACGTGGGTGGCTGTCAGGGGCGTGGCAGGGCTCCCCTTGAATTAGCTTTCCTCATCCTGCTGATGGCTGCTAAAATATACTGCTCCCTAAATGTCATCTTTTGGGAGGAGAGGTGATTATTTTCAAAATTTAAGCCTGCCATTTCCTGTAGCACTCACTCTCTCTCTTTATATATATATATATATAATCAAACCCTCATTTTTACTGCCAGTGCTAACAAATGGCAGGAAGCACTTGACCACAGAATATGTGTGACCAGAGACATTTCCCTCCCTGCTTTTCCATGCATGGCAGACTGTTTTTATTGGAGTTCTTCAAGGGGAATCTTAAAGCCTCTCGGCATTCCTGAAATCTCCCTCCTAAGTTATTTCATAGTTGAGTTTTGTCTTTGAGAAGAGCCAGCAGGCCCAAAGTCATGGGTAAATGGTGGCAAGCTTGGAAAACTTTATGGCTGTTGTTATCTGATCTTGAATTTCATTTTGCTGGTGTTTTAAATGAAGGCCATTTGGGTGGCAGAAGATCTACTGAGTGATAAACAAGAGGTTTTTCTGGGGTTCCATCCTTCCAGGTTTGCCTCGAGAAAGAGTCTTATTCATGGGCGTGCCTCCTATCGTCTGCTGCAGCTTTAAACATTACACCAACCTGTTCTGAAATGCGTTCAAGTTGTTAATGTGTCTTTTTTTTAAGCGTTTAATCAGGGTATCCACATTTGAACTAAATACTTGCTTGTTTCTGATCAAGTTAGTAGTTCTCCTGATTCAATGAAGTGAAAACATTTAACAATTTTACCTAAAGGTGCAACACTGGAAATGACAATGAACAGCTGAACAAGTACAGCAAGGTGATTAAACTTACCCACATAGGTTTAAATCTGCAGGGAAGCAGGTGGAACTCAAACTGCTGATTTTCTGAGATGGATTATCACATCGCAGTTTGTTTGCATGTTTGCATGTTTTTTGTTTGTTTTTTTGCAGATAGCTGCAAAAACATTGTGGCCTAGAGGAGAGAATCCCCTTGCATCTGTTGGGGTGGGATCGGAGTTGTTACCATGAATTCCACGACTGAAGAAGTGTTGGATTTAAAATAGACCCCCTTCATTAAAATGATCTCATTTTAAAAAAAACTCCCAACTGTGCCTAAGAAGTGGAAGGCTGTTTCTCAGAAACACATACTTTAGCAAAAGCTGGGCCCTGCTTAAATTTTAAACTTTTGAAGAAACTCGGAATGAAAAGCAATGTCAGAATCCTGCAGGTCTCTCTGTTAATTTTTTTCTGCAATCGGAGCACCCCCAAACACCCAGCTCACCTTCCACCTGCACAGGAAAAAGGAAAGAAAGCTGAAACAAGTTACTTATATCTTCCACAACTTGTGGCATTGCCAGGCGCAAGGGAATTGGATGTCCCCAGGTACTTTCAAGAAAAATCTCCCCTGGTTTATTGTCCTGGACAACATTAGGAGCACTTATTCAAAACCAGTAGGAGCGCCGGGGGAAATAGTTTCTAGCAGAACCAGAATGAACAGCCATGGAGCTGGTTTCCTCCCTGGCGGCTGAACTTGGAAACCTAAAGAATCTTTCCCCTTTCCTTTCTTAAAACCCCCTCCCCTTTTTAATGTGAATTAGATCGAGCGAGACAGACATGTCCTTGGCTGGAGAAGGGAGCAGGTAGCATTGCTTAGATTCCACCCAACAGGAAGTGTCTCTTACTCCCCTGGCAAGCGCAATCCAAAACAAATCACTCATCAGTTCTTGGGGCTTTGCCATGAAATTATATGCGATCTCTGATCATGATACACCAGACTAAAGAGCTGTTTTTGGAGAGGCATCAAAGGCTTGGGAGGCTGGCAAGAAATCTGGAAGAAAAGTCAGAGCAGATGTGAGATGCTGTTCTTCATTGTTATGCTAGTGTGCAGAGGACTTGGGTTCATTCAGAATCCCAGCGAGACAAGGAGATGCTTGTCTTCTTCCTTAAAATTATCCTACGTGTGTCAAAAAGCAAGTCCGGCTGTCTCCCTCCTTTTTTTTTTTGTTTGCAGTGTGTTAATTTGTAATTAATATTCCTCTGATTTTTTTGCCCAAGACTGGGAAATGGAAGGGCTGAGTTGCAAACAGCCCCGTTTAATTAATGCCACTTTTAATCAAGCAGAAGGGCTGCCATAGGAACAAAATTAATAAGAAGATAGTGGGTCGATCTCCTGTAGGTCAGGAGTTCTTAGCATGTGGAACATGGAAAGGTTTCAAATACCTCATGAACATGCTATATATATATATAAATATATATATATGAATCTTAACAGACCCTAAGCTAAATGTGAACGAAACAGTGTCATTCAACAGAGGGTGTCGGGGAATCTAAAGTAATATGCATTTTAAAAATTAGGGCACAGGTGAAAGGAAATAACAGCACCATTATATCCTGCATTGATCAGGTTTCTCCTAGAATAATGGTTCCCAACTTTCGTTCCCCAGATGTTCTTGGACTACAACTCCCAGAAATCCTGTTTGGCTTCTGAGAGCTCCAGTCCAAGAACATCTGGGGACATAAAGTGGGGAATGTGTGATTGCACATGTTTATTATGTTCATTTCCTGGGAAGAGGATTCATCGCTTTCATAAAATTTCTCCCAGTAGTCTGCTGTCCAAGAAAAGATCAGATCCACTGGTCTTAAGGATTTCATCATACCAGATCTCTACATGGTTTCCACATTAGAAAAGAGCCTAGCTCTGACCTTTTCCAAATGCCAAAAGCTTCCCTTCTCATTTATTAAAGTTTTCCTTCAGTTTAGGGGTAGCATAATTCTTATTACCATACTTCCCTAGACTTTTTCCATCTGCCAACCAATGCCCATGTTTGGGCTTCTTCAAGTTTTTGAACTGCAAGTCTTGTGGTCTGAGATGTGCAATCTTAGCCCAATAAACTATCAAACGTTTTGTGGATTCGGGTCTAAGAATCTACCTCAAAAGCAAGGTGTACAAAAACGCCTCAAGACACCTCAAGTCAACTCAACCTTCTCCATAAACCACTGGATTCTGTGGCAGGCCTTTGAGCCTATTTCTCTTACTGGAAAGCCCACTGCTGAGTTCGATACACACTCAGAGGCAACCCTTCTCATTAATTTCAATTGCTTGGCTCCTCCTGTAAAGCATCGTTTCGCACCGAGCTTGGGCTGGTGTGTTCTAGTCAAAAATCCAAACAGATCCAGCAATCCTGAGATTCGCCTGACTCTGGCGGAGCACAAAGTATTGACAAAGGATAAGAGCCAGCCTGCAACCTCACTGAACTTACCAGCAGAAAACAACCCAATTTAAATGTCATTATTGACTGTGAACGGCGGAGTGGGGTGGGGTGGTGGTGTTCTGAATCCAACATCCAAGATCAGCTTCTGATTTAAGAATCTCTGGCAAGAGAAGTTTAAATTGAATCTTTGTCCCCTTCCTAACCGACAGCAACCCAGATTACATCCATTGATGCACAAAAGTACACATTGCCCAACCTGTGTAACCTAAATTCCTCTGTTCCTCCTTGCCTTTTTAATCCAGTTTGGCAGAGCACGCTTTGAGGATCAAGTTGAAATGGGGCAGGATATTCTCCTGGGTGCAAAAAGTGAAACTGCAGTGGTTTTTTAAGGTAGTGCCCTGACAATGTGCTACCTCTGCAGGGGTGGGGGGTGGGCATATTGCAGCCTTAGACAGCAAGGGATACGGAATAGGTGTAAATAATTATACAAAAAGAGAAAAGCCACAAGGAGCTGGGCTAGTATTATTCAGTCTACCAGGTAGGAAATATTAATGACTTTCCATACAAAGTTAAGTCCTGGAAGCTTGGGCTCCAATTTGAATTCCACCTTTTGGGAACAATCAAAATGCCTTCTTGATGTAAATGTGTAATTCGATGACGACTTTTTGTCCTAATAGTAATGCTAAACTCCATCTGGAGACTTATGCTCTACTCTTTGAAGCTGGGATGGAAGCATTTTTAAACACACACACAGAGAGAGAGAGAGAGTTGGAACATGGAGACTTTATGGAACATGGTAATTCTACTGTATTAAATTTTTTCTGATACTACCTGACACACCGTACACACACTCAGCTGATTTCAACATATCTGATGAAGAAACAAAGTTTTAAAAGAATTCAATATTGGGTAAAAGGACGAATAATTTTTAAGATCAGGCAGTTCATATTCAAAAAAGTTAATGCACAAAAACAGTAGAACCACATCCTTCTGTTCTAGGAGCAAGACTATTACATATTTCAGGTATGGTTCCTGAGATGACAGGTGTCCACAGATAGCAAAACAAACTGTGGATCAATATAGAACATTTTCCTACCTCTTAGTTTACCAGTTGCATAACCTGGACAAACAACAACAGCTGTTGTAGCTTTGCAATTCTTTAGCTAATCTGAGAGCAAAGGTGTTCAAAGGCTCATAATCTCCTTTGACAGAAGGTCACATGAAACATCAAATATTTTAGCGTTACATAGGCAAGGATTCCACTATTGTTTGTGGTTTTTTTTAGCACAAATATCAAGTGAAGTGTACATGCACAGGTTTACATGCTAACTCCTACACGTGCATATGCTTTTAACGCAGGAATCAATGGCATCCTTAAACACAACAAAACAAACTTTGGAGCACAGGTGGGGAATGTGCAGGCATCTCAATGCCGTTGAACTTTGAATCCCAGTAGAAACATTGCTACCTTACTGCTTTACAGCCAAAGCAGAATTCATATGTAATAAACCAAGTTTGGATTTAATTCCTTAGTGGGGTTTCCCCCCCAGAACTGGCCACGAAGCTTTATGGTGAAAAACAAAGCAGTGTGCTCTTTATGTACTGCCCCATAGTGCTTAAAGCACTCTCTTGAAATGTTTTAATTATGTAGGTGACAATCCACACCCCAGTGAGCTGGGTACTCAATTTACTGACCTTGGAAGGATGGAAAAACAACCTGGCCATCACTTTGGCATGCCTGATTTTTTAAAATCATAATCTTACTCTCTACCACTCCAAAACAGGAAAGTATCCCCCACTACAGGCCTGTCCTCTTCAAAAAAAAATCTGGCTTTTGTACTGTGTGCTGATCTGATTACCCTGAACTGGAGACCACCAAGTCTGTGTTTGATCTCGTTCAGATTTAAAACACAGGTCAACCCCTTTCTTTCTCCTCCCTCCCACCCTGATAGGTTTCAGAACTCAGGGCCTATATTCTGTCTGCATTAACTAAAAACACAGCCCCGACTTTAGTGCAAGGTTGTAATTCAATTATGGGGCTGTGCCGTACTTTTCAAGGTTAAAATTCGGCAACCTGCATAGAGCTAAACTGGGACAGCAAACGGGGATATTTAATCCGGCCACATGTGGTGCCATTTATGAAGTTTAAAGAAAATTGCTTCAGATCTTGCAGCATACAAAGAGGGGAGGAGAATCAATTCCAAACTGGGGATATGGTTGAGTCTGGATGTCTTCCCAAACTTTAGTTGTGTTGCTGCTGTGTGTTTAATGCCTAACACCTGACCAAAATCCAACATTCACACAAATGTTGACTATTCCTTTTTCCAGGAGTTGCAGATGAGATGTGTGATCCATCATTCACCTGCCTGATTTATCCTCACAACAACCATGCGAAGTCAAGTTGAGTTTTTGAACCAAGATCTCCCTAGATCCGTTGCAACATCAACATTACTGTAAGCCACCTTGGGTCCTTTTCCAAGGAGAAAGGCGGGGTAAAAATACTCTAAAATGAATAAATAAACATCCTATCTGCTACATGTATTGGTTTAAAAGAAAACTTAAAAGATTTCCACCCAAAACAGAGTCTTCATACAATCAAAATTATTGTAGTAAAGTCAATTGGATCGTCGACTACTTACTGAAATGGCTAGATTTCTGCTCAAGTAAAAACCATTCCAATGTACACAGCAAAATATATGTACTATTTATGCCAGGGATATAAATACAGCCCTTGGTGTGTGTGTGTGTGTGTGTGTGTCCCCACACATACACATGCTCTTAACCACACCACTTTAATAAAGCTTGAAATAAAATACTCTTAGCTTTCTTATTCTAAATATTTGCACAAACCCTACCTTGCCATATGCGTGCAAGAGGAGGAAATGAATCAGACAAAGGAGTAAAGGAATGGTTCCCCATTTTTGTTCTCAATTTGTCGGAGACAAATATTGTTAACTTTGCTGCACTTTCCAAACCGACATCCCGCAGAAAAGAAAGGGAGAAGGAGAATAACTCTTAAGCCTCCTGCAAGGTACCGGGGTTTATATTTCCTGTAACTCAATGCCTGTGGTACTCAAACACAAGAAATAGGTCAGATGCTTATGCATTAAGTGGGGCATAGCAAGGGGGAAAGGAGCAGGTTTTGACATTTTAGCTGCCGCTGTCGTATTATTTCTGTGGCTAGCTTATTATTTGTTTTAAAAATGATAGCTGAGGGGTTCGTTGGCCTTGCTACATTTTTTTTCCTCTTTGAATAATTGGATTGTTTCACTGTGGAACAAAAAAACCCAAAGGAAACCCAGAGGAGAATCTAGTTTCTGAAATCCTCCATCAACGTGAACTGTTTGGTGAAAAAACACCCACTAAGTTTTTAAACTAATCCCCCCCCTCTCCTTGAAGGAAGAAGATATACTCCATCAATGTTGTACCACTCACTGCAGAGAAAAGCATGAGGAGCTGCCGTTCAAGAAAAAAAAAAGAGCCCCAAATTATACCAAAACAGAAATACTACTTCAACTCCTGGCGAAGGGCAGTAAACCAAGAGAAAGGATATAATGGAGTGAGAGCTCACAGGGCTGAAGCTGGAGTCCATGATACCATCTACCACTACCTTCTAGGCTCCTCTGTCCCTTTGATCAACGCTTCCAATAATTAGGAGGAAAACACATTGCTATATAACTGAACTATCCCCTCCCCCCTCCCACTACAGATCTACAAAGCCTTGACTGCCAACTGCTCCAAATTCTATGACTAAAGATATGGGCAACAATGAAGATTACCATTCCTTCTTTCTGAAGAACCACCTCTGCTTGGTAATAACTCACGTTTTATTATCTTATTAAAGGCTGTCAAGTCAGAACTGAATTATGGCAATTCTAAAAGGGGTCTCAAGGTGAGTGCAATGTTTAAGGAAAGAGTTTTTCAGTTGCGCACACACAACTAGTGAGTTTCCATGGTTGATTGGGGGTTTGAACCCAAGCTTTCTGAGTCTGGACCCATCACTCTATCCATGACTACACCATGTGAAATTCCATAGGCAGCTTTTTCCTTTTACTGCCTCGCCGCTCAGGAGGAATACTGCACCCGTGGAATACCTGCCAATCTTACATGAATCTTAATATGTAGAAGGGTAGTTTTGCCAGAGAGGGAGACACTGCAAGGTTCAAGGAGGTAGGAAAAAACCCTCACCAAAATAGATGTAGACATCACAGCAAACACAAAAGTTGCATTACAAAACTCCACGTATTGTAGTCATTCTAGGGTAGGGAATGGCCACGATGCATCAAACATTTCCACCAAACATTTATAAGTGCATAATTGGCAATAGGATACACATCACTGGACAAGGTCTGAACACGGTCAAATATTATAAGAAGCCTAGAACACCCTTAGAAAAAGCGAAAGCCTGCCTTTTAAAATTATTATTACAATGTGATATTAATTATTGGTCTCTAGCCACAAAGGAAACCAGATAGCCATGGAAGTTAGCCAAATCAGCGCAGGGAGGGGAGAGGGGGAGAATGACTTGAATGTACTTTTGCACCAGTAATGAAGGTTTGCTATA
Source organism: Phrynocephalus versicolor (assembly GCA_023846285.1). Taxonomy (NCBI): domain Eukaryota; kingdom Metazoa; phylum Chordata; class Lepidosauria; order Squamata; family Agamidae; genus Phrynocephalus; species Phrynocephalus versicolor. The sequence goes on along the minus strand of JAHTLZ010000019.1, from coordinate 1,565,413 downwards.
CAAAATACAGCTAGTTAATCCTTTTGCACCATGAAATGCCCATCAGATTAATAATAATAATAATAGTAATAATAATAATAATAATAATAAATAACAACAACAACAACAACAACAACAACAACAACAACAACAACAACAACAACAACAACAACAACAACAACAACAACAACAACTTTCTTTTTATGCCGCCTTTCTTCCCAAAAGGACCCAAGGCGGCTAAATATTTGTAAACCATGTCAACTGTAGCACAGCTACAATGTTGGGGTGAGACGTTGGCAACTTTCTGTAGAATCAAAATCATCCTGCCTGCCTTGCAATTATTTCCATTTTTTTTTTTTTTGAGAAATAGGTTTGTATCCCCCTTGCACTGTTACTTTAATTTTGGACCAAAAACAACACACACAAAAAAATATCACAAAACCCACCCAGAATTTGCAGTAGGGCTCCAAATAAACAGTAAGACACTCAATTACCTCCATCTGTTTGGTGTGACACCGCCAAGTTTAAATGCTGCTAATGCTTTACACAACTTTGAGTTTGATTTGTGTCAATTTGTAGCAAACAACAACAACCACCAATCCAAACTGTAGGCATGTTTACAAAAGAAACCCGTCTGGTCTGCTTCCCCCTTGCTTTGAACAAAGTTGCACTTTATTTGCTGTAAACTTTCCTAAATAAGCTCCCGCCTGCTGTTTCATCTACCCCTTGACTGAGGGGATGAATGTTTTTCTTTTAAAATACTGACCAAAGGCTGTATTATACTTTGTTTTTATTCCTCCTCCGGCCTGCCTCCCTGCAACCAAAGCACTCCACAATCATAAATACCCCCAACTGTTAGAAATTCAAGACTTCAGGATGACCCTTCCTGAGGAGACACTCGAGAGCTGAACCTTGCATTAAAATAAAAATAAAACACATTTCTTACCTTGTATCCATTTCCTTCAGACTCCTCCAACAGCAGCAGCACATACTTGCCTCCAAAATCCCCCTCAAGATGGAGGCATAACTGCCAGGTGGATTGCATTGGGCTTCATTAGAGGGCATGGCCAGGCTTTCTCTTTGCAAAATAAATAAATAAAAGAAGCAAAATCTCACAAGTTTCCCCTCAGCCTTTCCTCTCTTATCAACTGTTGCATACTCATTGTCGCCAACATTATATCCTGTACTGTATATTGCCCTGCATTGTGTCCTTTCCAAGGAGAAAGGCAGGGTAATATATATACCAGTGTTGGTGAACCTTTGGCACTCCAGGTGTTTTGGACCACAACTCCCACAGTCCTTTGTCACTGGCAATCTAGGCTTGGAATTCTGGGAGTTGTGGTCCAAAATGCCTGGAGTGCAGAAGGTTCACCAACACTAATATATACAGTATATAATAGATAGATAGATAGATAGATAGAAGTGGTACCTTGTATAAAGGAATTAATTCATTCCAAATGAAATTATGTTAAGCAAATTTTCCTTTATACAAATTTCTCATAAGAATGCATTGAAAATGGAGTAATCCCATTTTTATGTTGTACGGATTTGCCTCATAGGCAATTCTGTTAAGCAAATGTCCCCTATCTCCAGAATATTTTATGTTCCACAAATTTTATGTTCTACAAGGGTCCACTGTAGATAGATAGATAGATAGATAGATAGATAGATGATAGATAGATAGCCTCCTTGGGTTCTACATAGCGCACTGAATGCAGAGCATCCTGCACCAAAATCTGGGGCTTGCTTGCTTCATCTTTAGGAATGTTTTAATCCAGAGGTTTCCAGTTTCTGGGGTTTTTTTTCTCCTCTCTCCTTCTTGTACATTTGGGATGCAGAGAAGTGACAAAGTTAGACTTATTTTTTTTCTCCCTTAGTAGTGCCACTAAAGACAAAAAGGCCACCCCCGGGGACTGCAGTGGCTCCCCAAAGCATCATGGCCGCCATTTTCTGTTCTCTGAGGAGAACAAGACAGTTCTTAGCCTGAGGAGATTCTGTGTCTTATTTGGGTTGGTTTCCCAGCCCAGGTCTAGCCCAGCTTAAATATGAAAAATAAAATGAGATGAAAAGAACAAGGGGCTTTGGAAACAGCTATTAATCTGAAATTTGATTGCCTGGGTATTAAGAGTGACCTGGCCAATGTAGAGGCCTGGTTGTAGTTTTTCCCTAGTAGGAGAAATGGACGGCATTAAATATGGCTATATGTTTGAATCCTTTTCTAAATATGCACCGATGCATAAACATATGCTAGCTGGTGTCCTCTTTTGGAAGCCAAGTGGCCATTTAAAGTGCCTCAGGGCATCATGGCTACCTCTTCTGTTTTTGCATTGAATAAAGCAGCTAGAAAGGCACATAGCTTGAGCTGCAATCAGATGAACAATATTTCAGAAGCTTTTGCTTTAGGGAGATGCACTGTTAAATTTTAAAACCCAATCCAACAGATAACATGAGCCAAACAAGAATTAATGCACTAGACCTATAGCTCAGGGCTTAACACAAGGGATGCATTTTGAACCCCTGGGAAAAGCCCCTTGAAATTAAAAAAAAAAAAAACCACAATATTTTGGGGTGTTTTAAAAAAAAACCATGGATTTTTTATGTATTAAATCTTTACTGTGAACTCTCTTAGGACCTGTGAGCTATAGGACAATTTTCAGCAAAAGAAAAAAAAAAGTCACAACACGTACACACAAGAATGAGAGCATTGCATCATTTTATTGAGATATATAGGTTGCTTTTAGCAATTTTTAGAATCCTTAAATTATTTTCCATTAGTAAAACAGAAAAGCATTGTTGGAGAGGGAAGGGGAATATACATATTTTTATAGATATAAAAATAAAAAGGCACTGCATAATACCTTTTGGCCACATATAAAACAGCAGAATTTTTTGGTAAGCGCTTAGAAGGCACAGAGCTATAAAAATTAATCACATATCTATGTCCAAAGAGCCATTAGCTATTTTCTGCCCCTCACTCTAACCAGCAAATCAGCTTCTACCACCTTCTTCATACGCGCACAAACACACACACACACATTTTACTTCAGCTGCCCATATTAAAAGAAAAAGAGCATCCAAAATTATTTGGTGGTTAGAATGCAGTTACACAAGCATGGTTTGTAATTTTTGAACTGGGTCCATCTGGCAAGATGTGGGTATGAACAGGGGAAGAACTGGCAGATCCTACCCCACCTAGCAAATCATAATTTGTGCAAACCATAAAACCAGGATCAAGAATTGTCCACTGGGGCTGTTACTGCACCCTGAAACTAATATCTGTTATACTATCTGGCCTGCCTATTATTTTATTTATTTATTTTAGAGTATTTTTACCCCACCTTTCTCCTTGGAAAAAGGACCCAAGGTGGCTTACAGAATGAGGGATAATATAATACAATCACATCTAGAAGACACAAATGAGCTCCCTTAAATGTTTTCCACATGTTAATTTGGGAAAAACCAGTATATATTATGCTTAGTGCAAACCATGATTTGGCATTTCATCGCATAAATCCTTTCAATCCTATTTTAACATGTCCATTTACTAACAGCCTCCTCCCCTTAACTGCTTAGGGCTAAATAGGAATAAGTGTGTGTTAAACATCTAGCGTTCATTTCAGAGTGTTTCATTCAAACCAAATCAACATGGCTATGTGTAGCTCCATCATACAAAGGGATTTCTCCTCACTGCGCGTATACTCTGACCCACTGCTGCTGTACATTTTGAATCAACTCAGCTGTCCATGGGGAACATCACACCAGTATCTCAAATGCTCCATGCAACTCAGCAGAGAAATATGAATTCATTCACTGAAACACCTATACACATAATAATCTTAACCCATTCTTCAAGTGGATGCCAACTATTCCATTTCCACCATGGAATTGCAGCATTATATCTTATCTAGTGACTGAGGGTACACAAGCCACTTCAATGTAAGAGGTACATACATATCCACCTACCTTTGAGGGTCAGAATTACTGCCATTGGGAATGCAGAATAATTGCAGGTAGACAACAAAAGGGGCTCTCAAAATTGTCCCATTATTTGTCAGGATCATTATCAAAAAAGGTTTCCCAAATATTTTGTATTTTATTTATCTATTTTGAATATTTTTACCCAAGTTTTCTCCTTGGAAAGGGACCCAAGCTGGCCTACAATAATGAGGGACAATATACAGCTCGCCATGTGTGTGTATATATTGTTTGGTTTCTGGCACTGAATATCAAAGGGAATTTGGTGAGAAATCTAAGCACCATTTTGCTACTTGGCAATATCTATTTAGTGCCACTCTGGCACAACGAGGGTGACATCCAAGTGGCCACCAAAGCAAATTCATGGAACTTTTCCAGAAAACATTCTGCAAATCGGCGTTCTATGGCTGGAGAAAGAAAAATAAAATCGCCACCATCTGCCTCATTCTGTCTAACAGTAGGACCGGCCCTTCGTAAGATGGCCGTCTCTGAATGCAAAGGGTGGAACGCAAAGGTGCCTTATGTCAGCTTTTCATGTCTTGATTATTCCACCCGTCTCGCTGGAGGGAACATCCAGAACTTGTTCACGGAATCTATAAGGATCCTGGCTCCTTGCCATGGGCAGAGAAAATGCATGCAATTATTCGACAAAAAGAGCAATCGTTCACATGGCCGTTGCACCTTAGGTGCACAACTGATTTAATTGTGTGCCATCCCTATTTAGAAGCAAAACGTTAAAACCGGCTGAGTAGAATATCAACAGGGTAAGGGCGTCCATTGTTTTCTTGTAAAGCTTGCACAATCAAGCCATCCTCACCACCAACTTCCCGCCCCAATCCTTCTGCCTACTTTTACTCAATCCCTCCTCATCCCAATTCTGGAGTTCACGTTTATATTCACGAAGCTGAAGAGGCAAACAAACACACGCTTTCTACCTCGGACCTCCTAGAAAAATCAAGCTCCCCCCTCCCCTTGGGGAAGTGTCGGCCTGAGTTTTACAGTTCTTTATCGCAGAATATGAAAGGGCCTTTGGTCCTACATAATAGTCTTTAAAAATAATATTACACTATGACTCTTAAGTCCAGGTGATTGTCTCAAAGGAAAAAGTCAGCTTTCTGAAGGAAAGACTTTGTACCTAAAATGTCTTAGAAACGCAACTTGAAACTGAACGCTGAGAGATTTCACTACCACCCTCAACCTAGATGGCAGCCATTGCCATATGAAGCTTTTATAAATGCCATTAATTGCTAAAACCCTGTAAACACGTGGTTTCCATGAATGGTCTCTCCATGTCTCATGGTCTCAACAAATCCTCATCGATTTGAAAAGAAGAAGCAAGCTGCCCATTTTTGTTGCCTTTGCCTTTTTCTCCTCATCTCGGCCTCAACATCTACGAGTTGACCAAAACAACGTCGGCCCGCCATTGTACTGGGCTTCTTGTTTAAGGAGGAAACGAGCGACGATCAGGGCTAAGAATTGCCTCGGACAAACGGCCTTAGGTCTTCTTCACAAGTTCAAGTCCCAAATAGGAGAGATGATCTTCTTCAACACGACCGCCTTTTCCTAGGAAATGTTTAGCAACGTCCTACGTACTACAGAAAACACCCACAAAATGATAAAAAGCAGCACAAGTTGTTTGTAATAGCAAAAAAAAAAGGAGGGGGAAAGTTTTCACCGTTAAGATTTTTAAGTGCTCATTAAACAGATGGAATCCAAGACTGAGAAGCATCAATTCCCAGTTTCAGCTGCTTCATGCACTGAAATATCTCCCCATTGCTTCTTCTTGGACGAGGAGTAGATTTGTTTACATCCAAGACGGCGTGGCGTTTGTGACCAATGTTCTCAGCCAAATAATAGTAAGCTTCAAAAGGCATCTCCTTCTACGGTTGGGGTCAGGCCTCAGGCATGCGTTGATATTAGAGTCTAGGTTGGATCAGTAGACAATAAAAAAAACAACAACAAAAAACGGCATTAAAGGTTCTCCGTGTAGACAATGCAAGGGCTGTTCTCCTCACAGAGCTGCAGCTGAACGCTGGAGGCAAACCACCTTTTAGCAGCCCCCAAGCTGCAGTTGAGTGTGGTCCGGTAAAGATTCTTGGCATGTTTAGGGTAGATGATTGTCGTGCTCAGGAACCTCAAGGGTTTCTGGCGAGGCTCGAAGATCAGCTGAGACTTGTAATTTCGCCACGTGCAGTTGGGGGTGGCAATGACGGTCTCTCGGTACGTCGTGACGGTGGGCATCGGGCAGTAGAGGACATCGTCCCGGTAGTGCCTCTCAGAGCCGTATTTTACCTCAGAATTGCACCTGCAAAAGGTTTGGGGGGGTTGTTGTGTTTTTTGAGGGGGGAATTATAGCAAGAAACCATACGTCAGAATATAAGAAGAATCTTCCGGCACCCTGCTTCTCATAGTAGTAAACCAGATGTCATTGGGAAGCCATGAGTTATTTAAATATATACTTTTTTTCACATTGTTGTTCTTCCATAACTGTTACTGTTTGTTTGTTTGCTTGCTTGTTTGTGCATGCCACCCATTCTGGGCAGATCACAACAGAGCCAAGCAACAGTGGCACATCAAATAACAATGACACAAGCACAACAACAATATTTTTAAAACTGAGAAAAAATACCATCAATTCAACTTTAAAAGGGCAATGTGGAAAACAGCTGATAAAAACAAAATGGCGGAATGGATAGCTCAAGAGCTGAAAGAACCTTTGCGCTCTTTGTATGTGCCCTTTTGAAAGGCCTGCCTGAATAGCCATGTTTTCGGATGTGGCCATCACACAAGATGCCCTGCAAATTAGAAGATGGGATAGGACCAGCCTAACTATAGCCGTTGGTAGAGTCATCTTGTATGATTCTGCCTCATTCTCTACAAAAAGGCATTTAAGCATATTGCTGCCATCTGATACTCAGCTGCTACATTGAGTAGAGCCTCGTGGCCCAGTGGTTAAATGCCTGTCCTGCAGGTAAAACTGTGTTCACGACCTGGGGTTCAATCCCAGGTAGCAGGCTCAAGGTTCACTCAGCCTTCCATCCTTCTGAGATCAGTAAAATGAGTACCCAGCTTGTTGGGGGGGGGGAATGTGTAGCCTGCACACTGTAATTAAAAACTGTAAACCGCCCAGAGACTACTTAAAGTGGTATGGGGCGGTATATAAGCAGAACACTTTATGAGCCAAGGGATACTTTATCCATGCATCCTTGCCATTTGAACATAATATCAATGACGGCTATTTATCATACTTGTATGATTTAGGCAGGTTAGCTAATATTTTTGCAAAACCTATTGTTCTTCTTTGAGACATCTGTGGCTTCACACAGTGGGTTCTGCTTCTGTTCTTGAAGGCATGTCCAAACGTTGGCCTTCCTGATGTTTTGGACCACAACTCCCAGAATTCTAAATTCTTTGCCAATGGCAAAGGACTGTGGGAGTTGCAGTCCAAAACATCCGAAGGGCAGAAGTTTGGACATGCCAGGCCTAGAGGTATGCAAGTTCCCCTAGAACAGTTTTGGCGAACCAATGGCACAGGTGCCAAAGGTGGCACTCGGAGCCCTTTCTATGGGCAGCCGACATCACCCCTTCACAGCCACCTGGATTCAGGTTAAATTGCTGCATTGGCACTTTGCAAAAAATTAGTGGGTTTTGATTCGCAGTTTGGGCACTCGGTCTCTAAAAGGTTCGCCATCACTGCCCTAGAAGGTAAGTTCCTCTAAAAAAAGATACACTCCCCCCCAAAAAAAATATGATTCTGCAAATGGATGTCTGGCTACTTTTTTGCCTGTCTTTACTGCACACCCATCTCAAAGCAGCTGCCTTCCGAGCCTGTCAAAAACAGACATGTCTTTTAAAATAATAATAATAATAATAAAGCTGGAAGGACCCACACCGTCTTCACAGTTGCCAGGTTGCCGTCGGGGGGATCTGCACGGTTTGTTCCTTCCAGATCTTTGAGGTACAACCGGCAGCAGCTGAGGAATTTGCCGCTCTGCGTATAAAAAAGATTAAATGCCGGGTGGGGCCCACGGCATTTGCCAACGCCCTGAAGGAGGCTTGGCTCGCGGAGCGGCGCATGTTAACACAATCTCGCTTAATAAGTTTTGCATGGCTCGGCCCCGAAGGCCAGCCAAACGGTTTGGGGTGGGAGAGGGGAGGGAGCCTCTGAGGGCAATGGACGGACACACACACACACACACACACACCTTCCCCCCCCCATGGAGGCTGCCAACCTCTTTTGAGACCTCTTGAAGTGGTAGCGCCACAGTCTGCTGGAAGCAAGGAGGAAGTGGCACCGGTTCCTGGCACCTGCACGACACGCGGGCAAGCAACACGGATGGAACCGTTCCAAACTAGAAGGCAGCCGAACTTCCCCTTGAAATTCGTTAAGATTTTGCTCCACAATTCGACAGGCCAAGTCCTTCTCTTCCAGCGGCAGGCGGTTGTTAGTTGTGGTTTCGTTTCGGCTTGGTCCTGCGAGGCGGCAGCCTCAAGAAGTTACAATACGCAGGCTCGCCCTAACAGAAGCCTGATGTCAACTACGACCCATCCTGTCTGGGCGCTTTTACACGACCCTTAAAATCCGAGGCATAGGGCTCCCAGAGGCGGAGCTTAAAATTGTTTTCCCACCAGCTGCGCACTTTAAAAAAAAATTAAGTACGACCACAACCACCTAAGCGCGCCCCAGCGCATTTTAAAAGTATCTGGTCTCCGGAGGTAAAAAAAAATTCTGATGCGGATTGTAAAGCAGTGAGTGCCGGGCTGTCCTCGCCTTCTGTTTTTTTTTTTTCCCCTTGCCCCTTTAAGAGACTGGAATGCTTCTGGGGCTGCTCCCGAGGAGGGCAGAGTGGAGGTGAGCCTGCATTCTTTTCTCCCTTTTTTCTCCCTCCCCTCACGCAGACAGGAGCCAGGGAGTGCGGAGGGGTGGGAACACAGCAAGAGGAGCAAACCCCCAAGATCTCTGGTCCAAATTTAAGTTGCCAGCGGATCTTAGGGGTTGTGTAAAAGCGCCCTTTGTGTCTGTTGTGACCCGTGACACCTGATTGCATCTAAAGGGGATGGATAGTCCAGAATTTTTCCAGGGAGGCAGCCACCATAAACGGTGAAACAGAAACGGCTGCAATGACCACATGTTCTGGGGTCCACTGAATGCACCTAAAAAGTTGTGTTTATTTAGCCCCAGGGCTTCACAAGAAGGAACATCGTTCTCTAAGCAGCCGGCGTGACGATGCAAATCCTAATGCAAACACTCTAAACCCTACACCTGAGTTAATTACACAGCACAATGTTGATGGCGACCAGGATGATAACAGCAGCTTTCATGGTCCTTTTGCTGCTGAGTTTTACCACTCTTCTCTGGGTATCTCTCCTCTCTCTCCTCCTCCTCCTCCCTCCCACCCTCGGACCTCACTAGATAAGACATGCTGTCATGCAGGTAAAACTGTGCTCACGACCTGGGGTTCTATCCCAGGTAGTAGGCTCAAGGTTCACTCAGCCTTCCATCCTTCCTAGGTCAGTAAAATGAGTACCCAGCTTGCTGGGGGGGGGGGCAATGTGTAGCCTGCACACTGTAATTAAAATTGTAAACCGCCCAGAGACTACTTGAAGTGGTATGGGACGGTATATAAGCAGAACACTTTTTTGTTTTTCTAAGACAGCATGGCAGAAACTGGCACTACGAAGATGGGCTTGGAAATTCCCCCAGGGTCCCCCCCCCTCTCTCTCTCTCCTCCCCTGCTCAGCCGCCTGTACGTTGGAAATGGAAAACTCAACTGCAGGTGATCTGGACATCTCCGGCGAGCAGGTTGAACTTTGAACAACGGCATTCCCACCACCACCACCACCACCACCACCAATGACTTTTACGCCCAGTGAGAGGGGAGCGAAGACCACCAATTCATTTCAGTTCAGGTCGTTTTCCAGCTGGTCACAATTTTCTGCCTCCAAGTTGAGATGGAGAAGCAAAAAACCCATCCTCTTCCCCCCACCACCACCACCAACCCGTCCTCTATTATAACCCCCGCCTTTTGTTCCTTCTTAATCCCAGCCATTCCCTCGTTACCTCTTCCCACCCGCCCCCTCTGCTCTGCTGCCACCCAGACATCCAGCTTAAAAAAAAAGCCATCCCCCTCCCCGCATCTCCCCTTTCATAAACACCACTAATCTTTTGCAGGAGACGCAAAGGGAAACATAAAAAGGAGATCCGTGTGTTACCTAATTTCTTGTGCCGGTTCAGGGTTGACCTCTATGCTCTCTCCGAAAAACACAGGATACATGCGCGGCCTTATTTCAGGTGGGGAGGCATTCAGGAGAACGTAAGGGATCTAAATCAGGGGGCAGGGGTGAGGAGGGAGAGGGTAAGGAAAGGAAAAACAGCTGGAATTAGAATTTCTGCTGAAATGTTTACACAACTGGCTCTGGTCAGTTTTACGCACTGCAAACCTTTTTTTTAAGCTTCCTAGTCCTCATGGATAACCACCACCTCCACCTCCTCCTCCTCCTTCTTCTTCATTTTATTTTATTTTATTTTTGCAAAGGCTAGATCAGCCGATGCCAACTCCAGAGGTAGTCATATGCACGATCGGCAAGCCAGCCAGCACACAGACTGAAACAGGGGCACCCAGGTGTAGCTAGGCTAGGGCGCTCAGTGGCTGAGGTCTCTGCCTGTGGCGCCAAAGTTTAGGAGTTCGATTCCCCACTGTGCCGCCTCCAAAGGACCCCTTCCAGCCAAAAACAAGCCCTAGCAGGATTTCTATGCATTTGTTAAATATAAGTCCTACCCCGGTAATAAGACCTAGTGAGGAGCGTTGACTGTGCCTGCCTGCACGCACGCATGCACGCACACGCACACATACATACACAGCGCACGTTGCCCCTCCCTTTCCATCCCTGGTCCTCCCCCCCCCCTTCGCTTGGGCCACCCAAGTTACCATACTTTGTAGCATGTTTGCTTGCCTTCCTGTTTCCCCAAAAATAAGCCCTAGTGTATCTTCTTGGGAGAAAAAATAAATATAAGACAGTGTCTTATTTTCAGGGAAACACGGTAGTCCTTCTATCTCAAACAAAGCATGGAAGAAGAACAAACAAAGATGGCCACATGTCTCAAAGAATTAAGCATATCCAGCACGGAGGATGTGGGAAATTTTCAAAAGAACTGCCGAACTGCACGGCACTTTGTTCCTAAATACCCCCGAGAGGTTTATAAATCCATATTAGTTCACAAACCTATTATAAGATAGTGACACTGACATGAACTGCTGTTTTTTTTTTTTTTAAAAACGTCTGGCCTTAACCAGGATGTGCGCCCCTACTGGGAGGTGTCTTCTTATAGGGTATCCTTCAAGTTGGCCTCTTCCACCAGTCAATCTTTCCAAAGAGTTTTCACAGCCAACGGTCTTGGATTGCCCTTATATTGGGAAGTCCAGAAAACACACTTTGGGAAGTATTCAATCAGCGCTTAGAGACAGTCCTCAGACTGGGAAGGCCGGCAAAAGCCTCCTTCTGAATCTTCTTCGGAAAGATTTCAGGTAATCAGCTGCTGCTTTTTAAAAGCAGTGGAGCCTTGCATAACAAACGGGTTGTATAACATAAAATTTGTAAGGCACCCTTGTATAACAAACGGGTTGAATAACATAAAATTTGTAAGGCAGCAGTTAAAACGCCAACAGCTTTCGGCTCTTAAGTCGAATTGCTCTTAAGCCGGGGTAAAGTAAAAGGTAAAGGTTCCCCCGCATATGCATGCTAGTCGTGTCCGACTCTAGGGGCGGTGCTCATCTCCGTATTCAAGCTAAAGAGCCAGTGTTGTGCAAGTCCATGGCCATGTGGCCGGCATGGCTGCAAGGAAACACTGTTTTACCTTCCCGCTTTTTACGGCGGTACCTATTTATCTACTTGCATTTATATGGTTTCGAACTGCTAGGTTGGCAGGAGCTGGGGTGATCAGCGGGAGCTCGCTCCGCTGCGTGGCACCCGGGATTCGAACCGCCGAGCTGCCGACTTTGCAGGCAACAGTTTCGGTGCCTATTTTCACAGTTGCCTCTCTCCAGCCACTGGTCAACAACGAGAGATTACTGACACAAATCCTCAGTAAGGAGGGTACTCCACTGCGTATGGATTTACTAAGCTCACGGCCTTATCTATGGGGTTTTCTCTCCAAAGGGGGAAAAAACTTTAATAATACTCTATCCCTCTACCCGTTCTTCTCCAGATAGGACACACCTAAAGAGAGAGAAAGAGAGAGAGAGAACATGACATCCAACCTACACTCCAAAGGGAAATCAGGCGGCAAGCTCTCGTTTCTGTTTTCAAACGTGGCATCTGCCTAGTCTAGATTGGTTCTCTTTCTCTCTCCAATTCTCTCCATCTCTTTCTCTCTCTCTCTCTCTCTCTCTCTCACACACACACACACACACACACTTCCAAAACCAACAACGCCACCGGCTCTTTCAATAACCACCAACAGATGAAAGCCTGAAATTCTAGCAAGGCAGTTAGCAAGTATCGGAAACCCAGGCCAAAGCAATCGCGGCCCACGCCAAGGGAACACAAACGCACCGCTCGGTAGAAATTATGTGACGGCAGCCCATTTTCGTAATGTTAGTTCCCAAGCACCATCCCCTCCGCCCAATTTGGGAGGCAGGGAAGCCGAGGAAAGAACCTCCTTACCAGTTTCCCCTCCTTGCCGTCCTTTCGGCGCCCGTGTGCCGGGCCCTCCGCGGAAGGGGAGCCGCTGACGCCCGCTCTGCTTTCTACGACGCCCGGCGCCAACGAGTAGAAAGGCGGGCTGGGGCTGGGGGGCAGGCCCGAATCGGGGCTGTCCAGCAGACCTTCTCGGTTCTTCTCCTTCAGGCTCTCTTCCATGCCTTGGAGCTGCAGGTGACCCACCATGACGGAGGGGAGAGGGGAGGGCAAAGGCCACGGCGCCGAAGGAATCCCACCGAGGTGGTGACGCAGGCAAAAGGGCTCGCTGCTCTCCTGGCCTCCGGTGGTCCCCGACGCCGCTTGGCAACTTGGGGTGCTTCCAGCCCTCCTGTTGGAAGAATCAGAGGTAGACTGCCATGAGCGGAGGTGGGTAAAATAAACCAACACACACACACACCCAAAACCCCAAGAAATCTTAGAGCAAAGTTGCCATCTCTTTGCACCGACCCCCCGATCTTAGATAATAGGAATAGGAACAGGAATCTTTATTGCCATTGCCCCCTTGCAGGAACAACGAAATTTCATGGTTGCTATATTCAACTCATTTAAAACATGCCACGCAGATTTAAAAACAGCTACAACACATAAAATATGGCATATAAAATGACTAAAATATGACATATAAAATAAGCTGACTTCAAAGTCCAGATTTTCCGTTTAATGCCAATATTGCTCTAAAAAAGAAGCTATTTTTGGGACGGTTTGTTCTTGCCCTCAGTACTCTATATCTCCGTCCCGATGGCAGCAACTCGAAGAGGCAATGACCAGGATGTGATGGATCTCTTTATATATCTAATGCTTTACAGTGGCACCTGGTAGCATAAATTTGTTCTAGGGTGGGGAGTGAACAGCCCACAATACTCTCTGCAATTCTTATGATTCTGTGCAACAACTTCCATACTACACACATAAGGCAGCAATGCAGACAAGACCCTCTGTTCCAGCAGTTGCAGGGGAGGGGGAGAATATAAATAAATAAAAATTTATTATTATGCTTTGATTATTTGGTCTGATTAGTTTTTATTTACTACTTTAAGTTGTTTAATCTGTATTTGTATTTTGTATATGTCTGTGAACCGCCCAGAGTAGCTTTTTTGCTAGATGGTTGCGGTATATAAATCAAATAAATAAATAAAATAAACAAATGCCAGTGGGGTGTAGCCACCATTGTAATCACTGCGCCACACTCATTCCATATGGGTGACCTTTACCCAGAGTTTTCAAAACATCCACATAGGAAGAAGATATGATAGGCCAACCCCTGCGCTCCAGATGTTTTCAATGGCAACCCCCAGAATTCCAAGCCTGTATTGCCAGCGCCAAAGGACTGTGGGAGATGCGGTCCGAAACATCTGGAGTGCCAAAGGTTCGCTGGCACATAGGATCTTTTTGAAAAGCGCCTTGCTAAAGAGACTACAAGACAAGCATTATTGCACTAAGGCAGCGAGGTTCATTTTCAATGGCGCACATTAACAACCAACTACTGTAACACAACACATTGTTGCCGTCATCTTAGAACGGGCAAGAGCTGTCAAGGGACCTTATGGACCAGTGGTGGACAAACTCCGGCCCTCCAGATGTTTTTAGGCCACAACTCCCATGGTCCTTTGTCATTGGCAATACAGGCTTGGAATTCTGGGAGTTGTGGTCCAAAACATCTGGAGTGCTGAAGTCTGACCACTGCTGGACTAAGCTATCCAGCAGTTCAACAATAATCTTAAACTACCAAGTTTTGCAGATGGTCAAGTCTGGTCCCTGTCAAGGAGGGACCATGGAGCATTGACCTTCCAGCCTCTGGCTCTGCAGCCACCGATGCCCGCACCGACACAGCTATCCAGCAGTGTGTCTTTACAGAGCTGTAGTAGTTGATGATCATGAATTCCATTTCTACGCCACCTAGATCCAATGAGTTTAGGGAGGTCTACATAGTTCTCCCCACCCACTCATATGATCCCCGCCGCCACCCAATGATGCCAACTCGGAAGCAAAACCCACAACGTTCAAACACATTTCTTCACGGGGAACTCGCCCGAGGGGGCACCCCTCTACATGTTGACTTAAAGGCTCCACAGGTAGCGCTTGAAGAGTGTTTAGGTTGGAACCACAGCTGAAGTTTCTAGTCCTCAGTATACTTATCAGCCCCATTCAATGAAGGGAGATGTAGGTGTACCTAACTTGTGGGTGTGATGGGGGCGACTCATCAAGGACCACCTCCCCAGGTTTTGGTGATATTTATGCCCTGCTTTATCACCCGAATCTCCAAGAATGGCCACCCGGGATCTGATGTTTTCAACGACGGCTCCCATTCGCCCCGACCAGTGCCGCCAATGGCCAGGCCACCCTCATTTCTGATCAGAGGGAGAACCTCGAGTTCAAATCCCCACTAAGGCCAAAGACCCAAGAAGCCTCAGGGAAAATCTGTATCTACCAACCTGCCCTGCTGAAGGCTGTTACTATAAAATGTAAACACATTAATATTAAAATATGCTACATTGTGGCCACTGCTCCAACTTTTGTCCCCTGAATTGCAAACCAGTTCTATGCCTGTTCAGAAAAACACACACACACACCACACACATACCAGTTGCTTATTTGTCTTAGCATCAATTATTTTGGGGACAGCAGCTTCTGCCTTATGCACACCCCGCCCGCGGCACAGGGGTAGGTAGCCGTCCGTTCAGGTTAACCCGTTTCCAAATAAGAGAAACGCAACACTCGCCGGACTGTTCAGCACAGCAGAAAGCAATCGGGTTTTCTATGTACTTCACACAAAAATTATTACAAATTACTCCACCAAGAATGGAGCAGGAGCTGAAAGACTGAGACAGCCGGGCCTTGGGCGCAGTTCTAAAAAGAACCCAAGGCATTAAACTGGGCAGAGTGTGTGTGCGATTTAATCTCCTTCTTCCCATAATCACTCAAATGAACTGCCAATTTTTGTAGGACATGGCGAGGGCCACCAAGAAGGGTCTCTGCCTTTGCAAACTTCCCCTAGAAGAGAGAGAGCCATCCTATCCAAAACAACGTCCTCCGTGGATGGAGGGGCGCGCAAAGACCTCACTCAAACCCCCTTCCCCAAATCTAAATATCAATGCCGGACCAGCGCTCCAGCCCCTCTGGGGGGGGGGTTCAGATCAGCCACCCCACCTGGCCACCCCCCACCCGCCGCCAAGGAGCCACGGCTGGGAAAGGGGGGGTCTCCGCGGCACCACAGACAACTCAGCCAGGGCGCATGGCAACCCGACGGGGGACTCCCCCCCACACACAAATCTGCTCCTCCTGCCCCCCACCCCGGCCGAAATCCCTCCGGATCAGAGGGATCCCCCTTGGGGGGGGGCTTGGACAGCCCCTTTCCTATCTCCCACCCACCCACTCCTCCTCCGACGCCCGGATTCCCCCCCCCCCAAGCACCACCACTAATGCGCCACGAAGCGCCAGGAGGGGAACACAGGCGCCCCACTCATTCCCGGGAGTCGTCGTTAAAGCCAAGGTATTTTTTTGGGGGGGGGGGGGCTTTCCCAGACCTTCCTCCCCCCAAACGGGGCGGCGGGGGGGTGTTTCCAGCCATATCCCCCCCACCCTTTTCGCCTGCAAGATCCCGACGGAAGCGCCCCCAGCGTGGCCTCTGCAAACGCGCGCCCGGGGTGGCGGCGGTGGCGGTCGGAGATCGGGCCGGGGAAGGGGAGGGGATCCAGGCAGCGGCAGATCCAGGCGATTCCTCCACCATCACCACCCCCCTCAGCCCTTTCTCTCCCCCCCCCCCGCCGCCCATCTCCAAAGCGGCCATTTACGTTTCCTCGGGCGGCTTTTCCAGCCCCGGGCGAGGCGAGGCGAGCCCCTTGGCGCGCCCGATCCTTCGCCGACTAGCCTGGCGGAGCGGCACCGCGCAACGCCCCGGGACAGGAGGATCTCGGCTGCAACTGACACGGCGGCGGGCAGGCTTGCTGGCTGGCTGGCTGGCGTGGCGACGGAGGAGGAGGCGAAGGAGAAGGAGAAGGAGAAGGAGGAGGAAAAAAAGGAGGCGGCTGCTCCGGCGACTCCTGCCGCCTGGATGCGCTCCAGCCGCCGCCGTCGCGCGCAGAGACCCCTCCTCCGCCTCCGCCTCCCTGTCCCTCCTCCCTCCGCCAGGCCCTTCCCCTTGCTTTTTCCCCTCTTGCCCACCCTCCCCCCAACACACACACACACGCACACACACACAAACACGCACGCACGCACGGCCCCGTGCAGCTGCCAGCGGGCGGCCGCTTCCTCGCCACCTCCTTCCTCCCCGAGCGTCTCCAAATCGTCTGCTTCTCTCTCTCTCTCTCTCTCTCTCTCTCTCTCTGTCTTTCTCCCCCATCCATGGTTGTAGGTTGGGAACAGGCCGCCATTCTAAACGCCCCTCTCCCCCCAATTTTGGAAAGATCCAAGTGTAGGAAAGTCCAGTGTGGATACACACATCACACACACACACACACACA
>JAHTLZ010000019.1:1535017-1545499 GCA_023846285.1 Phrynocephalus versicolor | reverse complement strand
TGGCCCTTGAGGTCTCTTCCAACTCTATGATTCTATGAGATTCCATTTGAACATTAGGAAGAACTTCATGACGGTTAGAGTTGTCCGGCAGTGGAAGATGCTGCCACAAAGGAGGGTGGTGGAATCTCATTCTGTGGAGGTTTTTAAGGAGAGGCTGGGTGGCCATTTGTCGGAAATATTGTGATGGGGGTTCCTGCATGGCAGGGGGTTGGACTGGATGGCCCTTGAGGTCTCTCCCAACTCTATGATTCTATGAAAACACCCTCTAAGAACACCCAAGCTCTGTGCCGCAAGTAAACTGCCTGGCTTTTTTTCCCATCGCGCCATGGACCACTAAATCTAAAAAAATAGCTCCTGGCAAATCCATCTTTTGCCATGTTATTACCTATTGCAGGCACGTCCAAACTTCGGCCCTCCAGATGTTTGGGGCCACAACTCCCACAGTCCCTTGCCATTGGAAATACAGGTTTGGAATTCTGGGAGTTGTGGTCCAAAACATCTGGAGGGCTGAAGTTTGGACGTGCCTGACCTATTGGTACTGCTCTGAGGAAGAGGGTTTCACCCTCGAAATACTAGCAATGTTTTGTTAATTGATAGTAGCCTAAAGGCCTCACCTGTTCCGCTTTTGTATTTCTCGTATCCAACGAATCCTAAAACCTAAATCTCTGCCACCTCTCGCAATTCATTCAGGCAGCTGCCGGCCGTGTTTCTCGAGGCATCCGGGATCAACACACGGGACTCTTTTCATATCCCCGGCTGGCCGCAGTATCATTATTCCTACAACTTAACACCCACGCAGGAAGGGAAAAAAAACCGTCTGCTTTCAAGATGCCTACCACAGAGAAATGAGCGATGAGTGACAAAGAGCAAACCATCGTAGGAGAAGTGGGGGGGGATTTGCTTGCTGTTCCTTGACAGGAGATAAATTCCTTCTCCTGGTTTGTTTAGGGGGGAGGGAAAAGAAAAACATGTCCATCGTTGGTGGGCACCATAAGTCAGAAACAGGCAAAGAGATTAGTGCAGAATTTATTTATTTTTTGCTCCGAAATCGTGACGCTTAGATCTGTTCACAGTTCGTAACTCATCGTGCATACCACTTTCCCATTAGAAGGACGCAGTTGCTAAGGGAGAGGACCGTTTATGATCATCCCAAACGATCTTAAAAGATTCCTCCCAAGTGGTATTAAAGAAATCCATGAACTAAACATATAGACTTTGGATCCCTCTCTTACTGCTGATGCCTTTCCATACTTCTTTTATGTTCCATCTCTCTCCTGCCTTTGCTCCAGTGATTGTTCAAGAGAACACGATTCTAATCCATGTTCGTCATTTACATCTCACCGATCACTCGGTCAAAGAACGCGGGGGATCCTTGGTTGAGAAACAAAAACATTTTTAAACCTTTCCCAAGAAGGAACTCATTTGCTTAAAGGTAAAGTTGTGCAAGTCTGTGGCCATGTGGCTGCCACGGCTGCACGGAACACTATTTACCTTCCTGCTTTTTATGGCACTACCGATTTATCTACTTGCATTTGCACGCTTTCGAACTGCTAGGTTGGCAGGAGCTGGGGTTAACAGTGGGAGCTCACTCTGCTGCGGGGCACCCAGGATTCGAACCGCCGAGCTTCCGACTTTGTAGCCAACAGTTTTCAGCGCTCTAGCCCGCTGAGCCACCATGCCTCTTTTCATATCTTCATTTGCTTACCAGCATTCTCTTACCAGGCCTATCCTTTATGTTCGATTGGTGGGATGGACGCCTAAGCAGAACAACAACTAACAGGTCTGAAGTTTGCCAATGGATAATCCATGCGATGTAGGATCTGTAAAAGATCACATGTTGCGCCTACAATATCCAGGACTTGGGAGAAGTGAATGCTTGTTAATTCAAATGTCCCTACCTGTGTATCCCAGTATCACGTATGTACCACTGAGAACCCCTAGGTGAGAGAGATGATCTACCTAAGGTTACACTATGAGTTTTGTGGGCCGATATTTCAAATCCATTCAATCCACCTGGATGGTTTCAGCATCAATTTTCAAACAATCATCTGAGGACATATAATCCCTCTACAAATGTAAAGACACTTTCTCCTAGGAGTTGACATCAGCTGCCGTGAGCTATTACGGGGTTAGAAAGATGGGGGTATTTATTTTAGTGCTAATTATATATTAAAAAAACCATTATCCTCTTTGCTCTTCCAGTTAAAGAAAGGCTTAATGCCGTTCTTGGAACATGTATAATCAATATTTTACTGGCCACCAGTTTCCTCTTCTGTTCTTTTATTTATTTCATTTTTCCACTGGACAGTCAGCCTTTGCTTAAGTGGATTTCCCAAACAGCACACCTTGGCTTCTACTTCTTTGTTCAGAGGAGGTTTAAACCAGTGGTTCTCAATCGGTGGGTCCTCAGATGTTCATGGACTGCAACTCCCAGAAGTCTCCACCCTCACTGTGCTGGAAGGGATTTCTGGGAGTTGCAGTCCAGGAACATCTGGGGACCCACCGGTTGAGAACCGTTGGTTTAAACAGTCGTGCGAGAAGGAGGCTGAAACCCTAACATTTATTTAAAATCCAATAAACAAACAAACAAACAAACATGGCTGTAGGTCAAACCCTGGCACATACACTCAAATTGTGGGCTGGGAGAGTAAGAACAGACAAAAGAAAATATTTTTTCACCCAGCGTGTTGTTAGTCTGTGGAACTCCCTGCCCCAGGAGGTGGTGATGGCATCTGGCCTGGAGGCCTTCAAAAGGGGATTTGTCCTTTGTCATTGGCAGTACAGGCTTAGAATTCTGGGAGTTGTGGTCCAAAACATCTGGAGGGCCAAAGTTTGGACACCACGGAACTAAGGTGAGAGCACCTTTGGTTGTTTTCTGACAAGTGCTTTGGGACCAAACCATCATGGTGTTAGAGAATGAGGATTCCTGGCCGCTCTCGTGGTTAATAATATTTCTCAATAAAGAGCCCTTGTAAAGCCTGTAAAAAAACAACCCCAGTGCTAATTAGAAATATTAGACCGTCCAGGGTTCCAAAAACGCTCCACTCCCTACGATGGCTTCACGGCTGCTCTGTTTACATGTCCTGATTCATCCCTCTCTCCCCAACTACACCCAAAAGCCTGTGCTTCCGACTTCTGTTTTTCTAGCCTACTTAAGTTTTGCGACCAGCAAAAGGAAAATATCTCAGCGGGAAGGAAACTCCTCTGCTCCAGATGCGTACGGAAAAACAAGTGGAAGAAGAGGCAGGCCAGAAAACAGGAGGCGTCTCCAGCAGAGAGAAACTGAAATCATTCAAAGACTTTCTTTTTAGTGAGAAGAAGAAAAACTGTTTTCGGGCAGGGTATCATCCATCCATTTTATGCCACGCTGATGAAAGGCTTGTGTTCAAGGCGGTCTTTCAACCGTATCTGTGACCTGTTTCTACAAATGGTATTATCCTACAGAAACAGGGAAGTAGTTACTGTATCAAAGACCACGATCCTGGGCATAGAAGTTTATGTCTAGTATTATGTGTCTAGAGTTACGAGTTCACTTTCTTGGGCTGCAGTTCCTACAAGGCATCAGCTGGGAATAGAACAAATTGATAACATCAAAATTCAGTCCCAGAATGGGGGGGGGGGGCAGAAAAACAGACTACAGTGAGAGCTAGTGTGAATCTAGACTATACCACTTAGCATGTATTGAGAAACAGTGCTCCACTGGCTTGTAAAACATGTCTGATTGTCCCAGCAGCCCATGCTTTCTCTCACGTCTGTGTCTTTCATTCCTCCCCATGTTAGCGAGGTGGAGGACACCAAAGGCAAACCGCAAGCGTCATTTGCAAGGCTGATTGCCGAGGAAAACTTTTTTTCCTGAGGAACCTTTTTAATCGGTGCTCTTGATCTTGCTCCATTTCAACATCTCCCGACAGCCAAATCTGTGTGCGTGATGTTAATGTCCTTGCAGTTGATTTATTAATTTGGGCGGGCGTCCCGTGAGCACGCGTAAAGCCACATTTGCAAACTGTGGAGTTTTAATGGAACGCATTAGGATTACTGCATATGGGAAAGGTTGGGATCCCAGACCACAGGCTCTTAAAAGTATAATGGGATTTATACCGTGGGGAAGAGTCGTACCTAGGATCTTTCCTTCCGCGAGGAAACGGGGTCAGTGAACTGGATGAAAACGTAAAAAGGTGCTTTTCATGTTATTCAACAAGCTGTCTTTTAAAAAGATGGGTGTGTACATTTCTTCGGCTTTCCTGCATTATAAAAACCTCTCTGGTTCACTTCCAACTTCCCACAGGGCGAGATTCTTGGAGCATCAAAAAAAGGCCCCAGCATCCGTGCTGCGCCACCTCCTGTACCTTCCCTCCCTACTATTAAAAGCTAGTCTTTACTAGTTGCCTCCATGAGACAAGTTACAAAACACACCTCCGGGTGGTTCATCCCTGTGAATATATATATATATATATTCAGCAACTGACGAGAACCAAGTTTGCCAAAATGCTGGGAGCTACGAATTATTCTGATTTGCCCTTTACACACCCAGAACCTATTCCCCGGAGGCTCTTTTTGACATTGCCTCTCTCTCTCATTCTCTCTCTCTTTTTATCCGTGTAATAATTACACGTTCACAAGAAGAAACACTTCTTTTTTTCTTTCAATAACATCTGATTATTCCCCAAGGGCAAGGAAGATGATTTTCAAGGCTGACACATTTACGGTTCTGTTCCTTTTCCCACTGTTTGCTCCGGGGACTTATGGAGAAGAGAACCTCCCCTAGACGCACATACACACAGCTTCCAACCTGCACCGTTCGGGGGCCAAAATCTTGTTGCTCTGGTGTACTAGGTTTGGGCCGCCGAAACAATGGGGGTGCAGTCAGATTCCAATGGGCTTAACACAACAAGGAGGCCTGTTTTCACCCACATGATTTATAAGAACATAAGAAGAGCCATGCCGGATCAGGCCAAAGGCCCATCTAGTCCAGCTTCCTGGATCTCACAGTGGCCCCACGAGATGCGTCTGGGAGCACACAAGACTAGATCTCTGTCTCCTGATCCCACTCCCCCTGCATCTGGCCCTTGAAGTACCCCGGTTTTAAGCCTGGAGATGACACATCTCCATCATGGTTTGTCACCTGGGATGGACTTTTCCTCCAGGAATCTGTCCAATCCTCCGTTGAAAGCATCCAGTCCAGATGCCATCACCACCTCCTGTGGCAGGGAGTTCCACAGACTTTATGGAAACGTTGAGTGCCCCAATCCCCAGATTCAAGGGACCTGCTCTAGTGTGATTTACCAGGCTAAGCAACAGGATTCTGGCCACTGAGGGCTCCCTGTGCATGCCAGGCGTCATGTTTTTCCCGATCAAGGGTTCCAAATTTAAGGCAGCAAGTTCCCAGACGTGGAACCACGGGTGTTCTTGGACTCTACCTCCTGGAAGTCTGTGCCAGCTAGCTGGGCTGGCCAGGAGTTGCAGTCCAAGACTTTCTGGGAGATGCAAAATTGGGGATTGCATCTCCCGGGTGAAAGAAATGCATGTGAGGAATTCCGTAATTAACGTCCCGGGTTCACCACCCCGAGGTGTGGTGTTGCTGATTAGGAACCGAGATGGTTTTTCCAAAAGGAGAAGCAGAGATCCTAAGAAAATGTTGCCTTCTGCAGTCTCAGAGAGGTTCCTTTTTATTCCTCTTGCACCATACTAGAAAAATACCCTAACTGTTCTCTTGTTAACAGCAAAAAAAATCATCGGTTTTGGATATATTTTGCATGTGCTGAGTCTTGGGGCAATCGTGGAAATGGTCCCGATATGATGAAATCAAGTCTACCTTTATTTTGTCGTGCAAATTACATTTACCGGTATAATTTGTGCCTATTACAACAAAAAAAAGCCTATCCTATTTTAAAGTCTTCAGCTGCAGACAAGGTCTCTCGCAAGAGTTAACGAACTGTCTCAGTGCCAAGATCGTTATCGGCATTTTGGAACTGCCGAGCTGGAAGATGGTGAGATGCGAGAAAAATATCAACACAACACCAGATTCTTTCACATTAGTAGCTTGTCGTATAATCCAGGATGGTCTCCTCCAATCTTCCCCAATTTGACACTTTCTGGACATATCCCATCATTCCCCAGGCAGGCAATACATCTAGCCATGGTGGCCCAAAACATCTAAGCGGGCATGAGTTGAGTGACCCCCAACACATCAGCCCTGAACAAAAGAAATTTGTTTTCTTTTCACTGCTTGCCACCTGATCTTTCTCGTTATTTTTATTATTATTATTTTCCGCTTAACGCTACAAAGGATGAAGGCAGTGAAACGGATCCTCTCTCGTCAGAAGCTGCGTGCATCTGAGGACCAGATGCTGTGGACAAACAACTTTGTGCTGCGCCTTTGAACTTTTCCAGAGGCAGATGGCTGGGCCGCAGCTGGAAACAGCTGGACTGTATACGACGCCCGGACTTCGTAGACAGCGGGACTTTTCCTGGGTGCAGATGGGGAGTGCCATGCGCACATCAAAACGGTTATGATCTAGAACAACGTGGCTCAGTGGCTATAGAGAAGGAGGCTTGACCGGGAAACCTTGGTTATTAGAAATAAGCTCCGTTGGATGTGATGGGATTTATTTATTGTTGATTCACTTAAAATATTCTAGGGAAGCGACTAGGAAATGTAGAATGAGGAGGCCACAAAGCACCCCAACTCACAAGAGGCCTTGAGTAGGCAGGGGTGGGAGACGAAATTTAAAAAGTTGCCCATTGTACTAGAATCGACCCTACTGCCAACTCTGAAGGTTTTTAAAAGAGAAGATGAATTCCACAACCACCAACAATCACCTCCGGCCTTCTCGCCTATTTAGTTTTTCCAACACTGGGATGCACTTGGGTGAACTTTATTTCTGAACCTGGTACAGATAACTACCCTACCATTTGAAAGGACACGCAAAGGGGAGGGGGTTTGGGGTCGAGCGGCCTGTCATTATGCAGAACGATGCCAGGCATAATTAGCGTGATGCGGGGCAAATTTATAGCCAGCCACCCTTTTGCCGAGTTTCTCCGGTCTAGCGGAAGTTTCTCGGTAGAGCGTACACATCTGGCCGCCTCCGTCTGTCATGCTGTGCCCAAACCCCGCTAACAACTTTTTACACATGATAAATAAAAGTTTGGAGTCGGGAAGGGTGCATTGAAGCCACCCTGCTGAGTGCAGGAATACAAAGTATAAGGTTTACTCTTTGTTGGGTTTTGTGCTACCCGGAAGAGAGTTACAACATCTTGACTTTAAGAGCAGGTTGACCACGGATGCAATTACTGAGAAGGATCCGGACTGTGGCCCTCCAGATGTTTTGGACCACAACTCCCACAGTCCTTTGTCATTGGGAATCTAAGCTAAGGATCCTGGGGGCTGTGGTCCAAAACTTCAGGAGGGCCAAAGTTTGGACATGCCTAAGGCCAGGCATCATCATCACAACACATAAAGAAAGCTGCTTCAGTGGTTCTCCACCGGTGGGTCCCCAGATGTTCCTGGACTACAACTCCCAGAAGCCTCCACCACTGTCTTTGCTGGAAGGGATTTCTGGGAGTTGCAGTCCAGGAACATCTGGGGACCCACAGGTTGAGAACCAGTGAACTAGATGGATCCGTTTCAGCACTGTGTCTTACGTCCAGGCCGCGTTTGAGCTGGAAGTCTTGCTGGGATAAATAATCTTGTCTCGAGTTGACCTATTTCGAAAGGGCACTCTATGTAGGAACAGACGAACTGGCCTCAACACGGACTCAAACTCTGTCTAACTGGACTGGAAATGGTTCTCTTAGGGGGCTCAAGCTGGATTAATTCTGAGGACCACCTGGAAATCCGCGGCACTCCATTGTAGCCACCCGTTCATAGATAACCAGGAATAAAGCTCCCCAGTGTAAATTTAATTATGTTCTTCCAATCTCCCATTTCCAATGTGGTACTGAGTCTTCTCTCTCCCCCCTACACACAGCTTCAAGATTGGGCAACCAACCAACCAGTTTTCTGATGAAATGTACAAGGGGGGGGGGGTAACATAGCTTGGTTGTTCTTTGTTACCTTCCCTGAACAGTGACTTTGTGCTATATGGGTGGGGTAGAAATGTACAGTAATGAATGAGTAAATATACAAATATTTTTGAGCTTGGCCTGGTAGTTGAAAACCAAGGCCTTCTTATCCTCTCATTCCACCTTTTTGTCAAAGCCCCAAACCTTTTCTGTTTTTAACCTCCTCTCTCTAAAAACACACACACACACACACACACACACACACCTCCTTGGATAACAAAAGGGGATTGTTGCCGTCAAGGCAGACTTTTTGGGCCGGGCGCCTCCTTAACAGGCATTCTCTTCTCGACCACAAATAAAAGAATTTACGGGTTTTGCTGCTTCAGCTTTTTTTCGGGCTTTTCCATAATTCATCTCCTCCAGCCTCGTGTTGGCAGCCGGGCGGAGGGGGTGAAAAAAGGGCCCTTGCACTGGGAAGTCAAACTGTTGTGAAGGAAACAGGCACCCCGGCAGCGGCCGGGTACGAATCCAGCCAATACATTATGCTCCGAATAGCCAAGCATCTGGTAAAGAGTTAAAAAAAAAAAAGGGCATTGCGAATAGCCAGGATTGGATTTGAAATCTGGTAGATGACAGGCACCTTAGGGAGGTACCCTGTTTCCCCTGAAAATAAAACATCTCCTTAAATAAGACCTACTTACAGTTTTGCCTCTCGCTGAAAAATAAGGCACACCCCCCCCCCGAAAATAAGGCCTCCCCGATAATAAGATAACAATAAATGTCTTCCGTGTTCATCTTCATGGAAAAATAAGAGATCCCTTGAAAATAAGACCTAGCGCATCTTTGGGAGCAAAAATTAACATAAGACACTGTCTTATTTTTGCGGAAACACGGGTAGATATTGGACCCCATGTTCAATCTGTCCACACCCTGCTTGTGTTTACATAATCTCTGGTGTTAGGATCTACGAGGCCAATAGGTTTTAGGTCTCATGGCATCAAAAAGTTTCCCAAGTACTGGAACGCCTCAGCATTTTCGGGACGGTCCTCGGTTCTCCTCAAAAGGAAAGGCTAAAAGACCCTCGACCTGAGACTTGCTAAATAAAACTTTTGACACGCAAGCTTTTAAGAGGAGGTCAACATTTCATGCCTACTTGAGCTGTTTGGGAAAGCCTGCTTCTTGGGGTGGTTTTCTCGCTCCTTGCAAGACTTTTGAAAACTGACAGACAAGTGCAGGCGGGCCTGTTCTGATTACAAAAGCACCTTTAGCACGGCAACAGGCGCTCAAAACGGTGCACACAAACATGCATATATTAGGAAACGGTATATAAACCTGGATGCATAGATAAAACAGAGGTACACAAAAATGTATACATTATGAAAACATGACGCATAAGACTAGGTTGATCAGAGAAGACATTGTACCAAAAAAAAAAAAGTGAATTGTTAAGCAGACAGGTCCAGAAACTGAACATGCATGAAATTAACATGGAACAGAAAGGGGGCTGGCTGATCCATCAGAATGGAAGATATTGCCTCCCCAGAAAAACAGAAGAGTCTAAAGTCAAGACAATGCATGCCATCTGAATTTTTCAACATTTGTACTTCTACTGAATATTTCTGGCCTGGCTAGTCGGGGAATCTCTCTAGGTGATCAAAGCCATCTTTCTAAACACATCTGTCTTAAATGTTGCAGGTTTTAGAGGGGAGGAAGGGGAAAAACACACCACACAGACATGCAAGAAAAACACAGTACATTCGGTCCTACTAGCATTCCTTTTGCTCTTTGCGTTTATGTGGTTAAAGCGAGCCTTCTGCTTCTTTCCAAAACACGGCAATTTCCACCCAGAAAAGCAGAGCTCTGGTTGTTTTTAAATGCTTCTCTGTTTCTGCTTCTCTACAGTTCTGCCCAGAGTCTGGATCAAACGGGGCCTTTTGTGTTTGGTATGTGAAGTCGAACTGAGGGCAAATATTATGTATTGCTGTACACTGTATCAGCTTCTGGACCAGCACCTGCCCCAACACTGACCTTCTGCTTGACCCTAGCAGGAGA
Organism: Phrynocephalus versicolor; assembly: GCA_023846285.1. NCBI lineage: Eukaryota > Metazoa > Chordata > Lepidosauria > Squamata > Agamidae > Phrynocephalus > Phrynocephalus versicolor. The sequence goes on along the minus strand of JAHTLZ010000019.1, from coordinate 1,535,446 downwards.
TTTCCGGCCTGCTCCCACCCCCACCCCCACCACCCCATTTATTCAGCAGAATCCGGCCAAATGTTTGTGCGTGGGGTTTTCGGCTCCAACAGAGGGTGGCACCGACCAGGACGGTGGTTATTCCATTCCACCCTGCTGCGGGAAAGGCGGAAGGCAGAGCTGAAATATTCCAGCCAGGAGAACCAAGAGCTGCATATTTACAGATGGTCCCATTAGACACCAGACAGCCTGGGAGGCGGCTTTTGGAGTTGTTTTTTTTTTGTTTGTTTTACGAGGCACCAGTTCTGCAGAAAATGTTCTTGAACAGCTGGAATCTAGCGCGTCTTCCCTCTCACTGTTGTTGTTCACTGCCCAGAGTTCCTTATTGCAGAGTTGGCCGGTTTATGTATGTATGTATGTATGTATGTATGTATGTATGTATGTATGTAT
>JAHTLZ010000019.1:1511695-1532751 GCA_023846285.1 Phrynocephalus versicolor | reverse complement strand
AAGAAAGCAAGAAAGCAAGAAAGCAAGAAAGCAAGAAAGCAAGAAAGAAAGAAAGAAAGAAAGAAAGAAAGAAAGAAAGAAAGAAAGAAAGAAAGAAAGAAAATACATATGTGTCTCAGCCACACAGCAGAGGAGAGCAACTTTTCTGAGAGTTGAAAGGCTCTGAACGGTGCCAGCGGTGGGATGCTTTTAAGTCCTAATTCATAGCTGGCAGTGCCAAGCATTCAAAACTTCAAAGCTAGTCACTCCCCAAACCCATAAACCAATTCTCAGTGCTCAAATGTCATTGTACTGAACCACCCTGAAGGAAGGAAAGCAAAGGGAGGGGGGACCTATTTAATTTCACTTAAAAAAAAAGTCTGTCTCTGCAAGGAGACCCTGGGAACATTTTGGGACAGTTTTTTTTTTTTAAAAAAAAGATCTCTTGTAAAAAAAAAACTTCAGACTATAGAATTTCTCATGAATTTGGAGCTATGGTGAAGTTACGCATGGGTAAGGCACGCCCTAGGTAGGATTCCCAATCTACACACACACACACACACACACACACACACACACACAAGTGTCTATTAGAACGCTACATAATCCTTCCTTGCAAAAATTCTTCAGATGCTGCCATTTGGGACACAAGCCTCCACGTTATACCAAACATCCATAGGAAAGTGCATTATTTTAGGATAAATGCTTTCATGACGGCATACTTTCAAGAGAACATGCACTTAAGAAATGTGTGTTTTGTAAAAAAAAAAAAAGTGCCTACAAAAGACGTATTTCAAAAGGCATTGAAACAAGAATTGAAATAGGAATTCAAAATGTAAAGTTTGAAGTCTTATTAATCTGGAAGTGGGAACCCAAAGGACCTGTTGATCAATATCATGGGCTGGAAACAAGTGTTGTTTTTTTTAAAATAAAAAATATATATATGATGGGTGTTTACAGATTTGTACCACCTTTGGCCAGCAAATGTTGGCATTCTTGAAAATCAAAATTATGCAGTCAGCGTCACTGGCACGCTGTCCCACTGATCAGCTACTTTGGATCTTAGAAGTTGGAATCCGTTTAGGATGGCGAATGTCACGCCTTTCATCTGTCCGAAGCCCAGCTTGGGTGTCGTAATGGAGGCCATTTTGCAGAAGCCTTTGACAAGATAATCCCAAGGTCCAACCTCTTCCCCCCCAAAAAATGGCCTCCTGGTGACTCGCCACTTACACACAAAGCCCTAACACAGAGGTTCTCAACCGGTGGGTCCCCAGATGTTCCTGGACTGCAACTCCCAGAAACCTCCACCACTCGCTGTGCTGGAAGGGGTTTCTGGGAGTTGCAGTCCAGGAGCATCTGGGGACCCACCGGTGGAGGCCCACTGCCCGAACATGTCTTCATTCGGGGGAACTTTTGCTATTCAGCTTCCTCTTTTTCCCATTTCTTGCTAGCTTTAGATGCCATGTTCTGTTCTTTATTGCTCCCTGCGGCGGCTACCTATACAAGGACACTCGCTTGCAAGGGGGCTGCTGAGCTGACATTTCCCACCTGTCAATTTTCCCGTTTGGAAAAACTGTGTGGGATTTCTCCCCTATGATGATGATGATGATGATGATGATGATGATGATGATGATCCTGCCCATCTGGCCACTCTGGGTGGCTTTTACAACAATGAAGACTTGCACTATATTTTAAAGTAGAATCTGTGCATTTTGTAACTGGATACGGCCCTCGCAGGCTCTTTGGCCTTCCCTCTTGAATATATTGAGCCTGAAGGAAATCTGGGGAAAAAATCTATTGGACAAAAGTGTTTCATTTTCTTCCAAGTCCATTTGCCCTCTGTTGAAATATTCCCTCCCTTCTCCTGCCATTTCTGACCAATTTCCAACTAGGACTCTGAAGGATCAGAATAGATTGTATTGAAAGCTACTGTAGGCCCATTTGGCTCTAATCAAGGCCTGTTTAATGGAGCTAGACTCGTTATTTCATCAGAATTAAGCCTGAGTGGAGAAAGACGACGACGACAAAAAAAGGCTTCAAAGCTGTTCTTCTCTGGAGAGAAAATATGTATCCCATGAACTTAAAAAAATAAAAAATAAAATAAAACCCTCACTGGAGAAATAACGCCGGCCGCAAAAATGGCATCTTAAAGAGTATATTTATGGCTTTCTATATTTGCTTTCCGCAAGTGGCTCTGGTTTCCATTACGGCCACCGATTTGCAGATTTCGTTTCACATAAAGGCAACATCGCATTAAATAAACAAAGCTCTGATCTGTCAAAGCGAGTGAACTGTCGTGGGAACACGCCGGCACATCTGCATCCCCCCACGAAGAGGGGCTGACATTTTACTTCTTTCTCAACGAGGGCCCTAGCTTGACAACGCGATCTGTAACGTGTGCACGCTCGTACGTCCCGCTGCTTTAAAGGAAAATAAAATAGAAACAGCCACGGGGAGGAGAGAATCTGAAATGTCTCAGGTTGGGGGAAGGGCTGGATCTACCCATTGCCAGTCCAACATTTGGAGGGGGGTGTCTATGGACGAGATACCACCCTTCAGCACATCGTCTATGAAAGGGGTTTTGCTTATGGCTTGATAGGAATGGTCTTAGGACTGCAACTGTGTCGTCTTTTTGCTGTTGTTCAGTCGTTCAGTCGTGTCCGACTCTTCGTGACCCCATCATGGACCAGAGCTCGCCAGGCCTTCCTGTCTTCCACTGCCTCCCGGAGTTTGGTCAAATCCATATTGGTTGCATCGATGATACCATCCAGCCATCTCAGTCTCTGCCGTCCTCTTTTCCTTTTGCCTTCCATCTTTCCCAACATCAGGGACTTTTCCAAGGACTCCTCTCTCCTCATGAGGTGGCCAAAGGACTGGAGTCTTTTAGGCCCGCTGCAAAACCCCTGAAAAAGGGTCTCCAAAAGTCAGCAAGGACTCGTTGATACGTCCCCGCTATTGAACGTGGGAAGATACGTTATAGGAAGACTTCGAATCTATTTAATCGAGCTCTCCGCGGCTTCAATCCATATCCTACATCACTCAACTTAGGTAAATGCCAGCAACCTTCGCCACCTGGGCTTTGAGGCAGCCAAATCCCTCCCAAAAGATGTGTGCAAATTTGAACACACAGCCCTTGTGCAATGACAGGCCTATCAAACACACCTCTTTCCCAAGCGCAGGTGCCTTGATCGAGATGCCTTCCAGAAGAGTGAGGATTATATATACTTTCATATGGGCTTAAAGCCCGTCTCAAGTACAGTGTCTCCGCTTTTGCTGCTGCGATCCTTAAATACCGCTTAAATTCTTATTTGAATCCTGATAATCTTTCAGGCTCCCTACCCCTGTTTTTTTTGGGGGGGGGCAGTGTGATCTTAGGAGATTACAGCACTTTTGTTTTCGAAAGAGGATGCAAAAAGAACTATGAACACGCACCGTTGTACAACGCGTTGCTGTCTACGCTGGAGTTAAGAGAGGTCCTGAGCGACCCAATTAGGAAGTAAAACAGCTTGAAGGCATCATCCTACAGGCAGGCAAAAGAAAAGGACCTCTCAACTTGATGCCACTTGCGAGTTCACTTTTTAATTGGGCGGTGGTACAAATCGCAATCAATTACTACGACCACACAGACTTTTTTTTAAAAGTAGCATTTTGATTGAGAGACAAACCTGCATGCAAGCCAAGGTCTCCTGAAACGGAGTAGCAACGGATTGCCCTTTGGAATCTGAAATTAATTACTTGAGGGTGCAAATTACTGGCAGCGAAGGGTTTGCAGGAAGAACCAGGACTGAAGAAGGGCTGTGGCCCCTCCTAGTGCAAAAAAAAAGGGGGGGGGGAGAACCCTATTTGTTAAGTCTTTGCTTCTGCAATGTCAAATCAGTACAGGATAAGGCACAAATCATGGAATTGTTTGTATCACAACAAGCGGCAGGACACCGGGAATATCCCACTTTTGAACAGGAAAAGATAATAGCATAGATGCTGTTGACTTGTATGGTACATTTCATTCCCAGACAGAAGTATTTCCGGGTCAAGCTGGAAGAGGTGGCGATGCTATGCAGGACCCGTCAAATTATGGGAAAACCCCCTCCGTGGTATGTTCACAAAACCCCTTTCCCTCCTCCTCTACTCCCACCCCCCCTTCCTGGGTTTCCATGAACGCGGAAAAGCAGACAGACCGTCAGGAAATTAAGGGCCTCACACCATTTTGCAAAATCAGTGGAATCAATTAAATCCAAATTTCAACCGTGCTTCAAAAGCATGCTTCAAAGAGCTGGATTTCAACCAACGGTTGGGGGGGGGGATGCCACAGCCTTTGATTCTGAATATTATTATTATTATGGTTATTCCTACAAATTTCAAGGAAGATCACCTGTCGACAGTGTCGATGTTTGCTCTCCCGCCTGGAGGTGTGCGTACAGAGGTCTCAAAAGTGCATGGTGCAGCCTGTTTAATTTGCCACATCGTCGTTGTTTTTTTAAGGATTCCAGCAAGTGGGTTTGATCATCAAAAATCTTGCAGAGAGAAGTGGCCTTAGGGCGCTTCTACACGACCCCTAAAATCCGAGGCAAATGGCTCCCAGATCCGGAGCTTAAAATTGTTTTCCCACCAGCTCCGGAGTTAAAAAAAAAATTAAGTGTGACCACGCCCACCTAAGTGCGTTCCAGCGCACTTTTCAAGTACCTGCTCTCCGGAGGTGAAAAATTTCTGATGCGGATGTAAAGCAGTGAGTGCCGGGCTCTCCTCGCTTCTGTTTGTTGTTGTTTTGCCCCCCCCGCCCCTTTAAGGGACAGGACGAGACTGGAATGCTTCCTGGGGCAGCTCCCGAGAGCAGAGCGGAGGTGAGCCTGCATTCTTTTCTCCCTTTTTTTCTCCCTCCCCTCACGCAGACAGGAGCAAGGGAGTGCGGAGGGGTGGGGACACAGGAAGAGCGACAAACCCCCAAGATCTCTGGTCCGAATTTAAGTGGCCAGCGAATCTTAGGGGTCGTGTAAAAGCGCCCTTAGATCCTTTTCACAAGGCAGCAATAAACCAAGAGACACAGAGCGAATGAAATTTCAGGTTCTGCAAAACAGGACAGAGCAACCAAGAGGAATCAGCAACGGATTCCAGTTTGTGCTACGTCCCTGACCTACATATAGTGCTGTTTAAATGGAATATGGAAGCACTATAACATTATTCCTGCCTCTGTGGTAATAACGGCTGCCAAGGCTATTTTAAGACAGGATTAAGAGGAAGGTTTTAACAGGAAGACAAGAGGATGATCTGCTTGAGAAAGCTGGATTGTCTACTTTTCTTGGACAATATAAAAGAACTGTTTCCCCACTTGAAAAGAAAAAAGGGGTAAGAAGAAACCCATAGTTAAAGACACACATCCAGTGTGGACAGAAACTTCCTAATCCAATGATAATTCATTAGCGATGCCTTCGCACACAGGGTAGAGACGCAATCGCTAGACCAGAAACTCCGAGTGGGAAACTTCAAATTAATCTGAAGGCCCTATCGGAGTAAAAATTATTTTTTAAAAAATGGCCATCAGGCAAAGCATTGCTAGATACTAGAACATTGTTATCTCATGTCAAGATATAAAAGTTCTGGAAATTCTGAATAACAAGTGTTCTGCTTACTTAAAGCACTCTCAGGGAGGTTTACAATTTTAATTAAGCAGGAATAAAATTATGGAGAAATATTGGGAAATGCAGGATGTTTATTTTTCCTGTCCCCCCCCCCCCCGTGTGCCAAGTTTCTGAAAATTTTACATCTCTAATATCAGGGAAGCCCTTTTTCAGTCATCCCAGGAACAATGCTTGGTCTTGTTAGTAATTTTGCTTTAGTTCCTTTTATAGCTGCCTTGCCCGTACACGGTGCCTTGGAAAGGATGCAGAAACAGGAGCCTCTCTAGCCTATAAAGTTTACGGTTTAGAAAAAGGCCTAAGGGAGAAAAGAGAAAGAAATGGAAGCAAGACTAAACAGAGTAAGGATGTGGATACCATGGTGTATACGTGTTTGGTGCTGTCACGTTGACACCAACCCCTAGAAACCCTCACAGTTAGAGATGGGCACGACTCAAAAAAATGGTGTTTCGTTTGTCGTTTAGGGGGGTCCGTTTCGGTTTGTTTTCGTTTTTCGTTGGGTTTTTTTTGCAAATTTTTCGTTTTCGTTTTCGTTACGTAACGAAACGAAAAAAAACAAAAACAAAAAAATTTCTGTTTCGTTAGCATTCTTTTCAGTTCAATGTATTTGCCGCAACGAAAACGAAAAACATGGCAAAATTGTTTCGTTTTCTTTTGAAAAATTTTCGTTTTCGTTTTCGTCACGTAACGAAACGAAAAAACGAAAACGAAAACGTGCTCATTTCGTGCCCATCTCTACTCACAGTGATTTCAAGATGAGTGAGATATTTAAGGAGTAGGTTTACCAGTTCCGTTCCCCCAATGAGTTTCCGTTGGCCGAGCAGGGATTCGAAGCCTGTTCTCCAGAGTCTCATTCCATCTCTCTACCCGCTACACCACACCGGGAATCTCAGGGCGATGGTTTTTGTTGTTGTTGTGCCATACAGTCGTGACCGACTCTGTGACCCCATGTCCATGGGGTTTTCTTGGCAGGAATACTGGAGGGGCTTGCCAGTTCCTACTCCAGGCGCCTACAGCGCCTGGTATTCCCTGGTGGTCTCCCATCCAAGTACTAGCCAGGGCCGACCCTGCTTAGCTTCCGAGATCTGGCGAGGTCGGATATATGCTCAGGGCATCTAGGCAGCTCTACACATATTTAGGATTACGGCACAACAGGGAAGCCACCAAGTTATACCACTGGCTTCATGGACAAGGTGGAACTTGAAAGGGCATTTGAAAGAAGGTTTTAAAAAGCTGAACATCCTTCAAACCTTTGGACTTTCACTGTAATACACTGCAATGGTGAGAGACAGAAAATACTAAGATTTGCTTTTGGCATCTAATAGTTTCCTCCTGATATCTTTTATTTTGTAGGCACACTTGCAGTGAGACTTCACTCCCTCCAAAGGCATTTTCCTCTCTCCCAAACAGGTTGGCTATAACAGAACAGAGAGGTACAAGACGCTGCACGTCGGGCAGATGCACGAGCCAACGTTGGCAAAGCAGAAGTTTCGTTAATTTGCATTCCTTGTACGAAATAACTCGGAACTGCTCCATGCGGCCCAGAACTGTCCATTGCAGTAAGGTTGATTTTTAATGGCAGGGTCCTCTCCAATTACAAATAATCTATACAGCAAGAAGAAAAATCGCGAGCAGGGACAGAAGAACCCGAGTGTGTGTCTTCATAGAAGACCACGATGAAAAATTTAGTCCTTGGAGGACAGGGAGTGAAAAAGAGACCCAAAGTCTCTAAAACAGAATAAGGGACAATCAAAGGCTTTTTTTAAAAAAACGGATTACCGTATATACTCGAGTATAAATCAACCCGAATATAAGTCGAGCCTCCTAATTTAACCCTAAAAAAATGGGGAAACTTATTGACTCGAGTATAAGTCTAGAGTGGGAAATGCAGCAGGGCCTGACAGCTCCTCCTTTGGGAGCTGGGGGAGCGGCGTGCGATGTTTAAAATGACTTTGAGCCACCAACCCAAGCACTTGCCTCAGTGGCTAAAAGTATTGACCCAAAATTCGGGCTGAAAAACTAGACTTATATTCGAGTATATACAGGATGTCTTCTTGCAACTCTCGTCATGAATACACAGAAATGTTAATAGTTGCCCCTGATAACCCCGTCGGGATCGATCCGCTCACACCCTGGTGAGCCTCGTCTCTTGGTCACCTAATAATGCGACAGAAGTTTGGGAAAGCAGAAGATTTTGGGAAGGCGACTTATCGACATGACAAATCCCCACCTCATTTTTGGGTGGTTCTGCCAAAGACTGCCGAGGAAAACTGGTCTGTACCTACGGCAGGAGGTGTGAGTCTAAATCCCGGTGATTTATGAACATTCCGTTACACCAGAGTCTGCCGCTCTGGGCTCCGACAGGAGGGGCAGGCTGGCCAACGGGGCGGGGGGGGAGGAGGGCGAGGCGAACAAAAGAACATTTCATCCAGCTGGAAAACACAAGATCGTGAAGAAACAAAAAAGTTGTTTGCCTTAATTTGCTGCTCCGTTTTTGCAGCTGGGCCTCCCTCCTCTCCAGCACCGAGTTAATTATTACCCAACCTTTTAAAAAAAATAATAAAGAAAATAAAAGAAAAGAAGAGTAAGCCAAGATTTCCAGGTAAGGCTACAAGATGAACCGTGGCCATGCAAAGGTACTGGTGTTGAAAATCCAGGTCAAAATGAACAAGTTCACCCCTTGGGTCGGAGGAGCGGATCACAGTTCAACTTGTAGATTAACCTGGAAATCTTGGCTTGATTTTCTTAATTTTCTTTATTTTTTTCCCCATCACTCCACCCGCTACACCACACTGGGAATCTCAGGACGATGGTAGCTACACATGATGGCAATTTTAGTGTGATGATTTTAGTATAAGGTTTTTGTTGTTGTTTTAATTATTTATTGATATTTGATGTTTTAACTGTTTTAATTCCTTATTGCAAGCCGCCCAGAGACCTTTGGGTAGTGGGCGGCATATAAACTGTAAAAATAAATAAAAATAAATAAATAAAATAAATAATACTGTATTTAGGATTAAGGCACAACAAGGGAAGCCACCCAGTTATACCACAGGTTTCAGGGACAAGGCCAGGTTTAAAATTCTTAAGAAAAGGCCAGGTTTAAACTTCTTAAGAAGGTGATGCCACGGGTTACTGGGAATCCGATGGGGAGGCATGACTCTACGTTCCATAATTCATCAGCAGGCTCGGTCATCCGCCTTCCTCTTGTCGTGAGGAGTGTTGAAAGGTTCTTGAGTTGATGGCCAAAAAAAAATCCAGGCCTATGCTTGAAGCCCTCCAGAAAAGGGGAGCTTTATTTGATGGGGGGGGGGGGAGAAGAAATGAACTCTTTGGTGCACGGCTGGCAGGAGGGGGCTGTGTGCCCTTGGCCCGGGACAGAGGAGGAGGAGGAGGAGGCATACACTTTGTTTTAATCCCCCCAAAGGGCAAAGGGACAGACCCCGCGGAGCGAAAGCAGAGCTGTTTATCCTTGCTCACTTTTCCGCTTCCCACCACCCGGGCGAAATAAAAGAGCCCGGCTTGGCACCCTGGAGGAGCTGAGTGGCTGAATAAATTAAAACAGAGCGGGCTTTATGATTAGCTGGTAATTGGGCCACACAAGAATAGCAGAAGTTGGAAAGGGGTGTGTGTGTGTGGGGAGAGAGAAAAGGCATTCAGGATGGGCAGGAACAAATGCGGGGTAATTCCTTTGGCTCTTCAGTCAAAACAGTCTTGATGCTTTAAGGAGGAGAAAACACACACACACACACACGCACACACACACACACACACACAGAGGAGAGGAGAAGAACTTAAATGCATACAAAAAAGCCCCAAACAAATAGGATAAAAAAAAAATTAGAAGCTCTCCATCTGTTTCCAGTTAGGCACCTTAACTTCAAATAGTCTTATTTTCAGCGGTTGAAGCTTCTGGGTGGTGGTGCCAAAGGTTTGGTGTTCGAATCCGCCCGCCGTACCTTTTGGGAGAAAGAGCCAGCCTGTGTGACCCTTGGGGCCATCGGCCAAGATGGCCAAGAAAGAAGGGAAGGGGTTAATCCCTTTTTCATCAGATGCTCCAGACCGTTATTGTTGTTTTGAATCTGTTTTTATTGTAAAAAATAAGGCTTTGGCATACAGCCACTCCGTCGCATGACGACAACGGTGATAAAAATAATAAATCTTAAGATTTGTGCATCTCGAACGGACCCTACAGATCAGTGATGGCGAACTTTTTGGCGCTCCGGAGGTTTTTGGACCACAACTCCCATTGTCCTCTGTCATTGGCAAATACAGTGGTACCCCGATTTAGGAGCAGCTCGATTTAAGAGCAATTTGACTTAAGAGCGGAAAACTGTTGGCATTTTAACTACCGCCTTACAAATTTTAGATATGGTCTGCTTGACTTACAAATATTGTTTTCATTCTTTTTTCAACTTCTTTTTTTCAATTTTTTAGATAGGTACCACGACTTAAGAGTAGTTCGGCTTAAGAGCATGCATTTGGAACAGATTAAATTTGTAAATTGAGGTAGCACTGGACAGGCTTTGAATTCTGGGAGTTGTGGTCCAACACATCCAGAATGCCGAAGGGTCGCCACCACTGGTATAGATCATCATCGTGGAGGTACAAGAGGGGAAGAATCAAACTCCCAAGCTATACCTGGGGAACCTAAACCACCAAGTAAATCCAACAGTTTCCTTTTTGATAATGATGCGGTGCCACTAATTCTGGCTTATGGCACCCTGTCCAGTATTTTCTGGATTTACAATCCTCAGCGGCTGTTGATCAGGCCCCCTTTCTGGAGGTGGGCAGCTGGCCCAAGGCTACACAGGTGACAGGTGAGAGGTGACATCGGCCACCTGGGCTCTGGGTTGATCTCATCTTAACTCTTCCCAGGACGGGAAGTGCTTTAAGGATTTCAGCTCCCAATGCAACTGCTCTGACTCTCTCAGCTAAGCCAACATATAAGATTTCATTAAACAGTAAAACAAATAAAAGTGTCTTAACACATTGACATGATTCGCTACCTAGATGACCTAAGCACATCCGATGTCGCCTGATTTCGGAAGCTAAGCAGGGCCAGCCTTGGTTAGTCCTTGGATGGGCGACCACCAGGGAATACCAGCTGCTGTAGGTGGCTGGAGTAGGAACTGGCAAACCATTCCAGTATTCCTGCCAAGAAAAACTCCATGGACATGGACATGGAGTCACGAAGAGTTGGTCACGACTATAACGACACAACACACACATAACACATTGACATTCAGTTTTGGGTCCTTTTTTTTTTGCATATTATTGTAATGGACATTGATACAGACAAGCTGTATAATAAGTTTCCCCAAATAACTGAAGCGAGCAGCCACTATGTAGCATCATCCGAAAGCGATACAGTTTAAAAGTCAACCACCATGTAAAGCTTTTTTTAAAATCATAAAGCTGTGATCATATGAAATAAGGCCCATTTTAAAGATTAAAAATATGTCCTTAAAAATACCTTTTTCTGTTTCCATTCCATTTGGGGTTTTTTTTTAAGTCAAAATATTTATTAAATGCAGCACCATCTAGTGGAATATTGTAGTTTTACTTTTTCCCCCAATTTCAACTTCTCTCTTGGAGTAAGAAAAAAAAAAGACATCCATGTCTTTTCCTTCATTAGTGACATGAAATATGTTTGCCTTTCAAATGCTTTGCTGATATATGTAAATACTGTGATTTTAAGACACACCTTGATATAATTTTTTAAAAAAACCAATATCCCTAAAATGGAAGTTCTTTTTACCAAAGGGGAGAAAAATGGCCATACGGGACCTGGCTTGGCAATCATGGTCTCAGCTTAATAGGTACTGAAAGCACATTTCAATTACTGTATTTATTTTCAGGGAAGTCTACCTGCAGTTGCTATCTGGAAGCATTAATGGAGAAAGAAATTGATGACTGCAGATCCAGAGGGAGGAATCACTGGGATCCAGCTAAACTTTTAAGGGTATAAGGACATATATTAACTGATTTCCCCTTCCCGACGTGAGATTTTGTCAGAGATACCAGTTTTGACAATTGGTGTGTCAGTTTCATTGCAAAAAGTCAGCACGCTAAATGCGACGCATAGAGGTGAAGCAAAACCAAATATAATGACAAACGAATGAGTTTCAGCACCTCATCTAGTTTGGCTTGATTTTTTGTCTGTGCGGTGCTTGGCATGAGTTCCTGAACCTGGATGTTAAAATAGTTCAACAAAAGTCACAGTTTCTCTTGCGGAATGCAAGTGAGATGCAATTTAACCGAGAAAGAATGCCAAAGGCGGATCCTCCCTGACTTAAAATGCCAACGGCAGTCATTTTATCTTTGCTGCAGTTCTTACGTTAATTGCAAAGACGGCCACATTTGTGACCGTGGCACTCGGTGACACGCCCGACCCACCTCAAAAGGAAGAAGTGTGAGAGGTTTGATCGTTTCCTTCTTGGACAGCTGGCCTTCCTCTTCACAAAGCAGAGATCGGTTGCTCCGATCCCTCTGATCGAGCGCCAGCAAACGCCAAAGGCTGGATTCCCGACATCATTCAGTTCCAAGATAACCAAGAACAGATTTCGGGGGGGGGGGGGGGTAATGAATTTGTTTTATTTTTACTTTCCCTGAGCGAGTTGCTAGCGGGTGGGGATTGTGTCGTGAAGAACAGATCTGGCTGGTCAGGGCGGGGAGGTCACTCAAAGTTGACTTTTCAGGTTTTGCGAGAAGGACCGGTTTAGGGGGGCCGTGAAGAGACCCGTCTTCTCTACGGCAGGCGGCCACCACCACCCCGTGTCCTCCTCGTCTTCACGCGACGTCAAGCAAGCCTTGACTTGTGATAGCAACCCAAAAACAACAAAGAGGATGGAGCGTCGCATCGTCCGTGACAGCAAAAATAAATAAATAAGGGAAGTAAACAAAGCGAGCTTCAGATTAAAGAGCAGGAATCCCAGAATCGGAAGGGGGCTGAAGTCAAAGCAAATCCAAATCAAAGGAGATCTGGAAGAGGGTCGTTCCACTTTTTCGGGGTTCCCTTTTTGTTTGCAAAGAACAAGAGTCATCAGAGTCAGGTTGCATCCCTGTCATGTTTCTTTTAGGTTCTGAAGCAACACCACCTTTCCCAGGATGGACCTCGGGTTCTGTGCCAAGTCCATCCCCTTTTTTTTGGGGGGGAGCTGTATTGGGGAATATTTATTTATTTATTTATTTATTTATTTATTTATTTATTTATTTATTGGATTTTTACCCCGCCCATCTTCCGGACGGAACTCTGGGCGGCTTACAAAGCTGAGCGAGTCAGCAAACAATACAATTTAGATCCCAAAGTACAAATGTGTCAGTGTGTTGCATCATTACAGTCCGGACCGGCTCTTCGTGACCCCATGTCCGTGGAGTTTTCTAGGCAGGAATACTGGAGTGGTTTTGCCAGATCCTACTCGAGGCGCCTACAGCACCTGGTATTCCCTGGTGGTCTCCCATTCAAGTACTAACCAGGGCCGACCCTGCTTAGCTTCCGAAATCAGGCGAGATCAGATGTGCTTAGGGTACAAATAGAAGTGGATAATTGGTGCTCTCTTCCATTACAGTGGTGCCTTGTATAAAGGAATTAATTCGTTCCAAATGAAATTATATTAAGCAAATTTGCCTTTCTACAAATTTCCCATAGGAATGCATTGAAAACAGAGGGTAATCCCATTTTTATGTTGTACGGATTCACCCCATAGGCGATTCTGTTAAGCAAATTTCCCCTATCTCTGGAATTTTTTATGTTGTACAGATTTTATGTTATACAAACTGTTTGTTATACGAGGGTCCACTGTATTTGTAGATCTGGATTTTGTGTGTGTGTGTGTGTGTGTGTGTTTTGTTTTTTTAAACAGTGTCTATCATCTGTTTCTCATTTTTGAAAAAATTCATGGTGGATGTTTTGAAGATCCGGTTTCCTTTCTCTTTTAAGGAAGGGGGTGAGGAAGAAAAGAAACCTACCACGTGGAATGGTTTAGATGTGAAGTTCAGGTCAGAAGCTGGAATCATTTCATCTTTTATCAAAAAAAAAAAAAAAGGGACGGACTTTGGCTTTTTAGAGTTTCCAAACTATTTAATGTTTGTTTTATTTTATTTTATTAATGCTTAGTTCGATTTGTAGTTGTAACCGCAATTTTCTGCGGCGGACTTAATTACAGTATCTCACAGTGGGAAGATAAAAATATACTGTGCTGTTGCTTTTACTTTACCAACCATAACACTGGACAAAAAAAGATGAAAAATTATCTTGTAATCTATACTGCTTGAGATCTTTTGGTCTCTTGAACTGGTTGATGGAATCAAGAATAAAAAAAAAAAATCATGGCCAAAGGGTTATCTGTCTCTATATCTTTTCTTAATTAGTTACCGGCACATATGTACATTTAATCAAATTCCACCTAAAAAAATTAGGTACCATGGAAAACATGGCCATCATATAAATAGTTAAAAAAATCTTTTTAACCAGATACTTGCACTGTACTTGTACTTCATAACCCCAGAGATCAGCTGGAACCAATGAGAAATTTGATCTCCTGGTGCAACATAAGGGTGGATTGAATTTTCTACAGTTATTATAGCATTAAGCTCTAAAAAAGCGAATTTAACTCAAGTGTCTCTTTTGCAAAACATTCCTTCTTGATAACAAAATACCAACCTTTGTCAAACAATCTGGTTTCTTGTGTCTTCTAATGCAATTCTCTACTGGTTTGTAAGCATAAATTAGGAAAAGAGTATCTGATCTACTGTAAAACAAGGCAAAGTGTTCTGCTTATATACCGCCCCATACTACTTCAAGTAGTCTCTGGGTGGTTTACAATTTTAATTACAGTGTGCAGGCTACACATTGCCCCCCCCCCAGCAAGCTGGGTACTCATTTTACCGACCTCGGAAGGATGGAAGGCTGAGTCAACCATGAGCCTCCTACTCCAGGTCGTGAGCACAGTTTTACTACAATCTTATGGGATTTCCAAACATTTTGGAATATTTTATGCAGAAACAAAACGAATTTCAGAAAGGAAAGGTACAGAGGAATGGTGTCAGCTGGTAGGTGCCGGGCTTGGTATAGCTTGAAAGGATCACCTCTAAGAGGTAAATGGGTTAATGACTTAGCATGTATCTAGAAAGAGTGCTCTCTTAAATGTTGACTGATGTCTGTTTGTTACAATACATGATACAGCCCTGTATTTTGTGTTGCACCGTGCTTGGTCTTCTGATTGGCTACTGGAAGGTAAACATGAGATTTACAGGTATGTTTGATTGTGGAGGCACATATCTCCTCACCTTCCCGGGAGGAAAAGAGGCCAATTCTATTGCAAGAATCCCCATATCACTCCATTATGAGATGCATTCTTTTCCTAACATCTAGCTTGGCCCAGATTCAGGGAGATTCTCTGATGTAGCTGTGTTCTCCAGCACTGTGAGAAACGGAAATTACAGATTCCCAGTAAACCTGCCAGTCACTGAGAGAAATTTTGTCCAAACAGAAAGGTCTTTGTGGAAGGACAGCAAAGATAGGACCAGGCGGGCCTCAAGTGGGAGGGAGTTCCATAGTCTGAGAACAGCAGGAGAGAAGTCCCTCGAATCCAAAACATCAATCAATCAATTTTATTTTACAGCCAAAGGCCCGATAAGGAACATGAGTTTGGCTCCATAGGAGAATATAATCTGGGCTGAAATTCTGTTGCTGAATTGCTACCCCTGGAAAGATGATGATCCCCTATACAAACCAGAGCATAGCAGAGTTTCCATGGCGAACACAACTTCTCAGACCGACCACAGCCTGCATGCCGAGAGGTCATGCGGTCATTAAATGGATTATAAACCTTAAAACGCTCGCTCAGGTCCCTCCTAATTCGCCATAAGCATCTGTTGATATGCTGATGGGCATCTTCGCCCACCAGCTGAAATGCTCTCTAAGATTTTAGGGTTGGGTTATTGTTGGTTTAAACATGTTTCCCATTTCTGGACTGCTAACTCAAGCGTGGAGGCGTTTCTCAAGGACGTGACCAAACTCTGGCACGCAGTCACGCAATTGGGGGGGGGGATAACAGTTGCATGCTTGTGTGTGTGTAAATGACTATAGAGCCTAAATCTGAAATTGCTTCGTTATCAATATTTGTGGACCATAATTATGATGTTAAAACTAAAGCGTTGATTACAAATTTGTTGACAGCAGCTAGATTAATAATTGCTAGAAATTGGAAATCTAAATATGGACTATGTTTAGAAGAATGGTATAATGAAGTATGGAATATTGCTTTAAATGATAAATTGACCTGCTCTCTCAAGGTTGAAAAAGGAGAGTTAAAAGAGAGATATCTTCTATGATATATGGGGTAGATTCATTGAATACGTACTTGTACGGAATAAGGGTAAGGTTTCCGCGCAACAATCGATTTTGTTCTGGAGGGGAGGATGACGAATGTAAATATGAAGAGCGATCCTGTTGGTGAAGGGGTGCACTGTTGTTGATGTTTGTTTTCCTTTAATGTAATTTGTATATGTTTTTTAAACTAATAAAATAAAATAAAATAAATACTTGTGTGTGTGTGTGTGTGTGTTGGCGTACAATTTTGTTTCTCTAGAAGGGGCATGTAGAAAAAAAACATATAATTGGTCTGAGTGAAGACAATAACAGGCAAAAATGAACCAAGACCCTCTGCTATGAACCCGGAGCGCAGGTTTAGGAAAGGCCAGGAATAAGGGAGCAGGGAAGGGAGCTGTTTATTGCACGGTGACGGCAAAAATAAATAAAAATAAATTATGTGGCAGATCTCCTGAACTTTATGGCTCCACACAAAGGTAACTCAGCAAGGGGGGGAGGGAGAGAGAGAGAGAGAAAGAGAGAGACACAGAGAGAGAGAGAGAGAGATTTAACGAATGTTGGCTATAAAATGCAACGGCTTTCTGGACCGCGGAGGGAGTTGTGGAATGTGAGATAAAGGAATTTGCTAAACCCCCCCTCCCCCCAAAATTAATGACACTGTAAATGGACCTTTTAATGTGAACAAGGCTCCAAAAAGCACTCTCTGGCCGGCTTACGGTTATTAGCAAATGTGCTTATTCTTCAGAATCGTGCTTCGGGACGGATTCGACACAATGGAGGTGGGGTGGGGAAAACCTTAAAATTCAATTGGCCCCCTGCCCGTTCCCCCCCCCCCCCTGCCCCAGCCAACAATGCAACTCTTCCGCTGAACAACATGGCTTACTTAAAAGGAAATCCGAGCAGTTTCAAGTTCAGGAATCAGGCCACCCCATTCCCTGGTTTAGGAGCCTGAGGTTGGGGGAACTCAGTTTTCTCCTGGGGTCAGAATTCCATCTTCCTCATGCTGCTCCAGGACTGTAAGGGGCACGGCAGCATTTAATTCTGCCGAGATCTTTCCTGGGCCCAGTGTGGTGTGTTGGGCGGAATGACAAATAAGGGCTCGGGAGATGTGGGTTCGAATCCATGCCCAGCTATGGGAAAGGACTGGGGCCGTGGCACGGATAAAACCACTCCTTATATACCTCGTTTACCTAAAAAGCCCTGTTAGGGTCACGGCAGGTTGGTTCCAACATGTCGGCACAGAACAACAATTATTTCCCAGTACGCTCCCTCTTCTTTGTGTGCAAACGATGCTACGCGGACAATGCCATATCATGTATGTATGAAAGCACAGACAATCTGGCAGAGTTGCTGAATTAGTTGGAAGCTCAGTCCTGGACTTTTTAGCTACTTTACCCACAGTTCCACTTGCGGGGAGGGTACAGGTAGAAACTCTTCCATACAAAATACGTCTGTAACTGTTCGGAGGAGTTTTGCAGCTTGGGATCAGCATGGATAATTGCTGGAAAATAGCTTACGCGTCTCATTGTAAAGCTCGGTGTGTTCACATCCCCTTCTTTTAGGTTGGATTCAAGCTGTCACTATTTTATATATATTGGGTGGGGGGGAATCCTAAGGAAGAGAATTCCAACACTCTAACTCAGAAATGTGATTTATACTGCAAACATTTCCAAAACTCTTGAAAACCACATTTTTTTTTTTTTGGCAAAGCTTCTAGGTGACAGAATGAAAAATATTAACTGGCTAACGAGAACAGGTTGTGTTCTTTGTTTTGTGTTGTCTGAAAGACCTCCGATTATATGCCTTTACACCTTATTATGTATAGAGCTTCAAAGGTGACTTTAAAAAGCAATCAATTACAATTATATTGCCCACTCCCCCAAAACATGTATTCCCATTACAGTTAAGTTTTTAACTGGACCTCTTTGGTCTCTTGCTTTTCAAAAAATAACTCAAATAAATCCAGATGCACTGTTTTATTAAAACAGGGAAACAAATTGTGTTGTGTGCCAGGCACCCTCACCCTGACCCGTTCATAAAACCTGGTCAGCCTAGGTGGTCCTGATGAGATCCAAACGTCAGATGACATTTTTCAAGCATGCAACTGATGTCAACTGTTTTGACATACTGGTTTAATCCCCCCCGGGGATATTTGCATAGCACCAATGCTGCATCAGATTAAATGGATGAACCAAGAAGAGGAAACTTGGTCCAATACAAAAGATCCCTTAGAGACCTCAGGAGACGCCACAACCTCCAATGCTGAGAGCAGGCATGCAAAGAGTTATGGATGCTCGCGTTAAAAGATGCATCTGCCACAGACGCCAGGACAGCCATCCTGGTTCTACCAGTCAAATTAGAAGTTACAGAGCCATGTCCTTACCAGAACAAAAATGATCCCGGCAGACCTTTGCATCTCAGCCATCAGACTTAAAAATCAAGCCCTCGTTTGCCTCCCGCTGACCAATCAGGAAGCCAAAACCTGGCTCATTTGCAAACTATGGGAGGCAGGAACGGCTGTAACAATCAAGCATCTTTCAGCAGCTAAAGAATCCTTACTTGCTATGACAGTGGTGGAGAACCTTTGGCCCTCCAGATGTTTTGGACCACAACGCCCAGAATTCCAAGCCTGCAATGCCAATGACAAAGGACTGTGGGAGTTGTGGTCCAAAACATCTGGAGTGCCGAAGGTTCGCCGCCAATGTCCCATGAGATGCTATCTGAGCTCGACCACAAGACACAACAAACGGAAGACTTCCTTTTTTGCTTATGTGGTCCTGGATGATTAGCGCGCCACCATGGAGTTACATTTTTCATTATTAAAACAAAATAAGCCTTCTCCCACCCACACCCACCCACCCTACCCCATGCCACTACCACTTTGCTGTTCTTTCATGCCCTTGGGTCACAGCGGCAGTAGCAGGCTCCAATTTTAAATCTGCTTCTCAGGTTTATAAGCATTCAAGAGAGTCCAAGTGACTTTCCGTTATAGCCGTCGCACATGGTCTGTATTTAGAGTTCTGGATGTGTGTTTGGGGGCGGTGGGCGGGTGGGCGGGGGCAGAAGAGGTTGTATTTCACGCGTTCCACTAACCTCATCTATATTTGGGATGGCCTGGGAGAACTGTGTTGGGTGGACAGGGGTACTTGGCACACAGTCCCCCACTCCATCCCACCCCCGGTGCATCTTGATTTAATCAATAGGCCCTTTAAACGCTTTGGAACCGCTCCCAGGTTCTCAACCAGACCGAGCAAAGAATGGGCAGGAGAACAAGGGGGAAAACACACACACACCGCAGGAAGTAATGACAAGCTAAAGGCATCGCACGAGTTACTGCAGATGCAAGAATATCATCAATATCCTATGATCGAGTTTGCCACTGTACCGTCACTCGAGTAAGTCAGAGAGAACGGGAAAAAAAGGCAGTATTCAGCAACCAGATCAGAAGGCTTCGGAATTTGTTTGGAAGTGCCGGCGAGTGAAAGATGAGGCCAGAAATGTTCAGAAACGAAGAACCCTGCAGCTGAAATAAATCTGTCTAAAAGCCACATTGCTGGGTAGAAAGCCTGTTACATCTATGCTCTGGGGGGCAAAAGCCAACGTGCCGGTAAACCCTGCTTGGGTTACACCAGGTGGCATCAAAAGCACACCCACCCACACACACACACACACACACACACGGAGAAGCCATAAAAAAGGTGACCATTGTTTCCCTAGCAATGGGTAGTCCAAAAAAAGGCGGCAAGGCCCACCTACAAAAGAGGCATTGTCTAACTGAGGCAGGAAATCCTTCTCAGTGGTCCGTCGGGGTAGGCGTTGGGGAGATGGAGATATTAATTCCTACATCTTTCCAAACCGCAGGGAAGAAAGATGGCCTTGTTTCTGTGCAATAAATAAATAAATAAATAAAACCACAAACCCCTCCCCTCTCAGCAACAGTTAGGGTGGAAGTTGTCAGGAGTGTGGGGTGGGGGTGGGGAAATAAGGTAGACCAGGAATATCTTTCGCCATGCAAATATTGGCCAGATCTAATTCTAAATATAAGCAGCCGCGGACGCAAGGAAGGAGCCAAGGGTTGCTTCTGAAATGCAGCATTTGGGTTTTGTCTTTTATGTTATTAGAGAAACGTAGGAAGAAAATTCATCGCCCCCTCCCTGCACACCCACACCCACACCGAGCTGGCGAATTGGTTCCGGTTCAGATCTAACATGCAACGATGTCCCATCATCCCCTGTCATTTTTTTTTTGGACTGATGGGACTTAAGAGCCAAGCACATTTGGAAGGCATGGTTAGGGGGAGGCGAAAACTATTTAAAACATTCTGACCCAACAAAAAAGGTGCCTCTTGCTGGATTCATTGGTCAGCAGGCTAGGAAAAGCAAAGAAAATAGAAATAGGCACATGAAAGGGTTAAACTAATATGTACAGATAGCATAGTGTGAGGAGCAAAAAAAACAACTTCATACCCCAATGCTGCAATTCCCACAAAGTAATCCGATATGCAAATGAACCCCCCCCCTTTGCTTCTCAAGGACCAATCTCAAGCAAACTTAACCTGCAAGCTATGGGAAGTGAGAAAAGATCCTCCTGTGACAAACATTTTTTTCAGCACTTAAAAGAATCTCAGCTTCTAATGACATGTTAACTATAATGTCTAGTTTGACACTGGGGGGGGGACTGTGTGAGAAAAGTCAGAGAAAGCCTCTTGCCAAGAAAACATGTGAAATATATTTATTCACAAAACACAAAAAATACTCTGACAGATTCATGCAGATTTAACCAAGTAATCAAATAAAGCTCGTTTGATTAACTTAAGCCAATCAAACCGAAGTGTTTAGGAGACTAAATAGAGACAACTGAGAGAAGAGGGGAGGCAATATAGACAGCTTAATATTTTTATAAACTGTGCTGAAATTACCTCATTATCTGAGGTAAAGCTGAAGAATTTTCTCATCCTAAACTCAATACTCTTACTGTATTTTGTTTTCTTTTTTCTATCTGTCCCCAATAAGCTCTGTATATAAAAGGCATAGATAGATTAGATAGATAGATAGACAGACAGACAGATAGATAGATAGATAGATAGATAGATAGATAGATAGATAGATAGA
>JAHTLZ010000019.1:1484714-1505315 GCA_023846285.1 Phrynocephalus versicolor | reverse complement strand
ATCTATCTATCTATCTATCTATCTATCTATCTATCTATCTATCTATCTATCTATCCAGAGGCTGTTTTTTAAGCCCGATTCTCCCTACCTGATGTCAAGGCTGTAGCCCCCACCCCACCCCCAATTTCTGCTTCTTCTTTTTCCTCCCCTCCCAACTGGCATCTGCACTCAGAGGGCAGGGCTGGGATGTGCCAGCTGGCGCCGAGAAGAGAACAAAAGCAGGCCTTTGCAATCTGGCACATCCCCGGTGCCTCCTTGCCCTTGGCGTTGGCGGCTGGATTCCCTAGTGGGAAGTGCACCGGGACAATGGAAGGCAAAGGAAGAGGGTAGGCCCTTAATTGCAAAACAAAACCCCCAGCAGCAGCCCATATTCTCTTGAGGAATGTGCTTAAACCCCCACCACCCTTTCCCAAAAGTGATGGGGGAAATTTACTGAATTTGCTCTAATGCCATCCCAGCAACGTCCTCCTGCCCTGATCTTGGAAGAACCCGGCTGCAAAGGATGCTTTGTTTCTCCTCTCGTTGCTTCTGGTTTTTCCCAGGGAGCTGCCATTATTATTTAGATCCGATTTCCCTTTCAGCTTAAGGAGAGAGGAAGGACTCAGGCAGGCCGGTGGGCGGCAGGGCGGGCAGGCGCCAGTTGCTGCTGCTGCTGCTGCTGCTTTGGAGCAGAGGGAGGGGAGGAAGGAAGGAGGTCACCTTATCCCCACCGTCGTCATCTTGGGTTGCAGCAGCAGCTGCTGAGCCAGGAGGAGCGCAAACAAATGATGGGAGGACCGTGGCATGGGTGGGAAGGAGGAGGAGGAGGAGGAGGAGGAGGAGGGATGCTCCAGGGTTGGAGCCAGCCCAGTTGGTCTCTCTGTTGTCACTTGTGGAAATGGTAACCTGTCCTGGTCCCTCCCTGGAGATGGATCTCTTCTTAGCCGCCTCGCAGGCTGGGTCTCTTGTCCGTGCTTTTTCAGCTTAAGTCGAAGGTAGGACAGGCGGGTGGGTGGATCTCGGGCTTTTTTCTTACTCACTGGACCTGCTGTTGGCCGGAAAACCTGAAACACTCATCAATGTGCGTTTTTTGTCGAGTCAGAACAATAATGCCAGAAGTTAGAGTAGAAGGGCTCGTGCAGCTCTGAACAGGAATTGTACAGTTGTCATCTGCATTGCAGGTGCGTAAAAGACCCAAAGAGCCTCCCTGTGGGGGGTGTTGTTGTTGTTTCCGGATGTGCAAAATTTCAGCAAAAGGTATTTTTATATCTTAGTTCTTGGGGAGCAGGTGAGGTTTGCAGCTATTTCTTCATCCAAGGATAAAGTGAATAGTGAATACTTGAAGGGCGGTCGATTTGAGGCTATATGACTTTCCAAAAGAATGTGCCAGAATATTTTTTCGGTTCACACAGACCTTGGCATCCCTGCCTCTCGACTTCCTTCAATGATTTTACATACTTGGTGCATGCATTTAACGGATCTATTCTGCCACACTCCTAGAAAAAAAATAAGTGGCAGTATTTTCCCGTTCTCCTTCTGTTTAAGCCATTGCTGAAGTCTGGACATCACGGAACTGTTTTGTTTTCAACTTAAGAGGTGGGGCAGCCATGTCTGAGGGAGGGGTCGTCTGCCTTGAAAGAGTGGGTCGAGTCAATGTTAGCGACTGTCCGGCCGCTGCGTATTTTTTTTTTTATCACTGCCATCCACTTTTACATATATTGATACAAATCCTGACAATATCCAAGACACTGTTAGTTTGCAGACGCTGAATGTGAGTTTGCATGCTAATTGGAGCGTTGCCGATCGATGTCGTAGGTCTTGCGAGGCCGTTCATTTTCGACGTCCAGTCGATCTGTTACGTTGAGCAATGTACGATAGAATGCTAATCAATGTACGATAGAATGCTAATGTTAAGAAATTCTGAACGGCAGTCCTTATGACAGACGGGTAGAAACAGCAGACCTCAGGTTCATTCCGTTCTGGCATCACTGAAGACCCCAGACAGGACTTTAAACTGTCTCCAGGGATTGATGCTATATAGAGCACGTACAAAATCTGTTTTTTCTAGCTATGTTATGAATCTGATGTCCTCAAAGTTATGAAAAGTTGGGGCATGGGGTCGAAATGTATTAGGAATAACATTTCTAGTAGCATTTAAATGTTTTAATCTGTAATTAAAGGCCGATGCAACTTTTTGTGGCAGATTTTTCCATGCACAATTCTTATAGAATGAGCATGTACGCAAGAAAGGGGGATGATGATGGGGGGGGGCATGGCTGGTTTCTTTGCAGTGAACAAAATATTCTAGTTGTTGATTAATAGCGTGATGTGCCACAAAGAGTGCGTGTTGGCACGAATGAACGCCACACTGCTGTGAAAGATTTGGGATTCATGTGGCTTGTTCCATAAACGTTATTGCTCTTGCAAAACATTTGGGTTTTATTAGATACGTCTTCTGTCACTGCAGTCATTACAGGCGAACTGTGTTTTCCGTCCTTTTAATAAGAACAGGTCAAGATTTCCGGAGTGACTGGAGGAAAAAAACTTTCTCTCCCCCCCCCCCCTTTTTTTTTAAAAAAACCCCAGGGTTTTTCTCTGCATTGCACATTTTAGGGCTATCCTGTGCCGCATCTCCCCTGCTGTGTCTCACTAACATATCCATCATTCAGGACTCAGCCTTTGATGGCTGGAATAGTCTTCCACTTCAGTCCTCTCACACCGTGTCGGTGGATGGGCAGGGTGGGGCTCAGTAAGGCCCGTTGTCCTATGTTAGTGGAAATAAGCATCCCTCCCCCCAAACACACACACACACACACACACCAACAACACACAGCTACAAAACTGGAACTTGTTGATTCTCCGGTAGAGATGCGAGTGTGCCAAAGAAACTTTGAAGTACAGTAGCCCCTTTTTTCAGCATCAGTGGGAGAGAGAAACGCGCAGTCTTGCACTGCTAACGTATTTCAGGAGACCTCCCCAAAACTACAGTAAACCCCCACCTATCACAGGGGTTAGGGACCCGACCTGACCCGCAGTAATTGAATATCCGCAATATGCAGGTGCTGGGTCAGGTCAGGACTGGGCGGGCTCTCCGGGGGCTCTTTGTACTTACCCCAGGCCGGGTGCTGCCCCAAACGGGCCTGCAAGGGGCTTTCCAGTCCCCCAGAGGCCCCCAAAGTGCTTTCTAGTGATCTGGAGGTCACTTCTGGTTTCCCGGAAGTCACTTCCGGTTTGCGGGGAAGCACTTTCGGGGCCTCCGAGGGGCCTGGGAAGGCCTTTCCTCTTTACCCCAGGGGGCCTTTTTTTCATATACTGCGGTCCCGCGATATACCGGGACCGCAGTATATGAACCACAAAAGGGTGGAAGGGCAACTGTATCAGAAACTCCAGTGGTTCTCTTAGATCTGCAGCAGCGCAGGGGCTCGTGGTTTAAGGACGGAGCAAGTTTCTAGTGCCTGTTGCGAACGGGATCAAGTTCCGCCTGTGAAGGAAGTTCCACCCTTTTTGGGGAAGACTAGGATGCCGCTCTGCTGGGTTGCCGGGCTCGGCCTGCTTTTCCCTTCCAGCAGACGTTGGCACCGGGCAAGGCCTGGTCTGCACTGTGTGGTCAGTCTGTGGCAGGGCGCCATTACCGCGTGAGCAGAGAGCCGGCTTGCTTTGAAGACATGGCCCAAGAGGTGCAATCCCGGGAACTCACTGGATCCCCCAAAATGCCATCCAGTTGCTGCTAGCGAGCTCCTGTTTAGGATGGGCCTGTCACACCACGTCTTAAAAAAGAGAGAGAGAGAGAGAGAGAGAGAGTGCACCATCGCCAGACTGAATGTCACCCACCCACTCGGTGGGCATTCGTTGGGCACTTAAGGAATCAGATGACGCGGTAAAGCTTTTAGCGGCACCGACAAGGCTTGGCTGGTTGGAGAGAGAAGGAGAGATAATGTAGCCGAGAGCGATCGACATTTGCTAAGAACAGGTCGGGCCTGGAAGCCACAGAGGGAACAGAACGGCCTCTTTGCAAGGCCCTCCCCCCCCCCCACATCATTTACGGGATTTCAGCCAAGGATGGGCACTTTAAGGAGGACTGGATGCAGCCCGGCTACGTTCATTCCCAATTATTCCCCCCCCCCCCCGCTGATTCTCTTAAGAGTCGAAATGCATTTGGCTTCTCTATTGAACATGCACCTTGATGGAGACGGGTTAATGGCTTTCCTTTGGGTTTTTTAAGCCTCCACTCAAAATGTCTCCAAGGGAGCAAGGACGGACAGTGGGGTCCAGAAAGCACTCAGTCCGGCTTTAGTTTCCCATTTCTTGGCTGGACTGTCCAGAATGGTGGCAATGGAAGCAAGGGACCATTTATTTAGGGTTTTCTACCGATGCGGGCCTCTTGCTCAGCTCCCATCAGCCGTCTCAAGGGACTGGTTGGCTGCAGGCATCCCGGAGTTCTTCATGCCAGCAGAGCACTTGGAAAAAAGCTTTGTTCGCGGATCTGAACGAGAGCGCTTCATTTAGGCTCAGGTCTGCTGTTTCCAGGGCCCTGGCTTTTTGTTTAGAACCGCTTTACGAAATCCGATCTTGACCGTTCCGCTTCAGAGAGCACGAAAGCGCCCTTGTTCTATCAGGGCAGCTTCCCCCGATGCTCATCCCCCTTGGTTCTCCTCCTAGGGGCGCTGTCTTCTCCATGGGGTGTGAGGTCCTCCTCGTTGTATGTCCCTCTTGTTTAGCTCAGCAACAAGGACTTATTAGAACTGTTCCTTAGGGGATCTTTCTGGGCTTCTGTTGTTCGGGGGACCTTGGGAGGTTGGACTGTGCCAACTGTGAAGGCAGCCTGTCCACGCAGAAAGTCCCAGGTTCAATCCCGAGTCTCTCCTATTCAGAGGGTCAATCCTGGGTCCTCCAAGTCCCTGGAGACTAGTGGTTAACCCAGGCTTGACCAAACTTCGGCCCTCCAGATGTTTTGGACCACAACTCCCAAAGTCCTTTGCCACTGACAATCTAAGCTCAGAATTCTGGGAGTTGTGGTCCAAAACAACAGGAGGGCCGAAGTTTGGACCTGCCTGATCTAGGCCAACAAGTAAAGTAGCTAACACACAATATGCACCAGCTATGACGTTTGATGGCTTTCCCCCCACCGAGCTCAGAGTGGAGGATGTGGTTCTTTCCTCCCCTACTTCAAAACAATCCTGTGAAGTAGTCCAGGCTGGCCCCAAATCTTAACCCGGCCTCCTGAACCCCTGCAATATCCTGGCTGTCGAACCATTGCCTGATTTTGGTATATAGGTCGTTGTTCGTATTCTGGACCTGCAACTGTCCCGCAGCCGCTGTGGGTCATTGGACACCGAGAGAGACCCAGGGTTGCTCTCAGCCCTGGCCGGTTCCACAGACCTTCACCCCCATCTTGTATTTCTACATTTCATGTCAACCCAAGCTGCGCCCCAGGACTCGGGGTACGTTTTGTGACCTCCACTGCGCCCCTCCTGGGCCAAACGAAAGCTTTACACGCCTGGTGTGCTTACAGACTGACCAGCCGTTCTGTTTGCTCATCTGTTCCTGCTGATTTCAGGTCTGGTCAGTTGAATAGGTGTTTCATTCTGATGATGTAGGGGAGTGGTACCAGGAGACAGAGATCTAGTCTCGTGCGCTCCCAAACGCATCTGGTGGGGCCACTGTGAGATCCAGGAAGCTGGACTAGATGGGCCCTTGGCCTGATCCAGCAGGGCTCTTCTTAGGTTCTTAGGTTCTTGGTCACCCACATAGGCTTGGAAATTCGCATACTCAGAGATGCCTGGTTATGATCCAAGAAGCTTCTGGTAAATGGAAGCCTTCTGAACGATGACGGTGCCAGCAGCTCCATCGCTGCGGGAAGAAGACGGGTCAATACACACGTACCCCCACAAACCTTCTTGGTGTTGGGGTGTCCTTAGATCGCCCAGCCTTAGGGTCCTGAACTGCTCCACCGAAGCGTCGGACGGCCTCTTGGACATTGGTTTGTTTTGCCGTTCAGAGTGGCTGGCTCCGCTCTGCAGTCTTTCCCGTCAGCGAGGGATTAGGGCATCTAAATGTAGCCCGAGAGAGGCGACGGGAGGCACATACCTAGAAGGAGAGAGGCACACACTGTTGATGTTTTCTCGTAACGCCGGGGCAGTCTCCTAAGGGGATTAGTCTGGTGCTAATCCTTTTGGTTTGTAAACGGCAAACTGTCCTCCTCTGTCCTCTGTCCCTCTCGGTGGCCGCACCGGTGCCCAGCCCCGTTGGATTCCAGCTGGCAAACGCCCCGGGGCCACCTAGGCATGTCAGTTGTTGGGCAGTCTCGAAGACTCTCTCAGATTCTTAAAAGGAGCCATCAAACGTCATAGCTGGTGCATATTGTGTGTTACCTACTTTACTTGTTGGCCTAGATCAGGCAGGTCCAAACTTCGGCCCTCCAGATGTTTTGGACCACAACTCCCTGAGTTCTAAGCTTAGATTGCCAATGGCAAAGGACTGTGGGAGTTGTGTTCCAAAACGTCTGGAGGGCCAAAGTTTGGACATGCCTGGTCTAGGCAGCTGGGCTGTCTGTGTGCCTTGAAAAACAAGGATCTTTCCTAATAAACCGATGGGAATCTCTGCTCCTCTCTTCCCATCTCCCCCACCCCCACCCCCCGCGCCGCAGCGGATCCATCGGATGACAAGATGGCAGCATCGAACCTGGAGAATCAGCTGCACAGCGCCCAGAAGAACCTGCTTTTTCTCCAGCGTCAGCACGCCGACACCCTCAAGGGACTGCATGCCGAGATCCGGCGGCTGCAGCAGCATTGCACAGGTATCGAGCACGAGAACAGGCCCCGTTCCCCTGCCTGTTTCCTTCCGTTCAATTCTCCGTAACGCCCGAGGGTTTCCCACTTGGGTTCGCCTTAAGAGGACGCAAGCTTGACTCTTCTTCCGTCACGCAGGCTTCCCGCTGGCAGACCTGAGCGTCCCACCAAAGAGGATGGATGGGAAGGAACCCCCGGCCTCCTGCCCGTTTATCAGCTTAAGCAGAGAATGTCATGGACGTTATTTTGCAAATCCTTACGATAGGCCTAGAAGAGGCGCCAGTGCTGCAGCCTGGTAAAGCTTCCAGCAGCCTCATCTAGGGTTTAGAACACCCTTCCTAGAGAATTGCTCCCGCCTTTCTCCCTGCTTGGCGACTGGCATCAGCGTAAAGTTTCCTCGGCTGCTCTGTCAGCGCTTGGTTTGCGTGCAAAGCGGCCTTGAGAGTTTTATGGAAGACAAGATGTATATATTTCAAGGTGTTTTTTTTTTTTTAAGTCCTGTTGCTAGTGTCGCTCACCTCCACAAATCACGCGATTGGAAGGATTTAAAACCTTCCCTTACATTATTTTATGCAAGTGTACCGTTTCTTTCTTTTCTTTTTAACGATGTCTGTCTTGCAGATCTGACGTACGAGCTGACCCTCAAAAGTTCAGACTTAACAGGTGAGGGGGTGTTCTTCTGTTCCATTTGGAGGGCGGTGGGGGGACAGTTAAGGGTAAAAGGCGAAGGACCTTCTCATTTTGTTTTAATGGCTGCATGGCTCCAAACCTCTTTTTTACTGCAAAAGAAATAAGGAGGCCGTTTCTAATTCCTTTGACGGCGGCTCTTCACCCTTAGGGCCTTTTGCTTGACCCAAGCCGGCGTGTTTTTGGATTCCACCTTGTGCCGAACTCTTTCTCTACCGGTTCTTATTTTTTTTCCCCCACCAGAAGGCGGGATTTTGAGAAGCGAGGAGCTCCGAAGAAAATGCGAGGAGCTGGAGGCCCAGCTGAAAGCGAAAGAGGCGGAAAACAGCGAGCTGCTGAAGGAACTGGAGCAGAAGAACGCGATGATCCTGGTGCTGGAGAACACCATCAAGGAGCGGGAGAAGAAGTACCTGGAGGAGCTGAAGATGAAAAGCCATAAGCTGAACATGCTGTCGAGCGAGCTGGAGCAGCGGGCCAGCACCATCGCGTACCTCACCTCCCAGCTGCACGCGGCCAAGAAGAAGCTGATGAGTTCCAGCGGGACGTCGGACAGCTCCCCGTCGGGGAGTCCGGTGATGTCCGGTTACAAGCCGGCCCCTCCCAAAGACAAGCTGCCCGAGACGCCGCGGCGCCGAATGAAGAAGAGCCTGTCGGCGCCTCTCAACCCCGAATTCGAAGAGGCTTACCGCCTGGGATCGGACGGCCGCAAGCTGCTGTTACGGGAGCCCGTGGACGCCATGCCCGACCCCACGCCCTTCTTGCTGGCCAGGGAGGCGGCCGAGATCCACCTCGTCAAAGAGAGGCCTTTAGTCATCCCGCCCATTCCCACGGAGCCCCGCAGCCCGGCCGCTCGGGAGAGGCAGCACAAGGCCCACGTGGGGGTGGCCCACCGCATCCACCACGTGGCTCCGGCCCAGGCCGCCGCCCCGGAAGTGGAGACGCTAGCCGTGGATCAGGTGAACGGGAGCAAAGTGGTCCGGAAGCACCCGGGCACAGACAGAACTGCTTAAGCA
Organism: Phrynocephalus versicolor; assembly: GCA_023846285.1. Classification (NCBI taxonomy): domain Eukaryota; kingdom Metazoa; phylum Chordata; class Lepidosauria; order Squamata; family Agamidae; genus Phrynocephalus; species Phrynocephalus versicolor. Next base: position 1,496,848 of record JAHTLZ010000019.1, on the reverse strand, counting down.
GATTCCTTTTGTGGGGGGCCGGGGGGGGGAGGCCACTTCCTTTACACACTGGGATCACAAATAGGGTTAAATCACACCTGCAGTTCAAACCAAACCAAACCCTCCTCCTCCTCCTCCTCCTGCTCCCTCTCAGAGGGCACCCCCAACCAACCAACCCCCCCAAAAAATGCATGCCAAATTCTTTCCATCACTAGAATAACTTCCGTCCACGGAACACCGATAGGACTGTGTTCATATTGCAGAGTATCTACTTAATGAAACGCTGTGGCCAAAAGCAGGTGTCTGCCTGACTGCTTGCTTCCAGTGCTCCTTCGTTTATTCTAAGCCATCCAAACGACCCCGGGCATCACGGCGCTCTTATGAATCGGTAGCAACGGCAGAATCCGGGAGCCTCCTCGGCCGCTCTGTGTACCGGCTGTTGGCGGTTGAATGCCTCCTTTGACCATGCCTTCGCCCAGTCCTGACAAACAGTCTTCTCCCAAGGGGGTGGGGGGGTGGGGAGGGCAGCGCTGACCACCCTGCAGAGAGAAGCCTGCCTGTGAAGAAGATCTAGCCCAGCAAACGCTCCGTCGTGTGGTCCTCACCCCCCGCCTTCCTATTTTCTGTTACCGATTTTATCGACAGCTACTAAAACCCCAAACAATCTCTATTTTGTTAACCCTGGCTGATCTTGTTGTGTGTCCTTTTGTTCAGTCTCGAGACCTGTCTCCCAAAAGCGTAACCAGCTTTTTTTTTTCCTGCTCGGGCAAGAGCGTAGAAACGAGGCGGGGAGGGCAAGGGGAGAGGAGACCGGAACCCCGGAGGAGCAAACGCAAGAGGTGTCGGTGTGGTTTCAGTCGGTGGAAATTGGGGGGAACCGTCATCTGCTCCTCTGCCTCAATGCCTAGAAGCTAGGGATCTAGTCTTCAGGGCAGGTCATCCATCTGGCTTCCAAAAGGAGAAGCCACAGCCTTTTTATCAAGATGCTTCGCTCAGCGTCACTCAGATCCACCCTAGAGTGTAGAGCAGGCATGTCCAAACTTCGGCCCTCCAGATGTTTTGGACCACAGCTCCCATAGTCCTTTGCCACTGGAAAGACAGGCTTGGAATTCTGGGAGTTGTGGTCCAAAACATCAGGAGGGCCGAAGTTTGGACATGCCTGGTGTAGAGATTTGCTCTGCCACCCAAATGACAAGAGGCCAATTAAAAAAAAAAAACTATCACCGTTCAACCCCTGATGACCCAAGGCTAGTCTTTCATTCTAAAATTACCTCACCTGTTTTTTTTTTTAAAATCAATTGCAATGCCACTGCATTAAACCCATCTGATTTTTAAAAAACATTCCTTGTTCTGATGGCATCAGAACTGATCGAAACTGGTAAGTGCTTTGCCCGGGGATGTTTTTATCGAGTGATCATTCTCCGATGTCTCATTGAGGCAGAGCAGAAATAAGTCCTTTCCCGAAGACTGTAAAAGGAAGCAGATCCATTACAGAAGATGCAGTTTTAAAACGTATTGCACATACACCGGCTGGCCTGAGTCCTTTGCTTATGCATCTCTCTAATAAGGACGGCAAGCACTCTTTTTAAGTGGTGGTGAAGAGGTCGTCGTATTAAAAATGCTCTTCACCTTTCTAAGTATCATTCTAACCAGGTGTTTGGTGGCTCTTTTCTGATCTGCTTGGCAGTTTTGCATGGCAGGGATATTGTTGTGGTTTGTGCAACAAGAGCTGTGTTGCCCGTCCGACTTGTAAACGTGTGTGGACTCAAGTCTGTTCCGTTAGGTGGATCCCACTCTCAGGAATAAATAAAACTGATGTATCGTCTTGCACTGCAAGTACATGGTGGATTGCTAGCAGGCGTGTACAGCAGAGTTAGCAGGGTACAACATTACAGGCAGTCATAATTATGTTCTTTAAAGTGATTGCTCCTAAAACGGCTTCTGGTTAACATAACTGTCCCTACCACTGGGTAAACCAAATCAGCTACATTTGGTATTCTATTTAATCCCTGTGTTTTTCGGCATCTCCTACTGACCTAGAGTAAGATAATCCCACTGCCACAGATGATTCATCAGTGACCTTCTGACATAGTGGTAGGGCTCGGATACTTGGTGTGTCTCCTAATCCCCTGTTTTGCCTGCCCAGAAATATCACAACGCTTGTAAATACACCAATACGGTCCTTCGAAGAAGGATCCTGTTTCCGTCAGGGTGGGAATCAGGAAGTGGCGGCGGTGGGGAGAGAAAGCACTAAAGAATCAGGACCAGTTTAAGGGGTGCCTTTTTAATATCCCTAAACTGCAGGGCCCTCTTAAGCCAGAGATGCAGCTTTTTCTGAGGGTTTTAGCACAGACAATGGATTTATCTCCTGCAGCCAGGTGCACAGGGGTATCTGGCAACGAAACCTGTGGTGTGGAGAGCTTCAGATGAATGCTAGGGTTCTGTTTCCGAACACACTCATGTAAATGCTCAACGGACACATGAACAGCGGGTTTTCAAAACCAGACTATGTGTAATTACTGTATTTAACCAACCCAGATAGCCTGTCATTGGCCAGTTGGCCGCTGCTGCATTATGAGTCCTCACTGCTAATAATATAATTTATCACTGCTGGAATTTTTTTGAATTTCATTCTCCTCTGCCCTTCCAATTCACAGAGGCTTGTGCCAGACAAAAATTGTCCCGGTCTTCAGAACATATCAGGACTGTCTTGTTTGTTTGTTTTCCCCCCGCCCCGAAAAAAAACACCTGAATCCTTCACAGCTGTTGACTCAATGTAAACTTTAAAAAACATTTACGTTCAAACTAGTTGCAAAACTCAAACAAATGCAAACCTCTGATGAATGCTAGTGAAATGGAACTTTTAGAAAAAAACCTGCAGGAGGTGCCTTCCAGATCTCGGTGCGAACGAGGTGCCAGCGGGAGGAGTAAAATCCAGCCAGAGGGGAGACCGTGCACCTTGGCTGCCTCTTCTCTCACCATCCGGGCGAGGACAGCCCAAGCGACGACACTGTAATTAATCGGCATTCAGCGTGAGACAAACCCCTTGCAGGACCCAGTGCGAAATGTGCTTTGTGGTAAAAAGGTCGGCTTCAAACACCAAGCCGACCCCCATGGCGTTCCTCCGCATAGACGTCGTGTATACGGGCGTCCGAAAGGTATTCTGAGAAGAAACAGATTAATAAAGTCAGAGGGCCGTGACGTGTCTCTGAACCGCTGCTGTGGCCTATTAAAAATAACAACAAAAACAAAGCACAGTGCTTTGAACACCACTCCCTATTGCTTAAAGCTCTCTCTGGGCGACTTAAAATTAAATTATGCAGGCCTCATATTGCTCTGAATAGTGAGCGGGGGCTCAGTTTACCAACCTGGGAAGGATGGAGGGCTGAGTCAACCTCAAGGAGTCTTATCTGGAATCGAACCCAGGTCGCGAACATAGTTTTGGCCGCATTACTGCAGAGGAACCACATTGCCACTGGGCTCTAACAACTAGTTACCCTGGTGGCTAAGGCCATCTGCTTAAAAGAATACTGAAAAATTCGCCTCTAGGAAGGAGATTGGATGAAACGGTTCTTCTCTCTATTGAGGAAAACATGGGGCAAAGAGCACGTGATGTTTCCGTATGTAAGACAACACTTCTTGTGGGTTTTTTTTAAAATAACTGCAGTACAGAGAGCTATAGATTGTAAAAAAGAACCTGAAAAAAGTTACAGAGCATTCATAGCGAGCAGTGAGAAATATCGCTGAAGTGTAATGTCCCACTGGACTTAGGAGCATCGAAATGCAGACAGTGAGGGGAAAAATGGCCATACTTCCGTTCCTGAATAATCATCTGCCATTTCCTAACATGGAGGGGATGATGATGGCCTGGAAAACAGCTCCTGAACTTAACTTGCTAGCCTGCTTCTGTAGGGAAGCAGACAGGCTTAGTTGTGTGGCAAGGAAAATTATTCCCCCTTCTTCCTTACCGAGGGGTGTATGGTTTAAATAACAATCGAGAACCCGATGCCGGCAGCCGGCCGTGTACCTGTAGTTTGAGACGGTGAGCCTCGATGGGGATGATCTTCAGAATCGGTAAGTCGACAACCAGAACTTTGGGTTTGCTCTTCACGAGGCAGCTGTTTTCAAGGTCCCAGTCGGCTCCTTCCAGGTACAGGCCGGAGACGAAGCATCCTGGTGACAAAAGCCGAGCACGGTTATTCCATCTCTGAGGACATCTGCTTGAAAGGGTGTTTTTTTTTTAATTTATTTTATTTATACAATTTATATGGCGCCCACTACCCAATGGTCTATTCTGTACATGCCAGGATCTCAGATTTTATTTTTAAAAATGAAACCCGGGCATATGCTGCGGTGAAAAATGACTCCGGTACCACTTAAGTGCTTTTACTCCGACACTCCTGGAGATGAAATCCAGGCTTCTGTGAATTCGAGAACGGCTGCGAGGTCTTCGTTCAGCCCAAGGTTTCTTCTGAGGGGCTCTGATTTTGAAAGAAGCAACCCCCCCCCCCCGGGAAAGTCCTACCTTGCCCAGGACGCTCGGTGACCTCGTCGGCCGTCCGGTATTTGGTGACTTGGGTATACAAGGTGGAGCGGTCCAGGGGCCACCCATTCTTCCTGCAGGTGGCTTGGACCAGGGCAGTCAGGTAGGACTCGGGGATGTGGAGCCCAGACAGCCACATGACACTCGGCTCTCCTTCCTCCACCTAAAGCAAAAATCAGATTATAAGAAGAGCCCTGCTGGATCAGGCCAAAGGCCCATCTAGTCCAGCTTCCTGCATCTCACAGTGGCCCCACCAGATGCATTTGGGAGCACACAAGACTAGATATCTGTCTCCTGATCCCACTCCCCTGCATCTGGCCCTTGAAGTACCCTGGTTTTAAGCCTGGAGATGACACATCTCCATCATGGTTTGTCACCTGTGGTGGACTTTTCCTCGAGGAATCTCTCCAATCCCCTTTTGAAGGCATCCAGGCCAGATGCCATCACCCCATCCTGTGGCAGGGAGTTCCACAGACTAACAACGCCCTGGGTGAAAAATATTTTCTTTTGCCTGTTCTCACTCTCCCAACCCTCAATTTGAGTGTATGTCCCCTAGTTCTGGTATTTTGTGAGAGGGAGAAGAGCATCCCTCTATCCACTTGACTCATGCCCTGCATTATTTTGTACGTCTCAATCATATCCCCCCCCCACCTCAGGTGCCTTTTTTCTAGACTAAAGAGCCCCAAATGTTTTAGCCTTTCCTCATAAGGGAGGTGCCCCAGGCCAGTCATCATTTTAGTCGCTCTCTTTTGTACCTTTTCCAGTTCCACTATGTCTTTCTTGAGATGCGGTGACCAGAATTGTACACAATACGCAAACGACCTTGCCGCCCGTCTCTGATTCAAGGGCATTTCCGAAGGGGCCCGCGCACTCACCCACGAGGTGTACTGGAGAAACCGGTTCTTAAAATAAATCATCCAGTTGCCGAGGGTTTTCAGCGTGTCAGGGGCCAGCTTTCGCCAGATGCTTGGGATCTGCCCGTTGAAGAGCGCCCGGGCCACCTCGTCCAGCTCGTTGCTCATCCCAACCTCTCCTGCCAGCGCCTGAGAAGAGGGTCGACATTTTGCCATCAAGGAGGGCGGCAACGGAAAGGAGGGCACGGGGGGGGTGCCTTTTCCTCCCACCGCCTCGCTTACTCTTTGCAGCTCCGCCAGAGACTTCATCATCCGGATCATGAGTTTGTTGAAGCGTTCCAGTTCCTGCAGGAGAACCACGGTGGTGGGTGAAATTTCCAGCCCAAAGCCTTTTCTGATCTGATCAATGTCGAAGATCTTGGGCATCTTGTTTTCGATGTCTTTGGCAACCTGGCCGATGTATTCGTCCCGACTTATCCCGGTGCCAGATTCGCCTGAAATAAATAAAAGTTGATTCTGGGGGGCGAGTTCGCTGTATACTGGGCACCTCCAGTTTCCCAGAGACAAGATCCAGTTTGACACAGTCAGATATGCTAGATTATTGCACGTTATGCTTTACAGCTCGGTTCACCCATGCCCAAAACAGACGGATTTTACCAATATCCTTCTCTGCCTTTAAAGATCCACTCATAAAATGACTTCATCTTCACGACCTGGCTGGAGATGTTCACACAATCAGCTAAATTAGCACACGTTTTGTGGGATCCACCTAATTGAGCTGCGGGCGTTCTAATGGCTAACCCAACCTTGTTAGGGTGCGTCCCTGTCTATCTGGACCGAGAGGGGCCCAAACCCATCTTAGGTGACTCTTTGGCCTAAATCTAGTTTGTAGTCCCAACGCAAGTAAAGCCACGGAAGCCACGGCTGAACGACGGCGCCAACGTTTTATGTCGGGACCTCCGATTCCACTGGTGGGGCTCCGGTGAGCCGAGAGGGCTTACCTGTTTGAGGCTGCAGCTCCAAAAGATGTGACCACATGTCCCGGGCAGCTTGTGTGTAATATCCGATTTCAGCGTTGGAATGGAGGCCGAAGACTTCCGGGGTGTTGGCCAGCGGGAGGGACTCGATCTCTTCTGCAAAGTTCAGATACGAAAGGAACAACGGTTAGAGCAGCAAAACCTCATCCCTGAGGGATGCCAGGGATAACGAGACCTGGAAAAAAAAAAACAACCTCAAGTCCAACCCTAAACCCAGCTCAGATATCTCCAGCCGGTGGGCACCCAAGCACTGTCTGAGAGCCTGCAAAGAGGGTCTACCACCTTTGAAGGCAGTTCATTCCACCACTGCAGAAGCCCCTGTGTCTGGAAGGTGAGCTTTAGGCGTGACTTCCCCCTTCTTTTCATTTGAAGCCGCTGCTCTGGCCCTCCTTCCCAGAAGAGCAGAAAACCAGCTTGCTCTGTCGCCCACGAGACAGCCTCCCACCTATTTGGAAATGGCTGTCGTTCCACCACTCTCTTTTCCCCACTACCAATGTTCCAGTTCCCTTGTACTGTGGATCTTTTATCATTTTAGACCCTTCCTCTGATCCGACCCAGACTGGACATAGCAGTCAAGTGCTGCCCAAAAGAGAACAGAGCCGTCCTGTAGCTTCTCTTGATATAGACCAGTGGTTCTCAACCTGTGGGTCCCCAGATGTTCCTGCACTGCAGTTCCCAGAAGCCTCTATCACTTGCTGTGCTGAAAGGGGTTTCTGGGAGTTACAGTCCAGGAACATTTGGGGACCCACAGATTGAGAACCAATGACCTAGGCACTATGTTTCTGGAGAGGCAAACTGGAATTGTATCTGTTTTTCCCACCAGTACATCCTACAGGGGACTCATACTTAGCCTGTGATCCAGTAAGACCACGGCTACAACATTTTAATATGCTCAACTGCAAGCTAGACTCTATCCCCGATTCTTATATTCTGATTGGTCCTGCCTCAGTGTTGTGAATTTATGCCTGTATACGTTTTATCTTGTTTATTTTAGTCCAGTTCTCTGATCTATTAAGATCATCCTGAATCCTGATTTTTTTGTCTTCCGAAATACGAGCAGTTCTTCCAAGTTTAGCACCATCTGTAAGTTTTGTGAGTAAATTTCGTGGTGATGCTATTTTAATATATTTCACCGCTTTAAAAACAAAACCTCTGCGCAATTCTTCTCTATTCTAGGTAAGCAATAAGCACATGCAAAATGAACCAGATGAAGGCCCGAGAAAGGAAGGAAAAGGAATGTTATAGGAGATCTTTAAAAGAGAAATAAATCCTCCTGTTGGTTCCGGAGTAGTGTTAAAATAAGTGGCGTTTGGTCCCGGGAAAGCTAATTTGACACATAAAAATATCCCTAGCACCTAAAACTTGAGATAGACCCTCTAAAAAAGCAGAAACATAATGGTAGCATTATTAAGCTACTGATACGTTACCCACGAATACAAAAGTTCTACCCAGGGCAATTGCCAGGGAGGCACCTAATGTATCCTGCTGCTCCTCAGAGATGCAGCGGTCAAGTCAGCGAGAAAGCCGAGCGGCAGGAAGTTTTCCTCACCCACAAAATCATCCTTGGATTCCCCTTCAGGAATCCTGTAGTCCACGTCATCGTTATGGTAAAAATGGAAGGGCTGAAAGGTGTCAAATATAAAATCCCCCAGGTACTCGTCCATGTAAATGGTCAGGATGCGCCGGTCAAAGCTGTCGATGGCTCGCCCGCCGTACATCACCTGGAAATAGGGAGAGCGAGGTTTTTAGGGAACGCCAAGGCTGCCGTCGCAATCGCAAACCACACGCATTGCCCTCGGGTGAGATCCGGCTTTTCCTTTGCTTTTATGGCTCCATGGCACCAAACCGTTTTCATCGCTAAGGAGAAGAGCCTTGGCAAGGCACAACTGGGTGGCTGGCATTGCTCCCAGCTCTCAAGCAGGCCGACAAGATCCCAAGGCAGCGGCTAGGTGTGTGACACAGTAGGACCCCGGTACCCGCTGGGGATTGGTTGCAGACCTTCCCGTGGATAATGAAAACTGTGGATAAGAGAGAACACCAAAAATCCCCCGGACTACTGTTTTGTGACAGTAGCTTGCTTTACAGTCGTTATTTGTGACCGTAGCTTGCTTTGTGGCTGCTGAATTATTTTTTTGATTTTTTTTTCCTCTGCCATCCGTGGGTAACTGAATCAGTGGATAATGAATCAGTGGATACGGGGGTCCTACTGTCCTTTTCCTTTTTAAGAAGCAATTTTAGGTCCATCCTGGAGCCAAAAGAAACCAGGATGTTGCTGTGAATACATTGCAGCTTCCCTGAAACGAAATCTCAGAAGGTGGGGGGGGGGGAGAAAGGTGGCATCTCCTAGTTCCATGATGTCAAGTCCATTTCGTCTCACAGCAACCCGAGTCTTGAGGTTTTCTAGGGACCAAGCAGCCCAGAGTGGTTTCTCCTCATTCCTCCCTCCGATGGCTGTGTGGAACCGCCGTGCGGTTCACCCAGGGCCACACAGATGACAGGACACACAATCCCATAATTAGCCACCCGGGGGGGGAGGTGCCGGATCCTGCAATATATGGGCCACCATGTGGTTGGGGAACTCCTGCAGTTTTCTCAGAGCACGTGATCTTACCTCGCCAATGAGATACTTGAGGCTCCCCCATGGAATTCTGTCATCGTTTTGCTCAAACGCTTTGCTCAGGTACGTATTCAGGATCTCCATGCAAACCTAAGCGATGTCGGAGGGAGCGAAATGAAAATGGTTCCTGATTAATCCCTCTAATCCAGTGGTTCTCCACCGGTGGGTCCCCAGATGTTCCTGGACTGCAACTCCCAGAAACCCCTTCAAGCACAACGAGGGGTGGAGGCTTCTGGGAGCTGCAGTCCAGGAACATCTGGGGACCTACAGGTTGAGAACCACGGCTGTAATCCAACATTTATTTAACCCTCAATCCAACTGCCTTCCAGCAGAGAACCCTGTCTTTTCCAAGTTGGGCATCCGACACCGCCCTTTGCTTTGTTCGGGTCAAACACGGACTCCTCCTTTCACAAAAATGTATTCTTCGGTCAATGGGATCCAGAAAGTGTTGGGGATCCCTGGGCCTGGGCAGCTTGCCCAAGTCTACCCAGGCTGGCTCTTCTCCCTGGGGGCGTTGGGGGGTGGGAATTGAACCCCCGACCACTGGCTCCACAGCCACGGACTTGACTCGCTACCAGCCTCAGAGGGGTTGTCTCTACAGGTCTATAAAATGGAGGAGCTGGCTCCCCGACACGTTTGGGGCCAAGTGGATTCCCGTGTCAAGTGTTCTCTTTATTGATTGATTTGATTTATATACCGCAACCATCTAGCAAAAAAGCTACTCTGGGCGGTTTACAAACATATACCATATATAAAAAACAGATTAAACCACTCAAAATAGTAAATAAAAACTAATCAACCAAACCAAACAATCAAGTCATAATAAGAAGAAGAACAAATAAACAAATAAGCACAAATACAATAAATCAAAATGGTTTGACAATTCAAAATAAGAACAAATGGGGAAAAAAATAACTAGTAGAAACCCTCGGCCTTTAGAACCGGCGTCTTTAGGGAGGAATCTGCTATGGATTCCCCAGCGTCTTTTTCAGCGTCTCCAATGACAACCTGCAAGGGCGTCGTCTTCTGAAGGGAGGTGTATGTTTAAGCCGTTGGAATCGGGGTGACCGACCAGAGCCTCGTGGCGCAGTGGTTAAATGCCTGTCCTGCAGGTAAAACTGTGCTCACGACCTGGGGTTCAATCCCAGGTAGCCGGCTGGCTCAAGGTTCACTCAGCCTTCCATCCTTCCGAGGTCGGTAAAATGAGTACCCAGCTTGCTAGGGGCGGGGCAATGTGTAGCCTGCACACTGTAATTAAAATTGTAAACCGCCCAGAGACTACTTAAAGTGGTATGGGGCGGTATATAAGCAGAACACTTTGCTTTGAGCTCCCAGGGTGCCGTTCAGGAAACGGAGCTGAGCCGCGGGGCTGGCGGGGGGATGCTCGTCACACATGCAGGCGGCTGGGTGAGTTCTCAGAGAACGGCGGGCTCCGGCTTCTTACCTGGAAGTCGGATTCGTTGAAGTCGTACGGCACGTTCCACCCGATCTTCCCAAACTTCCTTCTCTCCTGAACCACGGCGTGGAAAAACGCCAGCACGTAGACCAAGGACTTGAAAGCAGGGTGAGGGCATTGGTCCAGCGCGTCGTGGGAGATTTTGAAGTAGGTGGCTCTCATATTCAGTTTCAGGCCGTTCGGAGGCTCCGTCACCACCTGAGACGATCGGAAGAAAGGATAAACCTTGCGTGTAGAGATGGGCACGAAACAAACAATTTTTCGTTTCCGTTTTGGGTTTTTTTGTTTCATTACGTAACGAAACGACAAACGAATTTTGTCTCTAAAATGAAACGAAACGAACAGAAACACCAGAAAGTTTGTCGTCCGTTTCGTTTTCGTTATGGCAATACATTGAACTGCTTTAAATGCTAAAAAAAATCACAAAAAAATGAAATAAATGGTAACGAAACAGTAACAAACAAACGAAAACGAAAACGGATTTTTTTGCAAAAATTCACGAAAAATGGAAACGAACCGAAACGAATCCCCTAAACGACAAACGACAAATGAAACGCCTTTTTTGATTCGTGCCCATCTCTACTTGCGTGACAGGCCTCGGCCGGTGAACCTGCTTCCCAACCCTCCTCTTCTGTAGCCTAGTTACAAAAGTTTCATTCGTTTACCGTTCCTCGCTATTACTCTTCTCCCATTCTTTACCAAAGAGCTTCAAATACTTCTTAATCAAGGCATAAAATAACTGTACATACCAGTAAGGTTCCCCCCCCCAAAGTAAATTGATTTATATCTAAATTACATGTATAAGGACATTTTGGCCTCCTGAAAGTTATTTAAAGGACATTCCGCTGTTTCAACATCTGTTTGGCAATATGATTAAGTTTACAGGAGGGATTTACAGGGGAGGAAACCAAGTCGTCGCTGAAAGACTGTTAGCGGAGCTTCTCCGGGCTTGCGATTTAAAAATAATCAGCTCAGTTTGGCGTGCGGTAAACGCCTCAAGGCTTAAGGAGCAGCTGGATTCTGTTATTCTGTCAGGCTGCCCAACCCACCCACCCCGTGGCACTGGCACTGGCACTGGCACCCCAGGCTTCTGCTTATCTTTCTCCATGCAGGAGGTGATGATGGTTGGGAAATGAAGACTCCGAGATCTTTCAAGAAATCTGGAATAACAAAGCCCTCACTTCGACACCACACACACAAGCACAAATGGTTGCATGTGATCATGAGTCAGGCAAGTCACAGCTCCGTACTGTCCTCAAGGATATTCCTGTGTCTCCCCCAATGCAGAGATATTACCCCATGGTGGGGGAAAAACTTTTGTTTTACCCCCTCTCTCTAAGGACTCTTCTCTGCGAAGAGCCTTGTGGCGCATTGGTTAGAACAGCTGTAATGCAGCTATAACTGTGCTCACGACCTGGGGTTCAATCCCAGGTAGCCGGCTCAAGGTTCACTCAGCCTTCCATCCTTTTGAAGTAGGTAAAATGAGAAACCAGCTTGCTGGGGTGGTAGGGAGGGGCAATGTGCATCCCTTGCAAACCACCCAGAGAGTGCTTTTAAGTGCTATGAGGTGGTATATAAGCCGCATGTCTGAATCAAGGTTGACTCAGCCTTCCATCCTTCTGAGGTCAATAAAACGAGTAATCAGCTC
>JAHTLZ010000019.1:1463076-1484704 GCA_023846285.1 Phrynocephalus versicolor | reverse complement strand
CAATAAAACGAGTAATCAGCTCACTTGGTGGTGGTGGTGGTGGTGGGAAACGTGTAGCCTGCATTAATAAATGGTAAACCACCCAGAGAGTGCTTTAACTGCTATGGGGTGGTATGTAAGCCACATTGCTGAATCAAGGTTCACTCAGCCTTCCATCCTTCTAAGGTGGGTAAAATGAATAATCAGCTTGCTTTGGGGGGGGGCATGTAGCCTGCATAAATAAATGGTAAACCACCCAGAGAGTGCTGTAAGTATTTCTGCAGACATAAAAAGACAGGTTGGGGAACCACCACCCAGAAAAAGCACAAGCCGAGGTCCTCTTTGCCATCTCCCTCCATCGTGTTCCTACCTTTAGAGACTTCTGGAGTATCCCGATGGGAAAGCCCTTGGTCGGGTCTGTGGTCAACCACAAGCGGAAATCCGGGTGGGGCTTCACGATCCTCTCCAGGGCCTTCTCCAGGTCGATCAGCCACTTCACCAAGAGGTGACAGTTCTGCAACATTAACCACTGCCCACGGGCCACGGCGTTGTCCAGCAGCTGGAGGGCCACCTGCAGGGGAACATTGAAGCCACGGCCCGTATAAGTGGCTGACTCAGGATCAAGGGAATTCTCAACCCAAGGAGGGAGGTGCAGGTTTGACGTGGGAATCCACTTGGAACCAAGCGGGTTGGGTAGCCGGTCCATTCCTTTTGATGGACCTGTAGAGATATTCCCTCCGAGGCCGACAGCCCCGTGAGCCAAGTCTGTGGCTTTGGAGCCAGAGATCGGGAGTTCAGTTCCCTCACTGGGACTCTCGGGCGAGAAGAGCCAGCCTGGGGATCCTTGGGCAAACGGTAGAAGCTTAAGGATCACAGACACCATTGCGAGGAAGGCAACGGTGAACTTCTGCTTTCTACCTAGAAGCACCTCAAAAGGGTGTTCTTAAGCCAGAACTGACTTGATGGCACATGGCTATCATTAGTCCAATAATCCCAGTCCCAGCCTAGGACCCTGCCTTCGCCTGAATCAGTCTTTGGCCATCAAGTGCCATCCACTCTCATCGGAAGCAGTTGTCAGGGAACTCCAACAGGACTTAGAATCATAGAATCATAGAGTTGGAAGAGACCTCAAGGGCCACCCAGTCCAACCCCCTGCCATGCAGAAACCCCCATCACAGTATTTCCAACAGTTGGCCATCCAGTCTCTGCTTAAAAACCTCCAAAGAAGGGAGACTCCACCACCCTCCTTTGTAGCAGCATATTATTCCACTGCCGAACAGCTCTAACTGTCATGAAGTTCTTCTTAATGTTCAAATGGAATATCTTTTCCTGTCGTTTGAAACCACTGCCCCGAGTCCTAGTCTCTGAAGCCATGGAAAACAAACCTGTTCCCTCTTCAAAATGACATCCTTTCAAATATTTAAACATAGCTATCATATTCCCCCTCAGCCTTCTTTTAGAGAGGCTAAGCATTCCCAGTTCCCTAAGCCATTCCTCATAAGACATTTCCTCCAGACCTTCAACCATCCTGGTCACCCTCCTCTGCACCCGCTCGAGGTTGTCAACATCCTTTTTAAATTGAGGTGCACAGAACTGGACGCAGGACTCCAGGCGGGGTCTGACCAGAGCAGAATAGAGTGGTACTATCACTTCCCTTGATCTAGACATGATGGTTCTGTTGATGCAACCAAGAATCGCATTGGCTTTCCTGGCCGCCGCATCACACTGCTGACTCAGGTTCAATTTGTGGTCCACCAAGACTCCTCCCCTGACCCTGCATCCTGACCTGGAGAGGTCTGTGATTTCCCTGGTGGCTCCCCCATCCCAGTACGAGCCACGCCGGACTCCGCTTCGCTTAGGAACCCGGCCAAGCCAGTCATGTTCCGGACGGCGCGTGAGGCTCAGCATCACACTGGTGTGGTTCCCCCCTCCACAGACGCAGAGTCTGTGGGCGCTCCCTAGGGGCCCAAGCTTCGGATGGGATTTTACCTTTTCTTGTCCTTGCCCCATGGCCAGGAATTTGAGCCGGTTCCCTCCGAAGCCCGTGCGGTCCGCTAGTTTCATGAGGTCGCCGGCGGGGTCGGAGCCGGGGCTCAGAATGAACACGATGGGCGAGTTGGGTGTGCTCTGCTCGAAAATGGCTTCGAAGCTGATGACGGGAGGCTGGACGTACCTGGGGAAGGAGAGGAAGGGGGGAAACGTCTCAGAGAGGCGGAAAAGGGCTACGAGTTGGAGGCTCAAATCTGGTTGCCCGGACGAGACCTCAGCCAGGCTTCCCTATTGGAAACAAATCCTTTTTAAAAAAAACAAATTGGGGGGGGAGGAGGAGGCTCCACTTACTTCACGCCCATTGTGAGTGTCACGTAGTCGGTCACCGCCCGGTAGACCCGGTCCACTCGGAAGCAACGTAACAGCAGGAGCTTCTGGAAGTTAGTGAGGCTGCCCGTGTAGTGCATGGGGAATGGGGATTGCTCCGGAGCGTCAATATCGTACCACTGGGGGGGAAAGATCGTGACGGTTTGCGGCAGGGATTCGATGGGAACTCTGGAGGGAAAGAGGGGCCGGGTTTCCCCACCATCACCCGTTTTTTTTTCTGTTTCTTCCTCAAATAGCTTCAAAATGTCTGGAAATTTGACATCTCCCATCATTACTTCTAAGGAGGAGAATATTACCCACCGTTTGCTACTGCTACCTACCTTAAGAACATAAGAAGAGCCGTGCTGGATCAGGACAAAGGCCCATCTAGTCCAGCTTCCTGGATCTCTTGGTGCCCCCACCAAATGCCTCTGGGAGTGCACAAGACTAATCTCTGCCTCCTGATACCACTCCCCTGCTTCTGGCCCTTGAAGTACCCCAGTTTTAAGCCTGGAGATTACACATCTCCATCATGGTTTGTCACCTGGGATGGACTTTTCCTCCAGGAATCTGTCCATTCCCCTTTGGAAGGCATCAGGGCCAGATGCCATCACCACCACATCCTGTGGCAGGGAGTTCCACAGATTAACGACACGCTGGGTTAAAAAAAATTATTTTGTCTCTTCTCACTCTCCCAGCCCTCATTTTGAGTGGATGCCTCCTAGTTCTGGTATTTCGTGATTTGGGTGCCCCCCCCTCTAGCCTGGCATGCAGTTTGCCGCCGACTTGCCCCAAACGCTCCCGTTGAAGAGCTTTGCGTTGCCTTAATCCAGTCCCTGCCCTTCTGCCCCACGGCCCTCCCCCCTCTTTTAAGCACCCTCGGCGCTGAAAACGTTCGTGACCACGGCGAATTTGGCTCACCTCTTTCCATTCCTCGGGATGGTTCTCCACATCGTCGGGAAGAGACCCAAATTGTTCCGGGAAAAGTTCGGCGATACGGATCACGTCTTCCCAGCCTTGATCAGAAAGCCAGCTGCAGGGCTTCTTCCGAGCACTCTTCTCCAACGAAATATTACCTCGAGGAAAAGCAGAAAGTGTGACCGTGAGAATCCATGCTTGTAGAGACAGTTTTTTAGACACCCCCCCCCCCAATTAAGTGCCACAAAGGCACTCATTGGATGGCTTTCCTTGCCGGACGATCGGAGAATGGCAACCCCAAATTAAGGAAATATCAGATTGCTTGATAAGGATGAGGAATCTTTATTGTCATTGCCCCCTTGCAGGAACAACGAAATTTTGTGGTTGCTATATAAAACTCATTTAAAACATTTCACATAGATTTAAAAACAGGTACAGATAAAAACAGATACAGTTATTACAGTCGAGTTACTCCTAATGAGCTGCTTAAATGTCCTAAAGCACATCCGATCTCGACTGATTTCGGAAGCTAAGCAGGGCCGGCCCGGGTTAGTCCTTGGATGGGAGACCAGGGAATACCAGGTGCTGTAGGTGCCTGGAGTAGGAACTGGCAAGCCACTCCAGTACTCCTGCCAAGAAAACTCAATGGACGTGGAGTCACGAAGAGTAAGTCACGACTGTAACAACACAACACACACAACACACTCCTAATGAGCAGAATTAATCAGAGGGGTCCCCCCCTGCCCACAAAGTCTGGAAACTTATAAACGGCTACAGAAAGCTCATGAAATGGCAGCTTGGTCTTTTGTGTTGCTCGCACATCAAGCAAAAATCTGTTTTGAAAAGCACGCAGTAGCTTGCTGAAGGATAGTAAAAAGAGAGGAAAGTCAGCCTAAGCAGCAGTCGGAAACACAGGTAGGTAGGACTGAAACGCAGCCAGCTTCCCAGTCCGGCAATATCTGGAAAGTGTTTGTCTACCTTTTAAAAAGAAATCCAGTTCCTCCTGGGGGACTTTATGATCGGCCTGTTCGATCTTGATAGTCATGTTAAAAGAGTACAGCAACTTGTGTTTTTCAAACAAGCCTGCGAACGCAACAACAACGGTCTTGGTTAGGAGAGGCGGCCAGCACTGACTCACAAACCTAGGCGGACTCGAGACATACTGTGCATCCCATTTCAATCCGAGACTGAACGCCTAACAACGGGTTAGATCAGTGGTTCTCAACCTGTGGGTCCCCAGATGTTCCTGGACTGCAACTCCCAGACACCCCTTCTAGCACAGCGAGTGGCGGAGGCTTCTGGGAGTTGCAGTCCAGGAACACCTGGGGACCCACCGGTGGAGAACCACTGGGTTAGATGCAAGCAGCTGAATTCTAGGACCTGAGGAATCTCTGAAACCCCTGGAAAACCCTGAAAAGGGTCACCGTAAATCGGAACGGACTGGACAGCACGTAAGTAGCCCGGATTCTGCCAGACTGGTAAAGCAAGGGCTGTTCGTTTAGTGCTGGGAAAAGTCGCCTCCGTGAAAAATGACAGGAAGACAGTGGGCATCTTTTGGGGCGTGTACGCGGACACTTTGAGGAGACCATCTCTTGCCTGTTTCCATCGGTCGCTTTCCACCCCACCCACCTGTGCAGCCGTAGTTGTAGACGTTGAAGGTGAGAGTGTCCATGATGTTTCTCAGCCTTTTCGCGAGGATGGTGTCCGGCATGGATTTCCGTAGAGAGAGGCCAAAGACGTCTAGGAAGGCAGCCAAGGAGTACTGGTACATGGTGTTGACCAGGGCCATCTCGGACAGCACGAAGAATAAAATGGCGCCTCTCTTGGCTGCCGGGCGGTAGCCGTCTCGGAGCTTGTCAATGTCTATGGCGGTTTTTTCGGCTAGCTTGAGTTTCTCTGAGACCTGCGGGCGCAAGAGAGAGACTCGGTTCAGGTGGTTGGCGCAACGCAAGAGTTAGTTCCAACAGGGTTGGGGAAAGGGTTCCGAAATACAAGCTTAATTAATAGATTTCTGAATCTGAATGGGGGCAACGTTCTCGCCCACAGGCATGGGTGAGAAAATAACTTCAATGGTGCAGCAGGTTCCTCTGAAGTAGAGGACAGGAGACGACGCCTCTGGTTCCGTCGAAGGATTAAAATAAACCCTTCCGAGGCTGCTTTAACACGACCCCTAAAATCCGAGTCAAAGGGCTCCCAGATGCGGAGCTTAAAATTGTTTTCCCAGCAGCTGCGGACTTTAAAAAAAAATAATAAAGTACGCCCACGGCCACTTAAGCACGCCCCAGCGTACTTTACAAGTACCTGGTCTCCAGAGGTTAAAAAAAAAATTCCGATGCGGATTGTAAAGCTGTGGATGCTGGGCTCTCCTCGCCTTCTGTTTGGTTTTTTTTTTGTCCCCACCGCCCCTTTAACAGACAGGAATCCTTACGAGGCTGCTACGATGGCAGACAGAGGTGAGCGGAGGTGAGCCTGCATTCTTTTCTCCTTTTTTTCCCTCCCTCCGCTCACTGCAGACAGGAGCAATGGAGTGCAGAAGGGTGGGAACACGGAAAGAGGAACAAACCCCTACGATCTCTGGTCCGAATTTAAGTTGCCAGTGGATTTTAGAGGTCGTGTAAAAGCGCCCCAAGGTTTTAAAAAAGAATTACTTGTAAAAAATGGACGAGCAAGTCGTGAACAATAGCCTGCACACAGGACGGGTGTCGACGGGGAGGGCCAAGAAAGGAACCCCTCCCGCCCCCCCAAGGCCAAGGAACGGCTCCCACCTCGTTGGCCTTGGATTTCGTCTCCTCCAGCGTGTGCACCAGGTCCACGTTGTCCAGCATGTTCCCGGTGGAGGTGGCCAACTCCCGGAGCAAGGAATCTTCCAGGTCTTTCAGGAGGTTTTTGTTCTCGCTCGTCTCCTGGATGAGATGCTCTCTCTGCTCTTCCAGCTCGCGTCTTTCGAAGCCCACGATGACGCTGAGGAGCTGGTCTTCCAAGCCCTTCAGAGTAACTGGGAGGAGGAAGGGTTGTGGGCAAACGCAAGCCATGAGCAGCCTCGCTTTCCCACTTGTCACACTTGTCAACCCCTTCGCTTATAATAAATCATAATAACAAACTTTGTTTTTCTGCCGCCTTTCTCCCCAAAGGGACCCAAGGCGGCTTACAACAACAACAACAACAACAACAACAACAACAACAACAACAAAAATTCAACATCAACAATATTAAAGTATCAAAGTCAATGCTGAAAAACAACAATATATACACTATAAAAACAATACTAAAAACAGCAGAAGCAGCAGAATTTAAAAGGCCCCCCCGCCGATAAAACTATCAAGATGTTAAAAATAAAGAATTTGTACAAGGCTGGAGGATCAGAAGGCTTGCCTAAATAAAAAAGCCTTGAGGCCTTGTTTAAATGTTTCCAGGGAGGAGGCAATTCTCAGCTCAAAGGGGAAGGAATTCCATAATACCAGTGCCGCTACTGAGAAGGCCCTGTTTCTTGCCGCCCGCCCGCCCCCATGCAGCTCCCTGGGTGGTGGCACTCGTAGAAGGGCCTTCTCTGATGACCTAAGGCAGTGAGGGCGAACCTTTTAGAGACCAAGTGCCCAAACGGCAATTTAAAACCCACTAATTTTTTTTGCCAAGTGCCAATACAGCAATTTACACCTGTATACAGGTGGCTACGAAGGGGCGATGTCAGGTGCCCAGAGAAAGGGCTCCGAGGGCCACCTTTGGCACCCGTGCCATAGGTTCGCCATCACTGACCTAAGGGGATGGACCGGATTATATGGAAGTTTAATTTAGGAGGGGGGGGAATTGCATTCTTTGCCCAAACAATATAACCCACGACAGCGGGCGGTGTGTTACCAGAGGGAGCAATACGGGAGCGTTTGCGAGCCTCACGAATTCGCTCACCGGTGTAGTTGATGACCATGGCTTTGCCAAACACCGACGGCGAATATTTAGGGTTGGCCAGTTTGGTGTTCAGGTACAGCTTGAAGTTGGCGTCAAAGTCCACCTCTTTGTCCCCGAGAACGATGAAGGTGCGGCCCTGGGCGCTTTTGACGTTCTTCTCCAGGACGTTGTCGATCACCGGGTCGATGTATTCGTCCACATCGTGGAACAGGAAAGGGTTGCCGTACTTGATGGCCATTTCGAGGTGCTTCAGGAAGTCGGGATCGTTGAAGGAAGCCATCTGAAGGAGAGAAGAGACCCGGAGAGATGAGAACCTTCCCGGTCCCTTAAAAGAGGATAGCTCCGCTCCTCTTTTGCCCTGCCTTGGTTCTGGGCAGTTAGGATGGGCATCGTAATTGAAACAATGCATACCGTTCTTACTTACTTACTTACTTACTTACTTACTTATTTTAGAGCTTATATAACGCCCGTCTTCCGGAGAGGAACTCCGGGCGGTTTGCAACAAAACAGAACAGGAAACAAATTAAATACAGCGTCGTTATAAAATAATAAAATCAATTTAAACCACATAAATGAAAAGATTGGCATGGAAACAAATGGCGGGCAAAAATAAAATAAAAATAAAAAATAAAAAATAAAAAAAAATAAAAAATTCACAGTCACCAAACACCTCTCGGAAAAGCAAGGTCTTTAATGCTTTTTTGAAAGCTGGCAGGGACTGTGCAAGGCGCAACTCGCTCGGGAGATGATTCCATAGTGTGGGACCAGCCACAGAGAAGGCTCGGCCACGGGTAGACGTTTTCCGAGCCTTCCTGGGCGTGGCCACCCACAAGGAGTGCGCCCACGACAGTCTAGTTGGTCGGGCTGAAGTTGACCGCTGGCAGATTCGCTCTGCCAGGTAATCAGGTCCCAGGCCATGGAAGGTATTATAAATTAAAACCAAGACCTTGGATCTAAAGTATTAAAGCCCCAAAGAACAACATACCCTCTGCAACTGACCGTTCTCCCTTCATTTCCTTTGAAACAAAGTACAGGCAAACCTAAAACCTTACTGTCTATCACAGCGATGCAGATTACTTTTTTTAAAAAAGCAAGGCGGGGCTTTTGTCTTAAGTTATGTTGCGTTTCAAGTACAGTGGACCCTTGTATAACAGACAGCTTGTATAACATAAAATTTGTACAACATAAAATTTTTTGGAGATAGGGGAAATTTGCTTAACATAATCGCCTATGGGGAAAATCTGTACAACATAAAAATGGGATCACTCCGTTTTCAATGCATTCCTATGGGGATTTGTATAAAGGAAAATTTGCTTAACAGAATTTCATTGGGAACGAATTAATTCCTTTATACAAGGTGCCACTGTACAAAGGAGAGGCTTAAACCAGGTAATTGGGGGTGGGGTGGGGGGAAAGTTAATTTTACCCGGAGGTTATTTTTTTCTTCTTTCCTCTTGATCCAGTTTAAGGCCTGTTGCTGCGGGTCGATGCACAAAGGGAAGCGGCTGGCCCGTGTGGTCAGGATGCCGTTCTGGATGGAGAGCTCATCGGGAGGGAGGCCTTGAGAGCCCCACCTGGAGAGAAAGCAGTTACAAGGGGAAAAACACACTGGCTTTTCTGTTTGGGGGAAAAACACACACACAGAGAGAGAGAAGTCGTCAATTCTGTGGGAGCCTTTGGAGTCCGAAAGCATCCATCTGTCTGGGTTGGTATGAGGTCTCCCGTCTTGGGCAACAGGCTGGACGAGAAGACCTCCAGGGTCCCCCCCCACCCTACGATGAGTCTATGTTTCTATGATTCTAAGTGGAGGGGAGAATGAGCTGCCTAGATGCCCTAAGCATGTCCAATCTCGCCTGATTTCGGAAGCTAAGCAGGGTCGGCCCTGGTGAGTACTTGGATGGGAGACCACCAAGGAATACCAGGTGTTGTAGGCGCCTGGAGTAGGAACTGGCAAACCACTCCAGTATTCCTGCCAAGAAAACTCCATGGACATGGGGTGTCGAAGGGTCGGTCACGACTGTAACGACACACACACACACACACACACACACACAAGGGGGTTGAGATCAAGCATGTTGGGGGACGCAGATAAAGTATGTGTGAACATTTCATGTTGGGCAAACAGAGAGAGGGGTGTTGCTTGCGCAGGATGAGAACTGTACAAACTTAAGGAGAACACAAAGAAGTTACGGTACTTTTTTTAACAACTTCAGAGTCCCCTATGCTTTGGAATTCTGGAAAACTTCATCTTAGAAGGGCTGAGGTGCAAGGGACGCTTACGGATCATCAAGGAGGAACGCCAGGCAACTGAGCCTCGTGGCGCAGTGGTTCAATGCCTGTCCTGCAGGTAAAACTGTGCTCACGACCTGGGGGTTCAATCCCCGGTAGCAGGCTCAAGGTTCACTCAGCCTTCCATCCTTCCGAGGTCGGTAAAATGAGTACCCAGCTTGCTGGGGGGGGGGGACAATGTGTAGCCTGCACACTGTAATTAAATTTGTAAACCGCCCAGAGACTACTTAAAGTGGCATGGGGCGGTATATAAGCAGAACACTTTTTCCCCCAGCTGTGGATCGGCAGCCGGAGATCTAAACCACCAAACTATCCATCAGTTTGTAACAGTGGACTTAGAACGGGGCAGGGCCGGAAAGGGGTGCTCTAGAGATCATGCAGTCCTGCCCCTTCCGAGGAGGCCCGGTGGGAGGAATCGAACTCCCGACCTCTGGCTCCGTAGCCTGACAGGTCCCTCAGCTCTTCAGCGGTTCTTTTAACAGCCCCCACCCCTCCCCCAAAAAGGGACTTTTCAAAGATCTGGAATGGACGGCCAAGCCCGATGAGCTGCTAAACAAAAAAGCGGACATGATGCGTGACAGATGAGGGCCTCCCAACCAATACATGTCCGGGGCCTTGCTTGGGAAGCCAGAGAAGAAAGGGGAAGTAAGGGAAACCCCCCACCACACACACACACACACACACACACACCACTTCCAGTGGGTTTTCAGGCCAGGCGCCAACGGAGCCCCGCGCTCCTGCCTACCGGCTGATCTCCACGTCGTCGGTCAGCAGGTTTTCCAGCCGGAAAGGCTGGCTGAGGGGGATCTCCCGGTCCCGGATGTCCTCCTGCCAGGTTCCCTTGATCATTTCATCCCGGAACTCCCAGGTGAAGGCGCCTTCGTAACTCAGGAAGGCGGCGCACAGAAGGCAGTCCCCCAGCAGCTTCACTTGGCGCCGCTTCAGCTCCTCCAGGTCGTTCATCCACCTGGTCCCCAAAAAAAATTAAAATTACAATTTAAAAAAAATAACGGAGAAAAGCCCGGCAGGTCTTCTAGGGGCCAGAAGAAGAGAGAGCAGGAAGCCAGGGAGAGCTTCCAGGTCTGACGGGGTGTGATAGGCTGCTTTTACACGACCCCTAAAATCCGCTGCAAATGCTCGCGGATGCAGAGCATAAAATTGTTTTCCCACCAGCAGCGGACCTGAAAAAAAATAAAGTATGACCACGCCCACTTAAGCGCGCCCCAGCGCATTTTACAAGTACCTGGTCTGGAGGAGGTAAAATCCTTGTTGCTGTTTTAAAGCATTGCATGCCTGTCCCTCCACCGCTTTTTGTTTGTTTTTGTTGGGTCCCCCCCCCCTTTTAACAGACAGGAATCCTAACGGGCTGGAACAATTAGCTGCTGCCCACGGCAGGCGGAGGTGAGCCTGCATTTTCTCTCTCTCTCTCCCCTCACCGCAGACAGAAGCAATAGAATCAGAGTGCGGGAGGTGGGAACACAGGAAGCAGAACAAAAACCATGTGGGGGGGGGAATCTGCATTTAAGTTGCCAGCGGATTTTAGGGGTCATGTAAAAGCAGCCATAGTCACGGATGGAGGAGGGAGAGCTTTCCTCGCCTCCCGCAAACTGCGAGTCAGCCCGCTTTGTTTTGCGATCGGTTTCCGGAACCTTCTTTCAGTTGCGAGTCCGATTGCTCAGGCACCACAGCCTGATTCGCGCCTTTCTGACGAGAACACGGATGCAGAACAGGCCGCCTCTAAGGGAATATTTTCATCTCTTATCACCAATTTGTTAAGGAATTAATGACAAATTAATTGGGGGGGTAGGAAGAGGCGGTCCCTCTAACCCCCCTAATATTTAACGCGGATCTTCAACCCAGCGTTTGCTAGAATCGGCGTCGTTTCCCTTGCCTGATGTTTTCCGATCCCAGGCCTGAGATGAGTTTGTCGGCGGCGATCAGCCGTCGTTCCATGATCTCCGCTTCCTCCTGGAGCTGCTGCTTCTCCCGGATGGCCGCCTCGTACTTGTCTCCCAGGGCTTTCAGCTCGTTCTGGATGGCCGTCAGCTCGGCCTGGATTTTCTCCAGCTCGCGTTTGCTGAGGAAAAAATTCCGCTCCAGCCTGGCCACCTGCGTGGAGGAGAGAGAGGCCGCTCAGGGCAGGGGTGTCCAAACTTTTCGCAAGGAGGGCCAGATTGGGCGAGGTGAAAATGTGAGGGGGCTGACCATTCAGCCACATTTGGCCCCCAGGCCGGACTTTGGGCAAGCCTCTACGACAGGCAAGGAGGCGGGGAGGATGCCGCAGCAATGGAGCTTGGGATGGGCAGGCTGGGCAGGTGGCTGTGGGGATGGACAGAGGCAGGGAGGGCAGGCGAACCGTCAAACTGCAAGCTGACGCCTCCATCCGGTATGGGGAGGGCCCAGCTGGCGGGGATGCGTGACAGGCTGAGCCGGTGGGGAGAAGAAACCGCAGGCCGCTCAGAATTTGAGAACGGGCCTCATTTGGCCCCCGGGCCTGACTTTGGACATGCCTGGCTCAGGGGAAACGTGGCTTCCTGGGGCACAGGCTGCCTCGGCGGATCGACCGACGTCAATCCTCTTCCAAAAATGCTCCACCAGCCTTGAAATTTGTTGGCTGGGGAGGGCGGGCGGTGGGAGAAGAGGACATCCCACTCCCCTCAATGGCAAGACAACCGTTCGGCCCAAGGGAACAGTTCCCCGGAAAGGACACGGGGACAGCGGCAGGGGAAAGGACACCAGATGCTGCAGGAGCTTGACTCCCTAACAGAGGGATGAATACGTTGGGGTGCCCGTCCTGACTCCCCTGACTTGTGACGGCCGCAGAAGCTGCTGTTAGGTCCAGCGGTGAAAATGCAGCCGCCTGCATCGCCCTTTCAGCAATTCTGGGGAATGGATCGAGCAGAGGTGGCTCATCTCAGCCTCGGTGGATAAATCTGGCATCTCCCTCATGGCCCTGGCATTCAATGGCGGCACAAAATCTTCAGATGCCCTGAAGCTTAGAGAGCGGCACAAAGAATGAAAGCAGCCCACCTCTTCCTGCCAAGAGCCCAGTGTTTATGTTAAAAAAGGTTCAACGCCCTTGGTTTTCCACCCTGATAACGAGGCTCAAGGGAACCCATATCCATAAGAAAAGACCCTGGGATCCCAGAACACACAACGCCACTTGGGGCCTTTTCTTCTCTCTCTGCTTCATTCCCACAAACGTCCCTCCGCGCCCCGTACCTTCTCTCTCTTGGGCTTGACTTCCTTCGCCACGTCGCAGTAGCTCATGACGGCGTCGACAAATTTCAGCATCCCGAGACCAGCTCTGCTGACTACCTCCATCTCTTCAAAGGTGGTGTTGAGGTTCTTGAGCAGTCCTCCAGATTTAAGACAAAAATAAATAAATCCCGGAGTTCAATTCAACACCGGCAATGGGTGCCAAAGAGAAACGTGAAAGGGCTTTGGGGCGATCTGCCCCACCGGAGACGTTAGATCTGGGAGGGGACCGCCTAGGTCGGTGATGGCGAAACTTCGTCACTCCAGATGTTTTCAGCCACAACTCTTGCAGTCCTTTGACGTTGGCAATCTAGGCTCGGAATTCTGGGAGATGCGGCCCAAAACATCTGGAGGGCCGAAGGTTTGCCACCCGCAGGCCTAGGGGTGGAACAGGACTTGGTTCCACCTCCCCCCATCTCTTTCTCCCTATAGATTTGCTCCATAAGACAGCTGAGGCCAGATGGTCTTGGGGTGGTGAGGTGCGTGTTTGTGGCAGGAAAAACCCAGGAAGAGCTAGGACGGAGAGAATGAGAGAGAGAGAGAGAAAGCCAAGGGAACATCAAGTCTAAGCTGCTGCAAAGCAATTCCTTCATTTAATATTGGGCAAGCTGTCGCCAATTGTACTCTGAGAGACGAGCGTAACCTTGAAGACAATTTTTCTGTGAAGATTCTCAGCCATCCAGGTGGAGTTTATCTGGGAGTTGAGTCATGGCGACTGGACTTCTTTTTCTTGAGAGATAGAAACGTTTCGCTGCTCCTCCAAACAGCTTCATCGGTCTTAATACAGCTTAGTGAGAGTCCTCCATCTTATAGTCAGTCAGCTTTGACCTCTTGTCACCCTGGTCTGAAATAGGCTCATAAGCTGAACAATGACCTGAATACGCTCGTTAGGTGGACAATAGCATCCATAGCCTTAAGGTGAGCAATGGCCTAAGGTGCTGAAACCTATAAAGTAGGGGTCATTAGCTATGGCCTTGGTGTTGAAGGCTTTTTGATTTGTCTGAGTATTGATGAAAGCACACCCTGATAAGCAGCAGATTCACGATGCCTGAGGCCCCCACCTCTGTTGAGAGAGGGGGTTTCAGTGCTCCCATGAATGGCTTCCCTGACTCCTCTCTCAAACCACGCGTTTTCTCTGTCTAATACGTGTACATCCTCATCTTTGAACGAGTGCCCTTTGAAGACAATTAAGCCAGGCCGACAGCTTTGCCAACTCCGCCTTGCAAATGACCCAGTGACCCCTGTAGTTTGGGAACCGGAGGTGCTGCGAGCTATTCTATGGGGCTAGATGAGATCCCTGCGGGGGTGTGGGATGGGGGAGAGTGCTGCGGCATTGGAAAGACAAATTTGTAAGGCTTGGTGCCAAGAGCACCGCCGCTCCTGCCCCGGCCCCAGCCCTGGCCCCGCTGCCGATCGATTTACCTCGGATGGATTTCACCTGGGCCTGGCTAATCCCGTCAAAATCGATCTCCATGAGGGAACGCAGGAAGTTGGCTTCCGACATCATGCCTTTGGCCGTCTTCCAGTTCAGCTCTTTGTAGCCTCTCATGATGAGGATGCACTCGCAAACGGTCTGGACCTGTTTTGGGGGCTTCGCGAAGGACCTGGAGCGCACAAGGCAGCCGTCTCAGGGAGCAAAAAGAAGAAGAAGAAGAAGAAGAAGAAGAAGAAGAAGAAGAAGAAGAAGAAGAAGAAGAAGAAGAAGAAGAAGAAGAAGAAGAAGAAGAAGAAGAAGAAATCACCACCACCACCACCACCACCACCACCACCACCACCACCCTGGAGTTTCTGTGCCCTAACGTGGCACCATGGCGACAGCTCCGGCTTCACTACCTGATCTCGGTGACATCCGACTTGTCCAGTTTCTGCAACTCCAGTTTTGCCGCCTCCAAAATGGGCATGGCTTCGGCCAGGGCGGTCTCCGCGTCCCTCTTTTCCACGGCAATGATCTTGTTCTGCTCTTCTATTTCATTGGCTTTTTCCACGGCCAACTTCTTCTTCTCCTCCGCTAGGAGGGAGCCGGGCAGAGTCATTTCTGGGCGTTATTCTCCGGAGCAGACCATCAGGTTTAGTACATTTACTAATCTCTAACATTGTGAGAGGGGTGGAGGGTGGGCCAGTGCTATAGGATGGGGAATTATGGGATGTTGCCTCTGTTTAGGCTGATGACAATATACTCCATAGGTTTCTAGAAGCAGCATGTCATTTTTTAAGAAAATGTATCTAATGAAGTTTATGGTGAATAGACACAATTCTAATATCCTTAAAAGCCCAAAATCACTCAAGAGATAAAACCTAAAGAATAGAAATTACTGAGGCCTGATTTTCCCTTTGGAGAAATACCGTATTTTAAGGGCAGATGTAAAAGGAAGGAGTTGTACATAAGAGAATCCTTACAAAAGAAAATATTATTTCACCCAGCCCATTGTTAGTCTGTGGAACTCTCTGCCACAGGAGGTGGTGATGGCATCTGGCCTGGAGGCCTTCAAAAGGGGATTGAACAGATTCCTGGAGGAAAAGTCCATCACAGGTTACAAGCCATGATGGAGACGTGTCACCTCCAGGCTTAAAACCAGGGTCCTTCAAGGGCCAGATGCAGGGGAGTGGGATCAGGAGACAGAGATCTAGTCTTGTGTGCTCCCAAATGCATCTGGTGGGGCCACTGTGAGATCCAAGAAGCTGGACTAGATGGGCCTTTGGCCTGATCCAGCAGGGCTCTTCTTAGGTTCTTAGGTTCTTAACACGTCAACATTTCTAGGGTTATTTTTATGACTTGCCAGAGCAGAAGAGCAAACAAAGGTGGCATGCCAGCTTTACTACCTGTGATCTCAGAAAACCCTCCTCTCTCCATGGCTGGGGGTGATTCAACAGGCCCCGTCTGACTTAGGGGGACTGACAGTGGGCTGGACACGAGAGGGAGACCTACCGATGGCCGTGTTGGTTGCGATCTCCTGAAGCAAGGCCTCGCACGCGGCTGATTTCTCCGCCAGCACGACTCTTTGCTCCGCGAGCTTCAGGTTGAGCTCATCCAGCTGAACGGTGGCCTCCTTCAGCTTGTCCAGGCCGCCCTCCAAGCGTTTGCACTGAGCTTTGGAAAAAGAGGAGGGGAAAACCCAGGAAGAGCAACCTTGGCCACGAAAGAGGCCTCTCCTACCACTTCATCTCAAAGGGCGCTTTTCCACGACCCCTAAAATCCGAGGCAAAGGGCTGCCAGATCCGGAGCTTTAAAATGTTTTCCTACCAGCTCCGGACTTTTAAAAAAATTAAGTATGACCACACCCACCTAAGCGCGTCCCAGCGCACTTTTCAAGTACCTGGCCTCCAGGAGGTAAAAAATCTTTTGATGCGGATTGTAAAGCTGTGAATGCCAGGCTCCCTTGCCTTCTGTTTGTTTTTTGTCCCTGCTGCCCCTTTAAGAGACAGGAATCACTACGGGGCTGCTCTGGACAGCAGACGGAGGTGAGCCTGCATTCTTTTCTCCCTTTTTTTCTCCCTTCCCTCACGCAGACAGGAACAATGGAGTGCAGAGGGGTGGGAACACAGGAACAAACCCCCACGATCTCTGGTCCGAATTTAAGTTGCCACCAGATTTTAGAGGTCGTGTAAAAGCGCCCAAAGACAACAGCATGGCAATCTTGTTGTTTTACGGGTCTTGTCCGCATCAAAGCAGAGCGTGCCGCTTCTAATCCATCCAATGCGAGTTAGAGCACTCTCTCTGCAGTTTACAGTTTAATTATGCAGGATGAACATTGCTGCCGCCCGCAATAGCTGGGCTCTCCATCTACCAACTTTGGAAGGATGGAAGGTTGAGTGAACCTTGAGCCGCCTCCCTGGGATCGAACCTGGGTCACGAGCCGCGTTTTAGCTGCAGTGCTGCGGTTTAACTGATGTGCCACAAAGCTCCTTCTCTAGTCCCCAAATGGGTGTGATCTACCTACCTGCCAACAAACCCAGGGGAAATGTGACACACACACACACACACACACACACACAAAGTTTTCTCCTTCCTAAAGTAGACTGAGCACAAAACAAGGAACAGCCGACTTGCACCGTGTGATCCGGCAGTCACAAAATCTATTTAAAACGCGTGTTACCCAAAATGAACTGATTCTTCTCGTCCAGCAGCTTGGAATAGGTATTGATGAAATCGAGGTAGTTCTTTGGAGTGACGTAGTTGCTCCGTCTAAGCTTCTGGAGAAATTGTTTGCTGTAGTTCCCGACCGAGTCGTGGACCATGACCGTGTGTTCGATGACAGCCTCTGTGTTTTCTGACGGGATCAGCGGATTGCTCCCTAGAAGGAGATCAGGTGTGGGTGGGTGGGGTCAAAGCACGGAAGACCTATCAAGCGGCACTCAGAGGGCAGTGTCTTCCGACGTAGAAACACAGCAGGGGGGAAAAACAGACTCCGGTTCAAAGAATAAGCCATCTTGGCATCTGCAACGTAATAACTTGGCACTAAGAAATTCAGAAATACTGTTCTTTTCTATCCCTCTGAAAGGCGCATTGCAATGGTTCTCAACCTGTGAGGTCCCCAGATGTTCCTGGACTGCAACTCCCAGAAATCCTGGCCAGCTCAGCGAGTGATGAGGACTTCTGGGAGTTGCAGTCCAGGAACATCTGGGGACCCACCGGTGGAGAACCACTGGCGTATTGGATCCCCTGGGATCTCCACGGATGGATGGAGAGAGAAGGAGAGAAAAGAACCCACCCACCCTGTTATTCTGGACTCCTTGTTCAAGAATACTGTATATACATACCTAAAAAGAACTTAGCAACCGCATACAAGGCCTGAGCCGGCCAGGGCAAAAACCAATCGATCCCAGTGTTGTTGACTAGACCTATAAAAGGACATGAAAAGAAAACAAGATATACTGTATATACTCGAGTATAAGTCGACCCGAGTATAAGTCGAGGCCCCTAATTTAACCCCCCAAAACTGGGGAAACGTATTGACTCGAGTATAAGTCTAGGGTGGGAAATGCAGCAGGGCCTGGCAGCTCCTCCTTTGTGAGCTGGGGGAGTGGTGTGTGATGTTTAAAATGACTTTTAGCCACTGAGGCAAGTGCTTGGGTCAGTGGCTAAAAGTCATTTTAAACATTGTGTGCCACTCCTCTGTGATGCAGAGGGGGCCACGAGAAGCGGCATGCAATGTTTAAAATGTCTTTTAGCCACAGACAACTTGCCTCAGTGGCTAAAAGTACTGACCCGAATATAAGCCGAGGGCCCCTTTTTTCAGCCCCAAATTAGGGCTGAAAAACGAGGCTTATATTCGAGTATATACAGTATAAGCAATAGTCTCTCCTCTCTTAAAACGGCCATGGAGAAACGGCCTTTTTTTGGTACCTGGGAAATTCCGGCAGCGTGTTCTCAGCGTCTCGCCGACGGGGGACATCCCAAGGACAATGTGGAGGTTGTTGGCACTCTTGTTCACAAAGTACTGCCAGAGGCTTTCTTTGGCCGGGGCAACCCCGAGCTTCATCGCTTCGCTTGTGATCTGACTTAAAATATTGTCTCTCTCGTCATCTGGGAAAAGGGCTGGGACCATTCCTTTCAAAGAAGGAGAAGCATTATGAAACCGCGAGGGCGACCCTTAACCACGCAGCAGCTCAGCAGATGTCTCTGTTCTAAAGATGCCTCATGAGCGGGTCTGCATGTTGAGAACGGCTTAATCTTTTACTGCGATTCTCCCCGAAAACGCACCCCAGACTGCCGCGCTTTGGCCGAGGACGGAATTGGATGGTTCCAGAGGTCAGTCCAGAGATGGGAAGCGGTACATGTCAGATTACATCCCCCAGAGGCCCACGGATATCAGGCTGGCAGTGGGATGCTAGAAACTGTTGCAATCCAAAAGGGTAATGTGACCCATCCCTGAATAATTCCTGATTTCTTCATCCTATACCAGCAGGCAGCTCTTCTCCAAAGCAAAGCAAAGTGTTCTGCGTATATACCACCCCATAGTGCTTACAGCACTCTCTGGGTGGTTTACAATGAAATTGTGCAGGCTGCACATTGCCCCCCCCCCCCGCAGGCTGGGTACTCATTTTACCGACCTGGGAAGGATGGCTGGCTGAGTGAACCTTGAGCTGTATTCCTGGGACGGAACCCCAGGTCGTGAGCACAGTGGCAGCTGCAATACAGCCATTTTAACCACTGCACCAAGAGGCTGCCACCCCAACAAGCTGGGTGCTCATTTTACCAACCTGGGAAGGATGGACGGCTGAGTGAACCTTGAGCCGTCTTCCTGGGACAGAACCCCAGGTCGTGAGCACCATGACAGCTGCAATACAGGCATTTTAACCACAAGGCTCCTTCAAGATGGGTGCTCCTCTATCGAGTGAGATGTTGGGCTGTACGGCCTACGAGATCATGTGCTGTCTCTTTAGTCCCTAGGGAATCCAGGACTTGCTTCTCAGCTTACCTGAGGTCAGCATGTTGTTGATGAGTTCCAGAAACCCTTCCTCTGCCACGTGAGCATCCGTAAACAGGAAGATCATGACTTTGTTCTCAATCCCCAGTTTCGTATATAAAGTCTTGAGGTCTTCCCGGAAGTTGTTTTCTCCGTACCCTCGGCTCAGAACTATTTCGAAGATCTAAATGCAAAGTACTGACTTAGGGTGTTGTTTCCCATCCGGGAGCAGAGCCCACGACCCGTTTCAAGTAGAACAGGCCCGCGGAATCGATGCTGGTCAGCTAGACGTCAGCACTTGGTTGAATTCAACTGCATTCGATGGGTCTACTCCCATGTGGGAGTTTGCTGGGTAAATGCTGA
Source organism: Phrynocephalus versicolor (assembly GCA_023846285.1). Taxonomy (NCBI): domain Eukaryota; kingdom Metazoa; phylum Chordata; class Lepidosauria; order Squamata; family Agamidae; genus Phrynocephalus; species Phrynocephalus versicolor. The sequence goes on along the minus strand of JAHTLZ010000019.1, from coordinate 1,465,232 downwards.
GCAAACTGATTTGGTTGCAGAAATGAGAACACACACACACACACACACACACACACACACACACACACACAGAGAGAGAGAGAGAGAGAGAGAGAGATGCTGTTTCTCAGAGCCAGCTGAGATTCAGACACAGAACAAAGTCTGATGTGCCTGTCCAAGCAGCTCCCTTTTATTGATCTATCTACAGTGGTACCTTGTATAACAGACAGCTTGTATAACATAAAATTTGTACAACATAAAAAATTCCGGAGATAGGGGAAATTTGCTTAACATAATTGCCTATGGGGAAAATCCGTACAACATAAAATGGGATTACTCTGCTTTCAATGCATTCCTATGGGAATTTGTATAAAGGAAAATTTGCTTAACATAATTTCATTTGGAACGAATTAATTCCTTTATACAAGGTACCACTGTACTGTTGAGGAATACAAATTGGATTACTAATGAAAACATTGCCTCTAATAAGGAGCAAATGCCCTTTAGCCTTTTTCCCTGCCTCCAAACAAAGGTGAAGAGGAAACAGAAGGTCACTTCCTCTCAGGGATGCAACGTGGCAAAGTCAGGATGGTGTGCCTTCACTGGAACCCCTCCGAGAAAGGTTCCCACGTTCCCTAATCTGTACGGCTGGGTCGGCCAGTGGTTTAGGTCTCTAGCTGCAGAGGCTGGGAGTTTGATTCCCCCACTGGGCCTCCTTGAGGAGGGCTGGACTAGATGATCTACAGGATCTCTTTCCATCCCCGCAGTTCTAAACTCATACTGATGGACCGTTTAGCGATTCAGGTCTCTGGCTGGCTGCAGAGCCAGAACTGGGAGTTCAATTCGCTGGCGTTCCTCCGTGATGATCCGTAGCGTCATTTTAAGACTAAGATCTGCCGAGCTGGGGCAGGGCGATCTTTCTGGACGACCAGGTTCCTCCTTTTTCAAGAAGGAGGATTGAAAGAATCGAGGGAGAAAGGCCGAAAAGAGGAAAACCACCCCCCTGACCTCACATCCTGCTGTGTAAGCCGCCAATCTCGCCAGGGACTGCTTCCCGGAGCCTCCGACGCCAACGAGCAAAGCGTGGCCGCGATCCATCCGTATGATGCGATGCACCCGGGTCAGGTGCTCCAAAGCGTCGTCAAACAACACCAGGTTCATTTTAGTATTCATTTCATTGTACTCTTCGAGAATTTCCTAACCAAGGAAAGGAAAAAGGAAACGGGGGGGGGGGTTGCAGAAGGAACGGAAAAGGACCGCCAAATTCTTCTCATCTTAGACACAGCAAAAGGCCTTTAACTTTAACTGCAATACTTTCTTTCTTTCTTTCTTTCTTTCTTTCTTTCTTTATTTATTTATTTATTTATTTATTTATTTATTTATTTATTTATTATACATACATACATACATACATACATACATACATACATACATACATACATACATACATACATACAATTTATATGCATATTTTGATATTTCGCTGACCTGATCAGCCTTCTGTAAGCCGCCCAGAGTTCCCTCGGGAAGATGGGCGGGGTATAAATTCAATAATAAATAAATAAAAATAAATGCCGTCCACTACCCAAAGGTCTCTGGGAGGCTTACAATAGAAGGGAACAATTAAAACAAAGCACTAAAATGTCAATTAAAACAATAAAAACATTTAAATCCTCGAAGCGGTTCCCCATGTACCCAGACCCTACTCTTGCACCTGTGTTAATTCTGGAGCCCATGGGATTTTTTTCCTCCTAATTCTCTACGCTCCGGATTCGGTTCCGTACCTGAAAGAGAGCTTTGGCCGCGTCGTAATCCTGGATGTCTTCGTAGACGCGAGGCTCGCCTTCGTTCAGGGCCATCCGGAAGTCTCCGAAAAGAATGGGGTCCCTCATGACATACTCGACGTCGTCCTTGAAGTCATCTTCGATCAGGGCCTGGATATGGCCTTGGACCTTGGGAGACCGAGAGAAAAAAGACAGGCAGGGTAACACGACGCAAGCCGAACGCTTCGATTCTGCGGTCAAAAACCACGCGTAGGTAAACTTATTCTCGCAAAAGTGAAGGGATTCAAGTGAAGGCATTGACTGAGACAGCCATAGTAGATCTCTCTCTCTCTCTCTCTCTCTCTCTCACACACACACACACACACACACACACACACACACACACACACACAC
>JAHTLZ010000019.1:1440257-1453485 GCA_023846285.1 Phrynocephalus versicolor | reverse complement strand
ATGAATGAATGAATGAATGAATGAATGAATGAATGAATGAATGAATGTTTCCATAAGGTGTATGGGATTTCCCTTACCTCAAATAAGAGGGCGCAGTGGGTCTGCAGCCGGATCCGCTCCCCATTGGCCAAGGTCAACAGCTTATTATCATCCATCACAGAGTTCATGTTCTCTACCCAGAGGGCGTCCACATCTCCGTCGAATAAGATGTATCTGTGCACGGCGGCAAAAGGCACTTTTAAAACACGTTCACCTTCAAAGCAGTTCAGATCTAACGCAAGGTTTTATGTGCCGTCCGGCTGAATCAGAGGTGGGTTGTGGGGCCAGGGAAGCAGCCGCCCACGTGCTGGATGTGCCTACGAATTCACGCACCATGGAGGCTGGAGCCAAGAGGTCCGTCCCCTCAGAGGGCTGGAGGGAGCCTCAGTGGCCCGTAGGTTGTGCACGCCCTCCTTTAGGGGCTGCTCCGGAACCTCAAAAGCGGCTGCCTGGCACAGATCAGGAAAAAAAACACAGCCGACGACGCTCTGGGCGATTACCTTCTCTCCTTTTTGTCGGTGGGCTTGTTGATTTCCCGGAAGATGTTGGACAGCACACCGTCGGTCCAGTCCCGCGTGGTGGGGTCGAGGATCCCGTAGAGCTCAATGACGCTCATGGCTTTGGGGTTCAGCGTGTAAAGCTTGGTCAGCAGCCCCAGCCTGGTTGGATGACGGAGAGGCCGTCGGGAGGGGAAAAAAGAGGAGAGAGAGGAAAGGTCCCCACAGCAACCCAGGGGATGCTTCCTGGACCTGGAGGCCACAAAGAACGTAGATTCACTCCCCCCTCCCAAAAAAAGGTCTAGGGCAGTGATGGCGAAACCTTTAGAGACCGAGTGCCCAAATTGTGATTCAAGGCCCACTAATTTTTCACAAAGTGCCAATTCTGCTTATATAGTATATACCACCCCATACCACTTTTAAGTAGTCTATGGGCGGTTTACCGATCTCGGAAGGATGGAAGGCTGAGTGAACCTTGAGCCTGCGACCTGGGATTGAACCCCAGGTCGTGAGCACAGTTTTACCTGCAGGACAGGCATTGAACCACTGCGCCACGACCAATGCAGCAGCTTAACCTGAATACCGGTGCCTGTGAAGGAGCAATGTTGGGTGGCCACAGAAAGGGCTCCGGGGGCCACCTTTGCCCCCCCCCCGTGCCATAGGTTCGCCAACACTGCTCTAGTCAGCATGCCAGAAACGCCCCATCCGGCCATGTTTGACTCACTATGGAGAATCTTTTTCATCCTCCAGTGTCAAGGGCTGGAAAAACACAACGCCGCCTCTCGGTGTGACCGGTACTCACTTGGTCTGAGCCTGGCATAAAGTATTGATGACCACCGACTTGCCTCCTCCCGTCGGGCCGACGATCATCGTCGTGTGGCGCGTCAGCATCGTTTCGTACATCTGGACCACTTTGTCCACCTGAAGGAGAAAGGCGAGACGTCAGCCGTTTTTCGCCCCAACGTCGTCTGGTCGACGTCGGTGGGATTTCAGGTCGAAGACGGCCCTGACGGGACAACAAAGAGTCACAAGGCATTACAATTTAAGAGGAAGGGTCCGTCTTCCCCAGTAGGACAGTCGATGTGTTGTGGGTTGAATGGACGACACTGGTGGGGTGAGCATGGCCTTTTAAGGATGCTACAACCTGGGGTTCGATTCCCAGGTAGCCGGCTCAAGGTTGACTCAACCTTCCATCCTTCCGAGGTCGGTAAAATGAGGACCCAGCTTGCTTGGGGGGGGGGCGATGCGTAGCCTGCACAATTCAACTGTAAAGTGCCAGGAGACTGCTCGAAGCGTTATGGGGTGGTACATATAAGCCAGGCATGTCCAAACTTCAGCCCTCCTGATGTTTTGAACCACAACTCCCAGATTTCCAAGCCTGTATTTCCAATGGCAAAGGGCTGTGGAAGTGGTGGTCCAAAACATCTGGAGGGCTGAAGTTTGGACATGCCTGATATAAGCAGCCACTTTAATGTTTATGTTTAGGAGCCCCGTGGTGCAGTGGTTAAATGCTTGTCCTGCAGGTAAAACTGTGCTCACGACCTGCGGTTCAATCCCAGGTAGCCGGCTCAAGGTTCACTCAGCCTTCCATCCTCCCGAGGTCGCTAAAATGAGGACCCAGCTTGCTGGGGATGGGGTGGGGGCAATGTGTAACCTGCATACTGTAATTAAAACACTGTGAACCGCCCAGAGACTACCTGAAGGGGTATGAGGCAGTCTATAAGCAGAACACTTTGCTGTACTTCATATCCACAGATCTAGCTTCTGGATGCAGCTTCTGGAGGATACCTGTATAGGTAGGACCACGTATTTGCCTTCGGCCAGCACCTGCTCCACGGCGTCATTGAATTTAGGGTAGCGCACGCGAGGGCAGTCGAGCCCGGGAAACAGGTCGGAGATGAGGCCGAGGAAAAGAGGGACGTCCTCGAACACAAATTTGGGGAGATTCATGTCTCGTAGAGCCCTCATCAGGACGACATCCTAGGAAGGGGGTGGGAAAAGCAGAGAGCTCCTCTGTATTTATTTATTTATTTTTGGCCGGAGAGTCAAGGTCTTTCTTGAGCATCCCCCCCCCACACACACACACTCATCCACTCTGCATTTCAGGGCCTTTTTGGCTGCATGGCCGGCAGATCGACGGTTCGAATCCCGGGTGCTGCCACGCAGCGGAGCGAGCTCCCGCTGATCACCCCAGCTCCTGCCAACCTAGCAGTTCGAAAGCATGTACAATGCAAGTAGACCAATAAGCACCACCATAAAAAAGCAGGGAGGTAAAACCGTGTTTCCTTGCTGGGCCTTTCTCCTGACCCCTCAAAGCAGTGATTTTTACCTCGTTAAGATCTGGCGAGCCTCTCTTGAGTTCCCCAGCCATCACCAGCACCGACTTCAGGGCCCGGAGCCCAAAATCATAGTGGTGCTGCTTAGAAAGCTGTTCTCGGGCCAGTTTGTACAACACCGTCATCTTCTTGGCCAGGGTCTGGTTGAGAAAAGGGAGAGGAGGCATTCCAGGAGCTGGGTTAAAAGGAAGATGCTCCCCAGGGGCGCCTCGTTCATCCCTGTGCACAACCGAATCCAATGCATCAGATCCTGAGGTGCGAATGAACCACCAGCGATCCAACACCGTGGGTGAAACAGCCTCCTGATAAAGGACCCAGTGTCGCTCGCCTGGTTTATAATAACCCTCAATATTAAAACTCAGAACCAGTACAGTGGTGCCTCGGATAATTAATTTAATTCGTTCTCTGAGGCAATGCGTTATCCAACACACGGTTTCCAAAAGGAATGAATAGAAGACCAATTAATCCGTTCCAGAGCCTAGGAAAATGACACAGACACCTGTTTTTTTGGGGTTTTTTTTGCTCAAAACTCTTTATAAAGTGCACTTTAAAGGAACAGATGTGATGCAAACTGGGATAACTCTTTTTCACCGATGCATGCTGGAAATTCGTTATCCGAGGCAGCTCATAGGGAAAATTCGTTATCCGAGGCAGCCCGATACCTGGAAATTGCGATTCGTTATCCGAAAAATTCATTATTAGGGGCATTCCTTATCTGAGGTATTGCTGTACATTGTTCAAATATTAAAGAATTGGGTAAAATTATATCCGAAAGGTGCCTAGGCACCAGCCGCGTATGTGAGCCCAGCTTTTGCGGCGACGCAAACGCACCTTGGCCAGAAGAAACCCTTCCGAGAAGAGCATGATCTCGCAGATTTGCTGCAGGTCTGGCACGATGACCACCACCGGCCGGAACAAAGCCTTGACAGATTCGGGAAGTTCTGTGCGACCGGCGTAGCCGGGATTCATGGTGATAAAAATGCCCATTCTGGGATCGAGGCTGATTTCTTGCCCTTCAAACTGAGACGTGAAATTAAAAAAGAAACGACGGTCAGAATTGGGCAGGCGAGGAACAGAAGGGAGGGAAAGGGGCCCTCCCTCCCAAACTAAGTGTGGGGGCGTCTGTCGAGCGAATCCTGTCCTTCGGGCGCAGGGATCCGCGCCTCCTTCTCCCTCACCTGGAACGTCTTGAGCTTGTTCATCAGAGCGTTTCGGATCGTCTGGATCTGCGAGGAAATGACGGAAAGCACGGAGGCATCGATGCGATTAAATTCGTCGAAGCAGCCCCAAGCTCCGCACTGGGCAAGGCCGGAGAAGATTTTACCGACGGCCTGCAAGGGGAAAATATATATATATATTTTGGGGGGAAGGGTTAAAAATGGGTGTCAGTGCCACCGTCTGTGCTGCTGTGAATGGATGGGTCTAAGGCCATAATCCGCTTCGGAGGGATCGTAGTACAGGGGTACCCCGACTTAAGAGCCATTCGACTTAAGAGCAGAAAACTGTTGGCGTTTTCACTGCCGCCTTACAAATTTTAGATATGGTCTGCTGACTTACAAATTATTTTTTTTCATTTTTTAGATTTTTTAAAACTTATTTTTTCAATTTTTTAGATCGGTACCCTGACTTAAGAGTAGTTCGACTTAAGAGCATGCATTCAGAACAGATTAAATTCGTAAATTGAGGTACCACTGTGTTTTGTTTGTTTTATACGGTGGAGAGAAGAGTGCCTAATAATGGTTTCCAACTATGGCAGTGGGTGGGTGGAGGGTTACAGCAGGACCAAAATATCCACACAGGGGATTGGTTCCAAGCTGCCCACGGATGTAAAAAAATATAAAAAAAGAAAAATGCAGAAATAGCAAACATTATACATAGAATGGACTTTGCTTCCGTCTAAAACAGTGGTTCTCAACCGATGGGTCCCCAGATGTTCCTGGACCGCAACTCCCAGAAGCCCCTGCCACTCGCTGTGCTGGAAGGGATTTCTGGGAGTTGCAGTTCAGGAACATCTGGGGACCCACCGGTTGAGAACGACTGCAAAGCAAAATGCACTGCCTATATACTGCCCAAGGGTGCTTAAAGGAGCCGTTTACAAGTAATGATGCAGGCTGCACATTGCCCCTCCCCCCCCCAGGATGGATGAAAGGCTGAGTGAACCTTGAGCTGGCTCCCTGGGATCGGACCCCCAAGTCATGAGCAGAGTTTTAGCTGCAGTCCTGCAATTTAAGCACTGCACATCAGGCTCTTCTGGCCAGTTCTTCTCAATACACCATGGCAATCCATATAACTTTGTCTTTATGTGGTTTTTTTTTTTTAAATTGAATATTTTTAGGGAACGAATCAATGAATCTGCATACACGGATCCTGCAGGCAGGGTGGTCCAGAAAACTGGACAACGCCTAGGGCAGCGATGGCGAACCTTTTAGATACCAAGTGCCCAAACCGCGATTCAAAACCCACTAATTTTTCACTTAAGTGCCAATACAGCAATTTAACCTGAATGCAGGTGGCTGTGAAGGGGTGATGTCGGGTTCCCACAATAAGGGCTCCAAGTGCCACCTTTGGCACCCGTGCCATAGGTTCGCCAACACTGGCCTAGGGGATGGATGGTTCGTACCTTGAAATCCATGCCTTCCCCGCAATTAGTGACGACGCAAAGCAGGCCCAAGGCTTTGGCGAGATCTTTGGTGGTCTCGGTCTTCCCCGTGCCTGCAGGTCCTGCCGGAGCTCCTCCCAAGTACATGGACAAGGCCTGCAGAAGAGAAACAGCTCAGGGCAGAAAGAGACTTTCCATTACGGGGGCTCCTGATTAGATTCTCCCAGCAAATGAAAGCTGGAGAAATGCGACGGGCTTCAACAGAATTTGTTTGCTTGCTTGTTAGTTTGTTTATTTGCTTGCTTGGCCGACTGTCACCCAGTCAAGGGATCCAAGGCACTCCGAAAGAGATTGTGCTTCTGATAAGATATACGTGTACCACCTTAGTCCACAGCGGTCTCTGATCAAAACGTCCGGCCAAGAAAGGATACAAAAGCCCGCAAAACCAATCGACTCCTCGGAAGTGAAAACAGGGTGAGTGCATATGGCCGCTTCTCCTTCCAAACAACTGCCAGGACTCCCAAAATCTGGAGGAGCCTGGGCTCGTTCTTTCCTTGCAGGCATTCAAGTCTTCATTTTAAGGGCTAAGCAGAGACGGGCAGTCAGCAAAAAGGCAGTCAACGCTATGAAGCAAAGAATGTTGGTCCGAGACCAACAGAACGATAGGGAGAGGCAAAACCAGACGCTAGTAATTCTGTTTTCCTCGCCTCTCTAATTCCAGGAACAACACTTAAACCCAATTCTTAACACAGCCTGCTGTTTGTACCGTACAATATTGGTCAACCAGAAAAAATCAAGAAATGTGGCCGGACTGTGGTGGAGGCAGCTGTGTGCACCGGAAGTCACAACCGCAGGCAGGCATAATTTCAGAGCGGCAACCGGCCTAACCGTTGCACTGTAGAAAGAGCCAAGCGAGACCAACGGATGCACTGAGGTGGGTGCCGCCAGTTCTAACACCTGCGCTACTCTCCCGGAGGGAATAAAAAGTGGCCGTACCTGCGTCAGGGTAAGATAAATCCGGTCGGTGAGCGGCGTGATGACCAGCCGTCCGTTCAAGCCCATGTATTCGTAGCCGTAAGAAAAGGTGCCCGTGCACTGCCGGACATTCAGCTCGTCCGGTTCTCGGTCCCAATAAAACCGCAGCTGGCTTTCCCATTCGAATTCACGCGCATCCATGATGCTAAAAGGGGGAGCCGTTCAAGAGGGCCAGTCAAACATGTGACATCAGAGAGGCATCCACAAGAGGAAAAAGGCAAAGAGGTGGCCTAAGAGTCAGTAGTGTGTGTGTGTGTGTTGTGTCGTTACAGTCGTGACCGACTCTTCGTGACCCCATGTCCATGGAGTTTTCTTGGCAGGAATACTGGAGTGGTTTGCCAGTTCCTACTCCAGGCGCCTACAGCACCTGGTATTCCCTGGTGGTCTCCCATCCAAGTACTAACCAGGGCTGACCCTGCTTAGCTTCCGAAATCGGGCGAGATCAGATGTGCTTAGGCCATCAAGGCAGCTAAGAGTCAGTAGACCTGATTTCAAATATCCATTGGGCTGGGGAGTAGCAGTGGCAAAACCACTCCTTAAATCAGGCATGTCCAAACTTCGGCCCTCCAGATGTTTTGGACCACAACGCCCACAGTCCTTTGCCACTGGAAATACAGGCTTGGAATTCGGGGAGTTGGGGTCCAAAACATCTGGAGGGCAGAAGTTTGGCTACTACTGCCTTAAATCCTTCACATCCCTTGAAAATACAATTAAGGATGCCAGAAGTCAGAGGTGACAACACAAAATACGTGAGCTACTTTGACCATCCTGACATGATCACGAGAAGTGTCACAAAGAGAGATGTCAGAAGAGCAAAAAAACAGCCATGGAGGAGGAAAGCTATAGAAAGTCGAAACCGCAGGTACTGATTTCAACATTTCCAATTGAGATCTGGGACGAGGAGAACATCATTAAACTCCACAATCCAAGAATCATGCCCTGGCTGAAACATCACCTAGCCGTGGACTTTAAGAACACCATCTAACCAAGGACTTTAAAAGTAAACTCCTGGTAAAGCACATCTTTCACCATGTCTGAACTTCTGGGACCTGCTTTGAAGAAGGGTGATTGACTGCACTCGAAAGCTTGCAATGTTCCTTTTTTATTTTTAATAGTGGCCTATAAAGGTATCGCCTGTAACCTATTTTTGCAATTGTGTATCGTACATAGTAATCCACGGTGGTCTTTCCCACCAGCGTACGGCTCACCTGTCTCTCACGAAGTTATCCACAATATCCCTCGCGTGGACGTCAATGATGAGCACCGTGTTGTATTTTTTCCGGTCGTTTTTGCCGAGGGGCTTGGTGATGCGAGTGACCAGCTGGTCGATCTGTTGGTGCATCTTCTTGGCGTAGTTCTTCATGGCCTGCTTTTCTCCTTTCTTCACCTTTCGGAAGACGTCTTCCACCTCCCAGGTCCACCACACCTGGTTGGCCGCCAGCACCATCATGCCCTGATACATCAACATCCAGTCCACCCTAAAGTGGCGGGGTGGTGATGGGGGGGGGGGAGAGAGAGAAGAACCTCACTGACAGGAGAATTAAAAGTAACAGAGCTCCGGACGCCTACGAGTTAAGATCTCAGCTACATTGGGTGTTATGTTCTGTCTCTCAAGAGGTAGATCAGGCATGTCCAACCTTCGGCCCTCCTGATGTTTTGGACCGCAACTCCCAGAATTCTAAGCTTAGATTGCCAATGGCAAAGGACTGTGGGAGTTGTGGTCAAAAACATCTGGAGGGGCGAAGTTCGGACATGCCTGAGGTAGATATCCAAATATTTATTTATTTATTTATTTATTTATTTATTTATTTATTGGGCTTATATCCCGCCCATCTTCCAAATAGGAACGCTGGGCGGCTAACAATAAAACAAAGCAAAAGAGATAAAAACAATACCAATAAGAAGAGGAGGAGGGCAAACCCAACAAGGGTGACGCAGGTGGCAAAAAAAAAGAAAGAAAAAGAATAAAATACTCAGCACATCTGGAAGGAAACTACAAAACCTCTCTCTCTCTCATTCTCTCCTTCTCTTTCTCTCTCTCCCTCTCCCTCTCTAGAGTTGGTTAAGGGAGTTTGATATGGCTCACAATCTGGGCACAGGTCTCAGGGTCAGACTGGATCTCAGGGCCAAACCGGGTCGTACAGTTAACCCATCATTAGAAGCAGGGCTCTGTTAAAGAGGCAAAAGGCTGCCTTTTTAGTCCAACGGGAGCTGGCCCGGATCCACACACGAGCTTGCTTTCGTTTTGTAACTGGGGGTTGAACGTGACTTTGCTCACGTCCCTTTTGAGAAGGCAAGACCAGACCTGGGGGGTACGAAGATTCTAATTTGGATAAGCTTTGCCTTCCGAAAAGAAACAGGAGGTTCAACTCATGCAAAGTTTGGGGGGGGGTCACAGGGCATGAATCACGCTGGCCCTTGAGAATGTCAATATTTGCACAGCAGCCCATCGGGGTCCAGCAGTACAGATGCCAGAGCTGACATGAAGAGGGCCACTTAACCAACAGCCCAGGAGACGTCTGCTTGGATACAACCTGGTGGGATTGAATTGACTCACCTGCTTCTGTCCTCGCAATAGCGGAAGATGGCTTCTTTGGTAATAAGCCGGTTGGTTCTCTTCATCTCGAGCAGCACCGCCGTCATCCAGTTCTCCACTCGGCCTTCAGCCGGGATGGCCTTCCGGAATTCCATCACTTCGCCTTCAGCGGAGATCATCGCCGTGGCGATCTTCATCCCGCTGTCGTCTTCTTGAAATTTCAGGGCGGCGATGTTGTCGTACATCTGGAAGGAGAGGCAAGGGGATAAAACCGCTGAGTGGTGAGACCACACTCAGGTAAGAGTTATTCAACCTGCATGACTTACTGGGCGTGTGTTTCTGATATAAGCCTTTGTCCCTGACTAGGAGATGCAAATAGATCGTCCTGGGTCTACCACCAAAACAGAGGACACATACCGCGGATTAACCAAAAAGCACTGAAAGTGGGATGTTGGGACAGTTCTACTCCAGAATTCAGGAAAGGATTAGGCCCCTCCTTCGGGTGAAGACCAAGTGTGGCAACATGACCGTTCCTGGGAAGGGATTCCATCTTCAGGGCATTTTAGAAGGAAGATCAAGCTTGGTGGATCTTCAACCACAGGATGGTTTAAATCAGGCATGTCCAAAGTCCGGCCCGGGGGCCAAATGCGGCCCAATTTAAAATTCTGAGTGGCCCTCAGCCTCCTCTCTCTGCTGCCTCAGCCTGTCACTCAATCTCCTCTGGTCAGCCCTTCCCTGTGCTGGCTAGAGACATCAGCTTGCAGTTTTATGTCTTGCCTGTCCTCCCTGCCTCCATCTATCCCCTCAGCCACCTGCCCTGCCTACCCACTCCTGGCTCCATTGCTGCCTTCCGATCCCATTGGGGGGGGGGGGGGGTCCCAACTTCAGAGAAGGCAAAGCAGACGGCAAACCCCCCGCCCCCCAACACACACGCACACACTCCTGTAAAAGGGCAGGAGAAGAAGTCGGATTGGGGGCTAGTGTCTTCCGGACCGTCCGTTCTCCCACCTTGATCATGTGTTCCTGGACGCAGAGGGGGTCGCTGCTCCCGAGAATGCTCAACAGCTCATCGTCCGAGATGAAGAAGAACCTGGGGAACGCGTTTCTCTTGGAATCCAGGTAATCGTTCAAGCTTTTCTGGCATTTCTCGAGGCCGTCGCTGATGTTCTGCAGGTCCGAAAGACGGTTGGGGGCTTCACAGCATTTCTTTATGATCGGCTCCTTGACCGTTTCTCCCATGATCTGGAAGGAACAGAAGGCAGAGCAGCTAAGGCTGAAACTTCACGTCCATCTCATCACTGTTCGCGGTCCCGCTTGGGACCGGTATGAAGCAATCTAACCACACGTCCATTGCGGGACGAGGGGAGTTCGTCCCGACCACGCCCCCTGAACTATGATTTAAGCAGGATGAGAGATTCCCCTCTCTGGCCCCGGGAATCTGCTCGTCACGCTTCTCGTTCCGAGACGAGTGCCCGTGAGGTAAGGCTCGTCACGCAATGTGCCATTCTCCATCTAGTGGCAGGAGTGTGAAGTGCCATTCGCCAGTACATTCCCTATGGAGTCAGCAACGCAGTGCAGAGAGCTTAAAAGACAAATGCCTCAAGCTTAGCTCCATAACGCATGGAAAGCAAGGCTTCGGAGAATTGAAACATCAAAAAATGGAAGGTCGGGGCCGGAAAAAAACCGGGGAACAAAGGCATGGAATTTCACATCTCATCACGGAACGAGGAAGTGCGGTAACAGTCATGCCGGTATCATCCATCACGCCCGTGCGTACACGGGAACAGGGACAGAACCGGAAGAAGACCACATGACCGTGACTGACATCAACACGCAATGAACTTCATCCCTGGACGATAATGGACGTGAAGTGACTGTCTAAGCCATTTGCGTAATCTGGGCTTTAAGAGTAGCATATATTTTTTTTTAAAAAAAGCGTGTCTGCAATCAGTATGTGTTGCTCCATTTCTCCTGGGAATCTTCTGCTACTTGCCCTTTTAAAGATCCTGTCGATGTTGTCGAATTTCTTAGCCTCGTCGGGCAGTTGAGATCTTATGTCCCCGCCGATAAAAATGCTTTCGAGGTACATCCATTTCCTCTGGACGATCATCCAAACCTAGCAGAGGTGTGGGGGGAAAACAAGTGTTCCTTCAAAAGAAGAGGAGCTCTTTAGTCTGGAAAAAAGGCGCCTGAGGGGGGGATAGGATTGAGACGTACAAAATAATGCAGGGCATGAGTAAAGTGGATAGAGGGAAGCTCTTCTCCCTCTCACAAAATACCAGAACTAGGGGACATACACTCAAAACTGAGGGCTGGGAGAATGAGAACAGACAAAAGAAAATATTTTTTCACCCAGCGCGTTGATAGTCTGTGGAACTCCCTGCCACAGGAGGTGGGGATGACGTCTGGCCTGGATGCCTTCAAAAGGGGATTGGACAGATTCCTGGAGGAGAAGTCCATCCCAGATGACAAACCATGATGGAGAGGTGTCATCTCCAGGCTTAAAACTGGGGTCCTTCAAGGGCCAGATGCAGGGGAGGGGTACCAGGAGACAGATATTGAGTCTCCTGAGCTCCCAGAGGCATCTGGTGGGGCCACTGTGAGACACAGGAAGCTGGACTAGGTGGGCCTTTGGCCTGATCCAGCACGGCTCTTCTTATGTTCTTATGTTCTTATGTTCTTAGGTTAAGAGCAGACTCCTGAGCGGCAAACAGTGGCAAAACCGCCCAGGGAAACCAACCTGGGTTATGAGCCCCGCTTGGCTGCCCTACCTCAATGACTTCGCCAATCAGAGAGAGGGTTTTCTCCCAGTTGTGAACGGTTGCCAGGAAAGGCCCGACGAATCTGCTCCCGGAGATGCTCTGGAGGTTGACGGCGTTGTCGTCCAGGATCTGAACAATGTCGTCCACGGCTCCCAAAATGAAGCCTCGCTCCTGGGTGCCTTTGAAATATCTCTGCACGGTGAATTTCATGTTCTCCCAGGTTTCCACAATCTCCTTCACTCCCTACGGTTCGGTGTTGTTTGTGTTCCCCAACCGGAAGAAGAAAACAAATTAGAAGGCCCTCGCTCTAATCAGACCCCAGGAAAGGGTGTGTGTGTGTGTGTGTGTCTAAAGACAACCCCCCCCCAAAAAGGTCGCGGGAGGGACCCCGACCTTTTCAATGCTCAGCTCTTTGACGGCCGAACCCACGATCTCGTTGATGACGTCGCTGTATTTGTGCAGCTCCATGGCGAACATGTTTTCCAGCGTGAAGGTTTCCGTCGCCATCTCGAAACTGGTGCCGGTGCGAAGCATCAGCTCTTTCCAGTGCCTGAAAGAGATGGACGGAGGGGTGGCAGGCGGTCGAGATCAAAACGTCTGTGAAGATTCTCAGTCATCCAGGTGCGTTTATCTGGGAGTTGAGTCATGGCTACTGGACTTCTTTTTTGAGAGATAGAAACGTTTCGCTGTTCATCCAAACAGTTGAGATCAAAGTGCATCACTTCCGGGCGGGGGGGGACATGACACATCCTCCTTTGGCCAAGCTCTTGGGTTCGAATGAATGGAAAAGGGACATCGGTCGGCTGTTTGAACTGGGACGTGTAAAAACGCTTATCAAAGGCCTGCGTCAAAGAGCACCAAGGAAGGCCCAAGAATGAGGGGGCACCACCAAGACAGTCCAAGCCTTTTATCCCTGTCCTTCTAATTCTTCTTCAGAAGAGTGCTAAAGAGCTGGATCTTTAGGGAAAGCTTTGGTGATCGCTGAGTGCACGATGGTTGGTTGTCGGTGGTCTTATATTATTTGTCCCAGGCCTTTCTTACCGGACCCTATGTTTATTATTATTATTATTATTATTATTATTATTATTATTATTATTATTATTATTATTATTATTATTATTATTATTATTATTATTATAACACACAGCTATCTACGCTGGATTTTATATTACCAATCACTAGTCGAATGCTTCCCAAGCGTTTAGGACTCAGTGATGTATCGGCGAATTATGCGAGCAGATCCCAGTAAGGTGGCTTTCTGCAGCTGACTGATGGTGACTTTGTCCACTCCAATTTCTTCTAAATACTTGCTTAGCTCTTTGGGGACCGCACCCAGCGTGCCAATTACCACTGGGACCACCTGTACCGGTTTATGCCATTATTATTATTATTATTATTATTATTATTATTATTATTATTATTAT
>JAHTLZ010000019.1:1419401-1436188 GCA_023846285.1 Phrynocephalus versicolor | reverse complement strand
CAGCAGTGTACATGCAATCACATGTTTATATACGCCATTGGAGAATTATTCCATCTGCACTTTGATCTTTGGTTACGTCTTTATCTTATGTTTGCAGTTCACCTCCTTTTTTGTATTTATGCTTTAACCAATCATAAAATAAACTCCAGATTTGTGCAAGTTTACTTTCCTCTTTGTGTTTTAAAATCATAGTCAGTTTATTCATTTCAGCACATTCTAATATTTTTGCGATTGTCTCTCCATCTGTCGGTGTTGCTTTTACTTTCCATTTTTGCGCCCATATTAATCTGGCCGCTGTTAGTATGTGGACCACTAAATAGTGTACTTCCTTTCCTAAGTTTTTAGAAGTCATACCTAACAGGTAAAATTCTGGTAGGAACGCCATATTCTGTGGAAGAATTTCGCTGCCTGCCTTCAAAAAAGGCTCTGAAAACCTTCCTCTTTAAGGAGGCATATATTGGCGACCTTTTCATTTAAATTTTTTTTTTTTGCCCGCGTCGCCTCTTGCTGAGGGTTTCTCCCTCTTTATTTTACTAGTTGTTGTTTTTTTTACTTGTTATATACTGCTGGTTTTATTCTCGATTGTAAACCGCCCAGAGTTCCTTTTGGAAGATGGGCGGTATAAAAATGCAACAAATAAATAATAATAATAAATAAAATTTCTTTCATCTGTTTCTGCTCCAAACTTCACACCGGGAAAAATACGGGAGCTTTGAATAGGTGGCAGGGAGCAGCTTCTTTTCTAGCCTAAGAATAACAAAGGGTCTGGAGACAGGAACAAATAAGAAGAACAGACTTACCGGGAAAATGGTCTTCCCCCTTGGAAGGAGGGCTTTTGAAAAGATTGGTCGATTCTATTAATAAAAGCTTATTAGACATGTCCTCGGCATTTTTGTGGATCTGGTGAATGAGCGATTCGAACTTGCTGATGGACTGGGTACACCGCATGATGTAATCGCCGATGCCTTCAGAACACAATAATTCCCAGGTCACGATTTTATCTTTTTGTTGTCAAACAAACGCTCCATTACAATGATCACCATCGGGGTTACGAAAACAAAAGACTCTTTCTTACGTTTAGGTGAATTAAGTCATTTTAAAATGATAGCAATCTTGCCATCGTATGAACGTTGAGGTGGAGAATAGGCTACAAAAGGATTACACCTCAGGAGTGATCCCGTTTCTGGTCATTGCTCTGCCCTCGAAGCAAATCTGTGAATTGACCTCCATTCCTTACGTTGACACCTAAATGTCATTGGAGTAAAATGTCCCACCATCTCCTTCACACAGCGACATTTTCATCTTCTAAATGACAGTATTGCAACTCTAACTGATTTCAGTTCTTTCGCAGCAGAAGCAAAATCTGGCGAATTCATAATCCTAGACCCCAGATTCCTCCGGATTCTTTTAGAAACTCGACGGGGGAAAAGGAAGAACCAGTAGATCTGAAATACAGTAGGACCCCAGTATCTGCTAGGGATTGGTTCTGGACCATCCCTTGGATAATGAAAACCGTGGATAAGAGAGAACACCAAAATTTCCCCCCCAAACTGCTGTTTTGTGACAGTAGCTTACTTTACAGCTGCAGTTTTATGACAGTAGTTTGCTTTATGGCTGCTGTTTGTGACAGTAGCTTACTTTTCGGCTGCTGTTTTATGACAGTAGCTTGCTTTATGGCTGCTGTTTGTGACATTAGCTTGCTTTGTGGCTGCTGAATTATTTATTTGATTTTTTTTCCTCTGCCATCCGTGGATCACTGAATCAGTAGATAATGAATCAGTGGATACAGAAGTCCTACTGTAGTCAAGAAACTAAAGGAAAAAAGGAAAGCAAAGTTTGCTGCTTATATACCTCCCCGTAATGCTTGAAGCACTCTTTGGGTGGTTTACACGTAATTATGCAGACTACGCATTGGCCCCCACACCCAGCGAGCTGGGTATACTTATTTTACCAACCTCTGAAGGATGGAAGGCTGAGCGAACCTTGAGCCGGCTACCCGGGATCGAACCCCATGTCGTGAGCACAGTTAACGGCGACCATGCCACGAGGCTCCAAAACGGGAATGGAATGCAACAGGATGGTTAGATACAGATCAAAGAATGGGATGGTTTGTTTTTTAAATGACGACATGCCGGTCCTGAGAGGTTTCAACCCAGCAGCATTCTCTGAAACACAGCCGACCGCAGGAGCTGCCTTACCTAAAGAGTTCCAGTTGAGCCTCTTGTAACCGGACCTGAAAACCCGCCAGAGGTCCTGAACAGGCTCCTCCAGGAGCTGAGACTCGGCCTCATTGAGCGTCCCGATTAATTGGTGATAATGGTCCAACATCTGCTTTATGCTATCGGCGTATCTGAAAAGGGAGGAGGGAGGAGAACACCTAAGAACGCCGTAGCCCAGCGATTTCTTCCTCACCCTCTCTTCTGGGAGCCCGGAGGCCGCCGTGAAGGCATGGACTCGGGGTGCTCCGAAAAATGCCTCTGCGTTGTCATCGACGCACCCCATAAAGGTTTTTCAGTCAACACGTTAAGGCCCCTGCATCGGAGGGAGAGTGGGTCCAGACAGCTGCTGCAAAAGGTGAATATTAGAGATGGGCACGAATCAAAAAAAATGGCATTTCGTTTGTCGTTTCGTTACGTAATGAAACGAAAAAACGGAAACGGAAACGAAAAATTGTTCGTTTCGTGCCCATCTCTAGTGAATATCATGAACACCATTTTAACAGCGAATGCTACATGTAGTCTCTGGCTCCCTCTGGTGGGCACTTTGGGTGATTTCCTGGACCAGGGTATCCGCTGGGGATTGGTTCCAGGCCTGCCCATGGATAATGAAAACCATGGATAAGAGAGAACACCTGCTCACCCACCTCCAAACTGCTGTTTCCTTACAGTAGCTTGCTTTATGGCCGCTGTTTGCGACAGTAGCTTGCTTTACAGATGCTGTTTGTGACAACAGCTTGCTTTACAGCTTGCTTTGTGGCTGCTGAATTATTATTTTTTCCTCTGCCAACTGTGGATAACTGAATCAGTGGATAATGAATCAGTGCACACGGGGGTCCTACTGTACATATATTTCTAGGATTTTTTTTCAAATCTTTCAGTGTCTCCAGACTGTGGATAAGTGAATCAGCGGATACTGATCCTGCAGATACAGGGGTCCAACAGTCCTTTCTTCTCCTCCTGGCTTTTATGCTACCTCTTTTGCTTCAGCACCTCTACATGTCCAGTGCCTTCTTTTCGGTGCTCAATTATGTTAACGAAATCTGAGCCGATAAAGCTCAAACCCTGCCTTTCCAGGAAGGCGGGACACCCCCCCCCCCGGTCCTGAGCAGGATTGACTCAGTGGGAGTGAAACAGCTTCTGTTATTTTCAAAGGGACAGTCCTTCCAAAGGCTTAACCATATCAGAATAAGTCGGAGGGTGTTGCTTGCACCAAAATATACCCCTCCGTTAATGGAGAAACCAGGGGCTTCCCATCATTCTGATAAAAAAACTAGCTCACAAGAGAGTCTTTGGGCATTTATACACGACCCCTAAGCTCCGCGGCAAAGGGCTGCAAGCTCCAGACCTTAAAAATGTTTCCCCACCAGGTCCGGAGTTTGCAGACAATTAAGTGCGACCCCGTCCACCTAAACGCGACCCAGCTGCATTTTTCTTGTACCTGCTCTTTGATGGTGAAAAATATTTAATGCGGATGTGCTGGGCTCTCCTCGCTTCTTTTTGTTTTTGTTTTTTGCCTCCCGCCCCTTTAAGAGCAACCAGGAAGTCACCGGCAGCTTGCCCGGCAGCTTCCACCGGCAGCGGGGAGGTAAGGCTTTCTTCTTTTGTCCTTTTTCCCCCCTCCCTCCCTCACGCAGCCAGCAGCCAGGGTGGAGACGCACGAAGAGCGACAAACCCCTAAGATCTCTGGTCCGAATTTAAGGGGCCAGCGGATCTTAGGGGTCGTGTAAAAAGGCCCTTTATTACCTTAGCAATTTGTCCTCCTGGAGGGCCACATTCCTGGCTATTTCAGGTATCGGGAATCCCAGGTGCTCCATATACTTTGTTTCATTAATGATCTCTCGGAGTTTCGGAGAAAAGTTGACCGTGAAGCGGGTGGTCTTCTCCCCGGTGTCCACCTCGTCGGCGTGCGGGGGCTGCATCCCAAGCGACGGAAAGGAGGGACGTAGCAGGACGCCGTCGGAAGGCAAGAAGCCACGTTTTGTCACCAACGGGGAGAGAAATGCCAAATGTTTGCCCGCAACCGCTGTACCTGACCCCACCCAAAAAAAGAAAGGCTCTCTCCTTACCGGCTCCTGGGTCTCCAGGTTCGCCTGAATAAGGGCTCCAGAAGGATGAACTTTAGCCAGGAGTGTTTTTTTCAGTAAGATCGGGAGCCGCTCCTCGGTGTTCTCTCTCCACTGGTCATATTTCACATCTTCATACTCTTTCATCCTCTTGGCCACTTCGAGGTATTTCTGCTTCACCTGAAAGACGCAAGTTGGCACGACTGGTACATGTTTGTACGGACTTAAAAGGCTTCCCCCCTGCTCTTCAGTCCAACGGAAAGGCAGTGACAGCCGCTGACAAGAAAAATTCCCTTCTATCTATCTATCTATCTATCTATCTATCTATCTATCTATCTATCTATCTATCTATCTATCTATCTATCTATCCTTTCTTCCTTCTTTTCTGTCTACCCTTCCTTCTTTTCTTTCTATCTATCTATCTATCTATCTATTCCTTCCCTCCTTCCCTATCTATCTATCTATCTATCTATCTATCTATCTATCTATCTATCTATCTATCCATCTATCTATCTATCTATCTATCTATCTATCTATCTATCCATCTATCCATCTATCTATCTATCTATCTATCTATCTATCTATCTATCTATCTATCTATCTATCTATCTATCTATCTATCTATCCATCCATCCATCCATCCATCCATCTATCTATCTATCTATCTATCTATCTATCTATCTATCCATCTATCTATCTATCTATCTATCTATCCAAAAGCTTGATTTTTAAAAACTGCATTAAGAGTTTTTTAAAAGTTTTTCCTTGGAAGACAAAACTATTTGTAGATCTTTTCAGTCCGTTGACTGCTAACGGTCAACCTCTGTTTAAAATTTAACATGCCCCAAGAAAGTAGGAAAGTTCATGGAGAACAAGGGGATCCATGGCTATCATGATGGATGCCTAAGGACCACCTCTGGGTTGGAGAGAGAGGCAGGATCTCTCTCCATGCCATTTGCAGGGAATCTTAAGCAGACGAGGACATCTGCTTGGGAATACCCTGAAGCAAACGGTGAGCCTCTGTGTGAGACAGGATGCTGGACTGGATGGGCTGTGATGGCCTGTCCCGGCAACGCTGTCCTTATGTTCTTACCCTCTACTGCAGTTCCTAACACTTGGGATTAGTCACAGAGACCTCCAGCCTACCTCTTTTCCGCGCTCGCTGGCCAGAAGTTCTGCTACTTCTTGGAATCGAACGATGGTGTGCTTGATGCAGTAGAACAGAGAGCGGGCCCAGTAAATGGCCCCGGCCATGGGAGGGTGGTTCTTGCACAAAGGCGGGTTGGTCAGGTTACTGACAAAGATGTTGTTCACGATATCGAGCTGCGGGGAAGGAACAGGCTGTCATTTCGCATTGCTTATTCATGATCCATACTGTATATAGGCAGACCCTGGAAAATGTTTTTTTTTTTTAATTATCGAACCATGCCCGAAGACCTAAGAAGACCTCCGTGGAGAGTAAACAGCCAAGTACCTCTTTGCAATATTGAGCAAGGATGTCGTTGAATTTCATCATCATCTGCTTGTTGATGGCCTCGCGGGAGCGGATGTGCTTGAACTTTAAGAGCATGTCAAAAGCGGCTTCGGCCGAACGGAGGGACTTGAAGGACTCGTCAATGAAGCTCTTGGCCTCTTTTTCTATATCCTAAAACAAAACCAATAAAAAAAATCAAGCCAGGCACGTATTATAGAATTGGGGTGGACAGTGGGGGTGGTGGGTGGGGTGGCAATTAAAACCATCGCTATGCCACAGGAAGAATAAGCTATCTCATTGCATTTCATGGCACAGGGCAAACGTATGTAGTTACCATCTAGCCCAAAGGTCCCTCGGGGCAGCGGACGACACTTGAAAGTACAAAGGCCCTGGTTCTTTATTGAAATTTTCCAGGCTTCCCTGGTGGTCAGCCCCACAAACGCCCAGCCTGGGATGAACGACTCAGGCAGTCCTTTGTGAGAGAAGCCGTTTTGACAGATACAAAACACATAAGGGATCCTGCCAGGCACGTCGAGCTCATGGTTCCTCGCAGCAAAGGAGGACAGGGATACAAAGCCAAGCCTCCGCTCCTTACCACCACCTCCAACTTGAAATCCTCCATCACCAGCTTCCACTGGGTGGCACAGCGGAGGTTGAAAGGCTCGAAGGAGAGGGTCTCCAGGGGGCTGACGAGGCCGTCGACTCTTCGCAGGACTTCGTCGATGCGCTTGGGGTCCCCCGTGACAGCTTTCAGCTCGGGACCAAAGATGTTGTAGAATTCTTCCATGACCTGGTATCGAAGGAGAGGTGACTTTTTAGTACTCAACCGCACTGGCTTCTCTTTGCCACTCCATTCCCACAAACTTTCCAAAAACCCAAAGGCCAGGAAAACCCTCTGCGCTTCTGAAAGTCTGCCCTCGACAAAACAAACTCGGCATTATTAGATCATCCATCGTGAGCAGACAATTCTAGAACGGCTGGGAGGATGCGAGGGTCGCTGACTCGCCGCCAGTATCTAAACTTGCAGAGATCTGCAAACCAGGTGAAAGATGTTTGGATGCCAGAGATCTGCTTTCATTTTGAAGTCTAATTCTTGAGAGACCAAAGGTTTCTTTAAATCCCATCTCTGGCACTCTAACATATTTTCAGCTATACAGCAGGATCCCCGTAACCACTGATTCATTATCCACTGATTCAGTTATCCACAGATGGCAGAGGGGAAAAAATTAAATAATTCAGCAGCCCCAAAGCAAGCTGTAGAGCAAGCTGTTGTCACAAACAGCAGCTATAAAGCAAGCTATTGTTACAAATAGCATCTGTAAAGGAAGCTACTGTCACAAACAGCAGCCATAAAGCAAGCTACTGTCTCAAAACAGCAGTCATAAAGCAAGCTACTGTCAGGAAACAGCAGTTTGGGTGTAGGTGAGCAGGCGTTCTCTCTTATCCACGGTTTTCACTATCCACGGGAAGGCCTGGAACCAATCCCCAGTGGATACCGGGGTCCTACTGTAATGGCCTTTTCCTAGCCACGTACAGTTCGGCCCTAATTACTGGTCCATGACAGACGGTTCCAAGGCCCACTACATCAGCAGCACACGCTTAAAAATAAGAGTCTACTTAGATTTCTCACAGGGACAGCTTTCCACGCTCACTTTCATCTCACGAATACCTTGGACAACACATGTTTCCGAGACAGAAGACGGAACGATGCAGACTCAAGAATTCCACCCTACTTTAAGAATCTTGGATAGGGGACACAAAGAGCAACTCTTGAATCATTCAGGCGTGCTGTTACCTGCAGTACATTATAAAGGTCCTGACAGATTATCGCCATGTAATCCGTTTTCTCAAACAAACGCTTCCGGTCAAATTCCCATCGTGCGTCCCTTCCAGATGCCTCAATTTTGGCACGGATGTCAAAATACGACTCCTTCCAGATTTCAAGCGTCCGCTTGGCTTCAATCATCTTGATTTTCGCCAGATGCCTGTCCTCTCTGTGGGTCCGTAAGAGAGGGCCGAGGTAAGACCCCTCCCCCTTCACCCAACATGGGGAATGTGAAGGAGGAAGGGGAAAACAGGGGAAGGAAAGCAGTAATATTCAACATAAACCTTAACATGCTTAGGACCAGAGAAGCTTCACCTGGGAAATCGCATTTAACTACAAATCTCAGTCTTCCAAAAACGGATTTCAGAAACATAATCTGCCCCTCAGAGGTTGGAGTGGATGAAGAAAGGAAAGGAGAGGCAAAACAGTAGTTAAATGCCTGTCCTGCAGCTAAAACTGTGCTCACGACCTGGGGTTCAATCCCAGGTAGCCGGCTCAAGGGTCACTCAGCCTTCCATCCTTCCGAGGTCGGAAAAATGAAGACCCAGCTTGCTGGGGTGGGGGGGAGGGCATTGTGTAGCCTGCACACTGTAATTAAAACTGTAAACCGCCCAGAGACTACGTGAAGCGGTATGGGGCAGTATAGAAGCAGAAGACTTTAAAAAACAGAGAGGGGGGAAAGGAGGAATGCAAACTGTTTCCTAATTTTTAAGGAAAACAGCATCATGTCAGCACCTGGATGCAAAGTCCTGAGCATAAAGTTAGAGCTTGAATAGGCAGTATCAGGGTGGAAACTGGAAACATGAATTCAATAAGTTAAGTACAGTGGTACCTTGTATAAAGGAATTAATTCGTTCCAAATGAAATTATGTTAAGCAAATTTTCCTTTATACAAATTCCCATAGGAATGTATGAAAATGGAGTAATCCCATTTTTATGTTGTAGGGATTCTCCCCATAGGCGATGATGTTAAGCAAATTTCCCCTCTCTCCGGAATTTTTTATGTAGTACAGCTTTTATGTTATACAAGCTGTTTGTTATACAAGGGTCCAGTGTAATTCTTCTTCAGTAAATGTGTAGTTAATAAATTTGTTACAGTTTTAGTCCTCTAGAATCTGCTGCTTAGAATGGCTGGATATGACCGTGACAAGTCAATGCGGTGACGTTAAAATTGGCTGTTGGTGAAGTCAGCAAATAGTAAGGATGATCTAAAATCTACACAGCTGGAAGGGTGCCTATGGATCACTGAGTCCAACCTCAGACAAGGAGGCACCGTTGGGAATTGAAAGCCCCCAAATTTTGGCCCCGCCATCGGATGCCTAAATCACTGAGCCAACTAGGAGTCCTTAAAACATCTGTGAACCCGTTCCCAAAAAGGTAACCAGTGACATCACAAACTCAATGTTTTCGAAGGCCCGAACAAAACGGATGCTGCCAACGCCCCGGGTCACGCCCGGCTCCGGCGAGGTGGCTACTCACTTGAATAACATCCTCAGATCCACCACTTTGCAGACCCGGGCTGAGATCTCCCAGGCGATCCGCTCCATCAGAGGGATCATCCTTTCGTCCTTGTTGTAATGCCGCGAAATGATCCAGACCATCCTCAGGGCGTTCATCAGGGAGGGAATGGTGTCCAGGACCACGTTGAAGCCGGTGCCGTGCGTCAAGTTCTTGGGAGGAGGGGAACGGGTGTTGTCAGGCGAGGGGAGCAGGGAGGAAGGGAGACCGCGTGAGGGGAAAGGGCGCCGTTCGAGATCCCCCTCCTCCCCGACAGCTAGGGTTGGGTTTGGCCAACTCCTGACCGCATGAAAACGACAGGCGTTTCCAGGATGCGGCCTGGGTAGAAGAGCCTCGTGGCGCAGTGGTTAAATGCCTGTACTGCAGGTGAAACTGTGCTCACGACCTGGGGTTCAATCCCAGGTAGCAGGCTCAAGGTTGACTCAGCCTTCCATCCTTCCGAGGTCGGTAAAATGAGTACCCTGCTTGCTGGGGGGGGGGGCAATGTGTAGCCTGCACACTGTAACTAAAAAATTGTAAACCGCCCAGAGACTACTTAAAGTGGTATGGGGCAGTATATAAGCAGAACACTTTGCTTTCAATCCCAAGCAGCCGGCTGGCTCAAGGTTCACTCAGCCTTCCATCCTTCCGAGGTCGGTAAAATGAGTACCCAGCTTGCTGGGGGGGGGCAATGTGTAGCCTGCACACTGTAATTAAAAAATTGTAAACCGCCCAGAGACTACTTAAAGTGGTATGGGGCGGTATATAAGCAGAACACTTTGCTTTGCTTTTGCTTTTGCCCGCCCCCCTCTGCCGCCTCTCCGGACGACCCACGCCTACCTTCAGGTGTCTCTCCAGCGTGGAAAGGAACCGCACGTTGTCCACCGCCTCCACGTGGTGCTTGCAGAGCTCGGCGATGACCGCCTGCAAGCTCTCCACGATGCCGGCGTTGGCGACGTCCAGCACCTCCAAAACCCTTTTGACCTGCGGCAGCTTGACCTGCTCCGTCAGGGCGCTTAAGGTCGCGTTCCTCTCACGCCACAGGTCGATCTCGGCCAGCGGCCCGTTGCCCTGAAAGCGAGACGGTGGGAAAGCGGGTCAGGAGCTGCGGAGGGAGAAGCCCGATGCTTGCTCAAGAAGCTCGCCGCCCGGTTCCCACAAAGGCAAGGCTGAGGGGGGATACGATAGCTTTGTTTAAATATGTGAAAGGACGTCATATTGAAGAGGGGACTGGTTTGTTTTCCATGGCTTCAGAGACTAGGACTCGGGGCAATGGTTTCAAACTAGAGGAAAAGAGATTCCATTTGAACATGAGGAAGAACTTCATGGCAGTTAGAGCTGTTCGGCAGTGGAATAATATGCTGCCACAAAGGAGGGTGGTGGCGTCTCCTTCTTTGGAGGTTTTTAAGCAGAGGCTGGGTGACCATCTGTCGGGAGTCCTGTGATGGGGGTTCCTGCATGGCAGGGGGTTGGACTGGATGGCCCTTGAGGTCTCTTCCAACTCTAGTATTCTATGGACGGTAAAACATTCTCACCGCTGGCAGGTAGCACATAAGGAAGGCAATTATATATGTGATATAATAATTATCATCATAATCTTAGAGCTTGGGGGGGGCGTGGGGGATCAACTCCAGCCCCTGTCAAGGAGGCCACAGCTGGAGACCTCAACGATCAACCGCTGAGCTGTCCAGCTGTTCAGCCACACAGGCACGCTTCTTGCAATGCCAAGAAAAGCAGAGCTTGCAAATGGGAAGTGGCAGGTATTTAAAGGCTTGAAGCACTTTCCCAGCAAGGAAAGGCCAAACTATTTATAGCAATATTTTTTTTTAAAGGCTGAAAGGACATGATAAAAACCAGCAGTCAATAATGCATCAAGGTTAACCAAAACGAGGCTCATTCCGGGTCCGTCGCAGGTTGGGAGGTGATGAGAGGTGTCGTCCGACGCCCCCTGGAGGCCTGGGGACCCCTGACGTTAAGACTTTGGAAAGAGGAAGGCGTGACAGAGTTCCGATTTGCTCTAACCCGATCACCTGGGGGACCTTTCTCTGGAGTTCGTCGTCGGCTGAGGAGATCAACAAAAGCCAGTTGGTGGCCAGAGTTTCCAAGATTTCTACGATTTCGTGGTCGCTGGCGAGGCTGTTCACGTCTCCGTCTAAGCATAAGGTCGGCATTTCCAACTTGATCTCCCCTAGGGAAAGGAAAACAAGGACCGGCTTCGATTACTGAGCCCATCGGAGGTTTCAGAAACAGCGGACACGCTTGGAAAGGCTTTTAAGCCAGGCGTGCCCAAACTTCGGCCCTCCAGATGTTTTTTGGACCACAACTCCCACAGTCCTTTGCCATCGGCAATCTAAGCTTAGAATTCTGGGAGTTGTGGTCCAAAACATCAGGAGGACCGAAGTTTGGACATGCCTGCTTCAAGTGTCTCCTTTGAACTTCCAGGTTTGTTCAGGCTCGAGTCTACACCCTGGGACTACGACGACAGCAAAGCATCACGTCAGGCCAATTCTTTAGACTTCTCTGTTTCCTGGCCCTGGATCCATTTTTAGACCATCCAACCGGAGTAAGAGATCTGGAGAACAGATGGAATTTTAGTCCATCTGTCTCTTGATGTTAGTTTTGCTTTCGTCTCAAAGACCAACCTGGTTATTTCTGTCTACCTGTCTGTTTATATACTGCCCATCTAGCTACCGGGCTACTCTTGGCAGTATATGACCAACAACCCCCAAAAGATAACATAGTAATTAAATATAAAAATATAACATGTTGCAACCAAATATGAGCCAAATATAACAGCAAATAGTAACAAACCACATAATCACAAGGTAAACAAGACAAAACCAAAGGAGAATCGGATCATAGTTGGGAAGGCGGACGCGGATTGAGTCTAATAATGTGATGGTTCCCCGAGTTGTAATCAGGACTCGGAGTAAGCCTCCTTGATCATCTAAACTTGCTGTCCTTCTGACGTTTACTGAATGTCGGAGCCCATCAGAGGCTCCGAGCTGGTCTTCCGACCCCTTTTTCATTTCACCCAGCTTCCAGACAGCAGAAAGAATGGACTGGGGTTGCAAACCCGCCTTTCTACAAGTCTACCAGTCCATTAAAAAAATCCAAGAGAAGCACATTTAATTGCATCTTTGCTTTAAAAAAAAATACAAGTTCACCCACTCGAAGCAAGGACTTCGGAAGTGGTTGAAAGCACGCGTACAAAGCATGTCTGAGGCCTACCTTCAATCTGCTGTATGGTTCTCTGAATATGGTTTAGGAATTTCTGCATATTCATTAAGAATTCGTTCCGCAGGGTCTGGAAGCTGTCCAATGCCACCGGCTTCGGCATGGCTTTCACCGCTGAGGATGGATCTTCTCCTTCTGCTTTTTCAGCTTCTGGGCGAGGGACCGAATCATCCGCCTCATACTGGTTGTGACACATTGCAGGCAGAAAGACCTGAAAGAGACACAACACAACCTGTTTCTACTCTTTTCTGACAGTAGAAATTTCCTTTCAACATGCAAGGGCTAAAATCAGCTATTTCAAGGGCTAAAATCAGCTATGATTTTTTTTAACACAGTAGAACCCCGGTATCTGCTGGGGATTGTTTCCAGGCCTTCCCATGGATAATGAAAACCGTGGATAACAGAAAACACCCAAAACTGCTTTTTTGTGACAGTAGCTTGCTTTACGGCTGCTGTTTGTGACAGCAGCTTGCTTTGTAGCTGCTTATTTATTTATTTATTTATTTCCCTCTGCCAACTGTGGATAACTGAATCAGTGGATAATGAATCAGTGGATACAGGGGATCCTACTGTACTCTTGGAGACATGCAGCTGTCAAGGGCAAAGCGTAATATAAAATACAGGAAACAGGCCCACCTACCTCCACCCCAAGCTTTTGCTGTGTGTTTTCTGCAGAAAGGACTACATTTTGCCCCCCCAAAAAAATCTACAGTCCAATTGAAAATACCAACAGTGAACCCCTCTCACCAGTCCAAAGATCTGCTTCAGCATCACTAAGGTTTTGCTACTTAGAATGCCATATTCCAGGACTTCGGGTAGGACATCGTTGGCTTCTATCAAGTCATTTGGTTCGCTGACCGTTTCTGAAAATATAGGAAAAAGCCATTGCCTCTTTCAGGAGTTATGCAATGCCACTGTTGAAGAGCTGGTTTATAAGTGAGGAAAATCCCGTAACTTCTGATTTTCATCATGTCTAAAGACTTCAAAACTTCAGAAAACAGGCTGGGGGGGGGGCTTCGTCTTTGCATTTTCTCTCTCTCTCTCTGTTTCTGTGTACTTAAAAAGCCAACACATTAGAGGGGAAGATGGGCTATCCTTTGGTATATTAGCAACCGTGGGGTAGCACATTTCCATTACAGGGAAGCATTCAAACATAATAAACTTAAACCCCTAGGAGACTCAATAGACCAGCCCTGCCTTCCACCCTCGTAGAATAAACCTTGAAAATCATCCTTGCAAAATACCTGCAGTGTTTCGGAGAAAAAACACAATGTCGCTCTCCACAAAGTCTTCCGGGATGTCATTCACGGCCATATGATAGTACAGGTTATAAACCTCTTTCTTTATGATTTTCTGAAACGGACAGTCATTTTATGGGTTTTGGAATGCCCAGCAATATGCTGACAAAATCAGAAAGCAACAGCATGTATGTTTACACTTGTCTTCCAAACTGATATTTACAACTAACTCCCTCAACCCAGAATGGCTCAGCAAACCAGAATTTTGAATTCCCAATAAGCAGAAGATCCACTGGTCTAGAGAGAGGGGACACAGATCCCTTGTGGGTAAGCAATAATCTGGAACTACTGTATTTTTCCATCTATAAGACGACCCCGTGTATAAGACGACCCCCCCCCCAACTTTTCCAACCCAAAATTACGGTTTTGCAATCAGGCAGTTTTCTTCTTGGCTTATTTCTGCACATACGGTGACCCTCAATTTTCAGCGTAACAATTTTAGCCAAAAATAGTCTTATGCACAGAAAAGCAAAAAAACTGCTACAGGTATTATTACAGTATTCTAAGATCTTAATCCTAGCATGACATCTGCCACCCTCTAGTGGCCTGTTCTGGTAATGCATGTTAAAATATGTTTTTTTGTCCACCTGCCTCTCTATTATATTCTATATTTAGCATTTGCTATTATTGACAGATTTCAATATCTGCGGAGGAGCCCGGAACCATATCCTCACAGAGACAGGCATGGTACTGTATCGAGTTCCAAGGTCAGAATTAATTCTATCTCTTTATATCCGAAGAAGGTTCATTGATACACTGATAAGAGGGCTCCTTTGCTGTAACCATTCACCAGAAACAGCCTGCGTTTCTGCATCGTTGTAAAAGCAGCACTGGAGAAAAGGACTTACTTTATACGTCCGACTTGTGGTACCTTCCATTCCTAGCTCACGCTCGATATCAGCCATCCCTGTTCCCAAGGAGGCCGTAGAGGCACCGACGGCCACCGCGGACTTTTCCCTGCCTTCCAACAGAGAAGAAGTTTTGCTTTTCAATTCTCTCCCTAGAAAAGAGGAGCATCCAGAACAAAAAAGAATGAATTCCAACCCAGAGTGCAGCACATAATGTCGGCAGCCTCAAAAGAAAGGGAACTGCTCCGGTGGATTCTGCGGGATCTCTGAATTCAGCCCAGAAATGTCTGTGAAGATTCTCAGTCATCCAGGTGAGTTTATCTGGAAGTTGAGTCATGGCTACTGGACTTCTTTTTCTTGAGAGATAGAAACGTTTCGCTGTTCATCCAAACAGCTTCATCGGTCTGAATACAGCTAGATGGAGGATTTGCACTAGCTGTATCCAGACCGATGAAGCTGTTTGGATGAACAGCGAAACGTTTCTATCTCTCAAAAAAGAAGTCCAGTAGCCATGACTCAACTTCCAGATCAGCCCAGAAATGTACCGCTAGGCAGCCTCGGAGGAAAGTGATACAAAATTCATGTGGCGGTGGTGCGGTCAAATCTGTTTGGCTGTATTTGTTCAAGAAATGCCCGAATCATTTTTCAAAAGCAGTCCTATATAAACCCCGTTACTCTTGAGGGGAAAGGGCACACCAATAAC
The DNA here is from genome assembly GCA_023846285.1 of Phrynocephalus versicolor. Lineage (NCBI taxonomy): Eukaryota > Metazoa > Chordata > Lepidosauria > Squamata > Agamidae > Phrynocephalus > Phrynocephalus versicolor. The sequence goes on along the minus strand of JAHTLZ010000019.1, from coordinate 1,421,024 downwards.
CAAGCCAGGCCCTAGTCATAGAAGGGTTGATTCAGAACGAACCCCATGTGGCATTCGTTTTAGAGGACTGAAAAATAACAAAACAAAAAAGGGTTACTAACCCTGTCTTCAAAGCCGATGCCAAGAGCTGTGGCGGGGAAAAGGGTACAGGTCAAGGGGGGGGGGTAATCAAAACTGATAGTAAGCATAAATCTTTGATTTGGTGCTCTCTCTTTTCTTGTATAGAGGCATGTTGGCTGAAAGGGTTGGCTGCAAAGTCGGCAGCTCAGGGGTTCGAATCCTGGGTGCCACACAGCAGAGTGAGCTCCCGCTGTCCACCCCAGCTCCTGCCAACCTACCAGTTTGAAAGCATGTAAAATGCAAGTAGATAAATAGGTCCCGCCGTAAAAAGCGGGAAGGTAAAACAGTGTCCTGTGCGCTGCAATGCGTTCAGCCATGCCAGCCACATGGACACGGACTAGCACAACACTGGCTCTTTGGCTTGAAAACGGAGATGAGCGCCGCCCCTAGAATCGGACATAAATACCACACCAGTGCAGGGGGAACCTTTATCTTTTCTTGTATATGCACATTATAGAATCTCTACAATTAGAGTCCGCCAGGACCCCTGGGAAACGGCACCCAACTTTTAACACATGTGAGTTATCTCTGAATTAGCCAGAGATGCGAACTGACATAGCACCGTTGGTGGGGTGGGTGGCCAAGTGGTTTTTGTCAGGCAGCAAAACATCTGGGGCCAGCTTTGGAAAATCACAAGTTGCTAAGATTTATTCCGGGTTCTTTCCCCCATACATACTTCCTTCGACCACTGACATGGAGGAGGCAGCGCCCAGTCTATCGGAACGAGAATCTTCTTCGTCTACTTCTTCGTAAGGGACATCTGTTTTGGAATGACCGGAAGAAAGAAATCACGCTAGCGTTACAGTCACCTGCCAAATATGTAGAAATCCTTCACAAATAAGAAAAATGGACTTCCTTTTATGTTTCCCTTTCCATTCAAGGGAATATTTTACACACTGAAGCTCGTTCAAAGTGGAAAGCAGAACTTGGGTGACATCCTTTTAAGGCTTAAAACTTTGAATCGGTTTATGAAACAAAATCAAATCTAGAGTCTCTAGACTACATGGGCCCTCCCGATATTTTAGAACCACAACTCCCAGAATTCTAAACTTAGACTGCCAATGGCAAAGGACTGTGGGAGTTGTGGTTCAAAACATCTGGAGGGCCGAAGTTTAGACATGGCCATCCAGCCCTCCACAAAAAATAAAAAATAAAAAATAAAACCGCCCTGTTTTTCCCAAGGCTGGCTTAAGAAAAGAAGGACCAGCGTCTGGTAACGAAATCATGCACTTTACAAACCCAAAGGTGCAGATTCATTTTCTGACATTTTCTCTGCCTGAAAACCCAGAGACCCTTTTTTTTGGGGGGGGGGTCCCTGTTTGGGGGGAGGACTGAGAAAGATGGAATACATAAATACATAAATAGATTTTGTTAAGGAATACAAAAGGAATGGGAAATCAAGGGGGGCTCTCTCTCCATTCCTCCTGAAGAGCTACACTTTTTGTACTCCTTAAAATATCTATCTATCTATCTATCTATCTATCTATCTATCTATCTATCTAT
>JAHTLZ010000019.1:1388604-1400692 GCA_023846285.1 Phrynocephalus versicolor | reverse complement strand
GATAGATAGATAGATAGATAGATAGATAGAGTGATACTGTGACACAGTGATAGATGATATAGATAGAATCGCCCCCAAAACCTGATGCTAAATATATATATATATATATATAACAGCAAGTCCTGACTCCTGAAGGTACCACCTTAAAGTTTTGTTTTTTCTTTTGATCTTTTCTTTTTCAATGTTTATTTCCCGTTCTGCCTAAAAGGAAAAGAAAGGGGCCCCTCCAAGGCACCGGCGGGGCATCCTTTCTGGCTACAGAGGAGGGTCGAGCCTTCCCGCCAACCTCAAAAAGGAGCTCCCCCCTCCCTCCCAACCCACCCAACCACCCCCTTTACCCAACAACCCTGCGAGGTAGGGAAGGCTGGTGAAGGGCAGCCAGGAGGAGAGAGGGAGGGACTCCTTTTGCCCCCCTCCTCCTCCTCCTCCTCACCGAAGGCTGTGACCACTACACCCTCCTGCCCCGGGAAGCTCTTCCTAGCCCCCTCCACCTCCCGCCCCCCCCATTCCGATGAGCGGGGCTGAGGAACGAGGAGGAGGAAAGAACTCACGTCTCTGAACTGGGCCAGGCCTCGCTCGCCTAAAGCGCTGAGGCACTCGTATGCCGAGCCGGCCTGGAGGAAGAGCTGGGCCAGGCACATCGTCTCGCTCCGGAAAGGGGAGCCCATGGCGGCGGGAGACCGAGAGCCGGGCCTCCGCTCCTCCGCCCGAGAGGCGCCGGAACGCCGCTCCGCTGCTTCCGAGGGGTGAAGGGTTCCTCCCGGCCAGAGGCCATAGGGACCGAGCAGCCCCTTCACGGCCGGCCGGCCCGCCGAGAGTTCCAGCCGCTTCCGGTTTGCCCCCTTAGAGACCGCCCCCCTTGCGGAGCGGCCCTACTTCCGGCTCCACTTCCGGCCGGCGCCGAGAGTGGGCCGCTCTGCCCTTGGGCAACTCTATGGTCAGCGCTCCGGGGTCTTGTTTAGAGACCCAACGCCGGCAAGGAGACCGAGTTCGGGACCGGAAGTGGGAGGAAGGTCTGCGCAGCGCTCGGTGAGGGGGGAGGGGGAAACTTCCGGCTCCTGCCTTTCCAAGATGGCCGTGGGAAAGTGGTGGGCCAAATTTGGTCCTCCAGATGTTTTGGACCACAACTCCCAGAATTCCAAGCCTGTATTGCCAATGACAAAGGACTGTGGGAGTTGTGGTCCAAAAACCTGGAGGGCCAACGTTTGCCTGCCACTTGTTTTTAATCCAAAGCAGTGGTGTCCATACTTCGGCCCTCCAGATATTTTTGACAACAACTCCCACAGTCCTTTGTCATTAGCAATACAGGCTTGGAATTCTGGGAGTTGTGGTCCTAAACTTCTAGACGGCTGAAGTTTGGACATCCCTGATCCAAAGGCTGGCCAACCTGAAAGGAGCCCCAAATATTCGTTTCACGTCCATAATTAAGAGGTTATTGAGCGAAGGGCAGTTCCCTCCTGCTCTGGTGGCTCCTCCCAGCCCTTCCAGTAACAAACCTCAAAATATGCTGGGAAGGATCCTAACCCAAAACAGCACCTGGGATCCTACCATCCACCCCTGAGCAGGGTGGCCGCTTACATATCAAAGGTATGGGAGGGAGAGATAATGAATGATGCTACTTTGCCTAAAATGGCTTGTTCAGCTTCAATTGTTACAAATGCATTGCTTATTTATTTTGAATATCCTCCTCCGCCACCTTTCTCCTTGGAAAATGACCCAAGACGGCTTACACAGTAATGAGGGGCAATATAGAGCTTACACAGAGATATAACTTTAGAAAAATTGCAGAGCATCTCACCTAAGTGGGAAGAGAGGTGGCCATGAGACCTGCACACCTGGTTGCTAATGGGAGTGGCCACCCCATACCCATTTTTTTCCTCGTTCAACCAGATCTGCACTGAAAGGCAGCCCTTCCAATATGACTGCCCTACATGTGCCCCACAAACCTTGAGAAGGGTCCTCAATAGTTCACCCAAGCAGGGGCACCGTCACAAGGAGAGATTCGACTTTCCGTTCAAAGGAATGTAGCGCTATTTCCACTCCAAGCCTGATGTGTGTATTTGGAGCCAAAAAAGCTGGCCCTGAAGCAGATTTGTCTCACAAGCCAAAAAAAAAAAAAAAAAAAAAAAAAAAAAAAAAAACCACCCCACACATCTGCTTTCCTTTTCACAAAAGCACAATGCAGCGGTGTGTTGCTTTATTACAAAATAAATTTAATTTTTGTCCTCTAAAAATATACATTAAGGTCCAAACATTTGGGGTTCCAAGAATACTTTTTTTTTTAAGTACCATCCATCAAAACAGAGAAAAGCATTATGAAAATGTCTGTCTTTGGCCAGTCACGATTTATTCCATGCCTCATAGTTTCTCCTCCAAGGATCGCTCAGCACCACTCCGATCAGGACGAAGAACACCAGCACCAAGCCTTTGGCAAGAGAATGGCAATAGGGCTCTCCTGAAAAAGAGGTCAGAAAAGAGATCAACGGATATTGCCTGTGCTGTGTCCTTGTAATCAAAGAACGATGTGGAACCTCAATGGAGATCCAGATCCTGGCTCAAGAGAACCCCATGATAAAACAGCTAAGTAAGCAAAGAAGTTCCTTCCAGTGACCAAAAATTTTTTTAAAAAGAGGCAGGCATTCTATCTGCTACATATTTTCTCCTTTGTTTACAGGCAGATTGATTAAAGTGTTACTCCAGGCATGTCCAAAATTCGGCCCTCCTGATGTTTCGGACGGCAACTCTCAGAATTCTAAGCTTAAATTGCCAATGACAAAGGACGGTGGGAGTTGCAGTCCAAAACATCTGGAGGGCCGAAGTTTGGACATGCCTGTGTTACTCGCTTTTCCAACAGCCACGGGTATGTACAATATTTTATAATGTATCAGGGATCACAGACCAGCATCCAACAAATAATAATAGGAGAACCAGCCAGAAAAACGACTGAATCCACAATATGCACCTCACGGGCTGGGGTTCAATCCCCGGTAGCCGGCTCAAGGTTCACTCAGCCTTCCATCCTTCCGAGGTTGGTAAAATGAGTACCCAGCTTGCTGGGGGGGGGCAATGTGTAGCCTGCATACTGTAATTAAAATTTGTAAACCGCCCAGAGACTACTTGTAGTGGTATGGGGCGGTATATATATAAGCAGAACACTTTGCTTTGCCTACTAAAATAAGAAAAGGACCCAACGCTCTTAAGGAAAACATCCAGAAACGGACTCTCTCCTTGTGTTTAAAGCTGTCTTATTTCAAAGCTAAGACCACTGCACTAAAGGCCCTGCTGACTGTCACATTGTAAAACCAGCCACAAAGAAGGCTTATTCGTGAATCTGATTTAATATGAGGAGAGCTGGTTATTCGTATCAGTGCGCCTCCCTATCTAGAACAAAACTTTTCAAGTTCTTTAGCTGCCATCTGCTAATTGAGCGGATAGTCGCTGGCCCTCCAGAAGTCAGACTACAACCCCCATCAGCCCACGGGAGTTGGATTATGGGAGCTAGAGTCCGACACCACCTGGGAAACCACCCATTCCACTTCCGTGCGGTAAAATACAACCCACCCACCCACGCCCAGTGAAGTATTATTACCCGTATAGTAGCGTGTCAACGGATACAGCAGTTCTGGCCAACAGACATCATTTCTGCGGCAGTCATATTCCGTGTAGTTAATCTGAAATCTGCAAAACAGGTCAAAGGACACGGCATCTAAATTATGTAACAAAGAGAAGGCATCCACTGGAGAACACTAGGATCACGGGAAGGAGCAATATGAGAGGGACATACAGGGGACCCTCGTATAACAAACACTTTGTATAACATAAAATCTGTACAACATAAAAAATTCGGGAGATAGGGAAAATTTGCTTAACATAAATCGCCTATGGGGCGAATCCGTACAACATAAAAATGGTCGCGATTAGGGTTTACTCTCTTTTCAATGCATTCCTATGGGAAATTTGTATCAAGGAAAATGTGCTTAACAAAATTTCATTTCTGTTAAGAACAAATTAATTCCTTTATACAAGGTACCACTGTAAGTTTCTGTCCATCTAGGCCAGAATTGGCTATTCTGTTTGAGACTGGCTCTCCAGTGCCTCTGGACGGAGCACCTGTCATGTGATTTCCCCCCCTCCCTCAACTGGAAATGCCTAAGACTGAAACTTGAACTGTTCTCTTGAGATCTATGGTTCCCCTCCCAAGCTGAGTCTGCTACTACCACCGTTACATTGATATTCCAGTCTTCCCTTGGAAGACGCGAATGCCTGTAAAATGCATACACCAGGCATGTCCAAACTTTGGCCCTCCTGATGTTTTGGACCACAACTCCCAGAATTCTAAGCTTAGGTTCCCAATGACAAAGGACTATGGGAGTTGTGGTCCAAAACATCTGGAGGGCCAAAGTGTGGCCACCACTGGCATACACGGCTCTGAGCTACTGTGGAGCCAGAGATGGAGAGTTCAGTTACCCCACTAGGCTTCCTTGACAGGGCCTAGACTTGATGTTCCCCCAGGTCCCTTCCAGTTCTGCCGTTCTAAGATCATCATCCTCACAAATCAAACCCACTGTTTTAACTGAAACTACCCCCCGAATTAGCTGAGGCGGTGACAGCCGGGCCCAAGCGAATTACCTTGTCGGCGGAACTGGAGGTTGAGCTGGTATTTGAATAAACCGCACATCGGCAGAGACAGAAAGGAAGCCAGTTTTCTCCTCACAGACCAGAGGGCACTGAACTTGCCAAGTGACCTTTGAAAAACTGAACACGAGGAGAAAAAAAATTATCATGGAAGGGGAACCATCAAGCTCCAAAAAGTGAAAACAGAGAGTGAGCTATGAATTCTCAATTACCGTCTCTGCCATTTTACGTGTTGATCCGTAGTTCCTCCTAGCCAAAAACAAACTGTTTCCATGCCCTGATCTCCAAACAGGTGGTAAATGAATGGCCAGAAAACTGCACAGGGATTTACACCAGGGAGAGCATTAATTGCATAAACCGCGATGCTACGGCAAATTGCCAGTAATTTACAAGCTTTCCATGCCTGTTTATGCACCATTCGCAAGACTTGGTGGGTGACCTGGAACGTAAATGGCTCTTATTAAACTCCAGGCAACCCACTGGAGCAATTTACACAATTACACTTACACCCGTGCAAATCCTCAATTGGCGATTCCATGGATTCAGGGCGAAATAAAAAAAAAATTAAACCTTCTTAACCTCTATTAATCTCACGCTTTGTCTCTTGGTGCTTTTTTCCCCTGCATCGCAGAGCAAAAAGCCACCCTCCCTGCAACAAGCTACAGAAATCTGCAAACAAAAACCAAACTTACTGTTTGGGGCAGAGGCAAATGAGAGACACATGCTGAAAAGGGTAATATTGAACGATTAAAACAGGACAGAACATGCGGCGATAAATAAAGGTTCACATCAGCCAAACGACACTTGAATAAAAAGTACCTGATCTGCACCCCGAGTATCTCCCGCTGTGTGATGCCTTCTACCGCTCCCACATCAGCAGTGATAATCTGAATATTTAAATGGGCAGGAACATCGGGGCAGGTCCCCTTTACACTCCCGACACTTGCCTCTGTATTCTCGTCCAGTGTATCCAGACCTGTTAAAAACAAGATTCCCGTCCTGAAAAACTAATGAACTGATTGTTCAGCAATAAAACCCTGGGCTAACTTTCTCTGATAAACAAAACAGGCAAAACCTCAGCTTTTTCTGAAGCAGCTCTACCCACACCAAAACATCCAAAATCTTCAACGTTCATGCAGATGTAGAAGAGGTAGCTGTGCTAGTCTGTGCCAACATTACGGGTTTTCTTACAAAGGGAAAAATACAAGAATAAAAGAACAAATGGTGGAAAGACAAAAATGTGGTGGATCTTAAAGACCAACTTTTTTTTTAACACGAGCTTTTGTGGCCAAGTCCACTTTGAGAGACATGAGAAAGAGATATAATATAGCAAATAGTTATACATGGCATGAGCATATAGAGATCAAAACATTCGTATTGCACTGCTCTTGAGCAAAGAGTTTTACTCTTATCTTCAACTATAAATACAACGTGGTTGTTAGCATCATGATTCTAGTGGCTTAAGATCAAAATTCAGTCCTGGAGCTTTCTTAATATGGAAAGTAGAAGCTGAATCGTGTTTTCTACTACTCCAGATCTTATTAATCATTTAAATAAACTCTGCATGTGTGATTTTCTCTGAACAGTACATTACGATTTTTATAATAAAACTTGCAAACAGAATTCAATTATTTTAAATTAAAAGAAAACCCAACAACTAATCTGATTCAAATTAATTAATTAACTCACGGATTATTTGCACCCAATCATCTGGGACGCTCGTATTGGAATTTCCTCTCTTTCCAACGTAGCTAGCTTGCACCAGAGAGTTCAATGTTTCAGCAACGTTTTCCCTGCAAACAAATCGGTGTGCATGCCGTTATTTAATATTTTGCATTCCATTTTGACTCCGTCAACTGATGACACATTCATCATAGTGAAATTACTACTCCAAGAGGAAAATATTACAGTTTTATAAAGTAGTTTTCAACGCTAGAACTGTTGTTCTTTATTTCAGCAACGTAAAGGTCTTAAAGGTGATAGGATCTAGGTTCTATTGTCACTTCAGATATGGTACAAACAACAGATGGGCACGAATCGCCAAACCAGCAGTTCGTGCTGGTTCGTTTCTCAGCTGAACAGGTGTTTGGGAGGTTCCCAGCCCCGCCTCTGGAAGGCACCCACTGAGAGGCAGCACTTCAGCTTCCCTGCCCCAGGTGCTGCCTCTGGGAGGAGACCTATTCGCCCAAGAAATGAACCAACACGAACCGCCAGTCCGTTGGTTCGTGCCCATCTCTAGTACAAGTGGTAAAGGGAACTAACCAAACTGATCTCACCTCAACTGGCTGCAGTTCTCTGCAAGTTCAACCTCCATAATGCATCCAGAGACTGAATTTAGTCCGAATAAAACTGGCATGAGAGTCGCAGATGTACACAAACCACGGCCACCTGTGTGAAAAAAACATATCTGCTTGAGAATTCTGCATATAAACCTTTTTCACTTTCTTGCTTGCCATGACACCGTGCAACATTGTTTCTGAAAGAAACACTAGAGCACCTAGCAAAAGCCACATCCTATGGAGCAGTCAGTGTTTGTCTTTGTACAGGACTGAAATCTTTTAACACCATTCACGCTGAACTGGCTGAGTCATCACACAGCAGGCTGACTGAAAAGCTAAAACATGCTGCAAATAATCAAGTTTGTGTGGCCGTTGCCCCTTGTGTACTGCAATACACAACTTAGTGTGCAGTGACTGTAACTGAAAGCCATTTGCGACCCAAAGCTACAACGTTTGAGTTAAGCCGGCAATCGGATTTTCACCAGTATCTCCGAGTTAGGAAATGTTTTTAATGCCAGATGGTTAAAAATATTTCTTTACTGAAGGTGATCAAAGGAGACCCCGGTAGACATAAGAAACGGAAGAAAAGGCATCTACAGGTTTATACAGATAGTGTATTCTGCCTAATTATCAAATGTTTGTTTGTTTGTTTGTTTGTTTTATTAATTATCAAATAAAGTCAAATAAATAAATAAATAAATGTCAAAGGTCAGATGACTGAACTTAATCCTTCACTGATGTTGCATTTTAAATTTTTAAAAAGCGTTTCAACACCGTATCACCAGAAATCATTGCTAGAGAGAGCAGAAAAATCAGGTAAAACATGACCCAGTAAAACATACGATTCCGACATTCCTTCATTTATGCTGTCGTTTCAGCCGTTGTATCACATTCCCTGCCAAAACTTTGTACCTGGCTTCCAAAGATTTAAGGTGGTAACCACGTCGGAAAAGTTCAGATTTGCGGCTCTAACCGGTCTTCCGACTTGGTAACCTACGTAGACAAAGAGAATTACGTGCGGGGTTTCGTCAGAGCGGTCGGGGCCGATGGCTTGTCAATGGATGCCGGGTCTGGGCAACACCAGAAAATCCAGTCGCCTCCCTGGAGAACGCACTCCTGTTCCGTGCTCTAGACAAAAAGGTCACCCCCAGTAGCTGTCTCGGGCTCTTCCCTGACCAGCTCATTCCCCACAATGCTGTTCTGCAGGAAATTGAGGCTGGCAAAAGAAGCTTCTTTGGCCACTGGTTGGAAGGAATGGTTCTCTCCGCCCAGCATGACCCAGGAAGGATGGAACACCAGCGTGGTAAACCCGATGCTGGGCTTTGCGGCTAAGGCCAGACAAAACAATACATCCCCTTATGTATAAGAAATGCACGTAAATCAGGCGTTGACCAAACTTCGGCCCTCCTGATGTTCTGGACCACAACTCCCAGAATTCTCAGCTGAGATGGGCAATGACAAAGGACTGTGGGAGTTGTGGTCCAAAACATCTGGAGGGCTGACGTTTGGACAATGCCTGATGTAAATACACAATTGGGTTTGGAATGCCAGCAAATCTGGAAGGATGTGGGGCTATCGATGCTGACAGGACCAAGAAGCCAAAGGGAAAACTGAATATCACTCACTAACTGAGCATTCACATGAAAAAAAATGTGTCTTTTAAGCCAATGGTTTTCATGTCACCTGGATTTCCAGACAATTCTTCTGTGCTAGTCGCATTGACACTCACAAAGCTGACCGAAAATCTCTGTGTCAGTATCTCTGAAAAATAAAAATAAAAAGTTACAGCGTATCATTTTAAAAAGACCCTAACTCCACCCTTATCATAAATACCGCTATCTTAAATGTAGTTAACTGACTCAATTTGAAAAGATAGCATGGGAATGGTTCAGTAAGATTATGCCACAGAAACAACATACAAGAAACCCTGACTAAACAGTGGCACTGCTGGGGAATATGACGGTACCTTCTGGGCACAGATCTCCAAAAAGGATGTTAACCTTCATTTCAATGATTCTCTCGCCTTCCCATATGATCGTGTAATCTTCGGCCAAGGTCACATTTCTGCATCCTGAGAACAGAGAGCAGACCGTTCTGCAAGGATGTAAAACAACGCACTAGCAAAACGTCTTTCAATGGACATTAAAGTCAACGGATACGTACCTCCACCGGCACAGCTGTTTGTGTTAGTGGCGCTCTTCTCCCGAATCACCTGCAGCCACACTGCCTCTGGTGAGAAAAATAAACAGAACAGAGGTGCCACGTCTGAAACCCAGCTGTAAAGGAAAAGGTAGCATCCATGCCGCTTGCAGCTGCCCCGTGTCAGGCAGCAGAGCCTCAAGTACAGGACTGGGCTTCTGCATACAGATGTGGTCAGAACCACATCTGGACACAAAGGTATGCAACAGGTGGAAGCGGGATGTGTGTGTGTGTGTGTGTGTGTGTGGTTACAGTCATGACCGACTCTCTGTGTCCCCATGTCCATGGAGTTTTCTTGGCAGGAATACTGGAGTGGTTTTGCCAGTTCCTACTCCAGGCGCCTACAGCACCTGGGATTCCCTGGTGGTCTCCCATCCAAGGACTAACCAGGGCCAGCCCTGGTTAGCTCCCAAAATCAGGCGAGATCGGATATGCTTAGGGACTTGCATTAAAAAAAACTGGGTGAGTGAGCAGTTCATTTTAGCCTTTTCCTTTTAATAGCTCAGGAGAGGAATGTTAAGGTCATCTGATGTCGCAGCTTGGTATGAAAGCAGAGAACGCAACAGCCCTTCTGAAACTGAGCAGACCTGAGTTCTAGAAAACCCTGTGTAGACCCACTTCTTTTTAACCCCCCCCCCTTATTCTTATTTCCTCCTCTCCCCTTTCAACCCATAACACCCCTGAGAGGCAGATCAGTCTGACGGGATAACTGACCCAACGCCATCCAGTTTAGTGGGTTCAGTGGGGATTCAGATCTCAAGCGGACCTGTGATCACCACACTGGTTGTCATCTTCCATGAGAAAAGAAAGGAGGCCTATAGAAGACAAAATCTACTGCTGGTCAAGCGACCTTGTCGCCCATTGTTTCTGCAAGAGGAACACACAATAGGGCTTTTTCAGCAACTAACCCCAGACTATGGAATGCCCTCCCAAATGAGACTCGCCTGGCGCCGACGTTAATAACATTTCGGCGCCAGGTAAACACCTTCTTGTTCCAGAAGTTTTTTAACTAATGATTGTGGGTCCTGATGGCAATTTTAGTGATGTGTTTTTAATGTATCGTATTTATTGCATTTACATGTTTTCATTGTTCTAATTTTGTTGTATTTTGATGTTTTAATTGTCCATTTTGATTGTGAGCCGCCCAGAGACCTTTGGGTAGTGGACGGCATACAGGCTAAATAAATAAATAAATAAATAAATAAGGAAATAAATAAATAAATAAAAAGGAAATCTGAACTCAAGGGTAAGATCACAGGCATCAGCTGAAAAAGTAATCTTATGAGGAGCAAGCTACCTGTTTTTATATTTAAAAAAAAACAGCATACCTCCAGTACCGCTGTTGATGGCTATGTCTGTCTGCCTGGTCCCCACTTCAGTGCAAGCTGCGAGACATTCAGTCTCAAAATTCTGTAGGAAGGCAACGGGGGCATTTTTCGCACACTGGCCGGCTATGAACGGCTGCATTACACACACAAAAAGAGAGAGAAAAGGCATCAGTCTTTGTTTCGTGCTGCTTCTCGTTCTAAATCCAAAGAAAAAGAGACCAAAAAAGAGGAAGGTCTGTTCATAAAAGTTGGACTGTCCTTACCTGAGGAATGGTAAAATATTCATTTTGGACAGTCAGGATCGGATCGCCTTGTCTGTAACCGCTAGCGAGTTTTCCTGGGACAGTTTGAAAGGGAACCTCGAACGAAGAGATACGGGGCGAAGAGGAACTGCAAATACATTTTGAAAAACACGCTTGTATTGTTGTTGCAATGATTTACAATACAGTAGGACCCCCGTATCCACTGATTCATTATCCACTGATTCAGTTATCTACGGTTAGAAGAGGGGGAAAAATTAAATAATCCAGCAGCCACAAAGCAAGCTACTGTCACAAACAGCAGTCATAAAGCAAGCTAGTGTCAGGAAACAGCAGTTTGGGGGTGGGTAGGCAGGCATTCTCTCTCATCCACGGTTTTCATTATCCACGAGAAGGCCTGGAACCAATCCCCAGCGGATACCAGGGGCTTACTGCAACGGCATGCTGTCAAGTTGGTTTTGGGCCATGGCAATCCACTTCAGCATTTCCTAGATACAGCATACTAAAACCAACCCCTTCTTCTGGAGTGCTCCAGGACTGTGCAGCTGTCCCACAGCCACCCAGGCTGGCTCTTCTAGGCTCTACAGGGAGGAACCGAACTCCTCTAGGTCTGGCCCTGCAGTCTGACTGAGGTATCTGGATGGTCTATTATTGTTATAGGTTATACTCGATACTGATGATACAAGAACAGGGGGAAGAAGAGGAGGAAGAGTTGAGTAGCAGAAAAGGTGGGAAGATTGGGCCAGGGTCTAAGAGCTGTACAGGATGTTTATTTGTTTAAGTGCGGCGTTATGGCTCAGAGGTAGATTCCACAAGAGAAAGAAACCAGATCAGATCAGGTGAGGGCGTGTGTGGAAGAGGTGGGGATGAGCATGGGCGTTCTCTCCCATTAGCCCTGTTTAGAACTGATTAGCCACATACGGAACCGAAAATGGACGCCTACACTTACACCGCTCCGTGATAGAAATAGCCAAGGAAAGGTGTGTTGTTAAGTGGCGTCTGCACACACAAGAAGGGAAACCAGTCGGGGGCATTGTGTCCTTTCTGAGCGGAGCACAACTGGTCGAAAGGCGGGCTGACCATCCCGCCGTAAACTCCGGTATAACATGAGCCGCTGAAGAGTTCCTTCACCTCCGAGGTGCATTCCTAAAAGGAGGAGGGGGGGAAAGACCCCAAAATTAAGCAACAAGGCTGGGCCAGATAAGGGAGACTGAGTAAAAGCAGGGCCGGGACCGATTAGGGTCACTACAGTTCAGTGGCAACAAGGCACAGGCTTGGTACACATGCTGAAGCTCCTGCACTCCCTTTGAAAAGAATCGGGCATAAAGTTGTGTGAAAGGCTATCTATCTATCTATCTATCTATCTATCTATCTATCTATCTATCTA
>JAHTLZ010000019.1:1324081-1387191 GCA_023846285.1 Phrynocephalus versicolor | reverse complement strand
TGTGTGTGTGTGTGTGTGTGTGTGTGTGTGTGTGTGTGTGTGTGTGTGTGTGTGTGTGTGTGTGTGTGTGAGAGAGAGAGAGAGAGAGTATCTCTGGATATGTATATTTTAAGTTTATGTTATGTCAGTGCTAGTCATTGGCCGTCATAAAGTTCACTCCTTCATTCATGAGCCATCAAGATCTAAGTACTGTACCTTCAGCTCTTCCTGTCACATTTCCCGAAGATGTATTGGCATAGATTTCAGCCTGGATCAAAAGGTGGGCCACTGTCGTCGATTCCCGACAAGCTGAGACCTGCAAGGCTTCGACCACACAAAGTGCCTCCTTGCAGCAGTAGTTAGTCAGGTTTGAGGAGCACAGCCATAAATCTCTAGTCAAGCGCACCGTCACTTGGGAAACATTCTGAAACACAAAAGGATTGACGGATAGCTCTGATATATACACATACACACATACAGATCACAGATTTTAACACCATTTGCTGGGAAACCTTGCTGAGCCAGAGTTTGATTTAAACAAGTGCATGAAGCATCTCACCTACCGGTGAGACATAAACATAGTTGTTATCATTATGTTCCTTAAAAATATTTTTTTTTAAAAAATTTAAAGGTCAAAAGGCCTCCAAAGTTTAAAAAAATGCAACACAAAGAAAGACACAATGTTGCTAATTGTTACATTTCTTTTAGGGGACTGTAAATACAGTAATAATGTAAAAAATACATTTTTATAATACATTTTATAATACATTTTTATACATATAATACATTTTTATACATACAGTGGTACCTTGTATAAAGGAATTAATTCGTTCCAAATGAAATTATGTTAAGCAAGTTTTCCTTTATGCCAATTCCCCATAGGAATGCATTGAAAACAGAGTGATCCCATTTTTATGTTGTACGGATTCTCCCCATAGGTGATTATGTTAAGCAAATTTCCCCTATCTCTGGAATTTTTATGTTGTACAAGTTTTATGTTATACGAGCTGTTTGTTATACAAGGGTCCACTGTTTAATACATTTTTTATAATACATTTTTATTAAAAAAAATAAACTTTTTAAAGGGAGCACTGCCCTTCGCAACGTTACTTTCAACCTCACTCTGTCAACAAATAGGTAAAAGAGCAACTTTTAAACTGAATTTTTACCCTCAAATTCATTCTTTTTATGACGCTCCCCTTCTACAGAAAAACACTGAATCAACAAAATATACACCAAGGTCTGTCACATCCTCTGGCCAACAGAGGAAGTCTTTTTTTGGTGATTTATATAGGATCCATTGAACTATATAGTCCTTGTTAGTATGTTACTTTTCCCCTACATTGGGAGTGGGGCCTTAGATGAGCCTCCAAAAGGAGTCAGCCACAACAGACGGTGGATTTGGAAATGTATGGAATTATACAAAGGAGGCACTGAAACAGAAGGTTGTTAAGAGAGTCGACTAGCAATGAAAACACAAAAGTTTTTACTAACCCCTTGACGGGTGACATTCAAGCTGAAGTCACCGGTTCTGTTCCTTCCGCTACAGTCTGCAAGGGGAAACGTACCTGGAAGCAAGCAGAAACAATGATCCAGGCCCCTTCCAGGGTCTGCAGTTCTAAGATGTTTGTTGACGAGGAGAGAAAACAGTCCAGCAATTTCATATGCAATATTAGGAAACGTGTTTCAAAGTGATCTTACCTGTTTCGTTGTCTGCCGCAGCAATAGAGAAAACATCTGTGGGAGCGCTGACTAAAGAAGCAGTAACTACATTCCCAGACATATAAATGAAGGGAGGCTGAAAACCTACAATTAGAAATAAGATGCCAATATTGGCAATTGCGCCAAAAACAATATATATGGAGGACACATTGCTCTGTTAAAAATTAACTTCAGATCACTCCCTAAGAATAAAGCTCCTTTTGTCCACCCTTTTCTTCGTCGCTCTGAAATGTTATTTGAAGATAAAGGAATCCCCCACCCTTTGGGAGAACAATGGAATTTCATATACAAGTGGACCCTCGTATAACAAACGGTTTGTATAACATAAAATCTGTACAACATAAAAAATTCGGGAGATAGGGAAAATTTTCTTAACAGAATCGCCTATGGGGCAAATCCGTACAACATAAAAATGGTTGCGATTGGGGATTACTCTGTTTTCATTGCATTCCTATGGGAATTTTAATAAAGGAAAAGTTGCTTAACAGAATTTCATTTGGAACAAATTAATTCCTTTATACAAGGTACCACTGTACTTAAATGCAACAGAGCAGGTTGCAATCTTGAGCATACTTTAATTGCAACAGCAGGTCGTAAATCTTAAGCATATTTAAATGCCACAGCGAGCTGCAACGACCCCTAAGCGCTCTTATCTGGAAGCAGAAACCCCCCCCCCCGAACTCAACGTCCGAGCCATCATGTTCAGGGCTGCAATCTGTAGCAAACCCAAACGGGACCAAAATAATAATAATGAGGACTTAAAAGGGGAGAGAAGAGCTGCACCGGTTCGATTGTCCTGTCCTTGCTACCTTTTAGTCTTTTAAATTTTTATGTGAACCGCCCTGAGTTCTCGCTCGGGAAGTAGGAGCGGTATATAAATCGGAAAAATAAATAATAAATAAATAAATTCGGACCGAGCCGCAGGCAGGGGGCCAAGGGACTCTCTGCTTTCCCTCCACCCACCGGGGTTCCCATCCTGGGCCTGAGCCCCGAGGAGACCCCACAGGAGCCCCCAAAGGAGTCCCCCGAAGGGCATCGCCAGGCAGAGACTCCACTAAGGCGGGAAACCCAGAGCCGTGGCCGCCGCCATCTTGTGCGCGGCCTCTTCCGCCTCCTCCGGTCGCCATGGAAACGGCTGCTGGGACGGGACCACTCCGATGCGGCCGCTTCAAATAGGGGGGCACGAAAGTGGCTCCTCTGTGCCCTTCCGAGCCAAATCCCTCAGGAGCGACGGCCCTCGGAACTGTTGCTCTGCGGAAGAAGTTGCCGCTCATGTTATTACAAATAAATAAGTTTTTTTTCCTCTCTAGCATTTATCTCCCCCCGTCCCTGCTGCGCGAGTGGTACAGCCCACACACAGGCGGCGTTTCAAGGGGCCGGGGAGAAAGCCTACAACTCCCACCCTCCCTTGCGGCAGACGGTGGCTTTTTTTAAGATTTAAGAGGCAAAACATGCCTGGTTCGAACCTCATTGTTGGTAGAAATCCAGTTTAAAGCACGCTTCACTATAAAAAAATGCACTTGGGTCAAGCAGTTTGCTGGAAGGGCTGATTGGAGCTGCAATCCAGGCCACAACCCATTTGCTGGTGGAGAATGATACCCCCAAATATGAAGAAAAGCAAAGGGGAAGAGAACATAAAGTGATACAAATCTTATATTCCACCCCTCTGCAACACCAGAATTAGTTTTACAGGTCACACAATGCAAATATAATGTGTTACTGCACTGAGCTTTAACATACTGTATAGATTTTATCATCTTATTCTATATACTATCAGTGACAGCCTGTCCCACTCACTCCATATACAGTACTTGATTGTAAAACATCATAAAGTTAATACACCACACGAAGACTGTTTGAGGTGCAGTTCTTTCTCTAGAATACAAATAAGTTGGCTCCTGCCATTGGTTCGAGACTGGGATTTGTGCCTATACAATGTCCACCAGATGAACTGTCCATGTTCCCAATCTTTATTGTTCTGCCCTAAAGAAAAACATGGACACTCAGGAATGTCAAATATTCCATATCACGGAGATTTCACCTAACATTCCTCATTTATCACCAGAAGCTGGGTTACCAGTTCAGCCATGAGGTTTTATTAACTCAGGAATAATTTAGTCCCTAACCGAAATGGGAAAGCATAAACTGATCCAAACACAACTACTTCCCTCAGATTCTTGGCAGTCAATAACTAATACATAAAAATCCCTATGAATCAACCTTCTCCCCCAAGATAAAATCCTCTTAAATATAAGCTCTTTGCTCTGGAGCTGCTAAAATCAGTCGTAAATCAAGAATCCATGATCGCTTCAAGGGGGTAAAGCAAATCCATTCCCTATGTTTGCTGTGACAGCCCATTACCCCCAGGGAATTCACTAGTGGAAAAGGTAATCTTCTTTTGATTTACTACTACCTCTTTTTTACTTCTACCATAGTTCCTCTAAATGAGTAACATAAGGAATATGCCACTATTACAAACTGCAGGATGCAGCATGAGCTTTTGAAATCGTTCCGGTTTTTGGACTAAGACCTGTAGAATCCACCACCGTTTACGCTGTCTAATAGGATTCTGAACCCTGCAGTTTATATATTAAAAAGCTACCTTGCCTCCCCCTCCCAAAACCTTTATACAATGTACTTAAAGTGGGCTAGGGACGAGAGAAGAGAAGCTGGTAAAAAATCAGAGCTTTGTTCTGGTAGATTTAAGGTTCACTGGACCTAACCTCCTTCAAAGGCTGTCAATGTTTAGCTGGTGGCCGACGGAGATGCCTCCAACTGGCTAGATCAGGGAATCCACTTCTCTCTTGCCTGCCCATCCCTCTCCCCCCGTTAATCCAAAAGCAAGTTTCCGTCAGTTGAGTTTGTCCAGGGACTGCGTCCAATTAACTGATCCCAGGAGAAGCCGGAGAAGCCATTTCCGTCGCTAGGTTCCTGCAGTTGGGTTGACGACACTCGACTGAAAAGAGGAGACACCCCACGGCCGCAAAAATGGCGGTGGGTACCGATCCGACGATCTGCCTGTCGTTTCTGTACAAGAACGACCCCTTCTACTCGCTCTGCCTTGCAGACCTGCTGACAGCACCGCAGTGGGTGAAGAATACATTTCTCAAAGAGCAGAAGGAGCTCACCGTGGTAAGGAGACCCACGGCACTTTCTCTCCGTATCCTCAACCGAGTCACAGGGATCTTAATATGACGAACTTGTAACTCACTAGGGCAGTGATGGCGAACCTTTTAGAGACCGAGTGCCCAGAATGCAATTCAAAACCCACTTTTTTTTTTTTTTGCAAAGTGCCAATACAGCAATTTAACCTGCATACAGGTGGCTATGAAGGGGCGATGTCGGGTGCCCACAGAAAGGGCTCCGAGGGCCACCTTTGGCACCCGTGCCATAGGTTCGCCATCAGTGCACTAGGGGGTTGAGGCAGGATTCCCCTGCAAAGTACAGCGGTACCTCGGCTTACGCATTTAATCCATTCCAAGGGCATGCTCTTAAGCCGAACTACTCTTAAGTCGAAGTACCTATCTAAAAAAATGAAAAAAATAAGTTAAAAAATGAAAAAAAAAATTTTAAGTCGAGCAGACCATATCTAAAATTTGTAAGGTGGCAGTTAAAATGCCAACAGTTTTCTGCTCTTAAGTTGAATTGCTCTTAAGTCGAACTGCTCTTAAGTCAGGGTACCACCGTATTATTCTGTATATTTTTCCCCCTCTCTCCCACAATCCTAGGCATTAAGGAAACTGGAACAGCAGAAACTGAGCAGACTGAGGCAACTTGACGAACAGAAAAAACAGTTTCATCTACTGATGATCAAGAGATTATCTCCTCGAGTCACCATTAGCAGGGTGCCGTCCACTGCCACACAGAGAAATAATCATCAAACATCATCCAGCGTCTTGGTTTCATCTTTCCTTCTCCCTTCTTCAGATAAAAACAGCTGGAAGAGTCTAGATATAAAGTCAGCTACCAAGCCAGGTGCTGGCTTGTTTTTGGCCAACGAGGGAGAATTCCCTGCAACGTGTGCCCCGAAATTTCACAAAGTGAGCTTCCCAAAAATCCTCTACTTGTAGCTTAAATTGAACAGAAAGAAGAGAAGAGATCCTTCACCCGATACCTCAGCCTTGGCTCAGATCTGCTGTATTCAACGCCTATGGTTAAATATTCAGCTATGCATGTGCTAATGCCAACAAATGTAGTTAAATAAATAAAAAATAGTTATCAATCTGCATTGCCTAATTATGGAATGTTGTAAGCTGCTTTTAAGAAAATTGGAACCTTTCTTAAAATAAATGAAAAAATAATCGCCCTGTCTCCTTGTCCCTCCTGTTCATAATTTGCACCTCCTGATCTATTTCTTAGGAAAGCTTTATTCGGGAAGACTTACAAAACAGTTATAAAAATGGAACAGCATTGGAGCTGGCAGGCAGTAAAAGACACGGGCCTGCCAAAGAGCAATCAAGCATTGGGTTCCTCTTAAGACCCTCAACCAGAACATAAAGCAAGAGATTCTGTGCTCAGGGACTGAAGTGTACACAGACCATGTTTGTAAAAAAAAAAAAAATGTGTGACAGATACGGCTGTATTAAAAACCGGGTCAGTATTCTATGAAATAAAACCACGGGGCAAACACAGGCCTGTGAGATGTTCAGAAAAGGAGAACGGAAGTCTTAACATTCCAAAGAAATTCCCGGTTCCTGCTGCTTCCTTACAAGGGGAAAAAGGTAAAATCGCACACAATGGAAATCGTAACCAGGGTAGACCCGCAGAGAAGCTTCAAGTCTTTCCCTCCTGCTCTGAGCAGGCTCTCCCTTCTCGTAATCGATAACGGTGATTTGTTTTCCTGGTATCTAGAAAGGGAACATGTCAGGAATGAGACTAAGGTGCAGCTGAGTTTCATCCCCGGAGTGAGGATAAAGACAGGCGACGGGGAAGAACCCTCATCTCTTCCGCTGGTCTGAGATGGCTGGGTGGGACTGCGTTGGCTCAAGTCTTCCTTGAACAAGCTGCCAGGCCAGGAGCCTCCAAAACAGACCTAAAGCAGGAGCCATTTTTCTCCCGAAACACCTGGCACTTCTGTTTCTGGAAGAAAAGGAATGGCTTAGAAAGTAGCCTGAAGAGATCCGCAGAGGGAAGCCGGTGTGGAAGGTTCCGTGGGCAAAGGTTCACACCTCTCAGTCCTGGGTTCGTAGGTTTCTGTCTTTCCATCGACACACACCGCCGTTGTGGGTTCGAGGTTATTCCCAATGAAGCACCGTAGCTTCCTGACGCATGTGGCAGACCGGCGCCAACATCTGTGGCTGAACAGACTGGGCACAGGCAATGCGATGGAGCCGTGCTGAAATGTTTACTCCTCCGTCTGATCTTCTTAGACAACGCCGCATCTTAGCACTACAATGTGAGCCCTGAAGGGACGCGTGGAAGGCGGCAGACGGGACGATCGGATGCCGTTAGACAGCTAATTTCAGCTTCTTTCTCTTGGCCTTCATGACAGCTGGCAGTGAAATCTTGAAGGCAGTCCTGGAAGGAGAGGCGGGGGGGGGAATGTATCATTTGGGGTTCATATTTATATCAGCAGTGTACATTCTTTCCGTGTTCGCAGGAAAAGAAACACCCTGCATCAAAGAAAGCCTAAAATGTTTATCACTCAATCATGTTTGTTTGCTTGATTGGTTTAGATACCGCATAAGAAGAGCTGGCCCGAAGTCAACTCTTCTAACCTTGCAGATATCTGCATGCATTCATGGTAGTGGGATGGCTATTTTTTTTTTTTTTGGTAAATAAAATAAATAAATAAATAAATATAGATCAGTGTCTACCACTGGAAGGGAGGGAGGGAGATAGGCAGAGGTGCACAGAATAAAAAATGGACAACCACAGCAAATTATGCACAGAATGTGAAGCTCAGAGTTTCTGGTAAGGATTAACTAATGGAAGAAATGGGGGGGAAAGAGAATTATGTGATTGTACACAAAGAAGTTAGCTCACGTCAACAAGAAACCGGCAGAATGGGCTGCAGGCCGCTCAAGAAGATTGAGTGGCACGAAAGCTCTATCCAGCCCAGGTTTCTCCAAGCTCAGTCCAATCTATCCCAGCCCCAATGAGGACTAGAACCTTGCCTTGTTTTTGAAGAGTTCCGCGCAAGACACTTACTCACAAGTGGTGCAAATGGGACTGAAGCTGCAGAAGACTAGAAAAGGAAAGAAATTTTTGTCTGCGTCATAGGTCACAGAAGTCAAAGGCAAATCCAAGAAAAAGAAATTTAAAAAACCCATCGGATCAGCCTTACTTGAAAGACACACGGAGCAGACGTAACCAATCTCGATGAGATTCCTGTGGCAAAAGCAAGCGGCCCGGTAGTCCACGTGAGCAGGGGGTGGAAGGATGAGCTGCGATCTCTGTTCCTGGTCAGGAAGGTAGACCCACTGCAATATAAGAGACAAACGGGAAAGTATTGAATAACTCTGAGATCAGTAACTTTGCAGTCGTCTTCTCCACAGGGCAAACTTCAAGAACTCACCAGCAAATACTGCAGAAGAGAAGCCATATGGGGGACTTTGAGGTAGATGCCACCAGTAATATCACAAGCCTGGAAAACACGACACGATCCTCTTTAAAAGAAACAACAGCAATGCCATGATCCCTCATGCCTAGGCCTGGACCCACAACTCATCCAGCAGGCCCCTAAGGGTGCCCCCTAAAACAGGGACAGACCCATTTCGCATTCGTGAACAGCCATTCGCAGGCGCCTTAAACTATGCTGTGCTCCATAAACCAGCTATCTGACTGGCTCCTTTGTGTGTACTTGAAGCCTCTAAGCACGTGGCAATGGCCCTATTAAAAAAAAAATAAGCCAGTTCCTAGACCTCACCACTGGAGAAATGAAGCTACAAATACCAGGCTCCCTTAGGTCAACGGGCATCTTAAACTTTATTTTGAGGTTTAACCAAACACCGAAGGTACGTCCTCCACAAATATTCTAAAATTCCAGAGTAAAAATCCTCTGGAATTTTAAAGTATGGTTTTAGCATCATCCTAAGCAGTTTTTTTAGTGTTTTAAATTTTGTAAGCGGTTTTAAGAGTTTTTAATATCTTGTATGGTGTTTTTATGCATTTTGTATGGTGCCTTGTTGTTTTGAGTGTGTAGTGGAACAGCACTCTAATTTCATTGTGCATATCTCGCATATGCATAATGACAATAAAATTCTATTCTATTCCATTCCATTCCATTCTATTCTATTCAGTGTGTTAAACCTTCCCCTTTCTGAGGTCCTCTAGAAGTTGTTGCAATTTCTGCCCAGGGCATGCATGCTGTGCAAAATGTGATCGGTCCTGGAATCGCTTTTGGCAAGAGGTGGGCAGTAAAAAAGAGGGACATCCCCCCCTCTTGCAAATAAAAAGGTGGCGATTAACCGCACCAGGCATTTGCCCGAGCCACAAAACACAGAACGTACCTGCTGCAAAAGCCCTGAATCGGAGTCCAAAACGCAGGCGTCAATCAAGACATTCTGTAAGAAGGGCAGGAGGAGGAGGAGGAGAAAGAGAAAGAGGGGAAGAGAGAAGAAAAAGGAAGTTAACAGAGATGCTAGTTCAGCAGGGAACAGCCTGGACCACCTTTGCTGCCTCTTCTTCAGAGCGAAGGTGTAAAACAAGGGGAGAACAGGAAAGAGGCCACTGCGATCACGAATAAGCATCCAATGGCATCCTCCCCTGGTTTAGGTTTGTTTGTTTGTTTGTTTGTTTGTTTGTTCGTTCATTTGTTCGTTCGTTCGTTCGTTCGTTCGTTCGTTCGTTCGTTCGTTCGTTCGTTCGTTCATTCATACATACATACATACATACATACAACTTATATGCCGCCCACTACCCAAAGGTCTCTGGGCGGTTTACAATTAAAATGAACAATTAAAACAGTTAAAACGTTAAAAAGACAATGGACAATTAAAACAATAATTAAACCCAAAACACTAAAATTGCCCCCAGGACCCACAATCTATGTTATATCAATTAAAAAACTTCAGAAACAGGAAGGTTTTTACCTGGCGCTGAAACGTCATCAGTGTTGGCACCAGGCGGGTCTCACTTGGGAGTAGAGAAAGGTAGGGAGACACTCATGGGTGCATCTTTCTCCCCACCTCCCTCCAGCCTGTTGATAAGATCATGATTGTCTGTATCTTCGATAAAAATCTTAGCCTTACCTGTTTCTGGGCCGCGAAGATCACATTCATAAAGTTCATATACTGCAATGCGCAGTCTTCTGAAGCTTTGATGACCTGGGGAAAGAAACTGGCATCCCTTAGTATCATTAGAATCCACCCGGTGTCAGAAAAGACAAGGGAAATCAGAAAAACCTTACCAAAATTCTGGATTTAATCTCCTGGCTGGCTGCATGTGAAATGGAAAGAGAATAAAAGGAGAAAACATGATTGTATCCAAGCCCGTTCACATAGAGCCCTTCAACATTTTTGCAGTCATTCCGTTTGCAAAGAAGTTTGATGCTGGGTCTGGTTAGTTCTCTTTTAACCCTAGTTCACCCTTCTCTCTGAATAGAACCACTGCTTACCGGTGGCTTTGCACCCTGGCACCAGTACTTTAAAAAAAAGGGAATAAAGAACTTTCATCTGTGCCTGGAACTTAAGACAGACACTGCTAAAAGACACAACGCAGACCTAGACAAACAGAAGAGACCGAAAGGTCTCAGAAGGCAGTTTCCTATAGTGTCAATCATGGTTAATGAGTGCTCACAAGCCAGGATAGGAAACCCTGATATGAAGACAGCTTAGAAACTCTTCTTGGGGTTATCCTTTTTGACTGGGACATGTGTGCTGAGCAAACCATGTTCCAGACAGCGAGTTTACTGGAGTCTCCTGCCAGGCCCCGGATTTCGTTTGGCACGCTACGCCTTGACGTCTGCAGCATCAACTAGGGTGAAAGCAACGTGTTGGTTGCAAAGAATAACTATCCTTCTCTTTTCAGTGGGCCAAATTAAGCCCAATATTTGCATTTTTTAAAAATAAATAATAACGGCTCAGCTCAAGAATAGAAGGGCACATGGTATCCGTGGCCGATAAATTTAAAAACACACACCTGGAAATCACCAATAAGCCAATCCCGCTTGGCTACGGAAACACATATGGGGAATGGGACTGATAAAATAGTGCCTTAAATATCTCATGTCCTTTGAAGGTAGCTATACATTGGTTCCATCTCAATGACACACACATGGATAGTGTAGTCTCTCGTTCTCTCTAGTGGCCAGTCCTGGCAATGCTCTATGTCTGAGGAAGTGGACGTGTAGTCCACGAAACGTGACATTAAAATATGAAAGTTAGTCTTTAAGGTGCCACCTGTTTCTGTCTTTGGTTTGGTTTGGTTTTTCTTTGATTTTTTGCCTGAAATTCTTGAAAAGGCCAACATGGCTACCCTCTCAGAAAAAGTCTGAATATTTTCAGGAGGAATAAGTGAAACTGATTCTATGGATACGGCTGGCCGGCTTCCTGTATTAATTCCGAAAGCAGGAAATGTGTCATACTCAGAGCAAGGCAACTGAAATAAGACTTAATTTGTACTTCGAAGTCACTATGTGCAACACACACACACACACATATTGTGCAACACACACACACACACACACATATTGTGTGTGTGTGTATTGTGCAATACACACACACACATATATTGCAGATTATGCCTCAATCAACAGATACAGACAGAGCCTTCTGTTGCTTCTATTTTGACAATATGGCGACCGTTTATAAAAGAACATAGAACATAATACCTGTTCTCATTTTAGTCATCCTGTGGATATCTAAGAAATGCAAATGTTCAGGAATCAATGCGAAGAGCCCGTTGTGTCTTCTCTGAGACAAAATCGCAGCAAAAAAAATCAATGGATCCACAGAATGAGGTCAACCAATATTCTAACCTAGGCCAGTCCCCTCTGTGCCTGCACCAACACCGCCTGATCGTGGCCTTTCAAGATCACTTCACTGTCTCCTCTCAAGCACAGAGCTGCACGCAGCATCTAAGGCAGTGTTGGCTTCTGGGAGCCTTAGAAGCTGCCCTGCTCGTAGAAACTTGAACCGATGAGCACCAAAATATACCCCTTTTCCGAAAATGGAAACAGACTCCTAGCCATTTCTGGCTCCTTCTTTTCTTTCCATTTTTTTTCTTTACCCAGCGTGTTGTTAGTCTGTGGAACTCCCTGCCACAGGATGGGGTGATGGCATCTGGTGTGGATGCCTTCAAAAGGGGATTGGACAGATTCCTGGAGGAAAAGTCCATTGCAGGTTACCAACCATGATGGAGATGTGTCATCTCCAGGCTTAAAACCAGGGTACTTCAAGGACCAGAGGCAGGGGAGTGGTTTCAGGAGACAGATATGTAAGTCTCGTGCGCTCCCAGAAGCATCTGGTGGGGCCACTGTGAGATCCAGGAAGCTGGACGAGATGGGCCTTTGACCTGATCCAGCATGGCTCTGCTTATGTTTTTATGTTCTTATGGGGGGCTGCTATTATGGTACTTTTGGTGGCTTCTCTGCTCCCCCACCCCGAGAGAAACCCAGGGATGGAAAATCTGCCCCCTCCCAAACCCTTCAGTCAATCTATTCCAGTGGTGGTGAACTTTCGGCCCTCCAGATGTTTTGGACCACAACTCCCAGAATTCCAACCCTGTTGCCAATGATAAAGGACTGTGGGAGTTGTGGTCCAAAACATCTGGAGTGCCGAAGGTTCGCCACCACTGATCTATCCCTATTCTCAACTTTTGTCATAACCCCTTATTTTTTCTATCATTGTAGCCAAGCCTAAGAACACGTAAACTGCATACCCTCCGGTCTTCTTTGGCTAAGTTTGAAAGAACCACCCTTTTCCTTTTTGTCTTCTCTCCTATCAACATGAAACTGTAGGCTCTGTGGGTTCAGAGACCTGCCCATTTATAGTTTTGCTTATGTAACTCTATAAAGCACGGCCCATCAATGAATGGACGATCTCGGCCACAGTCATTATTACATTACAGTAAGACCCCGGTATCCACTGGATATTGGTTCCAGGACTTCCCATAGATAATGAAAACTGTGGATAAGAGAGAACACCTGCCCACCCACACCCAAACTGCTTTTTCCTGACAGTAGCTTGCTTTATGGCTGCTGTTTTGAGACAATAGCTTGCTTTATGGCCACTGTTTGTGACAGTAGCTTGCTTTACAGGCGCTGTTTGTGACAATAGCTTGCTCTACAGCTTGCTTTGCGGCTGCTGAATTATTTAATTTTTTTCCTCTGCCAACCGTGGATAACGAATCAGTGGATAAGGAATCCGTGGATACATGGGTCCTACTGTACTTCCCTAGCATACTGTCTCGGAGAAACTGCTGAAAAGAACCTTCCACGTTGGTGTCAACATAAATGTCTCAGAGGAAGTTGGTTTCAAAAGGATACAGCAAAGTGCTTTAGCCAGGGATCCAGCCAGTAACGTTTCGGTCTGCTGCCCCTTTATATCCGCTGCAATTCAAAGGGAAATCAAAATAAAGAGAACCTTAAGACATTTAAAACAGGAATTCTGGCATCACATCGACATTA
Source organism: Phrynocephalus versicolor (assembly GCA_023846285.1). NCBI lineage: Eukaryota > Metazoa > Chordata > Lepidosauria > Squamata > Agamidae > Phrynocephalus > Phrynocephalus versicolor. The sequence goes on along the minus strand of JAHTLZ010000019.1, from coordinate 1,373,921 downwards.
TCTATCTACCTCCCTACCATCACGGGCCCTTGCGTCTGCCGACAACATTTGCACAGGACTGCTTTCCTTGGAAAAATGGCTGAGAAGAACAGATTACCCCGTCACCATATTTTAAAAGACCTGATCAAAACAAGACCTTAAAAATCCTATTGGGTCAAGAATTCCCTAACTCATAATATAAAGCGAAAAACAGACTCGAGCTTATATATCTCCCCCATGCAACAGCACTTCTTTTTTAATATACCGTATATACTCGAGTATAAGTCGACCCGAATATAAGCCGGGGCCACTCATTTAAACCCAAAAAAAACTGGGAAAATTTATTGACTCGGGTATAAGCCTAGGGTGGGAAATGCAGCAGGGCCTGGCAACTCCTCCTTTGTGAGCTGGGTGTGTGTGTGATGTTTAAAATGACTTTGAGCCACCGAGGCAAGTGCTTGAGTTGGTGGCTAAAAGTCATTTTAAACATTGTTTTAAAATGACCTTTTAAAAAGTCATTTTAAACATGGGGGAAGGGGGTCAGGAGAAGTGGCGCACAATGTTTAAAATGACTTTTAGCCACTGACCCAAACTTGCCTCAGTGGCTAAAAGTATTGACCCGCATATAATCCGAGGACCCCTTTTTTCAGCCCAAAATTAGGGCTGAAAAACTAGGCTTATACTCGAGTATATACAGTATATATTTAAAGATTTTATTAGTTTTAATGGGAAAGGGAAGGAGGAAAAGGAAAAGGGAAAAACAAGAAGGGGAGGCAGAAAAGATCATACATAACAAAATAGAGTAACATATCAGTTAAGAAATCAGTTAATTCCTCATGGCTTCGAGGCAACAACCAAGACACTTAAAACAGCAAATGGCTTGTAAAGGAAAGTCAACGTGAAATGTACAGGCTACAGAAGAAGAAAAGCGAATGGAGGGCTCATCTTACTGTTGGTCATGAGGTCCCTGATTTCTTCTGCAATGGTTTCGTTGATTGTTGTCAACAATTCGTATTTTCCATCTTTGCTGCCGGAAACAGCCGCTTCGCCGGCCTCTCCAAAGAGATCAGCAGCCGCCCAGCGCTTTCCGGGGTACAAGAAACGGCTATCAGAAACAGAAACCAACGTTCAGAGAGGGTTCAGTGTTAAAAGAATGTTGTTGCTGCCGTTAGTACCAAGCACCCGATCGCAAAGCACCAGATGCATTTTCGGAAGGAATGGATGAAAGGAAGACCTTTTGTCCATTTCTAGTGGCACCTTTCCCCTTATCAATGCTGAGGGTTCTTATTTCGTTGAAGCATTTCCGGCCTGGGTTTTAGTCCAAGAGACTCCAGAATGGCTTCTGGGCCATCCGTAAGAACCAAGACAGCCCTTCCCTGCAGATTAATTATCTAAAAGGCACGATGCAAAACAAAAAAAGGGTGAGAAGGTACAAGGAAACACTCGTCTTAAAGTTAAGCCCATAGGACAGTGTTGGCGAACCTATGGCACAGGTGCCAACGGTGGCACTCGGAGCCCTTTCTGGGGGGACCCAACATCACCCCTTCACAGCCACCTGGATTCAGGCTAAATTGCTGTATTGGAACTTTGGAAAAAAATTGTGGGTTTTGAATCGCAATTTGGGCACTCGGTGTCTCAAAGGTTCGCCATCACTGCCCTAGTCCATAAAATCATCCAAAGAGTTTGGGCACGACTGGCTAGCATTTCAGCCAAGGCAATGGCATGGACCTGTGCCTCCCCCCCCCATTTCTCCCTCCCTGGAAATAAATCTCACTTGTCCATCCTTACATTAACACCGAACACTCCTAATCACTGGCCATGCTAAGCTAGCGCTTAACGGGAGATCAGCAACCCCTGGAGAACACCAAGTGCCCACTTCCCTCTACGGATTAAGAGGAACCCCTGCAAACGGTTTCCCTTAATGAGGCCCAAGAGCCATTTTTTCAAACCACTCTGTTTTTTACGAAGTGGCTAACTGGAGGTCTCCAGGAAGTCCAGAAACACAGTGGGATCAAAGCGGCTCCCGGTTTGCCATTCCTCGGAAGCTGATCCAACGGCCTCCGAGCTCCCCTCCCCTCCCCTGGCCTCTCCCCTCCCGTGTCCAACCCCCCCCCCCCGAAAAAAGCCAGACTACCTCTCTTGTATGTGACTGGCAATCACAGCCAGCTTGTTGTTGCGGTTCATAAAGAGGTGTGAGTTGCCCAACACCATGGTTGCGTCGAGGCATTTTGACAAGGTAAGCTGGAAGGAGAAACCGGGGGGGGGGGAGTTACAGAAAACGCAGAATGACGAGAAAAGATTGATTGATTGATTTGTTTGTTTGTTATATTTCTATACCGCCCATCTTCCAGACGGAACTCTGGGCGGTTTACAAGATATCAAATCCGTCAGCATCTCCTCACATCCAACTTTCGTTGGAAGGATACCTTTTTGGTTGTTGAATTGAAAGAAATTGAAAAATCATATGTTAAAGGCAGTGTTCTCCCAGCTGGGGAAGACGGGATAGGCTGTCTGAGGAAGATGGGATTTGCCATCCAATACCCCTGGGAAGCACCACATTGGAGAGCTTCATGTGACGCAGAAGTGACTCTGGGCTTCCCAGGGCATAAGCTTTAGAGCAGTGGTTTTCAACCGGTGGGTCCCCAGATGTTCCTGGACTGCAACTCCCAGAAGTCTTCATCCCTAGCTGAGCTGGTCAGGATTTCTGGGAGTTGCAGTCCAGGAACATCTGGGGACCCACAGGTTGAGCACCACTGCTTTAGAGGATGGTATCAGAATGCTAAAGTTGTGAGTACAAGCCTAGAACCAGCTTCCGTCTCTGCAGTCTGAGCCAAGGTTAGGAAGCCTATTAGGAATCGCACTGCACTGTATATATCTTTAGTTGGAAAATTGTTCAGTAGATTTCAGCGAGACATTCTTTTTTAGATACTTGGAATTTCTTTGAAAATGTGAGTGGCTGCTTCTACTTTAAGTTGTTCAAGGTCAAGCTAAAGGATTCAGTGCAGATTACAATGCATCTTTCTCGGTGAGTATTAAAAATCAATAATACAGAAATCGTACCTCTGAGCCTACTAATGCCTGCTTTCCCCACCAGACAGGATTGGTGTCGACGACAACAACTAGGAGGTTCAGTTCATCATCTGGGGAGGAAACACACCCATCCCAAAAAAACATGTCAGATCAGTAACCACAGAATTGTAGCATTAGAAACCCAATCCTCCATTCAGTGCAGAAATGTAAAGTTCCCCTGCTCTGTTGAAAGCGCCAGGTTAACAGGTTGTATCTTCAACTTCCTTTGCCACTTAATCATCTGAAGGCAGAAAGGCATGTTCTCCCTTAGCATAAATGAAAAAAAGTACCACGCCCGCCTCAATGAGGGGAGCTTCCTGAACCCTTTGTAAAAAGGGCCATCTCAGAACGTTTTGGAGGTTTCTCCAAGTTCAGAGGCAGGGACTGGACATAATGTAATGTTTGTCTATTAAAGCTGTAAAATGTCCCTTCATTCCTTGTTTTCAAATACTTAATTAAACGTGTCTTCATTGTCCTGGACTGTAATATTATCCCTCATTACTGTAAGCCCCCTTGGGTCCTTTTCCCAAGGAGAAAGGCGGGGTAAAAATACGCTTAAATAAATAAATAAATAAATAAATAAATAAATAAATAAATAAATAAATAAATAAATAAAGCCTCAAGATCCACGAGCCCAGCAAGAAGGAGAGGGCAGAAAAGGAAAACCTCCGATCCTGGGAGGGAGCAAGAAGAAAAAAAGGCAGCAAAAGTTTGACCCCAAAAATATACCCCAGACTCACCGGCACTCATAGCGCCCAGCGAGAAGGCGGACCCGCAGCAGGAGGCTGGCGTCGCCGACCGATGACGTCACGGGGAGGGCGCGGCCCGGCTTCACCCTGTGGGCGTCTCCCCTCCCTTTTTCCTCCCCCCCTGGGTGTCGGGTGCGTCGCGGAAAAGCTTCCGACGAGCCCGAACCGGCCCCGTGAGAAAGGTTCCGTCTTGGTGGAAGCGTGGCTTGGACCGTGGACGCCGTGGACATCCCTAACCCGCCGTCACCATGAACGAAGCAGGTGAGGAAGGAGGCGATCGATGCTCCTGGTCGCTTTTTAAGGTCGCCTTTTAAATGTTCTAAAATGCCTCTTCTGATCCCCCTGTTCGCAACTTAAATTAGGTCTTAATTATTCTTCTGGGCTGTAATGTTGTTCCTTATTACTGTAAGCCGCCTTGGACCCTTTTCCAAGGAGAAAAGTGGGGTAAAAATATTTTAAAAATAAATAAAATAGATAAACGTGTTGTTTTCTGTTTGTTTGAATATTTAGTATTATTTGTATTACTATTCCCTCTTGCCGGGTACTTGTCGTTTTGTTGTTCCATTGTAGTTTGTATTATTTTTGTTTTTTTTTAAAGACTATCACCATTTTTATTATGTTTTGGCTTTGATACATTATTGCAAATGTTCAGAGGCAGGGGCTGGACATCATAACTCCCCAAGACCCACGAGCCCAGCAAGAAGGAGAGGGCAGAAAAGGAGCTGGAGCTTTCGTTGTTTTTTTAAAAAGACTATTACCATTTTAATTATGTTTTGGGGTTTTTGATAAATTGTTGTTGTTAAACCGCCCAGAGTTCCCGTTTGAGGGAAAGCGGATTGCGGTAAACAAATATAAAAATAAATAATATACATGTAAATAAATAAATGGTGTCCGCCTGGATCGGCTCCCGTTCCTTTTTAAATCACGAACAAATGATGTGTCAGAGAGGATAGCCGTGTTAGTCTTTTCAAGAATTGCAGGCAAAAAATCAAAGAAAAAGAAAAAGACACGTGCTAAGTCCTGTCCCTTCTGGGATGGGGAAGGGGAGCCAGTCGCATTCCCAGTGGAAGAACAAGCAACACGTTTTGACTGTGAAGATTCTTAGTCATCCAGGTGGATGATGCGGGTGGGTGTTGATGCACCCAAAGCATCAAAAGGATGCCCCTGTGGTGACTGTTTGTAGAGGTCCCAAAACTCACAGGGTGCTGTTTTACCAGCTGTGCTCGTTTGTAATGTCATCACTGTACTTAAAGGAAATGTAGGGATACACTTTTTTTTTTTAGTATGAACAGATTGCTGTTTTATTTCTAACATTTGTGTGTGGGGTGGGTATATCTCCTTTCCAGAGCTGGTTGAAGCCTTTAACACCCAGATGAGGCAGGATCGAGACGTGGCCTCAGCCGTGGCCGCTATCCGTGTCTTGCTGGAGTTTTTGAAAAGAGACAAAGGCACGTCGTCATTTGTGGTTCTGTGGATTGACAGGGAGTATTCATTTGGAGAGTAGAAGGGTGGTAGTGGTGGGTCCTAATGGTACACCTTTGAATGATTTTATGGTATGGAAGTAAAGGATTTCCCAGCAAAACATATTAGCAGGAAGCAAAATGAGGAGTTTGATATGTACTGATTCTGGCCTAGTTTTTATTCCCCACCTTTCCTCCTCTGTAAAATAAGGATGCCGGTGGGTGGCCTTGGAGCAGGCTTTCTGGCCAGTTTTATAGTCCTGTATCAGGATCCTTAATCCTAATTCATAAAGAACTGGGTTGGTACTTCCATAAGTCACTCCCGTATCTTGGTTACAGGGCACAAGTAGCTGTACCCCTCTGAGCCATTATATTTCATTTTGGTCCAGCTATGGACCTAAAAGCCTCACACCCCAGATGGTGGGTTATGCAGTTTTAGTTTAAGACCAAGGAGACCTCGCACATGTTTGTCCTGCCTGTTTCTGAACTAGATTCTTCTCAAATTCTTTACAATATATTCCGTTTCCCCCCAATCTCTCTCTATTAGGTGAAACGATTCAAGGGTTAAGAGCGAATCTCAAGCAGGCTACCGAGATCCTATCGGGGGTCGATTCCTCAGTGGCCATCTCTTCCGGAGGGGAGCTTTTCTTAAGGTTCATCAGCCTTACGTCTTTGGAGTACACGGTAAGCCCTTGTCAAGGAGGGACGTGGGGGCCTGTGACCACTAAATAGTAGCCTTCATTAAAATGTCACTTTGTTTTACATGAAGGAAGCGCCTAACAGGGCCCCAAGAGTTGCAGAGCACAAAGCAATGGGATGCTTTGAAACATTAAATGCCCATCCTTTGAATGTATTAAAAGAAGCCTTGGTTAGTACTTGGATGGGAGACTACCAGGGAATACCAGGTGCTGTAGGCGCCTGGAGTAGGAACGGGCAAACCACTCCAGTATTCCTGCCTAGAAAACTCCATGGACATGGGGTCATGAAGAGCCGATCACGACTGTAACGACACAACGCACACACACACACGCACACACACACACAAGATAATATGAAACAGTTCCTAAGCACATGCAAAGGGCCTTTCATGAAACATTAACCAGAGTCCACTTATCCAGCCAAGCAGGAGAGCACTGTAAGGTTAGATGGAAGAATAAATCTCAGCCTCTGAACCCTTGCATTTGGTCTGCATTGCCGCCGGTTCCTGTAGTCCCACCTCTAAATCCTTCCTTCCTTCCCCCTGTTTTCTGTAGGATTATTCCAAATGTAAAGAGATCATGATCGAAAGAGGGGAGATCTTCCTCCAACGCATCTCTCTTTCGAGGACGAAGATTGCCAACCTGTGTCACACGTTTGTCAAAGACGGCGGGGTGAGTGAGCCCTGGCTTGGGAGGGACGGAGGAAAGTGTATTTCTCGAGCTGCACGTGTCCCAGAACGGCCCTGTTGAAGGGCAGCGACCGCAACGGGCTATTCAGAAATGTAAGATCCTGAGACCCTGTTTTGGCCAGAAGCAGGCATAGAATCATGGGACCTTGGCTTGAAAAGCCCCTTGTTGGTGGGAAGGATAACCTGGGACAGCTGATGGGCAGGGGTTGGAGGAATGGTGAGACGCACGCACAAAGCAGCCATGCCGTCAACAATAGCATTGTGCCTGTTGTTTTCCCAGAGAATCTTAACTCATGCTTACTCCAAAGTTGTCTTGAAAGTCTTGGAAGCCGCGGCAGGGGCCAAGAAGCGCTTCAGCGTTTACGTCACGGAATCGCAACCCGACCAAGCCGGGTAAGTTGGAGGAATGTTTTCGGCTTGGTTTCCGCCAGCGCTAGTGGAGAACGTGTTGACGGCAGCCATTCCCGCCGGGTTGTTACCCAGACCAACTTTGCCCATTCATAAATGTCAGATGCAGTCCACCCTTACCTGATAGTAAGGCCAACAAAACGCTGCGGGACATACCTTCTGAGTAAATACTCGTACAAATGCACTCTGCCTTCAGCGGCTACCAGAAGAGTGTGCAAGTGAGTGAGCGGGCTCTGATTTATCTAAGGCCCCAGTCCCACGTCCCTTTAAAAGCAGTTTAAATTACCAGATAACCTGTGTCTAAAAATGCCGTCCCCACGGCCACCGGGCTTTTTGAAAATAAAGAAAAAAGAAAACCCGGTAATTTAATTGTAAACCGCCCAGAGAATGCTTTAAGCGCTATAGGGCAGTATGTAAGCAGAACAGTTTCCATCGGTCATTTTAAGACAGTGGTGGCTAAACTTTGGCCCTCCAGATGTTTTGGACCACAATTCCCACAGTGCTTTGTCATTGGCAATCTAGGCTTGGAATTCTGGGAGTTGCGGTCCAAAACATCTAGAGCAGTGGTGTCCAAACTTCAGTCATCCAGATGTTTTGGACCACAACTCCCATAGTCCTTTGTCATTAGCAATCTAGGCTTGGAATTCTGGGAGTTGCGGTCCAAAACATCTGGAGGGCTGACGTTTGGATACCACTACGGTCTTAGGACATACCTGACTTCTTCACCCCTACCTTAAAAGTCCTTCATGTAAGATTGGGGATTTAGTTGTGATAACAAGGCATACTGGAACATGTCTTCATTCCTTTTCATCCACCCCAATAACCCAATCACCTGTCCTTCCTCTTACTGTCATGTATGATCAAGGTATTTGTGCGTATAAAAGGACTTTGAAAATAACATCCTGATGATCCCACAGGCAGAAGATGGCGGGGGCTCTCTCAAAACTTGGCATTCCTGTGACTGTCATTCTTGACGCGGCCGTCGGGTGAGTGCATGGGTTCCCCCCTACAGCGCGTGGCTTGGTTTTTCTTCTCCTCATAGACCTGTCGAGAAACCGAATGTAGAACTCTGAATACCAAAAGCCAAGACTCGTGCCGCCTAGACGGCCCATCCAAACTTCTGTGTTACAGGAGCAGAGGTTTCCCAGCAAAACGGATTAGCACATAGCAAAATGGTGACTTTATTTGCTATGGCTTCCTTAAGGCAATAGAATGTGAGCAATACGGACAGACAGCGGGCTGCATGGAGCTGGGCGGCCGTATGTTGCCGACATCTGCCCTAGCGTTTATGATGTAAACTGCCCAGAGGAGCCCTAGGACTAGATGGGCGCTATAAAAGCCAGATAAATAACATAATAGTGTTTTGGGAAAGCTTGGGGAAGTTACTTTGAAATGTAACTTGTGCCTCTCTTTTTTTCTCCCCTCCCCCTTCTGATTAGCTACATCATGGAAAAAGTGGACTTGGTGATAGTGGGTGCAGAAGGAGTAGTAGAAAATGGAGGAATTATCAACAAGGTAAAGTATGTAGGCAAGTGTTATGCCATGCTTATATTTAGTATTTTAACATGATCTTTAATTATTTTAATAGCTTAATTGTTTTTAGCTTTTTGTATATGTATTTTTAAAGGGGAAACTTGGGGTAAACATTTTGATTGATTAATTAAGTATGGGAGATCTCTGAACCACCATCTTCATGTTGCTTTGTTGATAGACCAAGAAGGGCTGGATCTTGTTCTCAGATTATTTTCCCCCCCCACCAGAGCAACGAACAGAGTCGTTTGGTTCGTCATCTCGACTTTAAAACAGATTCCCTGCCTAAAACGCCTTCTTCCTTCCTTAGATCGGCACAAATCAAATGGCCGTGTGCGCCAAAGCTCAAAACAAACCTTTCTACGTTGTGGCTGAGAGTTTCAAGTTTGTGAGACTTTTCCCTCTGAACCAGCAGGATGTCCCAGATAAATTTAAGGTAAGAGGAAAAGTAAAGTGTCCTTTGTAGGTATCTTTAAAGAAGGAAAAAACACATGATGGAAACCTTAAAGCCATTCAATGCCTGAATTTGAAGACTGGCCCACAAATGTATAATCAAGCATGACCATGCTTGAACTGAAAAGCGTTATCTTAAGACAGGCATGTCTAGACTTCAGCCCTCCAGATGTTTTGGACCACAACTCCCACAGTCCTTTGCCATTGGAAATACAGGCTTGGAATTCTGGGAATTGTGGTCCAAAAAATCTGGGGGGGGGGCAAAGTTTGGACATGTCTGTCTTAAGAGGTTATTCATTGTCCTTTTTTATTTTCCTGCTTGGTGATTAGATACTTTTTCCCAGGCGGAACAGGCATGGTGGTAAATTCTCATGTGCTGGCGGTCCTTGTGGTCATCCCCATAACAGGCAATTGAGACCCATTAACTTTACAAAAGACCTGCCTTCTTTTTGTGGTGGGAATAATGCCGCTGCCCCATCCTCCAAGAAGGTAACTAGTCTATTTTGTTCCTTTGTCCTCCAGTACAAAGCAGAGACGCTGAAGAAAAGCAAGGCTCTTATGGTGGAACACCCCTGGGTGGACTACACTTCCCCATCTCTGATCACGCTGCTCTTTACGGATCTTGGGGTGCTGACTCCTTCAGCCGTCAGCGACGAACTCATCAAACTCTACTTATAAACTCGTTGCTGTTCCGGATGCTGGAGGGGGGTAAAGCAAAGCAACTGTATATAAAGGGGGGCAGCGGCAAATCTGCTGGAAATGAATTGTCTCCTAGTTCTTCGATTCATGATTTGACTGCATGATGAGTGAGAGCTGGGCGTTTGGAAAGTTAAGTTATTGGGAATAAATGCTTCTCAAGTCGGACCGCGCTGTCGAGTTTTAGCCCCTCAGGGATTGCTGCCATTTGTGGGCTACAGCACTGTCAGACCTGAGGTGAAATATGGGGGGTGGGCAACTCTGTTTCTGCAGATCCCAGGTTCAAACTTCTTGTAAAGCAGCCTGGAGCCCCAGGGAATCCCCCAGGAGGGAACCAGATCATGGAAAAGAGGTTTGTTTTTTTGCAAAACAAAAAAAATATCTCGCAATTTCAGGCACCTGGTTGATAGTCTAAAAGCTTTTTTTTTTCCAGAGCTGACAAGATTTCTCAGCGTAAACGCAGATCCCTGAGTATCCAGGGAGAGACTTGCAAATACCCAGTTCTGCGGGCAAACACCCAGGCTGTCTTGCAAGAACCTAGCGCTCCTAGCACGTCAATAGAACATATAACAAAATCGATTTTATTTACATCGAAAAGAACAGCTCTCGGTGGCCACCTCAGCCTTCCGAGTCGGAGCCACTCACGGTCCCCGGCCGGACCTCCGTCCTTCTGCTCAGCAGATTCTTCTCGAACTCCTCCTCACTGATCTTGCCTTTTTTGAGCTTTCTCAAGAGCCGCGTGTCGTTCAGGAGTTCCTCCATGTCTGCGTCTTCCCCGTCCGAACCCTGCGGGCAAAGGAGAAGTCAAAGAACAGATTTCCAGACGCTTGGGGGGGGGGGGGGAGAGCGTGCCTGCTGCCAAACACCGGCCCTCGTTTTCTGCTGCTACTCCTGGTGTGTCTTGGTTCTCCAGCCAAGAATACGTCTCCCCCGAGTGGTTTGCCTTTAAAACCCACCTAAAGATAGCAGTAGATTATCATACAGAGGCGTTCCTCGGTCACAATGGATGCTAGGTTCTAGGCTCCTTTGCTCCAGGTGAAGAGAGATTTATTTATTTATTTATTATTTATTTATTTATTGTATTTATTTCCCGCTTATCTTCTAAACAGAACCCTAAGCGGCGTACAATCTAGCGAACAAGCGCCAATACGAGACAATAAGCATAATCATAATAGAGATTAAAATTACAAAATAGTAAACAATATAAACCATATGAATAAATTAGACAGGTTAAACCCCTATTGCGTCCCAGAAACTTTAGCAAGATGGGCGTTGGTAAAGATGGCGGCGGAGGCAAAAAACAACAACAAAAAAACCCTAAATTAAAGGTCGCCAAAGGCCTCTCGAAATAGGAATGTTTTTAGAGCTTTTCGAAAGGCCAGCAGGGACTCTGCAGAGCGCACTTCGCTGGGGATGGAGTTCCACAAGGAACTCCATTATTTATTTATTTATTTATTTATTTATTTAATATACCGCACCAATTTCCCAAGAGGGAACTCTGGGTGGTTCACAAAAACCACAAAGAGATCCACAAAATCATAAAAGTAAATGAGAAGACAATAGTAATAAAATCAAGTGAGAAATACCCAACAGCAATAAAATAATAATAATAATAATTGGCAAGAGGCATAGGACAGCTCATGATAAGTACAAATCACAAAACAAAACAAAACAAAAAGTGATACAGACCCGAGCGACTGCCGAAGGCATCCCTAAACAGCCAGGTTTTAACAGCTTTTTAAAAGGATGCCCAAGAAGGAGGCTGGCGTATCTCGCTCGGTAGTTTATTCCAGAGAGCCAGGCTGGCCACCGAGAAGGCCCGTTTGCGCGTTGCTACCCTACGGGCCTCCCTGGCGGTGGCCACCTGGAGTGAGAGAGCCATGGAGGATCAAGGCTCAATTCCTGTCCACCAGGATAGCAGATTATTATTATTATTTTTAAATGCCCCATTCCACCTCTCACCTCTTCTCTTTTTCGTTTGGCCGTCGTTCTCTTCTTCTTCTCCTTCCTGGCTTTCTGCTTCGACCAGGCTTTATTCTTGGTGAATTTCCGCCTCCCTTCCTCCTCCTCCCACCTCTCCTTCCTGCGCTGCTCCAGAAACTTCTGCCTCTGTTTTTCCCGGTTCTTGTCCTTGAACGCGATGGAATCGGTGTCGATCTCGACGGGCGTGAATTCCGGGAAAGATTTCCCTTTGAGCTCCGGCATCCTGGGCATCTTCAGTAAAGCAAAGCCTCGGGCCAGGCTGGTAAAGTCCAAGTCTGTTGAAACGGCCGGGGGTCACGGGCAAAGGATGATTGCGTATGAAGATAAGAAAGCAAAGATGCAGTGGGCAGTTAAGATGTCCTAATCCAGCACAGCTTTGTGGCAGTGAATCTTTTAAAAAAATTTCACCGGTTTCCCACAAACCATAGTTTAGTGTTATGCCTCAACCCTAAACTAGGGTTAAGTCTTAACTATGGTTTATTGGTCTTTGAAAGAAACCACCTCCGTAAACCATGTTTTGAAGCAACCAACGTTTGTTAAAACGAACTTTAGGCTGTCGGCTGGAATTACAAGCGGTAGTCAAACGAGGGGTAAACCCTTCAGGTGGTGGCAAAAAGACAGTTCGTCACCATTCACGGTTTGCCACCTCCACCCACAACATGAGATAGCCGATGATCCATGAAACCAAGCAGTGGAAACAAAAACCCAAAGAGGGCTGCAAATTTACCTTTTAACCGGAAGATCAGGCTGCACTCGTGTTTGGCATAGGCCTGGACGTACGACACAAACGCTTTCATCCCCTTCTCGTACACGGCTCGGTCGGCCAAAGCCAGAGACTTCAGTTTGGGCAGGACGTCCGCCACGTTGGTCTGCAGCTGCATTTCCTCCATGGGGCACTAGTCAGAGGGATTCCGTTTCCAATTACACGCAGTAACCCAAAGGAGAAGTATTCCCCCTTTGGTTTCAATAGGTTCTGTGTTCGATTATAAGAAACAGGCTGGCTTTTTTCTACATCGTTTAGACCTAAATGCTTCACAGACAAAGAACTGCCGGGTCCAGAAAAATAACTTTTGCAGGTTTTCCCACAGAAAGCGATGTGCAGGAGGGGGTGCAACTACTACGTCTTTGCCAAAACAAAAGGTGGACCTCTGTGGCCCTCCAGATCTGTGTTCAGTTCCCAGGAAACCACTGGCCATTGTGAAGCTGCACACACCCCGGCCCACCATGTGGGAAATCATGGCAAGGGAAAGACAGACAAAGCTGCACCCCTGAAGGCGTACATTCCTTTCCTCTTCCCTCCCCATCCCCTTTTCCTTGTGTGTTGCATCTCTGAGATGGTACAGCTGTACGCCAGACGCCACCTTGGTCTTCGATAACTGCAAAGCAGTTAGATCAGTGGCTCTCTTCCTGTGGGTCCCCAGATGTGTCTGGACTGCAGCTCCCAGAAGTCTTCCTCACCAGCTGAGCTGGCCAGGATTTCTGGGAGTTGAAGTCCAGGAGCATCTGCCGACCCACAGGTTGAGAACCACTGAGTTAGGTAAATGTTAGGCCTCCTACGAAGTCATAACTCACTCCTCCGCTCCTCCGTTCCAGAAAGGATCTAGAAATTCTCCTTTTAGCCCTCCCAACAACCAAGAATTCCACTAACCTTTTGGTTAATAGCGAGAAAATTGATGTAGGCTTCTTCCATGGGGAGCAGGAAAACGAGGGCACTGCCCTGGTGGCCGATGCGGGCCGTGCGACCGCAACGATGCACAAACGCACTAGAGCATTGGGGGGAGAAGAGGGGAGAGCCTTAGCAAGAGAAAAGACTTTGAGCATGAAACGCAACCACCAAGACACAGCCGTCTGAGACACGCCGTGACCCTTCGGCTTGGCAGTTTCTGATATTCTGCAACTGAACTCCCAGCTGGTGATTAGAAACGGATCTAGTTTTTAACGAGCAGAGAAAACGGGCTACCTTGCGCTGCTGGGAGGGTCATACTGCAAAACCCAATTCACTTCAGGGATGTCTATGCCCCGTGCCATCACGTCGGTACAAACCAGAACGCCACTGGAAAATGAAAAGTACAGTGCTCTTAAAGCAATGGTCCCCAAACTTCCTAATGCCGCGACCCTTTAATACAGTTCCTCGTGTTGTGGGGACCCCTTTGCCCTGCTTGGAAGATGCCACAAGCCCCCTTTGGCAGGCCACTGCCACAGGGGCCATGGAGAACTTCCCTCTACAGGCACCCTCAGCCAATCGTAGCCTCCGGTGCTACTGACTGACATCCCGTCCAACCCATCAAGCTGTAACTCACTCTTCCCCTCCCCCTTCCTTCCCCTCCTCCTCCAGACCCAAGCCGTTTGTGCCTTTTTCTTCACTGGCTTATGGCGACCCCTGTGAAATGGTTGTCCCTAATGGGGTCCCGACCCCCAGGTTGAGAACCACTGTCTTAAAGGAAGTAGAATCAAGAGGGACTTTTCCTGATTCTCCTCTTTGGAGACCTGGCTTTAGGTGGCAACACTGAAATCACCGTACTAGAAGGGAAGCCTTTATGTGCAGCCTCCCTGGTATGCACTGCAAGACCAGAAATCATCTCACCTTGGAAGTTTCCGAAATTCTGTGAAGATCTTGTTGCGCTTGTGTTTCATCTTCCCATGGATGCACAGGATTCTCACATTCTTAAGCAAGGATTCCAGAGCCTTCCCATAATATTCCACACAGGCACATGTGCTGCAGAAATAAAAAGAGGCCACCCCTGAGAACTAAGTCCGCCTTAAGAATGTGTATATATTCTGCAAACTATAGACCTACATTTTGAACATGATTGAGCTGTCCAAAGTACACTAGTATCATGATCCACAACTGTAGATCAGAGCACTGAGAGAGAGAGAAACAGAGACAGCAGCTGCTCAAGAGTCAACTCCCATTTTTGAACCCCCAGATTCTAGTATAGAACAAAGTTGATTCTACATGTCTTAAAGGCTTCCCAGCCATGGGCTGGATGCTCTCTGTAAATACAAGACCACAGAGGGCCTCCATTCAGAATTACCTGAAAAAGACCAAGTGTTTCTCTGGCTTGTGTTGACGAAGGAAGTGGACCAGCTGGTTAAATTTCTCGTCGGCTCTGCAGGTCTGAATAGGAAGATCCAGGAACAAAAGGTGCCCAAAAGCAATTAAACAAGACACGGGGGTATTTCCAACCCCCTTTTCCAGGTTAAACCAAACGTTTCCCATTTGGAAGGGAAAAACAATGCCAATATCACCGCCTCGCCTGACATTTGGTTCAACGGTTCCCCTTCTGCTTTTCAAATTTAGTTTGCAAGCGTCGAGGGCAGGGCCCTCTCCTTTTCTTACATGACTCGGTAAATCCGGAGCGCTCTGAAAAAGGGCACCACCGACATGGACATATCATGCATTTGCTGGGGAGTTAAATGGCAGAAATGCTTTGAGCCATGGTAGCTTTTCCCACCCTGCAGAATGAAGGTGATTTAAAAACATAAGAACATAAGAAGAGCCATGCTGAATCAGGCCAAAGGCCCATCTAGTCCAGCTTCCTGGATCTCACAGAGGCCCCACCAGATGCGTTTGGGAGTGCATGAGACTAGATATCTGTCTCCTGATACCACTCCCCTGCATCTGGCCCTTGAAGTACCCTGGTTTCTCCATCATGGTTTGTAACCTGTGATGGACTTTTCCTCCAGGAATCTGTCCGATCCCCTTTGGAAGGCATCCAGGCCAGATGCCATCACCACATCCTGTGGCAGGGAGTTCCATAGACTAACAACGCGCTGGGTGAAAAAAACCACTTTTCCCTTTCAAAAGGCGCACCTACACTATAGGCGGTAGTAACAGAATGATGCCACTTTGATCTGAAACGGGTCTAATGGGATTTATAGTTTAGCAAGGGCCGATACAGAGCAGGGGAAAGGTGGGCATGGAGCCCCCCTCCTCACCATGTAGTAGTTCTGGAGACGGGTAGGGGTCTTCTGGGTGTTACTGGCAGCCATTCCTTTCTCCTTCACCGAAATGCGGACAGGGTTGCGTAGGCCGGCTCTCACCAAGTTCTCAACCTCTTGGGTCTGGGTGGCCGAAAAGAGGCCGGTCCGTCTCTGCTTGGGCAAAAAGCCCAGAATGGTATTTAAGCTGCGAAGGAGGAGAGTTAAGAGAAGGCCGAAGAAGCAGGTCAGGTTAAACGTAAGGTCCATCAACTAAAGCATCCGTTTTCCTACAGAGGCCAAACGTGCAAACTAAAGCACCAGGTATCCCAATGGAAAAGCCTCCTGGCAGTTTACATCTGCCACACCCGGAAAAGGGAGGGAGACTTGCAAATTTTCCAAGCTGATGTGAAACCCACAGCCGGTTCATAATCAAAGTCTATGATCATGGACTTCTGCACAACGTTGCAGTAGCAAATTCTTCAATGGAGGTCTTAAGAGGCTCCACCGGCGGGATCTGAAGGATAGTCCAAAAAATGAAGATACCTACAGTGTTTCCCCGAAAACAAGACAGTGTCTTATATTAATTTTTGCTCCCAAAGATGCGCTAGGTCTTATTTTCAGGGGATGTCTTATTTTTCCATGAAGAAGAATACGGTACGCATTTATTGTTATCTTATTATCAGGGAGGCCTTATTATCGGGGGGGATGCCTTATTTTTCAGCGAGAGGCAAAACCGTAAGTAGATCTTCTTTTGGGGGGGGGGTGTCTTATTTTCAGGGAAGCAGGGCATCTCGATCCTTCACTGACAAACCACATTACCCAAGACATGCCTTTTGGTGGTTAACTGACCCTAGAAGATTAAGCCAGCACAAAAGACGTAATGTTACAACAATATTGTTATGGAGAAAAATCTATTTCCCCACCCTTTGGCGGTTGCAAAGACTGCAGCTAGTTTTGGGTTTTTTTTAAAAAAAAAAAAGAGTGGCGTAAGGGGGGAAATATGTCCAAAAGCCTAATGGTCAAACCATCCCAGCACGTGAATCCTGCAAGCCTGGGTTTGTTAGAGTCGTGCTCACAAAGGAAATACCTTGCTTCAAAGCCCATATCCAAAAGCCGATCTGCTTCATCCAAGACCAGAATCTCAAGAGATTTCACGGCACTGGGCAAATCCAGCCCTTCCTCCTTCCTCCTGAACATGTCCACTAAGCGGCCCGGGGTAGCTACAAGGATGTTTCCACTGTTGCAGAAAGAAAAAGGGGGGAAGAGGGAAGCATCTTTCCAGTCAGGTTTACAGAAGAAGTCCTAACTCCAAGTGTCGCAAGACAGACATATGACTCAGTATGTCATTCAGAGGTCTGTTCATTTCCTTGGCACCACCACCAGCAGTATTTTGGCCTTCGTTAAGTCACACCTCCACCAGGAAGGCCAAGGCTAACGACCCATACTTAATGGGTGTTGAGAAGAGTTGCACAGGCAGGACTTTCACTCAGCCCAGGCCATTGTCCACCTAACGAGCCTATTCAGACCAGGGTGATGTGAAATCAAGATGAACTATAAACTGGAGGCCTCACTACAAACTTTCCTAAGACTGACCAAGCTGCTTGAATGAGTAGCGAAACGTTTCAGTCTCTCAAGAAAAGAAGCCCGGTTGCCATGACTCAACTTCCAGATAACTTCACCTGGATGCGTGAGACTCTTCACAGACATCGGCTAAAATGGCAGTGTTTAGTGGTTGCGCCCACTAAATGCATGACGTGCAACTCAAATAACAAAGAGTTTTTGGAAATTCAGCACCCAAGTAGTAGAAGCCCCAGAATTGTGAACAGTTAAGTAACTCACCCTCCTTTTTTGAATCTTTCTATGTCTTCTATGGGATTATTCCCGCCAATTAAAAGACACTGGCTGAAAGAAAAAACACATAACTCAAATTCCAACCCACACAGGCCATAGTGCCCACTGTCTGCAGAACCTGGACAATCTTACCTAAACTGCGGGAAATGCTTCCTGAAGTGGCAGATCACCTCATCTATTTGAATCGCAAGCTCTCTCGTGGGTGTGATAACCATCGCACCGACCTGAAACATCACAGAGGAAATGAGGGATGAAAATGTGAAGGGTTTTTCATCCTAGAATCCAATTTACTCCTTTACCCTGCCCCAATGTAAATGGCTGCACTTCCCATGACATTTCAGCAGAATTTATGAATGCCCATGAGAGGAGAGTGGCTAAAGACCAAGAGAAAGAGAACATTATTACATGCCCTGGGAACCAGAAATACTACTTTTCTAGACTCCAGCTCTAAGGATCCAACTGTCATCGCTGTAAGAGCAGTTGTTCTAACTTTCTGATCCTTGGTGTCAACACACCCTGAGTTTATGACACATAACTAAAGAACAGAAGCTAATCAGAAATGCCTGTGATGCAGACATTCATCTTAATTCTCCACTACTTCCATGCTCTTGGCTTCTGAAGAAGGAGACACTCTGGAATGGAAAGCCGTGCTAAGTCACCAGCCTGTGCGGTCAACAAGCTAGATACCAAGATTCTGAGGCATCAGTGTCAAATATTTATGTGTCTAGTTGATCCATTTGCTCAATACCATAACAGGTCTTCCTTTTTTAAAAAAAAGTGAAAAAATGGAAATTACAGTATTTTACCTGCATTTTCTTGAGCGCTTCTTCCCTTCGAAGCAGAATTTCTATAATGGGAATGACAAAGGCTAACGTTTTCCCGCTGCCCGTTACCTGGGAACACAGAAAGAAGAGGCAGCGAGAACCGTTTCTTCAACACGGCACACAATCCAGGGACAAAAAAAAAAAAAAAATCAAAGCCAAGGCAAAAGGCAAGATACTCACAGCTTCGGCCGCCACATCCTTATTGGTCATGAACAAAGGAATCGTCGCAGACTGAAAAACAAAACAAGGGATGTCCTTGTGGGGAGGGAAAAGGTACGTTGAGATAACCTGCCTGAATAATGCTCTTGGGAACTTATTCACTCTGTACATGCAGTGAACATTCTGGAGGTTTAAATACCAGTCAAGAAGAAACTGGATCAGTGCCCAAATGAAACAAGAGTTTACAATTTATATCCTGGTCGAAGCAACGCCAGCATCTTCCAATGGTATGTGATTCAAGGCAAGTGTTTATATGCCTCCACACATACATATAACCAAAATGACAGCAGCCGGAGGGTATCTATTTGTGTGTCTCCAAACCAAATCATCGCTCATGAGCAAGCAGGCAGCAACACCGGAGGAAACAAAGGTCCCGTTTCCATGGAAATACATTAGGGCAGGCATGTCCAAACTTCGGAACCTCCAGATGTTTTGGACCGCAACTCCCACACTCCTTTGCCATTGGCAATCTAGGCTTGGAATTCTGAGAGTTGTGGTCCAAAACATCAGGAAGGCTGAAGTTTGGGCAATGCCTGCATTAGGAAATAGCACACTTCCCTGTAAGAGAAGAAAACCCCATAAATAAGCATTCATTCCCCAAACGCCTTTAGCTGGTGCATTAAAATGCTGGCTTATTGCAGGCCTCTTTTTCGATCCTAGGAGAATACAGTGTCCAAAAATCAACATTTAAACGTGACAACTACCAGAAGGGTCCCCAGGAAAATTAGGATTTCCTCGTCTTCCTCTCCTCCCGTAGAGACTGGCCTACCTGTACGGGGGTCATGTGTGAAAAGCCCAGCTCCTGCAAAGCCCTCAAGACGCCTGGGCTCAGCTTCACGGGCAAGGATCCCCACGTGCCCTCCGTTACTTTCTCCATCGTCCTGGTTTTCTTCCTGGTGGAGAAAAACCTAGGTCCGTCTCTTTTACGGGTCCCCCAGGACGGACCTTGTCCGTCACTTGAAGCGACCGGCTAGGAAACAAAAGCCCGCGCGCTTTTAGTTCCGGGTCAGCCCCAACGCCCCGAGTTCTCTTGCGAGGAGGACCTTGGAAGTGTCTTCCCTGGCACCCTTTGGCTACTATTTAAGAACATAAGAACAGCCCTGCTGGATCAGGCCAAAGGGCCCATCTAGTCCAGCTTCCTGGATCTCACAGTGGCCCCACCAGATGCCTCTGGGAGGGCATGAGATTAGATCTCCGTTTCTTGATACCACTCCCCTGCATCTGGCCCTTGAAGTACCCTGGTTTTAAGCCTGGAGATGACACATCTCCATTATGGTTTGTAACCTGGGATGGACTTTTCCTCCAGGAATCTGTCCAATCCCCTTTTGAAGGCATCCAGGCCAGATGCCATCACCACACCCTGTGGCAGGGAATTCCACAGACTAACAACGTGCTTGGTGAAAAGATATTTTGTCTGTTCTCACTCTCCCAACCCTCAGTTTGAGTGGCTGTCCTTGGACAGAGGGCCAATAAACCACCAACCACAGAGGGTTTCGCCCTGAGAAGGCGTTGGTCAGCACTTCTCACCACCACCGCCCCCGCTCAGTCTGCCACTGCATTTCCCATCATTCTCTAAAGGATGAACTCACTCTCTAAAGAATGAAATTCTGGTTCAAGAGCCACTTCTCCTTCAGAAGCATCCTTTGGCTTTCTCTAGTGGCCAGGCGAGTTTACACTGCATGTATGTTGTAAATAGGTGTAGTGGTTTTGTATCGTTAACATCTGGTACTGTATACGAGTTCTCTCAGGGAAATCACTGGAATGGAAGGTGAAATAAAAACCCTCAAAATAAAACAATATCTCAATTTGTTTTAACCTGCCAAACTCTTTGAGGTAAGGCTGACAACATGGTTCGCTTTTTAAAAAATGAGACAATATTAATCTGTCCCCAAGTCTGTGAAAACCAGTTTTACAAGTAGCCTGACATACAGATTAAATACTGGCTTAAGACAGCAAACCATCCAATTGTGGGCTTATGAACTGTAAACATTCAACAGCTTCAAGCAGGATCTCTGATCGTCTTCATCGCACAAATCCCAATTTGCATATACAAACAAGTTGAAAATAGGAAGGGGGAAAATTGCAATTCTAACATGGAAGACAACCAACAATCTCTCTGTAGTTTTTTTTAAAGAAAGTGTTTTATTTATTGAACGTGGCCATATTCCAATCATTTTTGAAGGTACATCTTCTAAATCGGATCGAATTTCTCACACAGAGTTGGCATACAACAGCTACAACTGAGATGGGGACAGCCACCTATCCGAAGAACTGTTGCAAAGGTCCCACTGAAGGCTGTAAAAGATTACTTGAACCATGGAAACTTGTAACAAATTTTAATTAAATTAAATTTGGTACAAAAACTCTTGTATGCATTGACGGCAGAATGGCCCCCACCCCCACCCCTCGAAAAGAACCCACTCCCGCCCGCCCGCCCCCCGAAAATTACAACCAATATACATCAGTCTAATATACATCAGCCACAACGTAATCGTGGATCACCCCCCCGGTTCCTGAAGACAGATGCAGCAATTTATTTCTTTAACCCATCATCCCAGACAGAAAGAAGAAAATAGTTTGTACAAAAAATTGAAGTCAATAGATATCTGAAGAATGGGGGGGAGAAATGCACAAAAAATGTATTGCCATTTCAAAACAGCCTTACAGGGGAGTGCCAAAACCTTTCTTAGAAGAGGCTCTTGTGCTTTTAACAAGGAGAAACTCACAGAGGTACAGCTTCTTTTCCACAGAGAGAGGTTGCAGTAACTGGGGAAAGCCGCACTTTCTGGTTCTTTTCGTCACCTCCCTATTAACTGCACAAAGGCCTCCAGGGGAAGAGTCATCAACAGGGAAATACATGACACCCGTTTCATTTTTTCCCCTCGGTCATGTAAAAGGCACGCGAGTCTCCCTCGCAGGAAAGGTGGGGTGCAGCCCTCGTGTCGGGAGGACATCTCACCAGCCCAGACGCTGCTGCTCGTTAAAAATATATGGCGCTGCATAGCATGAAGGTAAAACCTCCCCTCTTTAATTAACCCTTTGTAATCAGGAACCGGCATCCCCAACAGCGCTCAACAGAGGAGAAGCTTTGCATTTAGAAGCAAAAAAAAAAAAATGGAAATGAAGAGAAAATAAGAAAACGGCGCCGGGGCCATTCTTTTGCCAAATTCTAACACACAGCCGCTTGTTCACAGGTTTGTCTGCCCTGAACGCATGGCTAATTGACCCAAGCGGTGTGACCTTTTTGGCCAGCAACAAGAATTGCAGGGAACCAGCCAGTGTCATTGCAAGGAAACAAACAGAAGGTTTTACAGACACGGTGGAGGTGTGTGTGTGTGTGTGTGTGTGTGTGTCTCACTTCTGTCGACCAGGAACATGCCCATTCCTTTCCCAGCATACGGGCTTTACTTTTGTCAAAATACGGGCTGCCCTGTATGATTCCACCCCCATGTGCGCTGGAAAACAAATTCTTTTAAGAGTTAAACAACCTCCCCATAGGTTTATGCCATAGTATCAAGAAGTCTCTCTCTGTCTCTCTCTCTCTCTCTCTTTTTGGACTTTGTACCATTTTCCATGGACAGGGAGAGTTATTTCCTTAGCCAACACCCCCCCACCTTCCCTTCAAAAAAGTGGATGGGGAGAAGAATCAAAAAAGAACTTTTTAAAACAAAACAAACCGACAGGACTGTTTCAAAACTAACTACGCGGGCTTTCAGCTGAGCTCATTTTGAATTGTGAGAAACAAAGTCGGCCAATTTCAATGAACGGCTCTTAGCGTGGATTCCTCAAGAGAGAGAGAGACTACCTCTCCCTATTTAAAAAAAAAATTAAAGCGAAGAAGAAACATAAAACACACATTTTATCATTCAGAACACAGGGGTAAAGTAAAACCTAAACGATTTCTGCAACCAAGTCATTTTGGGAGACAGTGGATGGAGAATCTGGGATCACTGGCGGGCGACAGGAGGTAAAGTTTGATTAAACGACTCTCCGGACTTCAAAAAACCTCTTCAGATAGTAGATCTGTCCCAGTGTCATGGCAACTAGTACGAGAGCTTCAAAAAACGACCAGAGGACCACTCTGCTGTTGGTGTTGTCGTTAACTGGTGAAGACAAACAGGAAGGAGAAACATGGGGTTAGAACACAGATTCCAGGTTCAGCGTATTCCAAAACAAACCAGCCCTGTAGTGCTTACACTGTGTATCCCAGTCATCTAAATTACAGCAGGCAGGGCCTTTGGGGGCAAGAGAGTGCAGGAACTTTTTTCCCTATATCACCTGGACGGTTCCTTCTCCACCTCTAGATGCTAAATGCAAGGCACTGCTGCTTCAACATGATTTTGGTCTGGATGAGCCACGGCCATTGGTGTTGTGTTCCAACTTGACAACCATTCAAGTCAGCATAGCACAATGTATTTCACAGAAAAACACCACCCAAACAGGGCTTCAAACTTTCTCTCTTGATCAATGCCTCGAGGTGTGTGGCAACTGGTACAAGCAGGTGGCCGGGGGTGGGGGCCGCCGTGACTGAATCCCTCATCCCTTCTCATAAGAACTTAAGAAGAGCCCTGCTGGATTAGGCCAAAGGCCCATCTAGCCCAGCTTCCTGGATCTCACAATGGCCCCACCAGAATCTCTGCAACAGAAAGAAGAATCCTCAAATACAAGATGGAAACACAAGGCTTAAAAAAAAAAAAGCAATTGTTACTAGAAATGCAAACACAGAGAGGACAAATTGAGCCACCTACTTGCTCGATGTATCCTTTCGCGCACTTCCATGTACTCCTGTTCATGTTTGACGGCTGTCATGGCCACCGATAATTCATTGATCATTTCTTCTAGCTTGTTCTGGTGAGCTGTAATTACAAGGGATGGTATATTTGTAGGGCAAATACAAAACCCAACCACGGTGCTTCGTAGGTCTGAAATCTTATCTGGCAGCGAATACATCTAACTTGGGTGTCATTTAAACATATGAGAGAGAGAGAGAGAGAGAGAGATTTTCTGCACACTTTAAACATGCTAACGCCTCCGCATGCACATTTATATCAAGGTTTCTTTATCTGGTTAAAACCAACAAGTTCAAACCAAACAGGGATTACCATTTGCCAGAGTATAACAGACAGCTACTCAGACCAATGGGAACAACTATGGCGACCACAGAGATAGAGGGGGTCTGTTAGAACATCCAGTCCACCTACCGACTGCAGGAAATCCAGAACTAGAAAACCCCTGCAGGAGGGGTGCTAGGGCAGAGAGAAGGCAGGGGACTAAGGAGAGGCCTGAAACTGTGGCAGCGGCGGCGGGGGGTTTCAGTAAGATTTGCAGGTTCCGCAGGCATGTTGACTTTCACAATATGCAGCAGGCTGCGCTAAAGTGGGTGTGTGGAGCAGCCCTTGGTTTCCGAGGAGAATCATACCACCCAGTGACTTCTGCAGAAACACTTTTCCATTTGGAGTGAGATGGGGGGAAGCCAAAAAAAAAAGTGACGTGTATACCGACCCACAGCACTTCAAACACTCTCTGGGCTGTTTACAAGTAATTGTGCAGGCTACATATTGCCCTCCAGCCATCTGGTTTACTCATTTTACGGACCTCGCAAGGATGGAAGGCTGAGTGAACCTTGAGCCGGCGACCTGGGATTGAACCCCCAGGTCGTGAGCACAATTATGGCTGCAGTACAGTTTAACCACTGTACCACAAGGCTCACCAGAAATACCAAGGATGTTGCAATGAAACATCAGAAAGTGCCGTGGGTTCATGCAGCTCATGGGTTTCCCTTCCCTCTCTGGGCCTGAGCTGTCAGTCAGCATTGGACCCACAGAGGCAACCTTAACACTGGCCCTCAGAGATACACCAAGAAGCAGGAAGGGCAAAAAGGAGGCACGGCGGAGGGGAGGAGGGTGATCGGCCAAGCACAATACGGCCTCCTCAGAGTGCAGGCAGTGGAAAGAATGGCAGGGCATGCAGAGAAGCTTGCTTCACAGTTAAGAACCAGAGAGAGGCATCATCCAGCTGGTTCGGGCCAAATTTCTGAAGACCATCTCCCCCACTGTAGAAACGCTTCCAGGCGTGGAAGGGTGGTGGTGGTGGTCTCCAGTTCCCTCCTGCAGGATTATGTAGGTCCAACTAATTTAAGGTGCCGAGAAAGACCGGAGATCTCAGGCTGTTATCAACGACTGCAACGGCGTTGTGGGAATTAATGTGTGTTAGTGAGAAGACCCACACGCAAACCCAGGAGGCCCGGATGGCTGTTAGAAAAATTACAGAAAGCAAGGCAGGCCTGCGGGCTCCTTAGAGGCGGTACACCTACCATCCCACGTATCTCCGCCACCTAGAGAGAAGCATTAGAGATGAACATACATTGAGGGCCAAAAGGCCGAAGCACAGATTGGGGGCCAAAAACACAAAAGGACACCATAGGCAGAAAAACCTGCCAGTTGTCAAGAACCGGGTTTTGGTCCTTGCTGAGAGGGAGGTGGCCTTGCCGTCCCAACCATGGACGGAGTGGGAAAACTCCTGCTTCTAAAACAGCACTAGGGGGAAAGCCATCACGTGATGTTCTGGGGGCTTTAACTCTGCTCTTGACAAGCATATGGGAAAAAGGAATGAACCTTTTTTTTTCCCCCTTAACCTTCCCGCCATCTCCTATGACCAAGCGATTAGTGCTTTTGTGTTTGTTGTTTAGTCGCTTAATGGTAGCTGTTTATTCGTGTTCGCTTGGTCTCTAAGTTTCTATGACGCCAATTTGGCGCGCTGGGTGCTCTAGGTTTTTAAATGGTTTTATTCTATGTCTTTGCTGCTTTATATTTGATGTCGAATTTTGTGTTTAACTGGCGCCAGTCGCCCGTTGTGAGCCGCTTAGAGTTCCGCAAGGAAGATAAGCGGGATATAAATATAATAAATAAATAATAAATAAATAATAAATAAATAATCACCCCCCCCCCCAAAAAAACCCCACAGTTTGGTGCAGCACATGGTCCGATCACAAGACACTCTGACTGTTTTCGGGAGAGAGAAAGAGGGACCAAACAGAGAGGATGGAGATGGGAGGAAAGGAATTGCCCCTCCACTCTGGGGAACCAGCACCTCCCCCACACACCCCTGCCCCGGTCTGGGGCTTGGCCTCACCTTCGGTCTCCATATCTTGACCCTTTGGCGCTTCGCCCGTGTCAATAGTGAACATCACTATTTTGGGGGTCATAGTGGACATTCGGTTGCTGAAGCAAAACTTGTACGTCCCATCCATGTGAGCCGCGAAGGTGTACTTCCCACTGGACTCTCGGTCTCCTCTGTAGATGTTTTTGTTATCAGGCCCCGTTATCTGGAAACAAAAGAGGGGAGGGGAACTGTTATTCTTTATTTTCTGCATATACGACCCTACACCCTAGGTCTAGTGGCATGTACTCCCTCCTCTTAGGAATATCAGGGTTTATGGACTGGCACAGTATATAACAGTGTTTCTCAACCTGTGGGTCCCCAGATGTTTCTGGACTGCAACTCCCAGAAACCCCTTCCAGCACAGCGAGTGGTGGAGGCTTCTGGGAGTTGCAGTCCAGGAACATCTGGGGACCCACAGGTTGAGAACCACTGGTATATAAGAATATACAAGACTATATAAGTACAGTACATCTTTTCCAATTCATCACTATTATTTTACCTTGCTGGTGGTTTTTATATATCTCCTAATGTGATTGCATTGACACGACTGTATGCTTTCAATGGAAGTTGAACAGAATTCTGAGATGTATCAACTGGTACTTGTTATAAACCAGAGGTACTTAGAAGTAAAGAGTTTGGAAACCAGGATTTTTGGATAGAACTGAATATATTCTTCTAACTAGCATACTCTTATTGAGAATACAAAATGAAAGCATCTCCAGTTATAAAAGCTCTCTCTCCTTCAACAATTTCAAACCACTCCTTTGCCCAAAAGGCTTCCATCTGCATTCATACATTCCCCTCAAAACTTTGCAGACAGATCTGTCACCATTCAGTGTTCGTCCTCATTCACCCCCATCACGAAGGTACAGCATTCCAACTTAACACCTATCCTCTCGTCCCTACCATATGGTGAGGGAATTTTCCTACATGCATACAGTCTGTATGTCTGGAATAATCTCCTGATTTTGTGCCCCTTTTGTGCTTTCCGTATGTAATGCCATGAAATACTGAGAACCAGATTCTTACACCGGAAGGGCAGAAAGACAAATAAGGGGTGCCTAGAACAAATGAAGTCCAAACTATCTCTAGAGTGAAAAATCAATACAGCTGTCCTATTTTGGATGCCAACAAGGTTAAAGAACAAAGTAAATATGCCTCTCCAAGTTACAGTTCACTACGATTCTTACCCTAGATGATCAGAAAGACTAATTAAGTGGACCCTTGAGCGAATCAAGGCAGAACTATCTCTGGGGGTCCGGGAGTTGAGCCAAGCAAGCTTAAGAACATAAGAAGAGCCCCGCTGGATGAGGCCAAAGGCCCATCTAGTCCAGCTTCCTGGATCTCACAAATGGCCCCACCAGATGCGCCTGGGAGGGCACAAGACTAGATCTCTTTCTCCTGATACCACTCCCCTGCATCTGGCCCTTGAAGTACCCTGGTTTTAACCCTGGAGATGACACATCTCCATCATGGTTTGTCACCTGGGATGGGCTTTTCCTCCAGGAATCTGTCCAATCCCCTTTTGAAGGCATCCAGGCCAGATGCCATCACCACCTCCTGTGGCAGGGAGTTCCACAGACTAAAAACACGCTGGGTACAAAAAAAACTTTTTTTCTTTTGTCTGTTCTTGCTCTCCCAGCCCTCAACATCCTGATAAACTCACCTGAATGGCTGAGAATCTTCCCAGACGTATCTCTGGGGGTAAAAATACTAACAACGCGGTAAACCAGATATGTCCAAACTTCGGCCCTCCAGATGGTTTGGACCACAACTCCCACAATCCTTTGCAATTGCGAATTCAGGCTTGGAATAATGGGAGTTGTGGTCCAAAACATCAGGAGGGCCAAAGTTTGGACATGCCTGCGGTAAACCGAACCCCAGTCCTTTTTTTTTTTACCTCCGACAAAAAATAAATAAACGAACCCCCCTCCCAGCCTTTTTCGGGGGGGGGTGTCTCTCTCTCCCCTGCCCGTCTCCTCCTCCTCCTCCTCTTCCTCCTCCTCCTCCCGGCCCCGAGAAGACTCGCCTCGACGTCGATGTCCAGGAAGCCTCCTTCGGCCACCTC
This sequence comes from Phrynocephalus versicolor, assembly GCA_023846285.1. NCBI lineage: Eukaryota > Metazoa > Chordata > Lepidosauria > Squamata > Agamidae > Phrynocephalus > Phrynocephalus versicolor. The sequence continues at coordinate 1,346,160 of JAHTLZ010000019.1, read as the reverse complement.
GAAGATGAGCCCCATCTTGGTCCCGGAGGGGACCCTTTCCAGGAAGCACTCCTCCGCGTGGGCGTCGATGCTGACGAAGTAACCGGTCGCCGGGGCCGCCAAGGCCGCCACCAGCGCCAGCAACGCCCGCACGGGCGACATGGCGGCGTCGGGGAGGAGCAGGAAGGCCGGCAGGACCCGCAGGAGCAGCAGCAGCAAGAGGCGCGCCTGCCCACGGCCCAGCCCAGGGCGAATGAGCGTCTCCGGGGCGCCGCTTCCGGCCGTGGCCACGCCCCTTCCGGGGCACGGGGCCCTCGCTCATTGGCCGCCGCCGGGCCCGCTGCCACGTCCAGAAGGCAGAAGGGTGTGGGAAAGCGGAGGGAGGGAGGGGGCGGGGCGAGGAGGCCGGGCTACGGCGGCCGGCGAGGGTCTTTGAAAGGAATGGGGCGGTCCCTCCACCACTCCCCACCCAGCGGCGAATCAGGCGCTGATTGGACGGAAGGGACGAGGAGGCGGGGCCGAGGAGAGAGAAACAGAGAGAGAGAGAGAGAGAGAGAGAGAGAGAGAGAGAGAGCAGTTTGAGGCTACGGTGACTCGACGGGGTCAAAACGCGCGCGGGATTGTTTGGCAGCCTTGGGAGGAGAGGACGGGAAGTCCGAAGGGACATTTCAAGCAAGTTCGCTGGTTTAGGTGCATATCTCCAGGACTACTTGTCAGATGGTGGGGGGTTGTATAACATAAAATTTGTACAACATAAAAATATTCCGGAGAGAGGGGAAATTTGCTTAACAGAATCGTCTGTGGGGCAAATCCCTACAACATAAGAATGGTCACCATTAGGGATTACTCTGTTTTCAATGCATTCCTATGGGAAATTTGTATAAAGGAACATTTGCTTAACATAATTTCATTTGGAACGAATTAATTCCTTTATACAAGGTACCACTGTATTGGGACTTGCCTATAATTGAGGAAGCCCAGGAAAGCTCACATTAAAATATAGCCTTTAAAGTGTCTCTACGTCCTTTTTTTTTTTTTTTTGGTCTTTTGGTCTATTTTTATTTTTATTCTGTCATTGAGCAATGCTAGTGGGATGCTAAGGGCTGAGTGAATCAGAGGGGGAGCATCTTATTTATTTATTTTTGAGTATTTTTACCCCACCTTTCTCCTTGGAAAAAGGTCCCAAAGCAGCTTACAGTAAAGAGAGACAATATGCAGTCCATTACAATTAAGACATACAGTACCTTTATTCCGTTTGAGAAACAAGGAATTGAGTGGTATCTTACAGCATTAGAGGGCAACATTAACAATAGCAATTGATAACATAGTGTCAATGCAATCGCACGAGACTCTGTGTCTCCCACAGGAAAAAGCACCCGGCATAACCTTGGGCAACCAGCAACCTCCCCCAAATAGTGGTGTGGAGTGACAGGGATTTTTCATTGTATTTTTAAAAAACTTTTTCTATCCTCAAGTGACCTTGAATGAGGAAAAGAGATGGGATGAAATTCAGGTTTTCTTCTCTTGATGGAGGGACGGGGATGGGTGAAGTCATTCGCTTGTGAAAACTACCTTGAATAACAAACAGACTGGTCATATTTTGTCTGCGTAATCTTAACTAATTTAACACACACACACACACAAAGAGATACACTGGCCTATTTGTGTAGCCTGCTCAACCATGTCATTCAGTTAGTTTAGGATGGCTCCAGGCTGTGTACAGAGGAAATCCGCTCGTTCTGCTTTCTCCTGACCTCCTGAGCTATCTGACAAGAAAGGCTTCTTTCAGGATGTGATGCTCGAGTCCGTGGTTGCATTTACCACGTTCTGAATAAAAAAGGACTCTTTGAGTAGAAAGATCAAGTCAAGAACAACTCTCCCTGTGGAGCTGATATCAACAATCTTCTACTGTCTTCAATAGGAAGCAAACCCACTGTGACTACTTGGGAAACTTTAGTTGCTTCCTAAGTGCTCTACAAAAACAAAACATGCAATCCTACTACTGAGCTCACAGGGCATGCCTTCTGGAAGATCACATATCAGGCAAGGATGTTCACCTTGATGGTCTCTTTGCAACTACTGTTTGCTTTACAAAGATTACAGGTCCCTATTTTACTTCCTTCCTTTCCACCTATGTCCAGGCTTGTTTTCATAGAGGATATTGGTACATACCTTCTTTCATACATGTGGCAGACATGCCTTCCTGACAATCAAAAACAAAATAATAATAATAATAATAATAAATAATAAAAGGTTCTCATCTCCTTTGCAGCAGAAGCCTCAGTGAAACACCTGCCCATCAAATACACTTATCTCTACAATGCTGAATGCCCACTGACTTTCTTACCAGCAAAAAAAAAAAAAATGATCTCTGTCTTTTGATCTCTCTATTTTGATTCCTTGAATAAATATTTGCCATGCTGTCTCTCTTTCTCTTATCTCTTGTCTACGAAATCTCATATTAACAAATATAAAAGTTAAGTCTTTCAGGTACCATTACTTTGGTACCTTGATAAATGAATTCCTAGAGGTCATAGAGCCTTAAGCTCAATACAGTACTGTATATCTATCTATCTATCTATCTATCTATCTATCTATAGATACATAGATATATAGATATATAGATATAGATATATACACATTTCTCGCTGTGCTCTTTAGGAATTCATTTGTCATTAAAAAACCTTTTCCTATCCTCAGGTGACCTTAAATGATGGCAAAAGGTAGGATGAAATTCGGGTTTTCTTCTTTTGATGGAGGGACAGGCTCCTTATCCTAGGATGTGTGAAAGCATTTGCTTGCAAAAACTACCTTGAATAACAGACAGGCCAGGGCATCTTTCATCTGGGTAATCTAAAGGAATTTAATCCCCTTCCCTAAAGAGACAAACTGGCCTGTTTATGTTGCCTGCTCATCCATGCCATTCAATTAGTTTAGGATGGCTCCGGGCTGTGTACAGAGGAAATACACTCATTCTGCTTTCTCCTGCCCTCCCAAGCTCTAAAGCCAAGAGCCCTCTTTCAGGACGTTAAGTCTGAGTCCATGGCGGCTGCATTGGCCATGATCTGAATGAAAATGGGAGTTAAAAACTCCTTGACCCACTTCTCTTGAAGAAGAGGCAGTGTTCAGATACTGATATACAGTAATGAGGTTTCTCCTGTCACCAGGAGACTCTGTGGTGATAGAAAATGTGGCATCTTTCTTAACCCAGCTGGTTAGGGCCCGCAGGCAGAGATGCTCCGAGTTGTTAACTCTTTAACTTATTATTACTGTTGTAATTTATATTGAACTTGTGATGTTAAATTTATGTATGCCAATAAAGGCTGATAGATTGATTGAATGAAAATGCCTCTTTTGAGTATAACGTGGGCTCAATTCAAAAATGACTCTCCCTTCCCATCTGATAACAAAAATCTCCTACCTAATGTGTGTTTAGCTGGAGATAAAAACTGCCATGATTTCTCGGGCAACTTTAGCCACTTACAAAGTGCCCTGCAGAAAAAAATGCAACCCCATTGAGCTCACAGGGGTGTCTTCTGAAGAGCAAGGATATTCACATCGATGGGTGTCTCTACTGGGACTGGGTGGGATTTGGCAGGAGCACAAGACCCAAACAGGATGCAACCATGTGGCTGAAGTCCACAATTTCCAATGGGGGCTGTTATTTATTTATTTATTTATTTATTAGGTTTTTATTTGTTATGGGCTGTCAAGGGTGAATCTATGAATGAGAGCCCTGTCTTCCACAGCTCGGCTCAGCTCTTGCCATCCCGAGCCTGTGGCTTCCTTTAGGCAATCTGTCCATGTCACATTGGGTCTTCCTCTCTTCCTCCTGCCAGGATATGCCTCGAGGATAACCAAGTCAGTTTTCGGCCTGTTCCTAGGAAAATTCCAGCCAGGATATGGGCTGGATTTGTCTACAAACATCCCCACATCCACAAAACGGAAACAAAACACCCAGATTCTACCACGGCTATCCTGATGCCGACTCCCGGAGGGCTTGAGATGTTGCCTTTAAAATGTCCTTTGTTTTTAATTGCTGCAGCACACTGGAACGACACCTTCATTGAGCTGTCCATCAGGACACCAAGGCCCTTTCCTGGTTTGTTGCAGAGATTTCAGACCCGATCAGATTATAAACATATTTTCCCCTCACCAACATGCATCACCCTTGCTGTGCAGGAGATTTCAATATATTCTCTTCAGTCTGGCGCTGCTCCCCTTCGCCTGACTCACCAGCTCCAGTTCCAGGGCACTCTGGGAAGAGGGAAAAAAATAAAAGAAAAACAGGAGGTGGGGTTTAGGATCCGTGGAGAGGAAAGGAAGGGAGGGCGAAGGCCCCTTTCCTTATTGCCGCTGCTGGGTCGCCTGGCTTTTCCCCTTTTATTTATCCGTCTCTCCTTCTTGCTTCTTCTCTGGGATGCCCGCCTCCAAAGTGGGCCAGGAGGGATCCTTGAGCATGAGCCAAGGCAGCCTTTAGAGCCGGTCCAGCCAGCCAAGGGACGGAGGATTGCAAGCCAAAAGTTGGCCAATAATTCCGGAGCTGGTGGTGTCTCTTTTTTTTGGCCCTTGCTATTTTGTTGCCCGTAGGAAAACAGAGGTACTGTATCTCTTTTTGGCCTCTTCTGCATCTTCTCCATCTCCATCCGGGCTGCTTCCCACGGATTGATCCTGCTGCTATTTTGGGGGTGGGGGGGGGTTGGGGGGGCTGATCTTCCTCTCCAAAAAGGAGGAGGAGGAGGAGGAGGAGGAAGAAGAAGAAGAAGAAGAAGAGGGGGAAAGCGGCTGGAGAAAGAAGGGGGGACCCGGGGCGATTGAGGTCCGCCTATGAAGGAGATTTGGCCGGGCTCCTCCGCCAGACCTGGGACGGAGCCGATCCTGGAAGGGAGAGCCACCATGGATGATGGTCTGGGTGGTGGCTCCTCTTCCTCGCCTTCCTCCCCTTCTTCTTCCTCCTCTTCCTCCTTGTCGGCCCTGGAGAAGAACGTGGCCGAGCTGACGGTGATGGACGTCTACGACATCGCCTCCGCGGTGGGCCAGGAGTTCGAGCGGCTCATCGACCAGCACGGGTGCGAGGCCATCGCCCGGCTCATGCCCAAAGTCGTGCGGGTGCTGGAGATCTTGGAGGTGCTGGTCAGCCGCAACCACATCCTCCACCCGGAGATGGAGGAGCTGCGCCTCGAACTCGACCGGCTCCGGCTCGAAAGGGTGGATCGCATCGAGAAGGAGCGCAAGCACCAGAAGGTGAGCGAGAATTGAGAAAGAGAAGGATGCTTTGCGCGCTGCGCGCCCTAGTCCGCCTTTCCCACTCGGCCAGGCGGCGGAAGCGCGCAGGCGTCTCTGGTTTATTTATTTGTTTATTTTTTACCCCGCCTTTACTCCTTGGAAAAAGGACCCGAGGCAGTCTACTGTTCCTCTTTTACTCTCCCCCCAACCACCACCAGCCCACCCCCACAGCTCCTGATCCTCACCACAGACAGCCCTGTGAGGTGGGCCAGGCAGAGAGGTTAGGAGGGAGGGGGGTGATAAGGCGGGAGAGGGTTTTTGTAGTCCTGACTTTCATCATCATCATCATCATCATCCTAAAACCACAAAGCTGGAGGAGACCCCCGGAGACCAGTGCTGGCAAAGCTGGACACTGACACCTCAATCTGGCATTTTATTATGGCTTGTGTTTATATTCCATCTTTTCCCCTTATAATCCCCCAAAATGATGGCTCGAGTTTGGAGGGTCTTTGAGTCCCTTGCAGCTTTGACTTCAGGCAGCAAGATATTTGGGGTCAGCGTCTCTATATAGAGTTCTCCTGCTGGAATTATGCTCTGAACTGACACAAGCCTCTCTGATCAGGCTGCACAGTAGACCGGCCACAGTGAGATTAAGAGCTTGTCAACAACACCTGCAAACATCACAGGCCTTTGAGTCATTCCTGTTTCCTTGTTCAGAATAAATTTATTATGTAATAATATGCAGGTTATAAACTCCGGAGCAGTGGGTGGCTGTTCCAGGAAGACACACAGTAACTGAAGCATCTATAAACAGAGATAGGGGTGTTAAATTCAGCACAATCCAGGGGGAAGCAGCCCTTGTGCTAACCTCCTTGATCCAGCTCTCCTACAATTAGGAAAAAAATGATTAAATTTCACTCCTGATGAAAGGAAGGGAAAAAACTCATGCTAGATTATTTTATTTTAAGCCCAAACCAGTAGTGCAGGAGGAAATTCCTCTGGTTTTGTTTGTTTGTTTGTTTGTTGGATAGGTCTCTGGAAGCTCACAGAGAACAAGTTTAGAAACTGTAGAGCAAAAGCAGAACGTCCGTGGTGAAAGATTTACCGGGATTTGAAATGGAACATGACTTTCAGCTCATCTGCTGTATGAATCATTTCCAGACTTAGCAAGAAGGGAAGATAGTGGCAGAACGCACGAGCAATTCACTGAACATTTTGGGAAGGATGCTGCATTGTCTAACTATTTGTGTCTGTGTTTGTGTGTGTACCATGAGCTCCCGACTATATTTGCCAAGCAGGGTTGCCAACTGATGGGTGAGCTGTGTGCTCCTGGGCCTGTTAAGAGCAGCAGAGACCCACAAATGATGGATTTTGGTGGTTTATTTTTTTTTATTACCAAAATATGCCGGCATTCCTACTGCCCCCACCCACCCCCTTGTTCCTGTGACTTCAAGAGCTCGTGGACAGGCGGCTTGTTCGTCCAGCATCCTAAGTGACCGCTTTTGCTTCCCTGGCCCTTTAGGAACTCGAACTGGTGGAGGATGTCTGGCGAGGGGAAGCCCAAGACCTCCTCACCCAAATTGCTCAGCTCCAAGAGGAGAACAAGCAGCTGATGACCAACCTCTCCCACAAGGACATCAACCTGTCAGAGGAAGAGTTCCAGAAGCACGAAGGTGTGTGTGTGCTGATCCACGTTTTCGGGCTTCCGTTCGTGTTTCTCGCCTTAAAACAGGAAGCTGAATTTGGGAATTCTGCCTTGTGGGATTACATCCTCCAATCTGTGTGGCCCCCCGGGGGGGGGAATACTGGGAGTTTCAGTTCTCAAAAGTGGCACAGTGCTTAAACTGCAATACTGCAGTGAAGACTCTGCTCTGTGTGTCAAAATTAAAACCAAGTACAGTAGGACCCCCGGTATCCGCTGGGGATTGGTTCCACGCCTTCCCGTGGATAATGAAAGCCATGGATAAGAGAGAACGCCTGTTCACCCACCCCCAAAGTGCTGTTTCCTAACAGGAGCTTGCTTTATGACTGCTGTTTTGAGACAGTAGCTTGCTTTATGGCTGCTGTTTGTGACAGTAGCTTCTTTACAGCTGCTGTTTGTGACAACAGCTTGCTTTGGGCCTGCTGAATGATTAAATTTTTTCCTCTGCCAATAGTGGATAACTGAATCAGTGGATAATGAATCAGTGGATAATGAATCAGTGGATACAGGGGTCTAATGTGGAGCGGTGCAATTATATCTGGCGGACCATAGGTTCCCAATCCCTTCTCTATGTGTGGGTGCTAACAAGATGAATTTCTGTCTGCCATGCAATTGGGACCAAAAAAACGGAGGAGCCCAGAGAGAAAAAAATATGGTTACAAACATTGGGTGTTGTTAAGGCCCTCTTCACTCAACAGAAGTGATTCAAATCCTGCTTGCAATAAATAACTGTTTCTCTCTCTTTTGTTTTAACTCCAGGCATGTCAGAAAGGGAACGGCAAGTGATGAAAAAGTTAAAAGAAGTGGTAGATAAACAAAGGGATGAAATCAGAGCCAAGGACAGAGAACTTGGACTTAAAAATGAAGATGTGGATGCAGTACGTTCCTTGTTTTCTCTTCTTCTTTTGGGGAAAAATAGAAAAAAATTAAGATTATGTGGTTAAAGCTATTTACTGGGCATAACAACTAATAGATGGGAGCTATGCTTACATCATAGGCTTAGAGGCCTGGCAGTATGTATGTGTTTGTTACATTTATATGCTGCTTTCCACCATCCATTGGGCCCAAGGCAAATATACTTGGCTTCTCCTTCTCCTGTTTTATGTGCACAACGACCCTGCGAGGGAGAGCAGGCTGAGAGATAGTGGCTGGCCCATGATACAGCAGCTGAGTTTTTCAGAGTTTAGGAAGGAACTCCTAAGTTTCAGAAAACTCCTTAATGGCAGTTGATAGAGAAAGGAGCTTCCATATTTAGAAGCAGTATATCTCAGAGTACCAGATATGAGAAGCAGATAACAAAGGATGGCTCTCTCAAAACTTTGGATTTTTTTTAAGGCTGCAGTACCCAGAATCCCCAGGAAGTATTCCGTGAATTGTAACCCAAAACTGCCAAAGCACAGTATTTATTTTTTTATGTTCAAGTCTATCTGTAACAGTAGATGCTTGTGAGGTTTCCTGAAGTACAAGATGGACATGGCCTTTACATTTGCAAGGTGGTCCTTAAAGGAAAATACAGTAGATGATGCATTTCCTTTTATTAACTGCTATTACCAATATACTTTATATTAATAAAATAAAAAGAGTTCAGAGATTCTTGTAGGTTTTGTCTGCAGTGCATAGTATTTTTTTTTTAAAAATGCTTAAAGCTAGAGATATTTGCAGCGAACCTATCCACGAGTTTATCTTCTTTTGCCTCTTTTATTCTTGGGCTTTAAATAAATAGCACTTTTGTTCTGTTTATTTTATTTTATTTTTTTTTGCAATTGAATGGCAATGGCTTATCTAATCCGTGGCTTCTTTTTGTGGCCTCCCTGGCTCTTTCTGATGCAGCTGCAGCAGCAGCAGAACCGGCTAATGAAAATTAACCATGACCTTCGGCACCGGATCACCGTGGTGGAGGCACAAGGCAAAGCCTTAATCGAGCAGAAAGTGGAACTAGAGGCCTACCTACAGACCAAGGAGCAGGAGATGGGAGCCCTTCGGGCAGAGCTGACGAAACTCCGAGAGAAACTGCAGGGTCCACCAAGCCAAAATGGAGAAGTAGCCCAGGTAAATACTGCTGTGTCATCCATGTACTGTATATATATATATATTTAGACCAGGCATGTCCAAACTTCGGCCCTCCTGATGTTTTCGGCCGCAACTCCCAGAATTCTAAGCTTAGATTGCCAATGGCAAAGGACTGTGGGAGTTGCGGTCCAAAACATCTGGAGGGCCAAAGTTTGGACATGCCTGATTTAGACCCTCTGTGGTTGGTAGTTTATTGGCCCTCTGTCACTCAAACTGAGGGTTGGGAGAGTGAGAACAAACAAAAGAAAATTTTTTTTTTAAACCCAGCGTGTTGTTAGTCTGTGGAACTGCCTGCCACAAGAGGTGGTGATGACATCTGGCCTGGAGGCCTTCAAAGGGGGATTGGACAGAGTCGTGGAGGAAAAGTCCATCCCAGGTGACAAACCATGATGGAGAGGTGTCATCTCCAGGCTTAAAACCGGGGTACTTCAAGGGCCAGATGCAGGGGAGTGGTATCAGCAGACCAGATATCTAGTCTCGTGTGCTCCCAGACGTATCTGGTGGGGCCACTGTGAGATCCAGGAAGCTGGACTAGATGGGCCTTTGGCCTGATCCAGCATGGCTCTTCTTATGTTCTTGTGTTGTTACGTTCTTATGTCCACCCCACCTTGCCTTCTGTGGGCTCAAGGTGGCACATACGGCTCTGCTTCTCTTGCCTTTTCCTCCAAAGAACCCTGTGAGGTAGGCCTGGATAAGAGGAAGGAATTCACTGAAGGTTCTTGAGGGTAGCTAGAAGTGGTACCCCATCCTCCCAAAAAACTGAAATGCTGAATACTATTTTTTTTCTGGTATAACAGACCTCTGCAAGAAGCTGTGGATGATCTGTATTCTTACTATTGTCGCTGGTATGGATCATCGTCATCATTGCCGTCGTTGTCATCATAATAATCGAGTGCTGTCAAGGCAATTATGACTTATGCCCACCCTTTCCAGGGTTTTCCCAGTAGAATACACAGAATTATTTCACTGTTTCCTTTTAGCCAGGGGTGCCCTGGGACGGTGCAGCTGACCCAAGGCCACCCAGGCTGGCTGTTCTTCCAAGTGGGGGTATTGAACTTCCAGCCTCTGGCTCTGCAGACAGACGTTGAAGTCGCTGAGCTATAAGGGGAATTATTTGTCCGGATAACCGGTTTTATTTGAAGGCAAAACACTCCCACACGGGGAAGTGACATAGATCTATTTTGGGAGCATTTTTGGCTGCCTCTCGGGAGATAATTTGAAGCCCGTCCCTTGGTGTCTGGCACTTTGCTCTCCACCCCCTTATGCAATGCAGTTTTTTATTTTTATTTTAAAGGACAGGAGCTATTTGATACGCTGTGCCTTCTGCCACCACCGCCGAGGTTGTGAGGGCTGGGAATCCTTGTCTGCTTGTCTCGTTTGTGTCTGAGCCTCAAGATTTGGCTGCAAACTCAAGTCCCAGCTTGGGAAAACCAAATCCAATCATATAACTTGTGGAAATTTCCAGAGGGGCCAGGGTCTGAGGTGGAAAAATGAATGTCAAGATAGAGAGACACAAACTCAGTGTGGATCAGGAGGCCCTGAATGGATCTGAGCTCAGATTAAGATACACGTCCTTGTATAAAACCTTATTTGTTTATTTACTTATACTTACTTTTTGCATTTATTGACTGCCCATCTCTCCTAGAAGGCAACACCAGGGGGCCCACAATCCAACAAGAGGTAAAATAACAGAGACTAGCAAGATTTGTTGTTTACCAGCAAGAGGGCAACAAAATAAACAGAACACCAAGACAACTAGTAACAACAAACAAAACCAACAGCCTTACACATTAATGATCACCAAAGGCCTCTTTAAAGAGCCATTTTTAAGGTCTGATCTAAAGGCTGGCAGGAGCTGTAATAGACATAACTCGCTTGGAAGCAATGGTAGTTTTGTTTTTCCGAATTTTCCCTATAAACATGTGGACAGAGACACTTTTCCCATAGCTTACCTGCGTAGCATCCATCTTAGTCATGGGGAAATTTCCTTTTATTTTTTCCTTAATGTTTTTAAACACCACCCTGTTCTTAAAGCACATGTTTATAAGCTTGTTTGTAATGAGGAAATGATTTTTATTTTTTGCAAGACCCAAACCAAAGTGTTAACTTGGGCTTCTGTTTGGTCTGGCAGGTGGAAGAAACGAACAGTGACGAATATCCCTCAGAACTGGAGAAAACGGCCATGGATTTGAAAGACCCAAACCGCCCCCGGTTTACTTTGCAAGAGCTGCGAGATGTTCTGCACGAGAGAAATGAGCTGAAGTCGAAAGTCTTTTTGCTGCAAGAGGAGCTTCTGTATTACAAAAGGTGCTGAGCTGCTTCTCGTTTCTGCGACTTAACGGCCGGATTCTAGGCAGCACGGAGCAAGGGAGATCTGTTTTTGTTGAGGTCGGTTTGCAGGATGCAGCCTGCTATTAATTCCATTCCAGAACACGAGGAAAGTCTTGACAAATCGAGACTTATCTATCTGACTTCGTACCCGGATACTTCGATCGTATGTATTTAGTATACAGCACTTCTCTATGGGGTTGAAACTTGGACCCTAACAGATGCATTAGGCAGGAAGCGGGAAGCATTTGAAATATGGACATACATACGAATTCTGAAGTTACCTTGGGCAGTCGGAGTCGCTAATGTGGCCGTATTACCGTGCATGAATAAAAAGCTAGAAATTCTTAACACCATAAAGAGAAGAAAATTACAGTACTTCGGTCCCATAATGCACAATAACAAATACCATCTGCTGCAGATAATCCTTCAAGGAAAAATAGGTGGGAAGTGTGGCCCAGGGCATAGAAGAACATTCTGGCTTAAGAATTTAAGCTGTTGGTTTGCAGTGGGCACAGCTTTTCTATTTAGAGTAGCTTTGCATAAAAAACAGATTATGCTACTGATCGCCAATGTGCTACAAGGCCCTGGCACTTAAGAAGTCTGATATTCATGTTTACCCCACCCGTTGGAGGTCGTAGCTCTGCTCTCCATAGACACAGGATCAAAACTTGCAAGGCTCCTTCTTTGAAGAGTCCCAGATTTCCCTAGACAGGTTGGTGAGGTTAGGTTCATCAGCACTGTTTTTAAATTAACTGATGGGCACGAAGCTCAATAATATTGCAATTTTCATCTCTTGCCTGGCAAATTCTCCCATTATTCCATTTTTTTCCTGTATCCATGTTGTATACATGTATTCTTCTAGTCTTTGTATGAGAGGCAGAGACTGACAAAAAGATGGATGGTTACTGGTTGGTCAGAACCAGGTCTATAACTTGTCTGTGTATTAATTTGTGTTTTTTTCAAGTGAGGAGGCTGACGAAGAAACGAAAGCTCCTCAGACGACAACCATAATGAATTCCAGACCAGCCACTCAACAAGAATCAGGAATCAAGCGTCTGTAAGTAACGTCCACCTCTCTGAAAACTTAGCTTCATTTGTGACTAGTATGTTTCTTATTTATTTATTTATTTATTTATTTATTTATTTATTTATTTATATTGGATACCAATGCTTTTTTAAAAACCCTCTGATAAATAAGGACACTTCCTTTTCTTTGTAGACATTTGAAATAACCATATAGAGACACAAAACCCACCTTTTAAAAACCACATTGGTTGTGCATCATCCTATTGCATTCCAAAACCTTCTCCCTGCTCCTTAATCAACTGCTACTGACGTCTGTCCAGATTTAAGTGTTCTCAACACCATGTTCCTTGCATTCGGTAGACTTTGTTGAGGACGAAGTGCAGCTGGAAGGCAGAGGGATGTGCCATTTATCCAAAATATGACCTTTCTGAAACAAAATCAGAGACATTTCACTTTAACACCATCCTAAATGATCTTTCCTGCAAAAATTCCTTTTGATAGCACCCAGCCTAGAAGGAAACATGGAGTGGCAGCCTTGTTTTTCTTCTCTAGTGAATGGTTCTGTCACAATTTCTACTTGAAAGGTCCCTTGCCTTCAGAGAATTATCAGACTTCCAAAACGGTGGAGTTAGGAGCTGCCTGATGCGAACTCCACACACACACACACATGCCAGGTACTCAGTTGCCTGCATGACATTAGCATGTAGTAAAGAGGCTACAGTTGGCTGATAGCACAGTGGTTTAAATATCTGGCCGCAGGGAGTCACAGCGTGGGAGTTTGATTCCCCACGGGGCGTCCAGGGAGAAGGGCCAGCCTGGGTGACCTTGGGACAAGTGGCATAGTCCCAGGGCAACCTAGGAAAAGGGAATGGCAAATCACGTCTGAGTGTCCTCAACCTGGAAGTCATTATACATCAAAACTGACTTGATGGCATAGGACAGGCATGGCCAAACTTCGGCCCTCCAGATGTTTTGGACCACAACTCCCACAATTCTTTGCCATTGGCAATCTAAGCTTAGAATTCTGGGAGTTGTGGTCCAAAACATCAGGAGGGCTGAAGTTTGGACATGTCTGGCATAGGATGTTTCTTGTAACGGACTGCACCTTTATCATAATCAAAGGTGATGTAGCTTAGAAGTGAGAAGAGCTTTAAAAATGACTTCTGGGACAGGAATGACTTGTTTCATTTCCTTTTATTTCCTTTTTAAAAAGAGACAACTTTTTTTTTATCTCGTTTTGTATCGTGGAGCTGAAAGGGGCCCTTTGTGCCTCTTTCCTTTGTCGCTGACCCGATGATCAGTGTTGGCTTTAAAAACGAGACAGACAAAAGCTCATGTATGGGCTGCTTGATGGGAGGCAGGCCAGCCAAGCGGGCGGGCAGAAGTACAGGACGCCAGCTGAGGAGGAGCATCACTGGGGGCATTGTTTTTCAACTCTAATAATAGCTGCTCCCATCAGCCACTCGGTTGCTGTCGGAGCTGTGTTTAGCTCAAGGAGGGGGGCGGTTATGGAGAGGCAGAAAGAACTTGGGTGATCTCAGCTGTGTCCTCAGTTAACAGCGAAGGGCCTGCAACCAAACATTGCAGTGCGTTCGTGCGGTTGTTCAAGGTCCCATCGACAAAGCGAAAACCAACAAGGAAGGACAACATCAGCACCCTAGATTTTTTTTAAAAAAGTCTCAAAACGCTGCAGGTTGCAGCCCAGTGGTCTTGGGAACGGCATTCCTTGGAACACAGGAAATTCCCCTCTCCGCGGCCTTAAATCCGAGCGCACCATTTTGCAAGATTTCCAGTCCTATGAGGACTTGACGGCATGTGGCTTGCCTGGTGAAAGATGTCTCCAAATTTGGACAACTTAAATGGGAAGCTGCCCACTTTAAGTGACCTGGTGAACCTCCCTTCTCCCTTCTTTGTAAGAAAAGATAACAAATTGTCTTAAATATTCTTGGCTTAGGAGAATCTTTGGCCGAGTCCTATGGAGATATAGATATCTAAATGATGACCCTGTTTAAAGGGGGGGGTGCTCACATGGAGTCTAGAGACACAACCTTAGACCAGCTCCCATTACAGACTGAGGAGATAATTCACTGAATCATCCTTCACCCTTACTGCTCCAAAACTGGTATGTCCTACTAGGCAAAGTGGTGAACGTATAAGAACATAGAAAGAGCCATGCTGGATCAGGCCAAAGGCCCATCTAGTCCAGCTTCCTGTATCTCACAGCGGCCCTACCGGATGCGTTTGGGAGCGCATGAGACTAGATATCTGTCTCCTGATACCACTCCCCTGCATCTGGCCCTTGAAGTACCCTGGTTTCTCCATCATGGTTTGTCACCTGTGATGGATTTTTCCTCCAGGAATCTGTCCAATCCCCTTTGGAAGGCATCCAGGCCAGATGCCATCACCACATCCTGTGGCAGGGAGTTCCACAGACTTACAACGCGCCGGGTGAAAAAATAAGTATGTGTTGGATGATGTGTCAGGATGGGGGTAGATAGAAGCTGTGGGTCCTCTCTCCATCCGTAGCTTTCCTGGGTTCCCCACCCCTGACGATGTTGAATTCAGACCAGCCTGAGGCAGAAGAAACCCCCATGAAAAGAAGCTGAAAATCATCTCAGCCAGTTCTTCTACCCGGCTTGGCAAGATTTTGGGTGGATCCACGCTTCGGAAGCTCTTCCACACGGAGGCTTCTTAGAGCGTCACTGTCTCTTAGATTTCCATTTCCCTTTTGTATTAATACACTCCTTTCTTAACTCAGGCGCCTCTCCTCCTGTTTTTGCGGGCCACCTCGGTTTCCTTTTCTGCTTTCTCTGGGTGTATTTGAATGCCTTTAATTTCCCACTTAAAAGTCTCTTTATCTCTTTCTGTACTTTCCCAACCAGGATTTTTACAGCCATAATGCCCATGGTAGCTGCTGGACTCATCCCGGATGATCCCACATTGCAGCCAATAAGAAGACTTATGTCTCTTGTAGGAACTTTTCTTTAAATGGGTTAAGACGGAGATTTTGGTCCTCTATTTTGTGCATGGCATGTGCTGTTCCTCACTTTTAGCCTGGTTGTATTCTCATTGGCTGACTGTGGGATCAAGAAAAACAATATTTAAAAAAAATAAAGTCAAATAATGTGGCCAATCAGAATACTCCGTTGCTGCATGACGTTATCTGCTTCTTTATCTTTGTGTCTTAACATTATTATTGTTGTTGTTGTTGCTGCTGCTGTTTAATTTCAACATCCTGTGAGTAACTAACTACAATGAACTTCATTTACGTGAAGGAATTATTCGGTCAGTTTAATGAAATGCCCTGAGAACATCCAATCTCGCCTGATTTCAGAAGCTAAGCAGGGTCAGCCCTGGCTAGTACTTGGATGGGTGACCACCAGGTCTTGTAGGCACCTGGAGTAGGAACTGGCAAGCTACTCCAGTACTCCTGCCAAGAAATCTCCATGGACATGGGGTCACAAAGATTGAGTCATGACTGTAACGACACAACACACAAACACCCAGTGCATCCCTCTAGATGGGAGCTGTAGTCCAACAGCATTTGGGGACTTGAACTTTACCTACTCTTTAAAGTCTTTTACCTTACTTAAGCTCATATTAATTACTAATGCTGTTTAATCTTGCTTTGGAAAGCCGCCTACTGACAAAATTGTTTAAAACTTCCATTGTTTTGAATTGCTTCAGTCCACTGTACTTATCAATTGACAGAACCTCAAATGTTGGCCTAAGGCAGCCTGTCCTTTTACATGGAAGCCTGTGAGGAGACTTAAATTGGAATCCTTGGTAGTGAATAAACAAATCTCAAAAGAGGCAACATGCAGAATTCAACTGCCATCCAACTTTTCCACTGAACAGTGAAACACATTACAGTATTTTGGAATGTGCAACTGTTGCATTTTAAGCGAGTCTTACCCAAAGTCTAGATTGGGAGTTCAATTCCCACACTGTCTTTGACAAGGGCTGGACTTGATGGTCTATAACAGTGGTGGCGAACCGTCGCCCCCCCGATGTTTTTGGACTGCAACTCCCAGAAGTCTTCATCACTAGCTGAGCTGGCCAGGATTTCTGGGAGTTGCAGTCCAGGAACATCTGGAGACCCACAGGTTGAGAACCACTGGATACTATATAACTCTATAGGATCTCCTCCAGATCTGCCGTTCTAAGAACTTTATAATAATCAGATTTTTGTGTCCTTTCTTATAATTGGGTGGATTTGGTGTATCGTTGAAGGTTGTTAACACCTCCTCATCTCCACCTCAAGGTCTTAAAACTTAGGTGGTGTTGTGTCTCTGTGGGCGGGCGGGCGTTCGTTTTTCATTTTGTTTTCCCTTTCGAAGGTTTAGTTTCTTCTCCCGTGACAAGCAACGGATGCGAGCGGCTCCCAGGACAACCTCTTTCCAGGGCTCCTTTGGCGACTGGGCCAACGCCAACAAAGACGACGGCTACACCGAGCAAGGCCTGGAGGCCCTCCAGCACCTGTGAAGGGAACCGGGCAGGTTGCTATGGTAACGGGGCCTGGAAACCCCACAAGTGGCGTGGGCACCTTCTCCCTCTGGTCCCCCTTTTTTTTGCTGATCATTTCCTCCCCTTCCAACTGATTTGCCATGAGGGATTTCTAATCATGTTTACTTCCGGCGAAATGCAGGATCCATGACTCCGTAGCAACGGCGTTTTATACTCCAGCGTAGCTGCTCTGTTAGGTGGTTGGCCGTGTGTGTGGTTTAATTTAACCAGCCTGTGGGTTCTTTGGGCGGCTGCATTAACCTTCACGTAACAAAACATTTCCTATAAGCCAAAAAGAAAAAGACAAAAGTACAGTATGCCGCTGCTGTATGCTTGTTAACAGATGTTCTCCTTAGTCAAGTAGTACCTTCTATTTGCAGAAGGAACCTTTTTTTTTTTTTTTTTTTGCAACACGTGGGACATGAAACAGCAGAACCGAACTCCAGCATCCTCCAAATCAGGACTGTGTATTTTGGATTTGTTTATTTATAGTGCCTAAAAAAAGCATGACATTAGGTGATGGTGCCTTGCCATTAGCTCTGAATTCTTGGACGTATTAAGAGAAAGTAAACAGCCAAACTCCAGGCTCATCCCTCCATTTATTTTCTTTCTTTCTTTTTTTTAATTATCATCCACACACTCCCGTTTCTTCTTTCCTTCATTTGGTTTTGAACCACATTTCTTCCATCATGTCTGACTGGCATACAAATAATTTGATGAATGGGCCTTCTTTATAGCAATGGGAACTTCCCTTTCAGTAGGGTTGTTCTGGAGACAGCTTCATTCACCATCAACCTTCCCGTAATGTAGTCTAAGGTTGTTAATTTTAGTATTTAATACTAGCACACCCTCCCTTCCCTGATTCCTCAAATGGATGAGTTGGCAATCCATTCTCCAATCGGAGTTCCTTTGGGAAGACGGGCGGTATAAAAATAAAATTTAAAAAAATGCAGAAAGTAGCTCCTCAGATAAAAGCCGGACAAAAAAGTCCGGCCCCATCGTCTGACCACTAGAATCTTGATCAGCTTTGTTTCTCCACCACCATGAGGACTAGAACCCTGCTTTTAAATGCCAGTAACTGATTCTCAGGAAGCTGAACTCCCTACTAGCTGCAGAATCATCCCTGAGTGTTGCGCCACTACAAACCTATGGACTGAAACAGAAGATTGAGGCTACCTGTAATAACTTTAATATTCTATCCAAAGGTGTATGCAATTCTTATTATTTTTGCCACCATTTCTGAATCCCAAATCAAAGCATATGAGACCCCAGCTCCTCTACGACGACTCCCGGGATGTGGCCCCCTGCTCTAATGACAGTTGCTGTTAATACGAGGGTCTAGTGGGGCCTAACAGGCAGGAAAAGGGAATGACAACCATCATGGGATATGCAAGGGAGTGAATGTGTGTCTAATTCAGGGTATTGCAAGGTTGCTGTTTTTTTAAAAAAGGCAATAAACAGGGTTTAAAGGGGATGGGTTATGTCCGCTGTAGATCTTTTTAATATGCTAAATAAACTATTTCTGAATTAACAATAAGTCTTATTTTTGGCTTTTTATTTTTACACATGACCTCTAAACGCGGGAAGTTCAACCCATCATAAAATCCAATGCTATTTCATCTTTGTCCGTGTAATCTCCCATCTCTTCCCAAGAAACGCTTAAACTCTTCTTTTGATCCATTCTCTACTTCTTTTCCTGTAGCTGACTTAGATCTAGCCCTTTTCCTATTTCTCCTGGTATTGCCCCTCACTTTTTGAGCAAAAATAACAGATTTCATATTCCTCCCTGCCCTGGGAATATTTTGGCTCTTCTCCTTTTCCAACGGCTCCTCGTTAACAACCTATTGCTGAACTCTCGTGAGCAGTTTTCTGGGTGGAGGAAGGTCTGTTGGCCACGACCGTTGGAAAATGTTCGCCCGAGCTTGCAAACCAGACTTTCCCGAGACTACCACCCCCCAAAAGCGTAGCTCCAACTAGCTGGGGGATTCTGGGAAGTGCTGTGTGCCAAGGACCTAACCCAGGCATGTCCAAACTTTGTCCCTCCAGATGTTTTGGACCACCAATCCCAGAATTCTAAGCTTAGATTGCCAATGGCAAAGGATGGTGGAAGTGGTGGTCCAAAACATCTGGAGAGCCAAAGTTTGAACATGCCTGACCTAACCTTTCTGGATCTGTGACTTGCCGAGTATAAGAGTCCGGAAGAGGTTAAATGTTTTCAACTCGATCTGCAACAGAGTCTACAGCAGTATTCAGCTGAACTGAACAAATACGTGACCCAGGTGTTAGATGCCATTTGTTCTTGAAGGTTCCTGTGTTCAAACCATGTCCCATCATTGCCTGCCTTCGTCTCTTTGCTTTTTTGAGCCGCGATCTCGGCTCCTGTTTCTCCTCTCTCTCTCTCGCCCCTCTCTCCCCCGGCTCCGTTCTTCTCTCTCGCTGCGCCGTTCGCCCCATCCTTGCCTCCGCGGCTCTCTGTTCCTCCCACCATCCCTCTCCCTCGCTTTCCACTCCCAGGTGCTTTCTCTGGACCAAGCTCTCTCTCTTTTTTCCGCCGCCTCCTCTCTGTAGAAGTCGGTTTTCCCTGCAGGCAAGTTGATGGGCTTCCGGAAAGGTCTGTCCCTGCCTCCGAAGCGGAGCTGCCCCGACTCTTTTTTGCCCCCAAAGCCGCCGCCCAGTCGTCGAGGGATCCATCCTTTCAGGGTCCTTTCCAACTCAAAGTCGACAAAGATCTCCCGCTGGTCGACCACCAGCCTGTTGGCGTCTCGGTGAGCTTTCATGAGCGCCCGCTCCTCTTTGTATTCCACAAACGCGTAGCCCTTGGAAAACCCGGTGACGAGGTCTCGGACCAGGCGAAGCTTCCGGATTTCTCCATATCGGGAGAAGACTTCCTTTAATTTCTCCTCCGTGGTTTGCAGGCTGAGCCGGGCCACAAACAGGGTGAGGTGAGGATCCCCTGACACGCCTTTGTTGGGGACATACCGTGCCAACATGGCCCTCCGCACAGCACGGTCATGGGGCTCCTCGTCGGTTCCATCAATACTTCCGGCTTTGAGGGGATCATATTCTTTTGCAATGGGTTCCCACTCGTTCATCATCTAGAAGAGAGGAGGAAAACACACACAAAAATCTTTAATTCCTAATCCCCAAACGTTCTGTTTGGGAGTTTGAGGCTAGAAGCAAATGACAAAATGACTACCAACCCACTCTATTTATCCCAGCCAAACAAGATTAACATGTAAGGCTTAATCTGGAAGTTGAGTCATGGCAACTGCACTTCCTTTTCTTGAGAGATTGATCACTCTCTCAAGAAAAGAGGTCCAGTTGCCATGACTCAACTTCGAGATAAACTCACCTGGGTGACTAAGAATCTTCACAGGCATGTAAGACTTAACGCCGGGTTTGATTTTGAAGGCAACAAAATGCAGTACTTCAGGAGTGTGGGTATGTATAAAATATAATTTACACATGCACAGAGAGAGACAGAGAGAAGCAAAACTTTGAGGGACGTTATTTACTTATTTAAAAATATTTTTATCTTGCCTTTCTCCTTAAAAAAAACCAACGCAGCTTATATAATCGAAAGACAGAATTTGAAGCTATGTTCTCAAACCTGAATATGTCTTAATTGTACTGGACTGTGTATTGTCCCTCATTACTGCAAGCCGCCTTGGGTCCTTTTCCAAGGAGAAAGGCGGGGGTAAAAATACTCAAAAACAAACAAATAAACAAACAAACAATGAATATATTAAGCAAGGAGGTCATTTTTCAAATAAATGCACAAGGCCAAACTAGCCTTCCCCCCTCCCCACGCACACCTTATCAGTTGGGAACTTTAAAAAAATCAGCTGGACAACCCCCGATCTCGTGCCATCATCCTCATCATCCTCGAGAAACTGCAGAGCTGCATGGGACCCTATGGAAGGATCATCAAGTCAAGGATCATCAGGAGGAGGCACAATCCTTCCATTTCCGTCCGACTTCCAGCCCGAAGAGGTATCTACGCTGTACCTTCCGGATGCCCCCTCCCCCCAACTGAGCTCGCTAGCAAGTAAACAAGTAAACAAATACACAAACAAAGTCTCACCCTAGGAAAGCACGCGTTCTCCCGCAGGGAGGCAGCTTCTGGTCGGCAGCCGCTGATTCGCCATAAAAAATAATGACACGGCTTCCAAGCGCTACCCTTCCTGAAATACTGCAAAAAAAGAACCTATTTTTTAAAAAAAGCAGAAATATCTACAGTATGTTCTTTTAAATCAGGCACAGCTGGCCAAACCGGCCACTCTCCTCAAGCCCCACCTCGCGCGAATCTGCCGGTTCGGAAAAGAAGGATGGTCGGTTTATCAGGTTTCCAGCGGGCGCCTCCTGGTGGCCGAAAAGGGGCATGGCGTCAGATTTAAACAAAAAGGTTTTCTTGATTTCAGGGGGAGGACAGCGCTGTTTTGGACTACAAACCCCAGAATCCCCACCCCACCCCCCAAAAGTAAAGTCTTAAGTCTGTGGTCAAATAAAAGTGCATCATGCAACAGAGACAGCTGTAATTAGGAGCCTCTAGGGTTAGCAAGGCAGCTCCCTGTTTCGCAAAGGTATCAATATATTTTTTTAAAATCCTAAAAGCCTTTAGGAATTTCTTTGCTGTATTTAAAGGCCCCCTAAATGGAAGTTTTGAAGTGTCTTGAGTGAGAGGCTTGGGTTCCAATCTCTTTATTTTTTTCCCCATCTGTTCATATTTTGAATTGTTAAATCGTTTTGATTTATTGTATTCGTGCTTATTTGCTTATTTGTTCTTTTTATTATTATGATGAATTGATTATTTGGTCTGATTGATTAGTTTTTATTTACTATTTTAAGTTGTTTAACCCATTTTTTATATTTTGGATATGTTTGTAAACTGCCCAGAGTAGCTTTTTTGCTAAATGCTTTGCAGTATATTAAATAAATAAATAAATAAATAAATAAATAAATATTACTTTAGGAAAGCTGTGAGCTCTGGGTTCAAATCTCCCATTTGGTAGGTGGAAATTTAATCAAAGGGTTGGCAACAGTACAAGCCAGCTCTTATTTATCTTACATGCCTTGGAAATCCTAATAGGACTGACAGAAGTTGGATGCAAATTGAGTGTGTGCAATACAATCAATGCTTGTGCATTTTTAAACTTTATCTTATTTAAATCCTACTTCTTTTTCTAGGAGACTCCAGGCAGCTCACGGTCAATTAATACAATGAGGCACAAGGAGAAAT